>NC_061166.1:21268761-21381261 GCF_022113875.1 Hydra vulgaris
TAATCCTCAGCCATTCATAAAAGATCCAATACTACCGGCAGGAGACATCAGCGTATGAAAACCATTTAGATGTACTGCTATGATTAGAAACTTTGGACTACAATTTTGATTGCCTTAATTCTATCATCTTTAATTGATGAATGACGAATAACAAAGCTGAATAAACGCACGTCAAATCCGAAGGATTAAGGTTTTTTTATCGAAATTAGAAACATAATAATTGTCAGTTTTAGCACCTATGTGCTATATCATATTTGGCACTTATGTGCTAAATATGACTTGCATGTATCCCGATAAGCTTGGTCCTGACGTTTCTTTTATTGAAAATAATCCTGTGGCTTTGCAGGTGCAACCGGCTGATAGATTCGAAGGTAAGAAAGTAAAGAAACAATAGTTCAACTCATAGTTTTAAAGTTGTTTTTTTAATACGATTTAAGTTTTGGACCTCTATAATTATAAACAGGTATTTCCTTTTCTCATCAATTCGTCTGTTAAAAGAAGTTTACTGGATCGATTCAATTTTATTTATTTAATTGGGTGATCTCTCCTAGATAAAGTAGACAAACTTATACCATGGAATGTCCTATGACCACCTACTGTGCAAATATGACTTTTGATACCACGATCTATACAACTTTATAATCACATTTAAATTTGGTTCTTTACAAACAATACACTCCATAAATATTTTTTTGTTAACTGAAATAAAAAACAGAAGAAATTAAAAAATTGAGGGAAAAAAGAAAAAAAAAAAAGCCGCAGTTTATTGTAAATTCTCATACTAATCAAAGCAAGTGCAATTCAGCACAAAAGTACCCCAAAAACTAAAATCAATAAAAAATACAATCCATTGACACTATAAGAGAAAAAGAAGACAAATAAATTGCATATACATAGCAAATGTAACATAATATAGAAATTATTAAAAATAGCAAAATAACAGTTGTTAATTTTTAAAATCTTTAAAAACCAATATTACCCAAATATGGGAAATATTGGCAGAAATTCCGCAATTTTTAATTATTTTGACTTAAAAAAAAGCGTTTTTTTTCCTTAAAAAAATTTTCTTTTTTATTAATAATTAATTTTGACAAAAAAAAATTTTATGAGACCTAATTAATAACTTACAAATGTATATTTACAATATAAAAGCAGATGCAGATTAAAGATTTCTTAAAAAAATAAAAATGTATAGTGAAAGTAAATAAGTCTTTTCTTTTTAATTCAAACATAACGTTAAGCAAGTGGTCTTTATATAACATATGAAAACTCAAGCAATAAAATAATGAGTTGTAAAGATAATTTAATAATAAATACAACAAAATTGCATTTGAATAACACGATTTAAAAAATATATACACACTCGTGTAAAACACACACAAACAAAGCTAATTTCCTTGTCGCCCAGTGTAGGCAGAGCCAAAATTTCCGCCCCAATCTGGATCAATTTTGCATAACTTTGGCTCCACTCTCCAGTCTGGTCCAAAATTTTCCCAGTTCATAATTGAATCAAACCAACAAAAATTGCTGTAATTGTCTAAAGAACTATTTTTTTCATAATTACTGGAACCCCTATGCTGCCATAAAGTTCTCATTTGTATAGGATAAGATCCATGAACACCAATAAACTCAGTGCAAATATCTTTCTTAGTTCTGAAACTATCAATATCTCGAGCAGGGGGATCATGATGTAAGCGTCTATCGTGGTGATAAAATTTAGGCAGATTAAGAATGTTGTTCCAAATACCAATCATTTGATCTGCCCATCTATTACAAAGAATTTTTTCAGGATCTTGACCTAAAAAAATTTCAATAATGTCTCGTGATAATAAAATAATACTTTCTTCAGGACGCACTATATTTTTGATACAATGTACCCAACCCCAATGATAAAGTTTCCTTGGGGGCATTGGAACTTCATATAGAAATCGCTCCATACACACAAAATAATCATCATCAAGACGTAAAAAATAATCATAGTCAAAGTTTTGCATGGACCATACCATATGATAAAGAAACCTTTTACCAAAATCATGACCTCCTGTCAGGTTTTGAAAATACATATCATTATATGTATCAGCTTCAGACAAAAGGCTTTTACCAAGTTTAGAGTAAGGATCTTTCCAGTCTGTAAGAAACATGCACTTAATAGATACCTAGAAAAAATAAATTATAAAACAAGTTAAATAGAAATATGTTAATATTATTCATAAATCTTTACACAGGATAAATTCCATAGTTAATATAATACATATAATACACTGCTAGGACAGCAGTATACAGGTGTCCTGAAAGTCCTGTTAAAGTGAATGAATTACAATACAAAAGCCATGGTCACTTAGTTGTAATTTGAACTATCTTCATAAGTAAAGTATAATTTTTTGCACTTCTTGAACTACCTTTATAAGTTAAGTATAATTTTTGCATTTCTTATACTACCTTCATAAATAAAGTATAATTTTTTGCACTTCTCGAATTACCCTCATAAGTAAAGTATAACTTTTGCACTTCTTGAACTACCTTCATAAGCAAAATATATATTTTGCACTTCTTGAACTACCTTCATAAGTAAAGTATAATTTTTGCACTTCTTGAACTACCTTTATAAGTAAAGTATAATTTTTTAAAATTAGTATAATTTTTGACATTTTAAAGTGAGGTGTTAGTATGAGCAGCTTTTATTTAGATCAAAAATGAAATACAGAAGAAAAAATGAAATATAGAAGAAATATATAAGAAATATATAAGAAAAAGAAGAAAAAAAATATAGAAGAAAAAACTAATTATTATAGAGATTAAATATTCCATAAAAACTTTTTTTATTAAAGAAGACAAGAGAACCATAATTTTTTTTATTAAAGAAGACAATAGAACCATAATTTTTTTTGTTTTAATTGTTTGATCATTTTAAAAATTGGCAACTTAATCTGTTACTCATAAAATGGTATTAACAGTAACAGTTTTTTTAAAACTGTTTTTCACTAAACAACAACAAAAAAATTCATTAAAGTGTCAGGTCAGGCGTATGGTCATCATGATCACCCTACTATTGGTTATATATAATGTTCTGCTGCCTCAAAGGATTTGCTTTCTAAGCTAAGGCTACAAGAAGTGTACTTCCTACTACCAATACTATCTAATATCATGTCTTTAGTGGCATCTATTTTTGTACAGCATTAGCTCACCTGTAATTTACTAAATATGTATGTTTGTGTTCTATCCAAACATCTGGCATGGTGTTCTTTCACTCATAAGTTGCTCTTTGTTTGTGCTCTGACTGAACCTTTAGTGAGGTGTTCATCCACCTATAAGTTCCTTGTTACCCAGTACTACCAGTACTGATTCCATCAACAGGTGAAAAATATTAGCGTATTAACTGTGCCATGTTGGGCATGAATGGTGTCAATGTTAATGCTTTTGGTGTGCAACGTTGAGGCCATATAGAGCCCGAAGATACAACTTTATGTTAATTAGCAGGACTGAGATAACTGCATAGCTCATTTCTTGGGATGCTTTATCTATGAATGATTTCTCCTTAACTTAAACCATTCTTAAAGTAACAAAAAAATATCAAACACCAAAAACCATCGCCACCACCTAACTGTTTCAATATATTTCTTTATTATTATTTATATATATATATATATTATTTCAATATATATCTTTTTATCAGTTATATCTTCTTTCAAAATTAACAAGACTTGGTTGCTCTTTGTACAACTAAATTAAATTCGAGTGTTGCTTTATCAGATCTCAGTATTAATGGCTACTATCCTTTGATTTGTTGAGACTCGAATAGTCACATGCTTGGCTTGAGGGTATACTTACATATCAATTCACCTTTTTGTTGAGAAATCAGCTTTGAAACTTTTGATTATTCTTTTATGTGTTTCCGCTTAGCATCTCTTAACTCTAACAAATTTCTTTTTGTTCTTTTTAAATGTAATTTCTGATCATATTGACCATACCCTTCCTCTTTACCCCTCTGCCAATATTTTTGCTATCGGTGACTTTAATGCTCATCACACTAAATAGCTCAGCTCTAACACCACTGACCCTGCTGGCACTAAAACACATAACTTCTGCATTTCTCAATCTTTTACTCAGACAGTTAACTTTGTGACTCTTTTTCCAGACAACCCTAATCACTAACCTTGACTTATGTCTTGTCTCTAGCTTGTGTTCAATTTCCTGAAAGTTTTTTTCTTTTAGGTGGTTTCAATAATGCAATAATTTCTATAAATCTTTTATCTTGTACTTTTTCTTCAGACCATATTTTTTGGACCTATCATTGCACTACTCACAAATGTTATTAAATCAATCTTCTCTCTATTATTAGCAAGGTCTTTGATCAACAAATTTCTTACACCCTTATTACTCTCTTAAGTCTAACAACTTTTACAATATGTTTTATGCTAATAAATTAGGTTTTTGATCTTCTTGTTCTATGGCTGACTTAATAACTGCTATTACTGAAAGAATCTATTGTGAATTAGGTGGAGGCAGCAAGGCAAGGGCTATTGCTCTTAACATATCAAAAGCTTTTAATAAAGTTTAACATACTGATCTTCTCCATAAACTTGCTTTATATGGTGTATCTGGGAAAGTTTTTGGGATTATTGAATCATTTCTTTTTAACTGCTTTATTAAAGTCATCATTGTAGGCCAACACTCTTTATCATTTCCAGTAACTTCTGGGGTACCTCAAGGTTTTATCTTTGGTCCTATTTTGTTACTTATCTACATTAATGATCTTTCTGACAATCTTACATCTAAAGTAGCTCTATTTGTTGATGATTCAACTTTTGATAACTTAGAACAGGCACCCGATCTTAAATCTGATCTCACCTCATTAACAGCTTAGAACTTGCAGTGGCTTGTGAATTTCAACTTCAACCAAACTCAGTTATTTACTGCAAACAACTATTGCAGTACTGTTGACATTTCTACATCAATGAATGGTTGCCATCTCACTGAGTCCTCTTCTTTACGTCTTCTTGTCATATTTGAGCTGGTTTTTCTAATTATACTCTTTCTCTTTCTAAAGTTACAAAACATTTGATAAAGTTAATGCTAATTTCAAAAGGACTTATTTCACAACCAAATTCTATGTAGCATGTTCCAGAACCAAGACATTTTATAATTTATTGTATAACTGATTAACATGCACTACAAGGTATGTCATCGAATGTATATTACACAAATGATATTTCATTTTTAAAATATGATGTTTGCAATGGTTTTTGATAAGTATTAATATGTCTTATGATGTGGTAATTGCTTATAATGTGTTATTTCCTATATGTTAATGTTAACATATGTTAACATATATTTCCTATATGTTAACATATATGTGTTAAATAAAGTAAAAGATTTATGCTTTTTAAATGTTTATGTATGTATTTAAGTGTGTGCAGTTAGTAGTTAAAATATGTTCAATAAACTCAGGATAACTCAACCCTCAACAATATAAACTAAGTTTGAAATTCAACTTAAGCTTTTTTTATATATATTATACTCCCAATATTTGTAATTTTCTTTAAACTAATTTCTTTGTCCATTAAAGGTTATCTTAGAGTTTATCTTAGGTTATCTAGAGTTTACTTTAACATGTTCTACTATTTAATTAATTGTTGTGATGTTTTATGCTAATAGGCTTAGCTCACATTTAAGTTGATCTGTCAGGGTTATGGAAAAATAGAAAAGTTTCTTATCCACTTTTTCCGCATTTTTGAGTTTTTAAAAAAATTAATTGATTGCATGACATGTTAACTTGTAATTAATATGTATTATGTTTAAAATAATTTTGTTCCATTTTTAGGTTTTAATTTAAATTGTTTTTTAAGTATTTTTGTTACTTTTTGTTAAATATAATATTTTTTTGTAATTTTTTTTTAAGTTTATATTTTTAATTAATCTCAAGAAAAATATTTTTTTTTTCTTAAGTAAATATCTATATTTTTTTATTTTTGGATTTATTATTTCAAATAGATATATTGATTATTTTTGCTTTGTTTTTTATATTTCCGCCGCTTTTTATATATATGAATAGAAATCATTTATACTTAAATCGCATTTTGTACTCGAAGTTTTCATTTGCATTAAGTATTGATTAGCACAAACAACATGTTTAATAACTTCAGATGTAAAAACAGCTTAATTGAATAAATTTGTTAACAGTTTTATTTTTTACAGCAACGTTTTTATAAAAAGTATCAAACGGATAAAGCGAACTTATTTAAAATAACAAGTCTCTTAGGCCCTTTTTCTAATGTCCAAATTTGTTTTTTCAATAAATCTTGATGAGAGGGTAAAATCTTGATTATAGCCTAAGTTTTCAAAAACACCTGAAGAAATGTTACACAACTGTCTCCGTTATGTTAAAGATCCTTTTATGTATAAAATATTGGAGTACATTAAGTAAATAAGTACAGTTTCTAAAGTATATTAAGTCAATTGTTAACCATAAACTTTATATCGACTGATTTTTTATTGTTTACTTAAGGTATAGAGACCTAACTAAGAACAAGTTTGGAAATAGCTGGATGTGGAATAGGGTTGCCGCAATTTTAATTCCGCAGTTAAAACAGCTTAATTGTTAATATATTTTAACAATTATATAAACAATTTAAGAGTTTTTTTTACAGAAAGCTTTTATAAAATATATCAAACAGATAAAGCTAACTTATTTTAAATAACTAGGTCTCTTGGGTTATTTTTCAATGTCCAAACTTGCTTTTTAAATAAATCCTTATGAGAGAGTTAAAATAGTATCATAGCCTAAGTTTCACGCAACTGTCTTATATACTAAAGATACTTTTATTATGTAGAAAATATTAAAGTAAACAAGTAATAATGTAATAAGGAAAAATACTAATTAGTTCTAAAGAACAGTAAATTAGAAATCAAGAACTTTAGGTAGTCAGTAAAATGCAAACTGTGCACTTTTTAGTGAACCAAGACATTTTAATGACCACAACAGTCATGATATTAAAAACATTTGCTCATTGATTTTTTAAATTAAATATATTGGTATTCGATATATTTTATTAAAATTAGACTTTATTTATAAATTAATTATAATTTAACGAGCAACTAAAGTTTGATTTAATTTTCTTAAGAGTTCGCATTTTACCATCTGGTAGATGGTAAAATGCAAACTTTAATTGTAATTGCAATTAAAATTTGTATTTTACCATCTACCAGAATATGAAATTGATTTATTTTCCGCCGTTTACTAAAATAAATTAAAGTATAAAGACTAAGGAACAAGTTTAGAAATTGTTGGGTGTGGATTAGACTTGGCACAACCCATATCGTGCAGGTCCTACCAGCTAGTTTTTATGGTTTTTACCACTGTTTGTAGTTCTTATTATTTGTGGTTATTATAATTGTGTTTTCTTAAAGCAGTAGTATTTCTTATTAAATGTAGTTATAACAGTAGCAGATAATATTGATCATATTGTTTGTACATTGGATCATATTGCCAGGTTACATAGGTTCATATTGTTTTTTAGAGGTTTAATTTTATTAAACTATTAACCAACCAAATGTGTGATCAAGTATTATTCTATTCAAGTATATTTACAAATTCAGCAGTGGTTGAATGTCAATATGGATAAAATAAATTTTTTTCACAAAGTGAAATAAAGTAAAAATTTCACATTTTTTTGTTGTTGAAATTTTGGTAATGTTAAAGAAGATAAAATCACATTTTGAATGGAAAAAAAGCTTGTCTTTAATGAAATTTTGTTCAAGTCTGACCACAAACCATGACTATAATTTGTCTAGATCGTATTAGCATAGCATCAGTTAACACTTTCTATGATGATAAAACAAGATAGAGAAGCTTATATACCAACAGAAGAAAACAAAAAACCATTATCATATTTTGAAGAAAGTGCTAAATTGCCACAAAACAGACATAAGTAGCCAAATTTGTGCAAGGTAATGGCTTTCACTGGTCAAATAGGCATGCTTGTTAATTAATCAATGCTCTTCTAATAGACATGAAAATAAACTCTGCTGATATCTTAAAACAAACAAAAATTTGAAGACAAAATGATTTTTGGAAGAATAAAAATATTGAAATGCCACCAAGAGCAGATTATTGCTGCATTGGATTTGATGGAAATGTTGATGAAACAAGAATAGAGGAGTATCTTTATGATACAAAAACAATAAAGTTTGAAAAAGAAAATCATTATACCATTGTTGCTTTTCCTGGTAATAGATATATTGATTATGTTACCGCTCAATCAGAGAAGGCTATTGATGTATTACAGAATATAATTTCTGTTTGGTACAAACGATGGTACAAACGCAAATACAGGTATTAGAAATTAAATTATTTAAAAATTGAAATGACAATAGGTAAACCATTGCAGTGGCTATTACGTTTACTGCATTGCAATTAGACTCCATTTAGAAAAGTCTTTAAACTGATAAATGGTTTAACTACAGGAACATCAACATTTGGAGGTGAAATAAAAAAACCAATTTAAGTTGATGTTCAACTAATACCAATAATATGACTTTAGGTCAATCAGGGGATAAGTTAGGCCATTAGCTAAGAATTTTTCGGAAGTTGATGTTAGCTATATAAAATATGCAGAGCCTGGGAATATGCATCATGTCAATTGATTAACAAGAGTCAATAGAAATTTATGACCCAATGTGTTGCAAAAATAAAAGACAAGATTTGAATATGTGCCTCAATTCGTTCTTCTAAGAAATTCATAACTTTGCCATCCAGAGAATATTTTATGCAATTTCTGACACAAACACCAAAATTAGAATACAGGTACCTAAAACTATAACTGCTGCATTATGAAAGGTTTCATTAAACTCAAACACAATAAGATCATTTTGTTGTCCCAACAAATTAAATTTTCCTTGTCATACCCAAGAGGTAGAAAGAACCGTCAAATATGTTACTAGTGTTTTTGGAAAAGTTTACACACATTATAAAAGATATACATTGACTGACAAATAGCCTGACTCACAGCGGAGTGCTGCCACATAGACTAAGGGTTTGGGATGGGGCAGCAATCTTTTTTTTCATTATTCTTTGTTTGGTTTTTTCTTTTTCTAAAAACGCGGTATGCTATAAAGATAAGCAAAACTAGTGAGCAAATGCTAATCTAAATACGTTATAGAAGGTATATATATATATATATATATATATATATATATATATATATATATATATATATATATATATATATATATATATTCAATTTTGAATAAACTAAATTAACTATAAAATCACTGAATTAACCAAATGTAGATTATTATTAATCTATTTAACTAATACAGTTAACAGTCAGTTTTAAAAAATCATTATTTAAATAGACTATTTCATACATACCCTAGAAGATGAATTGCATTGAGTCCACCAGGTATCACGAATTGCTATCCTTCTATCTGATCTAGTAGGAGCTGATGATACTATGGCTATAATATTAAAATGTTTACGATTCACGACTTTTTGAATTTTGAATTTTGCATATATAATGTTTTTATCAAGATGATCGAACTTGTCAGTTCGTTCATGCCATGACAAATTACTTTGTAAATAATTTTGCTTTATTAAAAGACCCCCAAAATCTTGCTTTAATAATACATTACTTTTTATAGCAGGTTGATAGCGTAATTGAAAAAAAGTGAAATGTGGGAATTCACTAGTGGACTTTAGTAGAATGTAACTAATAACAAAAACTTTGAGAAATATCAAAGTTATAATCATTTTGGAATTGTGATTATAGTCACTATTAAAAATATTTTTGCACCACATGATTTATTTTAAATAATCAATTTATTAATACTTTATTAATATTAGGATGAAAAGTTATAAACCAAAGACATGCCTAAGACAAAACCTATTAATGTATAAGTTGAAAATTAGGAACTTTAAAGACAACAATTTTCAGATTAAGATTACGCATGCGTTAATTTGGCAGATTTCAAAACATTGCGATTAAAAACTCACGTATCACCATAGTTTGTTAATTAACTCGAGGTTTGCATAATAAAGACATAATAAAGAATTAAATAATTTCGCTAAACCAACGAATACTCAACGAATATGTTAAATGAGATAATTGAACGCAAAGTTTAAAAGTTTTAAGTGCAGTATACGAAAGATTGCAGGATTCGAAAGAAATACTACATAATTTTTTTTAGTATAAAATCTTTTTTTTTTTATTTTGTTGTATAAGCTGGTTTGCTGTTTTTCTAGAGTTGCCACATCTGGGTTTTTTTCACTAGATTTTTATTTTTTTTTATTGCTGTTTAGGTTTCTGTGTTTTATATGTCGTTTTCTGATAAAATTAAGATTTATATGTCATTTTGCGCAATTTTTGTGTCGGTTTGCGCAATTTTATGTTGAGTGCGTTTTGATTGGTTTATTTTTCCAAAAAAAAAACACGAAGCTCGTTGTTTTATATTGTGAACTAATATTCGGTGATTTTATTATCTACGAGTTTGAAGTTTTAGCTTAATACTATTATATATATGGGGCAAGAGTGACTAAATCCTGATATGCAAACGACGAAAGTAATACTTGAAAACAACATTTTGGGTATATGGCGCGTATATCTTTTTAAATGGATAACATAAGTTTGTTTGTTGTTTTGCTAAGAAAAATGAGCACATAAAGGCAATAAAAAAATTTTATTTTTATTTTTAAACACATCTATTTTATTTATTTATAAACAAATTTATTTCATTTATAAAAACATTTATTTTATTTTATTTATAAACACATTTTATTTTATTTATAAACACATTTTTATTTTATTTTAATTATAAACTATTTATTTTTTTATTTATAAACTATAAACTATATTTATAAATTATTACTATAAACTATATTTATAAACTATAAAGTTTATTTATAAACTATTTTATTCATTAACTATTTATAAACTATTTTATTTATAAAAATAAATTTATTTTATATATAAACACAAATTATTAAACTATTAATAATATATCAAAGCAACAAAATAATATTACAAAAAGAATAAACTTATATAGCTTGATAATGTAACCCGAAAAAGTAATCTAGGCTTAATGCGTTTAAACATAGTTAATAGACTTAAACTGGTTTGGAAACACGGAACTTTGCGTAACAAAAACTATATTAAGTTGAAAATGCAATCACGTGACATTGACCGTGCACATAACATAATATTCATAATATACAATAGCTGTAGAATGAGGAAACTGTAATAATATTTGTGATGATTTTAGAAACTTTTGTAAAATCACGAACTTGAAAATTATGCTGAATATATTTTAGAAGATGAGTACTTTTAAAAGTTTTAAAAATTGTACATATCTAATAAACACTTATGAACGATATAGCTGCTGAGAATGCTAACAATTTTAAATTAAACTTTAATATCGAGATTTTATTTTCACTAATAAAAAATGTGTTTTGCAAGATTATGGGAGACTTTTCTTAAGGCAATTAAATTATTGAGCAATTTAAAACTCTTCCTAAAATTTGTTCTAGAGGTTTAAACGAGTCCTACTTTATTTATTTTGGGAATGTAGTAATTCACAGTAAGAATTTTAAATTGTCGTGATGAATATAAAGATTCCGTTACATTATTATTAAGCAAACTTGCAGATAGTATATAAGCTTATTATAAAAACAATATATCTATTGTTAATAATGATCAAACATTAAATACACCTGCAATATGTGATAGGGAAAAGTATGGATTGCAAAACTTGGAGGTTATGTTATTCATAAAATTTAAAACAAAATTCAAAATTCTTGAACTAATAATATTCAATTACGAAAAACATTATCTATAATAAAAAGCTGTTAAAATGAAACATAACTGAGCAAAAGCTTGTCAATAGTCTTAATTGTGGTGAACTTACTGGCATTACAATTGAGTTTGAACAAATTTTAATTATAGCAGAAAAAATATTTTTTTTATATACAGAACAGTCGAAACTTACTTAAAGTATAGACAGATTTTTTGATCAAAAAAAATATCTGTGATAAAGATTTAGATAAATATTACAGGGCTATTATTGATAAATGTGATTTAAAAATTGAAAAAGATCGTCAAAATTTGAAATTTGAAAAAGATAGTCAAAATTCTACTTTGATACTAGGTTTATTTTTTCGAAGTTTGAAGTCATTCCTTCGCTAAAGACATTGTTAAGAAGCATAAAGTAAAAAAAAACAACAGGACAACAACCAAAGAAAGGATTACATAAAAACATGAAACAACCATATAGACTAAAAGAAAAACTTAAAAAATAGTAAATATTTTTGTTTTTTCTATTCTAAAAATAGTTCTTTTTTTACTTGAGTAAAAATCAATTTTATATATTTAAGTCAAAAAAAAGACTGTGTTATTTGCTCATTATTAAGTTATACATTTTATATATAATGTTGATTTTTAAAAGTTTTGAATATAAAGATTAGTTATAAAATCATGTTTTCATTTTTTTTTATTATTATTAAGTCTACCGAGATACCACATTACCATCTCAATGGTAATGTGGCAGAATAGTGGCGTTAAATAAAACTGTTTATGGTTTATGCGCTCTCATCCGTAGGGATTAAAATTAAAAAATCTTTATAAATAGCAAAGTAGATAATAAATCTAAGTAGATATATATATATATATATATATATATATATATATATATATATATATATATATATATATATATATATATATATATATATATATATATATATATATATATATATATATATATATATATATATATATATATATATATATATATATATATTATTCTAAATTAATAAATATTTTTTTACGTTCTATTTTTTTTATTATTATTTTGATTTAATATGTTATATTTTATGATTTTTATTATATAAATATATTTATATATAAAATTTTGTTGGTAAATATACTATATACTATATTTGTTATAGCCCTAGGTCTTCCTCGATTTAAAGCCATCTAAAAAATTTAATTTTTAAAAGATTTAAAAATTAAACTAAAATTCGGTACTAAAAAAATACTTAAAAAATAAAAATATTTTTGTTTATCTTAGAAAAATAAAAATCAATAAAGTTAAATTAGTTGCGCATCGCTAAAATTAATGTAATTAAAATTACTTTTAATAAAACTCCATCGCAGATTTTATAAGCAAAAAAAATAAAATTATTTTACGCCACTATTCTGCAACATTACCAAAATAGTTTAGAATCTATACTAACAATATTACTTCATTTTCAAGAGTTTGATTAATGAACTTTATTCTAAAATCACATTAAGTTACAAGCGTTATACAACGTTAACAAGTTTGTGTGCAGAGACAGTGCAGAGACTTCCGCAATGGCGGACGCTTTTTTATAACGATTTTATAAATAAATTAAAGAAAAACAAAAACAAAAAAAAAATTAGAAAAAATAAAAAAATAGAAAGAAAGAAAGACAAAGAAAAAAAATAAAATAAGAAAAATAAATATAAAGAGAGTGGAGAAAAGAAAAAAAAGGAAATGAAAAAGCAAAAAAAGAACAAAAAACCAATTCAATCAAACCAACAAAAAAAAAAAACATAAATAGAAACGAAAAAAGAAAAAGAAAAGACAAAAATCCAAAGTTAAAAGAAAAAACATTCGAAAATGAAAAGTAATTAAAAGCAATTAAAATAAAATATAAAAATTGCTCCGTTTTTGAAGAAACGTAAAAGAATATTTTTTAAATTTTATTTGTCTTTTTTGACGTTTGTCTTTTTTGTTGTTGTTTTTTGTTTTTGTATTCTTGTGTATTGTTAATTTGGCATTGTAGAGTATAATTCATTTTGTTTGCATCGTATGTTTTTTAATTTAAATGTTTTAATTTTATGTTTGCTAGACATTTAAAAAAAATGTATATATTTTTAAAGCTGTATATGTATATGTATAAGTATGTGTATATATCTTTATATTTGTGTTTGTGCGTGCATGTAACAATATTAAACTTTCTCATTTTTTTAAATGCTTTTTTGTTTTTCTTTATTTTATTTTAAATTTTCATCATTTTTTTTGTTATAGTTTTATTTCTTTTAGTTTTAAATATTTATCGTAGCCACAATTATTACTATTTTTAACTTTACTATTATTATTCATATTTTATTATTTTAAATTTAAATAAATGTTTTATGCTCTGGTTAGTTGTTAAGGTGAGTTTCCACTCATCCGTTTTTTCGCGGGAGCGGGATAGGAGGGGGGGGGGGGAATCACGTGAGCATGCGTAGTTTTCCTTCAGACATATTAAAACTTATACTAGCATGCCCACGTAATTATTTTTCCCGTCCCTTTCCCGTTCCCGTGAAGGAAGCGGATGAGTGGAAACTCACCTTTACGCTTTATCAGACTAACTTATATGTATATTTAACTATTGTGTTTATAAAAACAAGTGACTTAGTAATTTGATTATTTTTTAATGTAATTAATATTATATTTGTTATTGTTGTTGTTTGTTTTATTATTATTGTGGTTCTTATGTTTATTACTATAAATATTATTTTTATAATTATAATTATTATTCTTATAATTATTACTAATTATATATATAAAGATCTATATTTTTGGTGTTTACTTAATATTAGTAGAATTACTATTTGTAAATATCCATGAAATTATTTTTCAGAATATATATATGATGATGATATGATGATATGTGCACGGTCACGCTTGATTTACGCTCTATTTTTGTGTCAATAAGTTAAACAATGAATTTTACAGAGTTTCCAAACTATTAACTATGGTTTTTAAAATGGATAAATTACGATTATTTAAAAATAATCGTAATTTATCCATTTTAAAAGATATACGCGCTATATACTCAAAACGTTGTTTTTAAGTTTTATTATTGTCATCCATCAGGATTTAGTTGCTCTTCTATGGGCCAAGTTATATAAAAGCTGAAACGTTTTTGTTTAGTAATTTTTTTAAACGACTATAAAGAGATTTTGGTAGTAAATTGCTATAAGTGAAAACTATTATAAAAACTTCGATTTTAACGTTTTTACTGCTTATGGAAAAATAAAATAAGAGGTTTTTAGTCATTGAATAATTTAATACTGTAAATAAGGGGCCTTGTTTACAGCATTAAATTATAAAACTCGTCCCTGTCAAGTTTTATGTATTTTAGTGGTAGCTTTGTTTTGTTTGATGCTTTGATTAAAAAAAGATTTATAAAAAAATAATAAATTATTTAAAAAAAAGCTTAAACTCTACTTTTTAAAAATATATAACAGTAATAGTCGAAAGTAAGCGGAAACACACAAAATTGAAGTTTAAAAATGTAAATTTTTATTTTTAAGAAAAACAAAAATTTACATTTGCAACAACGCAGAAAAACTACTGGCACGACACCAAGCACCCTGACGTGTAAAAAATCAAAGACTTGGTACCAGCAGGCGTTTTATGAAGAATGGCTAACAGACAGTGGTCTAAATGGTTGGATAAAACCGGACTCTGATAATCGCTATAATAAAATTTGTACCATCTGCCTCTGTGCATTAACTACCCAGCCAGCAATAGCAAACGGGCCCCATACGGTATTTATCTAGGCTCACATGACCGGAATTTAGATGGGTGCAAGTTCTAGTTTCTAGATGGGTCACATATGGTTTAAGAATCACGCACAAATTTGCATCTGGTAATGAAATGGGCTAGAAAATTTGGTATTTTGACGGGTTTCCCGTTTGATACCCATTTGGGGTTAAACAAAACTTCAATAAAATGCGTTAAGAAATCGTCATTTAAAATTCAAACTTTACGTAGAAAACTTGTATCATCTATACTATAAATATTAACAATTTAACTTCTTGTATATTTTGTAGTTATAGTTTTTCTTATATTTGGTTTCTTTTTTATATATAAGAATTGTTTTTTTTTATAGAATTTTATCAATAGCATTCCCGTTTATTAAGTTTTATGAAACGAGGAAACCCACTCGATAAAAAGTTGATATTTTGATTTTTATTATTGTTTTGCTTTCTTTGTGGCATAAATATTTGGCAATGTGAATAGCTTTTAATATTATAAAGGCGATTCAATAACGTTTTGCCCTTATAAAGGAAATAATTTTTAATATCAACTTACAGTTCATATAAAATAAAATTTATATAAACATATATAAATTGAATTTTATTTAAACTGTAATTTCATATAATTAAAAGTATATGTTTATGAAATGTAAGTGATAACTATAACTGTTATACGTTATAAATGTAAGTTATAGCAGTTATAAAGTAAGTTGTAACAGTTATAATTGTATGCTATAACTGTTTAACTACAGTTATATACAGTTATAAAATAAGTTATAACATTAATATTATTACTGTATATATATATATATATATATATATATATATATATATATATATATATATATATATATATATATATATATATATATATATATATATATATATATATATATATATATATATATATATATATTATAAATTTTGTTATAATCAATATCTAAAGCTAGAGAGTATTAAAAATACTAAGGCAAGTGATCATTTAAGAAATTATATAGTTACACTTGACATCCATTTCTGTTTGGGTACTGCGCAGATAAGATTTATATCTATTGGAAAGTTTTCTCGAAAACCTTATAAAAAGCAATTACTTTAAACGCTATGAAAAAGAACCATCTTTCGTGGGTGATTCAACACAAAATGTAAGCTATTTAACGAATGAAGAAAGGTAATATAAAATAAAAAAATTGTGAGTTAGGGTAACGCAGGGAAAAATGAGACAGCGGGGCAATATGAGACAGTTTGCAAGGTTTTAAAATGCGTATCATATTATTATACTTTTTCCTAGCCTTTTTTGATCTCACTAAGTGAAAAAGTTTTATATATTTAAAGTTTTTTTTTTTATTAGAATCTTTAGACCTTTTTTTATCATTTCCAAACTTTGGTATTTTATTTCTTTAATAAAATAGTCTGGAAATGAGGCTATTCGATGCCAACATGATACGGGGTAAAACGAGACATTCTGTTTGTATTTTTTTTGCCGATATCTAATATTATGTTTATTTAATGTTTTACATTAAAACAACAAACATAGCAAATATTAATATTTACATGCTGTATATTTAAATATATTATACTGTATTTACTTACTTTTTATTTTATAAGTTGAAATGTTTAGTTGTTATTCAATATAGAATTATACTTTATATTTTGTTAAGTTATATTTGATCAAATATAAGTTAACAAAATATAAAACAAAATATATTGAATAACAACCAAAAAATTTAAAAAAATTTCCAAAAAATTACATTTAAATTAATCAGATCACCAAATTTTGATGGACTTTATTTAAACAAACCAACAAGGTAAACAAATTTTATTTTAGTTTAACATATATTATAGTCGGTTTTTAAGCAATTGTAATAAAAAAACATTTTGATATCACAAAAATAATTCTGTGTTAAAAAAAATCAAAGTGAAAAAAATGTTATTGATTTATTTATTCTGATTAAATTTAATAATGCTGCCAATAAATCTAGTAAATTGAATGTTTTTTTTTTCTAAGAAACTGTTTAAATGAAGTTTCATTGTTAAAATCATGGAAAGTCCTTGGATTTTTTATTTTATAAGGAAAATCCTAGAAAAGTTATGGAATTTCAGTGGCAAATATCCTGCGAAAATATAAAAATTGTCCTGGAATCAGACAATTTTAATGTAGGTTTATAAATCCCCATAATTATTTTAATTCTCATGATTATCTACAAATTCCCATGATTATCTAAATTACAATAGTCATCACCCTAAACATACATAGGAAAATATACCTTTACATTAGCTAATCCAACAAAAATGGAAATCAGGCTTCAACAACTAAAACAATTTTTAGTTTGATGCAGTTACCCAGGTAAAATCATTAATAATGGAATTTTTAAAGCTCGACAGGGACCAGCACTACATAAAAGAGAAGTTAACAAAATTACACCTTTTGTAACTACAAATTTTGCAAATATTAATTTTGAAAAATTTTAACTACTCTACATCGTATTTTGAAACTCTCTGTTTTAGACAATAAATTAAAATCTGTTTTTGAAAACACTTCTATTGTACTCCCGGTGGGAAATCGGCTAGCGATATTCGTTACGATTAAGACAGCGATTTGGCCACGAGGATCGCTAGCTTTATAAGCTAGCGATCCGCTAGCTAAACAAGCTAGCGAATAGCTAGCATTAAATCGTTACGATTAAGACAGCGATTTGGCCACGAGGATCGCTAGCTTTATAAGCTAGCGATCCGCTAGCTAAACAAGCTAGCGAATAGCTAGCATTAAATCGTTACGATTAAGACAGCGATTTGGCCACGAGGATCGCTAGCTTTATAAGCTAGCGATCCGCTAGCTAAACAAGCTAGCAAATAGCTAGTGACAAGTCGTTACAATAAAGGCAGCGATATGGCCACGAGGATCGCTAGCTAAATAAGCTAGCGAATAGCTAGCATTAACTCGTTACGATAAAGACAGCGATTTGGCCACGAGGATCGCTAGCTTATAAGCTAGCAGTCCGCTAGCTAAACAAGTTAGCGAACAGCTAGTGACAATTCGTTACAATAAAGACAGCGATTTGGCCACGAGGTCGCTAGCTATATATGCTAGCGACTAGCTAGTGAAAACTCATAAGAATAACTACAACTGTTAGGCTAGAAAATATCGGCTAGGTTAGAAGATATGCTCAAAAAATCGCGTGCTATATTTTTCAGGGGAGTGAATTATAACCATTAAAATAAGATTGCATTTATAACAAATTAAATACAAAATGTAATACTTGTTTCCATAAAAAGTTATAAATGTCTTTATCTTTATCAGCTTTCAAAAATACTTGCTAAAAAAGTTGTAACAAATAAAATATCTAAAAAAAAGTGAATAAATAATAATAAAACAAATAAAAAAAAAAAAAGTTAACTGGAATCACTACACGAGTCAGTGTTTAAATTTCTTTTATAACAGGACTGTGTACTTGTATATCAATTATTAAAGATGAATTTCTCTTTCTTGTAGCAAAATAACGATCTTTAGATTTGTTCAAGTGTTTCGCAATTATGGTAGTCATACTGAATTCAGTGGCAGTTGGAAATAAACAGTAAGCTGCATCAAAAATCAAACTTTAGACTAATCCTATAAACCTACGCTTTTTATTTGCACCAGTTTGATTTAAGTTGCAACATAACTTGTTTGTTAAACAAGTTTTTAAAGCATTTTTTAAAAAGTCACTTACATATCTCCCACCAACTTGCTTCATCTTTCTGCAAATGGTATCTTTATCATTAGAGTTAATTATTTTATTTCCTAGTAAGTCAAACTCTTTAACTGAATTAGCTGGTAAATAAAGTTATTTATTTGGTCTATCCCAGTTTTTTCAGATGGTAAAGAAAAGGAAGAAGATGAATGTAATAACGGTTGAACTTGTGAAACAGACTGATACTCGGATGGAAACACTATCTGTTTAACTGGCAAGTCATCTAGTTGATCCACTGAGGCAGAGACAGACAGAAAGTTCTAAAATAAGATTAACAATTATAATACTCTTAAATGATATAAAACTCTTTCACAATATTCTAATTATATTATAGTGTTTTTTTGAATTTAAAAATTGTAACTAAAAAAGCAAATAAACCATAAAAATGAAAAAAAAAAAGAATAGTTTTACAAATGGGATAAAAAATTTTTAAATGTATACTAAATTGGAATCAGGAAGCTTTGGTGGCTCCCACAATGGCAATGATGACAAAGACGGTTCTTCAAAAAAGGCTTTTTCTTTTCTCTTTCTGTTTTGTTGACTTATAGGGGTTTTCTTTTGTTTTTTTTTGATGTACTAAAATCAATTTCTATTTCTGATTCTGCAGTAAGAATATATGCTACAAAACAAATAACTTTTTTAATATACATACAATCATAGTTTTATACAATATACATATCATAGATCATCCAGGTAATGTTTTAAAAATCCAGAAAATTGTTTGGGTAGAATACCTGGAATATATTTTTTCTTATTTTCCTCTTAATTTTGTTTATAACTGAGTTTTTTTTGTCTAACTTTTTATTATTTTTTTATGAGTGATGAGTGGAAAAGCTTAAAAAACATATATATATATATATATATATATATATATATATATATATATATATATATATATATATATATATATATATATATATATATATATATATATATATATATGTATATATATATATATATATATATATATATATATATATATATATATATATATATATATATATATATATATATATATATATATATATATATATAAACATGTATGTAGAGAAAAATATATATCTAAACTTGTATGTATAGAAAATGTTTTGGAATCCGGAAAAACTTAAAGTTAAGAAAAATACCCGGAATTTTGGAAATATCCGGAAAAGGTTAATCCACGACATATACAAAAACCTATATTAATAAAAAAGCAGACCAGAAATCAAAATAAATACAGATCATAGTCATCTCAACTTTATTAATTAAAATTATTAATTAAAATTATTAATTTAAAAATTAAATACTCAACACATTTTCTGCTATGCTTAGTGCATTGATTACAATATAAATAATTTATTGAGTTGGTTTAAAAATACTCGCCATCAAAGGTGGAATGCTCTGCTATTTGCTTTGACCCACACGAACAATAAGTTTAAGGAGTCCAATTTTAAGAGGTATTTTTTTTTTCAATAAAAAGTTTTGCATTTTTTGAATAAGCGATTTCGTATCAATTCCAACTGAAATGTACAAAATAAAATAAAAAATACCATTTTGTAGCATTAATTTATTTTTTAAAAATGTTACTACTGAAACACTTCTTATTTTTTAACTCCAACAGGGATAAAAAATACTTATCTGTAATATGCATGTCACATTTACATAATTGTTATGCATTGCCTTTATTTGAAGGCCATCTTCCGTTAATGTTTGACACGAGATCTCCAATCATCCATAAACCAATTTTTTAGCTTCTCTGACATTATTATGACACAGTTTTTTAATTCCAGAACTTCACTGTCACAATAAAATTAACAATATAATTCATCTGAAACAAAACATTTGTAAAATATAACATAAAAATTATATATTTATTATCTAGAAAATACGCAGTTATTGAAGTTAAAATAATACAAAGACTTCAAATGAAACCATAGATCTTCTGCTAAATAATATAGGCATAAACTCAACAAATTTTTTATTACAAATTTTTTATCAGAAACCAAAACATACAAGCCAAAGTGCAACGTAATAAAATGGTCAGAATATCATCTAGATTAAATATAGCTGTAATTATACTAACTCACTGTTGCTATCTTTATTTTTTTAATTTAACTATAAATTATGATGGTCCATGCAATACAATAAAATGTCTTTATATGACATAAAACTTTTTTATCCAATTTTCTTTACCCAACTAATAGACTGCTTGTAGATTACTGACTATTTTGACTAAAATTATCTCAGTAATCACAAGACGTGTTTAATATGTATAAAAAAACAGGCTATGTTTTAATGGGTATCTTTTTTTAATGTCAACAATATGTCTTGTGATTACTGCAACAAACATTGCTTTTATTGGCTTATTGTGAGGTATCAATAATATATTCTTTTTTTTAAAAAAAAATCTAGTCAGCCTATATATTTAAACATATATTTATATATCTATCTATCTATCTATCTATCTATCTATCTATCTATCTATATATATATATATATATATATATATATATATATATATATATATATATATATATATATATATATATATATATATATATATATATATATATATATATATATATATATATATATATATATATATATATATATATACATATATATATATATATATATATATATATATATATATATATATATATATATATATATATATATATATATATATATATATATATATATATATATATATATATATATATATATATATATATATATATATATATAAATATATAGGCTGACTAGATTTGTTGATGATTTTATAAAAACCTTGTTTTCCGCCATTTTGCTAAGAACTTTATTATATCAAAACAAATGAAATTGGCTGGAAACTTAAAGTTAAGTTTCTTGTTCTAATATAATTTTTAAATCATAAATATTAAATTTAGTTTTAAAAAACGTGCTTTTGTCATTATATACTATTTAAAAGTTTGTTACATATTTATTGACAATTTTAAAGAACGATTTATTATTCGATAAGTACAACATGTTTGAAAAAGCTTAATTGAACAACTTTGGTATTTCCCGTTTCAAAAATACCAAATTGTTACATCCTGTAATAACACATATTACTTAGTTAACTTTAAATTACATGTAATATAAAGTTAACTAAGTAATATGTGTTATCACAGGATGTAACAATGTGAAAATTGTTAAAAGTCATAACAAGTTAAAATTTGAAACAGTGTAAAGTAAAAAAATATGTAATGTAATTTAAAATGTGTCTAGTATATTAGTTTTATTATATTGATGGTTCTTAAAAACGATAACAAAGAAAAGATTAGATCTTATTTGGGATATACGTGAATTAGGAGTTGATAAATTAAAATTATGGAAGGATTTACTTAATGAAATAAAAAGTACTGAAAAAATTCGCAAAGAAAACTTAAATAAAGTTAAGCTTGCTTTAGTTATATTTATTTTAAAGGTGAAGAAAAAACTAAAACAATGTGGACGAAACTATGATACATGTATACAAAAGGAAAATCGTTGGCTTTAAAGATATCTTATGAACAATAAAAATAGCCATTTTGGTTCTGGAAGGCCCCATAAACAATGGAGTGTTCTTGGAGAGAGAAGCAAAATAAAAAAAAAGAAAAGAACTAGCCACTGAACATCATGAAGGTCTATTTTTAGCTTCCGCAAAAAGTGCAAATGCTGCTAGAGAAAAAAAAAAGCCTCTGTTTTAAAAAACAATATATCTAATGTTTTAGAGATAAAAAAAGTTGACAAAGCTTTGGATAAAACCTTTCCCATTAAAACAAGTGTAGAGGATGCTCTTGCATTAAAAATGAATACTGATCTCAGCAATAAACAATATCAAATGATCAGAAACTCAGCTCTTGTACACAACGTACATATTTATCCTACCTCGCACGATATTTTCGTGGAAAAATTGAAATGCTATCCTGAGAATATACATTTTTCTAAAATTTCTGCAAAGTGTACTCTTCAAAGCATGTTAGATCACACTGTGAGTAAAATAACAGAAATGATTGATATGCCTAATTTTGGTCAAAGTGATGAAATATTTGGATTTTTATATGGAAAGACTGGTATTGATGGAGCATCAAGCCAAAGTATTTATAAACAGAAATACTATACAAACAACGCTAGTATAGAACTTAAGCATGAAGCAAATCTTTTCAGTAGAGCTTTTCACTAGACGACTGATCTTACAAATCCTACAAGAATCCTATAGGATGAGATGCACAAGTCCCTGCAGGACCTACAAGAATCTTTTGAAGGATCTTGTAGGATTTGAAGGAATTCTTATAAGATAATATAAGATCTACAAAAATATTTTAAAAGATCTTGCAGGATTAACAGGATTCTTATAGGATGCTGAAGGAAAATTTTAGATTCGTATATATACGGCCGTAGCCCTCCCCCTTAATCCAGCACTGGTTCCTATAGGAACCAGTGATAGATTAAAGAGGAGGGGGTTAGGGCCCTAAAATTTCGGGATTCCGAAATTATTAAGCGGACCTTTTTCTTTTTCTACTGTTTTAGTCATTTTTATGCTGTGGCACGTTAAAAAGGACTCCAATCCCTGAAAAGTCTTAATACGCCAATGATAGGAACCATAACGTTTATTATTTTATAATTAATATCGTAAATCTAATAACCAAACTAAGAACATACGAAGTTAGGTTTTTATTTTGATTGGAAGGAAAGTATGTCTATTCTTGTTTTAAATTACTGATAATAGGTAAGTTAAAGTTTGAAATAACATTTTCTTATTTAAAAAAAATCATTCTGTATAAAAATTTTTTTTCAAATATTATCATTATTACAGAATCACAATTGCATTGCTGATTACTTTTTTCCTCCTATCTAGGTCGCTCTGATTAAGACTTCGTCTGATGCACGCCCAGGAGTTATTGGCAAAAACTGTTGCGAGTTGCTCTTTGAGATTTCGCATTATTGCATCAGGAACTGTGGTTCTATAATAAGAAATAAAGATACATAAAAAAAAATTATAGAAATCAGGCAATTAATCATTAATTAAAATTTTAAAACCCGTCCCGGTTTTTTTTATACTTACATATTTATAATTATTTCAATAAATGAAGTATAAGAAGTTGTTAGTCCAAGATCCTATTTTTTTGGATCCATGATCCAACAAGTTAAACTAATTGATCCCAAATTTTCAAAATAGGTTAAAAAAAATAGAAAAATTAATAAAAACCCAAGCACTGAAAGTATGATTTTCTAGATAATCCCCTCCCACCTTGTGCCAACAACTTATAAAAAATAGGTAAGCCTTAAAGCTACTGCCCAATAACATTACCTACATAAAAATGCCCTAATTAAAAAACCTAATTATCAGCCTTTCCTTAAGTTGTATTCAGGCTTTCTCTATTTATTTTGTAATTATAACATATTTTTATTTATATTCATACTTATAATGCTGTGTAGCGCAGGTGGTAAGGCACTTGGCTACTGGTCTAGTGATCCGGGTTTCGAAACCCACCACCGATAAGTTTTTCATTTTTCAAAATAAATTAAAAAAATGGAAAATCTTACGAATCCTTTAAGATACCCTACAGGATTATCACAAGATTTCTTATGATCTTATAGGATTTGCATGACAAATAAAATCTTACAAATCCTTTAAAATACCCTATGGGTAATCAAAGGATTTCTTATGGTCCTATAGGATTTGAAAGACAAATAAAATTTTACAAATCCTGTAAGATATCCTGTAGGATAGTATAAGATTATATGCGATCTTATAAGACTCATAAGTTGTCTGTAAGATAGTCGACTAGTGTTGTGCCTTTATTGCTCAAAGTAGAAGATGGCGAAATTTGGAAAAATGAAAATCTTTCAAGCTGTCACTTTTGTAGACCTCTTTATCTACAATATAAAAAAGAGAGTCCAATTTTATCCAGAGAAGAAGAATCAGATCTAAAAAATCAAATAAATACCTTAAAGACGTTTTGCAAAGTTTTTAATATTGCAGGAAGAACTTTGACATTTAATATCAGCTATAGGATTGATCTTACAATGTTTGATAATAAAGTAGTTAGCGCACTTACAGAGACAAAATCCACTCAATCCTGCAATGTGTGCAATGCTTAACCCAAAGAAATGAACAATATTGATTTATTAAAAGCAAAAACTGAAAATGACTCGGCCTTGGGGCTCATTATTTCAGCTTTGCATTGCTGGATAAAATAAGTTCATTCTTCATTTGAGTTATAAAATTGAAATTAAAAAGTATAAGCCAAAAACAATTGAGGAAAAACTATCTGTAGACTAGAAAAAAAGAAATTCAGGTACTCTTCAGAGAACGATTAAGCCTATACGTTGATATGCCTAAAACTGGGTCTGGAAACACGAATGACGGCAACACAGCCAGAAGAGCATTTAAAAATAGTGAAGTTTTTTCTGAAATTACTAAAGTCGATTGTGATATAATTAAAAGATTGCATAATATTCTCATAACCATATCTTGTGGATATCCTATTAATATCAATGAATTAGATTTATACTGCACTCAAACAGCTAAACGTATAGTGAGTTTATACAACTGGTATGTTATGCCTCCTATTGTACATAAACTGCTACTGCATAGTTCTTCTATATCAAATATATTACCTTTGCCAATCGGGGAAGATGCACTAGAGAGTTTAAATAAACAGATAAGAAATTCTAGACTTAAGCACACGGCAAAAATATCAAGGTTAAACACAATGATGAATCAGATGCGCTACCTTCTAGTAAAATCAGATCCAAAAATATCAAGCATATCTTTTAGAAAACATGAGAGCTATCGAGGAAAACCGTTACCAGATGAAGTTTTTAAGTTAATTGTAATGTAAATAATAAATTTAATGTAAAAAAATTCAGTATTTTTTCTCTATGTATCAACATCCTTTAAAAATCATTTTTATAAAAATATAAAAAAAAGTAGAGTAATATATCAAAATTATGTGTTTGTCTTGAAGATTCTAAAAATTAAAAAAAAAATTTTGTACGCGTATACCCAGCTAACACAAAACGTTCAAGAACGTTCTACGAACGTTGTGAAGGTTCGAGTACGTTCTATGAAAGTTCATAGAACGTTCTTGAACGTTCGCAACGTTCGTTGAACGTTTTGTGTTAGCTGGGTAGTCACCTTTAACACGCGTAAGCGCGCGTTTTACGCGTCGAAGCTGCGCGTAAAAACAAAAATTATTAACAAATTTGAAATCTTTGACTTAAAAATTATTATTTTAATATATAAAATTATTTATTAAAAATTTATGTCAATTTTTATTTAATTTTTGCTGTTTTTTGATTGTCCTGAGATACTGTGCGACGTTGGTTCGACGTAAGCGCGTAGTTAAGAAAAAATGCTCAATGCTTCTGACTTTGTTCCGACGTTGGCCAACGTTATGCGTGCTAGCTGGGATATATATATATATATATATATATATACATATATATATATATATATATATATATATATATATATATAAATATATATTAATTTATATATATATATATATATATTAGGCTGGGATATATATATATATATATATATATATATATATATATATATATATATATATATATATATATATATATATATATATATATATTTATATATATATATATGTATATATTTTATGTATATATATATATATATATATATATATATATATATATATATATATATTTATATATATATATATGTATATATTTTATGTATATATATATATATATATATATATATATATATATATATATATATATATATGTATATATATATATATATATATATATATATATATATATATATATATATATATATATATATATATATATATGTATATATTTACATATAGAAAAAACAACTTTTCATGGGACTATAAGTTTCATGCGTATACGACAATCATCAGCCATGTACTATATCAAAAACAAATAAAAAACCGTTAATATATATCAAAAACATATTAAAAAACTATATCAAAAACAAACAAAAAACCGTTAATAAAATTGCAAAATACAGTGGAGCTGTATTTTGCAATTTTATTAACGGTTTCATTTTATAGTGTTGGCTATTTGCCAACATTATAAAACGAAAGAAAGAGTTTATTTTTATGCCTACAATTTGAAACCAACTCGTTCCTTTTGTTCAACAGATTTCTTCCTGTGTGCGTTAAAATAAAATACTTTTCATTTAGACAAAGGTTGCAAAATTTGGATGAAGGATTATATATTTGGCAGCGCTTGATAATTTTCCACTAAGTAACAAATAAAAAGTTTTCTTCTTTAAGTTTTCCAATTTCTCTAGATAATTCTGTATTGTTTTTGTACTTAATAAAATTAAAAGATTTTAAATGGTTTGCATACCTTAACTTGAAAGGGGTCTCACTAATACTAATATAAACTTTTTCTGTGTAATCTATTTTATTACAGAAAGTATAAGAGCTGCTCTTGATAATGGCAACTTTGCTTGTGGGGTTTTTGTCGATTTGCAAAAAGCTTTTGACACCGTAAACCATGAAATTCTTCTCTCAAAGCCTAATTATTATGGTGTACGTGGCATATCCTTGCAGTGGTTCAAATCATACCTTACTGATTGTCAACAGTTTGTAACTATAAATGGAACAAACTTAGATATTAAAAACGTTTCAATTGGCATACTTCAGGGATCCATATTAGGTCCTCTTCTCTTTATTATCTATATTAATGATCTCAATCTTTCTATCAAACATTCAAAACGTATCATTTTGCTGATGATACTAATCTACAATTAATAACAAACTCTCTCAAAAAGCTTAATAAATATATTAATCAGGATATGGCCAGTCTTGTTCAATGGCTTAGAGCAAATAAAATCTCATTGAATACTAAAAAATCAGAAATAATTATATTTAAGACTCGAAATACTAACTTTTCAAAAAAAAAAAATATTCCAAAATACTTAAACATTCGATTAAGTGGTCCAAAATGTACTTGTCTAGTAACATAACTTATCTTGGTGTTGAGTAAGATGAAAAACTTTCATTCAAAACACACATATCTAACCTTACTCTGAAGTTAAGCCATTTTGCTAATGTCTTGCTAATATGCCAACAGCATGTTAGCAAAAGTTCGACATTACGTTAACTTTGAAACATTGCTCTCTATATATCACTCAGTTTTTGGTTCACATTTACGATACGCATGTCAAGTTTGGGGACAATCTAAAACCGTATGTCTCTCTAGAGTTGCTTCACTTCAAAATAGAGCGGTACGGATTATTCATTTTTGTCCGAGAAATTTTCCTACTGACATCTTTTATCTGACATCCAAAATTCTTTTTTTCGATGACTTAATTCAGTTCTTAAATTGTTCATTTGTCTGGGATCAACGAAATGGTGTCCTTCCTACTATATTTCACAAATACTTTAATAGTAGAACAACCTGTGGGCATAACCTAAGATTAGTCACTTATAACAACTTAACTCTCCCACTAAAACAGACAAGTAATCATGCAATAAATTCCATTACATACCAGTGTATTCTTTCTTGGAACTCCCTTCCAAACACCATTAAATCAGGTCTCATCCTTAGGTTCAAGAATCTGTTTTTAAAGTCGCTCCATCATTTCTACCTAAAAGGTTACGCTTAACTTTACTCTTTACTTTTTTATTTTCTACTTATTTTTTTATTTTTATTATAGTTTATTATTTTATAATAAATTTATTTTTAATATTTTATTTTGAATAATTATTTTTATTATAATTTACTTATTTTATTATAATTCTTGTTTAAGTATAGGTGCATATATAAATGTACATTATATTAATTATGTTATATCTATTCAAAAAGTCTGATTTTTTGTGGTATAATCCAATAAATGTTTATGCAATTTTACTTTTATTAGTTAATATTATGTTAACTTATTTAACTTAACTTCCTTTTATCACCTACTTTTTTTATGTGGTTTTACTTATTACATATTATTATTATTGTTATTGTTATTTTTATCTTATTTAGGTCATTCCACTTTATTAGTGAATTACTATTTGCATTTGACCTGTGTTTTTGAAACATCTGTAACACGAAATATATTATTGTTGTTGTTGTTTTTGTATTTATTGTTGTTATTGGATGAAACAGTAGCTTGATACACAATGTTCTTACTAAGACACTGGTTGTTCATAATACAAGTAAGATTTATTAATGCAGTTGCAGGTTTTTGTTGTTTTTTATGATTGTATAAAATATTTTGATTATGCGAATTAATGAGTGGTTTAACGTTCGGCATACAAGAGCAGCTAATTTTAATGGTGTTTCTGTTAAAAATCTTGTGTAATTTATGACCAACAGGAAAGCTTATATCAATTATTTTTAAAAAAAGATTACCTATCTTTGTTGCAACATTTTTACTATATGGGCGATAGGGATATGACAAATTCATAACTCTATATGCCCATATGATAATTAGTGGAGGTTTTGTATACAAATAACAAATAAGTAAGTATTTTTCTTTTTGCTTAAAAAAAGTTCACCCTCCGAATGAGACAATGATGTGTCTAAGATATAACATGTAAGTATATTCACATAAAAGTTGCATCATTTTACAATAAAATTTTACATTTTACAATACATCACCGATAAATAAATATACCAGTATTTTTCTAATGTTCATTACTTAAAAGAAATTTAACATTTTTTAAATTTTTCTTGAAATTTCTTTTTAGCTTTTCTTCTTCTTTTATTACTGCTTTGTAGGTGCCACTCTGAGTTGGAATAGGTATGGAAACTCCGCTTTTGGACGAAGTTACACACACTTTGTGGGCCTTCCTTGTACTCAGTTTTGTTGCAGTCACCAAACGTACTTCAGAACTAGTTCTTTGCCTTTTACTTAAAGAAGATTTCGCATAGTCTTCATTGATACTATAACTTTGTTCTTCACTCATAGATTTTTCTGTTTCTGTAACTGTTTCCGAATCTTCTTCACTACTTTCTTCAATAGACTCTTGTACGATTGACACTCTTCTTTTAAGCATTTTTCTTAGATGTATCCCCTGTGTGTCTTTTTTTGTGGTGCAATACCTTACTTTCCCTTTTGTTGAAACCTGCAGTTCATAAAACTCCCTGTCTTCTCTGCACAACCATTCTCCTTTCTCATCTGTTACATTAAACAATTTACTAAAATCATTGTTTCCAGGTCTTCGAGCATGCTTTTCATAATTTTTTATTACATTCTCAACATTTCGTGCAACCGTAGATCTACCTTGTTAAATTAGCAGATTCAAATTATTCCATAGGCCTTTCACTTCATCTGCTATCATTACAATTCGCTCTTTTCTACATTTTACATCAGAAGCCAGAGTTTTAAATATTTGAAGATATTCTGCTCCATTGGAATTCTTTGCATCTGATCAAGACTGTCAATGGTAGCATACTTTCTTGACTTTTTGCACTTTTGAAATTACATTAGATTTGAAGACCAAATCTCCTTATTCTTCTCTGAAGGAGGCGCGTTTTTAGACATTGCAGTTTTAAAGTTGTAATTCCCCAGATAGTAAACAATCAGTTAAATGCTGTGTTGGTGCTAGAAAAAACAGGTTATTGGAATCTAAAGTAAATCTATTAGTAATCTAATCTAAAGTAAATCTATTAGTAATCTAATAGTTATTAGATTACTTATAAATATAAAATTTATTAGATAAAAAATAGTTATAGGAACTTAGAGTAACGTACATAAAAAGATCTTGTAACATTCACATTCAGTAAATAGAGAGCTACAAACAATTGAAATGTTATTATGTTACCCTCCAAAGAGACTTTATTTAATTATTTGTCTTTATAAAACATGAAACTGCATTATTTCTAATTATATTGAATTATTATATTAAGAAATGTTACAAAGCTCAGCATTTGGATAAGGCAGCCTATGAGTAAAATTAAAATCAGTTTGGACGGTGACTTTTTTTAAGTCATTAAAATCTTGCAATATATTAAAGTATAATAGTATGATATTATAAAATAAATATATATTTTTTTACATCACTCATTGAAACAAGATATTGTATCAAGAAAAAGTTGCTTAAAGAAGTAGTTTTAACAACGATTTAAAAGCTTTTAATTCGGAGACAACCGTGAAGATAAACACTACATGATCACTAAATTGTTTAGAAAGTTGCTCAATAAAAATGTAATTATAATGTGCTTTCTTTCGAAGTAAATAAGCATATTAAACTATATAATTTTGCTTTTATACTTTCAACAATTTTAAAGTAGTTTTGCAAGATTTGCAATGGTTCCCAGGCGAGGAAACCCATCTGGAGCCCAGATAGAAACCGCGGCCAAAAACCCGCAGGATCCCGGAAGGCTACTTACATGGGGCCCAGTTGACAACCCGTACGGGTCCCGCACGGTACCCGTATCATAATGCTGACTGTGTAATGTTAACAAAACTTCTTTATTAGCACATAAAGCCACACAGATGCATGCACCAAACCAAAAAAACTCAGCCATCCAGAAAAAGTTGCTAAAGCAAAGACCTTGTTAACGAATTCCATGGCAGAACATAATACGCCGTTTTTACAAACCGACCATTTAATTGAATGCTGTTCATGAATGCTGAACAGATGTTCCCAGACAGCGCAATTGCTAAAGAAATAAAGTGCAAAAGGCCGCTTATTTTATGCAGTACGGTATTGCTCATTTAGAGCGAGTTGAATTTGTAAACGTTAGCAGAAACCAAAAATTCTCTATAATCGTTGATGAGAGTACTGACGTCTTTACCAATCAGACGTTGGCAGTCGTGGGATTCTGTGACACAAAAGCAAGAAAAGTATTTGATTCACTATTATACCTTATCGAGGTTGAGGATGGGATGGATCTTGGCTTGTTTACTGTTGTTAAGAAATTGTTGAACAGAAATGCCATCGCAACAAGCAACGTCATTAGTTTTATTGCAGACAACTGCATAACTATGGGTTTTGCAATTGGTTTTCAAGCGCAGTTGAAAAAACAAATTCCACATATGTTTGTTATGGGCTGTGCTTGCCATTTATTTGCACTCGGTGCAAATGCTGCTAGCAATTAGCTGCCATGGCTTGAAATTTTTGTAAATAATTTTTGCGTAGTAGCAAAAGAAAGCATGAGTTTCAGTTGATGCAATGTGAAGTTTAAGTCCAGCAACTTGAAGTTTTGAAGCTATGTAAAACACGTTGGCTGTTCCGTTAAGCGGACATTGAGAGAATCCTTGAACAATTCACAGTTGTATTTGCATTTCCAAGCTTCAGTGGATGGTGCCGGTTAAATCTTACATGTCAATGCACAGTGTTGGCACATTGCACCCGCTTCTTATTTTTATCTACATACTCGGCAAAGTAAATGTCATGAACATTTAACCTCCAATCATCACATAAGCAGTAACTTTCCCAAATATTGTTGCAGAAGACCGCTTGGATCAACTTTCTGATCAATGGCGAGATCTGGCAGCTTATAAAAACAATTTTGGTAACTCAGTCGTCAACTACGACGAGAATCCTCCCGCATTCTGGCTAGAACTACAAGAAGTAACAGATACTAATAACCGGAAGAAATTTAATATTTTGTGTAACTTCATGTGCAATCTTTTAGCATTACAACACTCTTCAGCATATGTGGAAAAATATTTATGATTGTGAACTTAGTTCTTAGTTAGAACTTAGTTAGTGAAACTAAACAAACTAACAAGCTTTTTTGCAAATCAGTTGCAAATTTAATATTAGCATAGCAAGCAGTTGCTAAGAATGGAGCTTGTCACCAATTACAACTTGACCAAACCGTAATCGAAGATGTACGTTATAGACATTGCCCGCAGAGATATGCAGATACTTTAAAACTCCACAAGCAGCTGTCCATGTTGTCAATTTCTATTTATGATCTTGGCAAAGTAGAAGTTGAAGTTGTCGATATGGATGCGGAGTTGCTTATAAGTGACAGTTATAATACAATTTAACTTCTGAGTATAAAAATTAACTCAAATGGTAAATAACTGTGATAAAGTTTCTTTAGTTGTTTGATAAGTTGATGCGTGTACTTATAAAAATGGAAAGTTATGTTTGTTCTTTTAACTAAAGTTACATAAGTGTTACATAACTCAGTTATTAACTGTTAATAACAGTATTAACTGTTAATAACAGTTAACAGTAACATAACAGTTAACAGTAACATAACAGTGTTATGTTAAATAACACCATAACAATACTAATTGTCAACAGTAATAAGACATCAAATACAATATGGAAAACAATACAATATGGAGAAGTGAAAATTGCAATATCTTCAAAGGTTATGTTTATCTACAAATTAAAACAAAAACAAAAAGAACTAAAACATGTACAAAAAACTATATTAAAATGCTATCAAAGTGGAAAAAAATATATAGCTGACCAAAAGTTTATCAATACTCGTAGTTGTGGTGGACTTGTGGTATAACGGTTAAATTTGAACAAATTTTGATTTGCAAAGAGAAAAAACTTCATAACATTTAATGACTTGGAACTTATTTTTTTTTTAGTCAAGAGTTCTTGCTGCCATTATTAGCCATTCCAGACGATTTTTTATAATTTAAATATTCAAGTATAATTGATGCTATTATATAGAGCTTGGTTTGACTTAAAAAATGAGGGGTCATTTGGCCTTTGAAGTTAAGCGGATCAAAAGTTATTGAAGTTTTTGTTGTGAAAAAACAGGTGATTTTTTGACATAAGGTATACGGGATAAGTATGAAAAATTTGCTGCGAAGTGGCACCAAAAATGACAGTATTATTGACATTTGAATAACTTTGGAACCAATGATACATTTGACTTGAAATTTTCCATAGTGACCAACCAACTATAAGGAATTAAAATTACAAAAATTTTTTTTTTTTAATCTGTCGGGATTGACCAGAACCATCTATTTTACAGACCGAGGGTTTTTACTAATTTATATGTTTTTAGGGTCATACTGACTTTTGAATAACTTTTGAACCGAAAATACATTTGACTTGAAATTTTCCATAGTGATCAACCAACTATAAGGAAATAAAGTTCCAAAATTTTTTTTTTAAACATATCGGGATTGACCATAATCATCTATTTTATTGACCAAGGGTTTTTACTAATTTATATATTTTTTGGGGTCATACTGACTTATGAATAACTTTTAAATCGTTATTACTTTTGACTTTAAATTTTTCATAGTGATCAAACTACTATAAGAAAATAAAAAAAGAAAATTTTTTAAAAAAAAAATCATCTATTTTACAGCCTAAAAGGTTTTATATTATTTTCTTAGTTTTGGAGAATAAATTTGGGGTTATATTATAATTATGCGAATATGCATAAAGGAATCACAGAATCCAAAATATACATAATTTGAAAATTAGTGCATAATTTGCAGACTGGTCAGTGAAATAATCACATAAATTACTGTTCGATCAGTAAATTGCTGAAAATGGGCTGTTCAAACAAATTAAACATCATTTGAAATAGTTTGTAATTCTTTTTTAACTTTTTGGTATTTTTACACCATTATTACATTTGATTTAAAATTTTAAATAGTGATCTAGTTTTTATTAAATCTGTTGGGATTATCCGGAATCGTTTATTTTACAGATTGAAAGGCTTCTACTTCTTTAATTGTGTTATGAAGAAAAAAATTAGGGTTGCACTATACAAATATGTATAAAGGAATCATGGAATTCAAAAATTACACCATTTGAAATTTTTTGCATAATTTACAGACCTGCCAGTAAAATTATTCCATAAATTACAGACTGGTCAGTAAATTACATAAAAAGAGATGTACAGACCAATTGAGCATATCGACCTTAAATGTATTTGATATTTTTGAACCGTTATTACATTTGACTTAAAATTTTGAATAGTAATCCAGTTTTTATTGAATCTGTTAGGATCATACAGAATCGTTTATTTTACAGACTAAAGTGTTTTTACTTATTTAATTATGTAATGAACAACAAAAATTAGAATTACAATATGCAAATATGCATTAAGGAATCATGTAATCTGAAAAATACATTATTTTGAAATTATTGTATAATTTACAGACCGGTCAGTAAATTACTACAAAAGGGTTGCACAAAGCTATTGGACAAACCTATGTTTCACAAACCATTTCCAACTGTTATTACATTTGACTTGAAATTTTTGATAGGTATACAAAACTATTAGAAAATTAAATGCCATAATTTTTTATGCATCAGTTTAAATTATCCAAAATTGTTAATTTTACAGACTGAAGTGTTTTTACTTATTTACCCAGTCTTTTAGGTAAAATTGAAGTTATATTATAAAAACTCCATGCAAATATGCATAAAGGATCGTGGAATTCAATTAAATTATCTGTTTAAAACTATTGCTTAATTTACAAACCGATTAGCAAATCACTGCGCAAGGGCATTAAAATCTAAATCATTCAGAATTACTTATTTAACAGACAGAAGATTCTTTAATAAAGTTAATAGTGATCGACCGAAATTCGGTTCGGTTCCGGTTCCGGTCATAAATTCGGCCGGAATTGAAATTCCTGTTTCGGTTCCGGTTAGATTTGAGATTTCGGTTTTGGCCGGATTTTCGGTTCAAAATGCTACCAAAAATAGATATTACAAAGCTTTGTTTTAAATAAATTATTTAGCATTGTAGCGTAAATATATTTTGATTACAAAAATTTAATTAATTTTTTTGCTAGTTATTTCAACTTCTTATACTATTTTTTGCGTCTGATCGCGTTGTTTCTTTTATCTGGTTTTTAATTATCATGTTTAAAATAACGTAACTTGACCATCAATAATACAAATAACCTATCGAATAAATTAAATTTAGAAAATTGGAATGATGTTTATAATTGTCATAATACAAACGAAGCTTTTAGTATTTTTTTAGCTAAATTTTTAGCGATATTCGACGAAACTTGTCCATATGAAGAAATACAAATTAAAACAAAAGCACTTAATAATCCTTGGATAAATAAAACACTTTTAAAGTGTTCTAAAAAAAAAAAAAAAAACTATACAACAAGTTCTTAAAAAATAAAAGTTCAGATAATGAGAAAATATACAAAAATTATAAGTGTTTTTATGAACATCTTCTTAAAAAAACAAAATAAAATGTATTATAGTAAACAAATTAGCAATTCCAAGTTTGATGTTAAAAAAACATGGTCATTAATTAATGACATAATGGGCCGAAGTCAAATAAAAAGTTCAGTATTACCTCAAAGAATTAATATTAATAAATCAGATATACTTTGTCCTTATAAAGTATCGAACGAGTTTAATAAATACTTTACAAATGTTGGGATTAGTCTCGCAAACAAAATTATACCAACTTCTACGTCATTTAAGACATATCTAAAAAAATCAACAAATGTAACAATGTATGATAGTGACTTAACTTTTCTTGAATTTGACGCAGCTTATTTTTCTTTAAAAAAAATAAATCTCCAGGGTTTGATAAAATTCCCATTAATATCCTTTATCTAACAAAAAAAGCATTACAAAACCTTTGTTCCACATAGTATACTTATCTTTAGATCAAGGAGTATTTCCTGATATACTCAAACTTGCGAGAGTATACCCAATTTATAAAAATAATGATCGCGCCGACGTATCAAACTATAGACGCATATCGGTACTTTCTGTTTTCTCAAAAATCTTCGAACGTGTAGTTTATAATAGTATATGTGATTATTTTACAATATATACTTTTATATGTTTTTTTAGTACAAAAAATTTTTTAGTACAAAAAATTTTTTAGTACAAAAAACACAAAAAATAAATCTTTTAATCCAAAACAATTTGGATTTCAAAAAAATGGTAAGTTTACTCTAGGAGTATTCATAGATTTATCCAAGGCATTCGACACCGTTGATCACTCTATTCTGTTAGAAAAACTAAAATGGAACGGGGTATGCAATAAATTATATCATTGGATAAAAAGTTATCTATCTAATAGAAAACAATATGTTCAAAATAAAAAATCTGGAATTATATCTTTTTAAATATTTGTATCATAATATATATATATATATATATATATATATATATATATATATATATATATATATATATATATATATATATATATATATATATATATATGTGTATGTGTATATGTGTATATGTCTATATGTATATGTATATATGTGTATATGTGTATTTTGATGTAAAAATATGTTTTATATATATTGATATATGATATATTTTTACATCAAAATATATTTAAAAATAGTTATACGCTGCCTTTTTATTAAAATCAACTTACATATTAAATATATATATATATATATATATATATATATATATATATATATATATATATATATATATATATATATATATATATATATATATATATATATATATATATATATATATATATATATATATATCGTATAACAAGAAATGACTTTTAAAGATTGTATATGTGTATGTGTGTATATATGTTTTTTAATGTATGTATTTTAATGTATATATTGATACATCTTCTTTTTTCTCTATTTTTATTCTTAAATATTATATCTTCTTTTTTACTATTTCTTTTTTTTTCCTAAATTTTCAACTTGATTTATTAACCATATATTACCATATATTATTGTTATGATGTGTAAGGGCTCTATGAAAAGATTAGGTTGGTATTTTGCCATCCATATCTTCTTTGAGCCCCTGTCTGTTTATTATTTATACATTTGTAATTATATTTTATTTTTGGTGAACGGAAAATGTAATTTATATAAACAGCAAAATAAAAAAAGATTAAAAAAAAAAAATCATGATTTACAAATTTAATGACGCTACAATGTTATCTACATTGTACAGTTGTATGTTTATGGACTTGATTATTTATTTATTTTAATTATCACTTGGAATTGGTAACGGTAAAATCTTTACAAACTTGGTGACTTTTTTTTTAAAATATCACGTGGAATTTGTTTGAAATAAATTAAAAAGTTTTTATTGGTTTTATTCATTTTTTTAAAGCAAGTTGTTTTAATGTTTTCTCGTCGTTAAAACATTAAAACAATAATTTTTCTTGTCATAACTTTTTTAATGTTTTCTCGTTTAAGTTGTTAATTGTCTTTTTAAGGAACTTTTTAATGAAACGTTAGAAATTTTTCTTAAATATATATATATATATATATATATATATATATATATATATATATATATATATATATATATATATATATATATATATATATATATATATATATATATATATATATATATATATATATATATATATATATATATATATATATATATATATATATATATATATATATTGTTAAGTTAACAACAATATTAATACAAATTAATATAATTAACAAAGAACTTGTTAATTATATTTTTAATCCTTGTTCTTGACTCAAACTAGCAACATTAAAAAACTCATCTGATTAAGTTCTTCGATTTCATTCTAATAAAATGAATTCAAACCGAAAAACAAGTTTAGTGTGAAGCAAACAATCCAAGAATGGTTCAGTGCAAAATCTGCAACATCAAAGTTTCAAGAGGATCTGACGACCCAAAAAAACAAGGATTAAGTGGACTCACGTCACACCTGAAGAATCATCTTCCTGACATCAAACTTACGCCTGAAAAAGCAGAAAATCCGAAGGCAAATGAAGAAGCTGACTTAAATTCCAACAAAAGAAAGACAATTACAATTTTCAACATACGATCAAAAAAACAAAGAACCGACATGTTACAATCTACAATTCCAAACTGGGTTCAAGCTTCTTCAAAAATTGACTCTAATTCTGAAAAAGGCCAAAAATTTCAATTTTTGAAATGATGATTATTGACCTCCAACCATGGTCTATTGTCAATGGTGCTGGGTTTTTGAGGCACCATGCTCTTATTGCTCCAAATTACGAAATTGCTAGCGAAAAATGCTACAGAAGTTTACTGGATCCGACTTATGAAAAAATTAAAGTTGCTCTCAAGGAAAAGCTGGTTCAATAAGAAGCTGAAAATGCGTCTGTCTGCCTTAATGCATGGTCATCATTTCATCATGGCTATCTGGGAATGACTGTTCACTTTATTCCTAAAGACTGGAACCGTATCAAATTCTGCGAATTTTACACCTGAAACCAGCCATTGCTGCAACCTTACTCAAATTTCCTTCAGTTGGAATTGAATTTTCCGTCCAAGAGTCTCTATGAAAAAGTGGTGAGGATTTTAAGTGTTTTTGGGGAAGCAACAAAAATGTTATCAGGTAGGGATTCTTGTATCAGTTCCTGCATTCCAATTATGACAATGATAATTAAAGCTTTGGAAACAACCTCCGGCGACGACAGTGTTCAGAAATTGAAAATAGCTATGAAAAATGCAATGGAAAAGCGTTTTTCAGCAATTGAAAAAACAGAACATTATTCAGTTGGTATTTTTTCCGATCTCAAGCTGCTTTGCAAAATGCCAAACACATTGTCATGTCCCAAATGGAGAATTTTGAACCTCTTGAAGATGAATTGGCTCCTGTTACTCAAATTCCATCTGGTGACAATGAAAAAAACACGGCTTTCTTGCACATAATGACAAAATTATTGCACAGTCTCAAACAGGACCAAATGAACATTCATCTTCCAAAATGACGAGGGAAGTGTTTAAAGATTTTTTAAATTGTCCAATGGCTTCTCATTGCCTAGAATTTTGGAAAAACTATGAAAAAATGCGACTAGCAAAATCAAGTTAGCATTGACTAAGGTGGTAAAAAAGTACCTCACACCACCCCCTTCATCCACAAATGTTGAAAGAGTGTTTTCTACGGCTGGAGATACTCTATCTAACGAAAGAAACAGACTTCTTCCAGAAAATTTGGGAAAAATTCTTTTTTGTCGAAAAAATCTTGCAGTTGTTGGATTTTGTTATTAATCATTTTTTATTAATTTAACTTTGTGTTTTAATTGGAATAAACTTGCAAACAAAAACTATTATTCATTTTCGGTTCCGGTTCCGGTTTCGGCTCTGGTTAGGGTTTACTTTCGGTTCCGGTACCGGTTAGGAATATTTAAAAATCTATTATCGGGTCGGTTCCGGTTCCGGCAAAGTTTCAGTGCCGGTCGATCACTAAAAATTAAAATTTAAATTTGAATGAAAATAACCTACAGCAACAGAACTTCTTTAAATTTTGAGTACTTACTCAAAATAAACTGTAAAAAAATTGTTGTTAAAAACACAGACAAAAAAATTATAAACTAATAATTAAAACTAAATAAATATAAATTAAGAAACTTACTCTTTGAGATTGTTTATGTGAACTATTGACAACTAAGATAAAAAAATGAAAACAACATTAAAACAAAAAATGTTGTCATTCTAAAACTTATTTCTTGGCTTTTAGTGAATGATTAGAGGTTGAGAGTTTAAGTAACGAAACAACCTAATAATCATTTTTAACGATAGACACCAGCGAGAAGGTAAGCTAAGTTGTCTATCAACACAAAACATCACAACAATAACATCACAATCACAAAACACACAGAACCTGTAGCACTAAAGGCTGCAAATTTACACTAGTGTCAATACTTAACTAACATTTTAATTTGGTGATTTCAACTCGTTTCTCCGAGCAGCAGCCTTGTTCGTCAAGGTTCGTGTTTCGGAGTTATAGAGTTGAGAGAGGGTTATAACCACAAGAGCCTCCTCGTCTGTAGTGGCCTTCTTGGCTTGGGGAGGTGAGCTACAAAACAAAAACAAAACAAAAAAAGATTAACTTCTATCATTTATATAACTGCTTTTTTTTGGTTTCTAACCAACATTAATGATCATCCTGAAAAACTCACCAATGGCTCTATGTTGATGACATAAGAAACATACGGATTTCAATTATCTAGTTTTGGACGTGTCAACTGTTGTTACAGAAAGGTTTAAAATTAACATTAGATAGAGGCTGTGAGACACATTCTATTGCTCTGGATGATATGGTGTATCTGGAGAAGTCTTAAAAAAGTGCAATCTTGATGATATTCCTATATTGATGAATGGAAAAATTGTTACTGTGTCTTCTACTTTACATTGTCTCTAATTATCTTTTTGTACTGACCTCTCATGGAAACCTTATATACAAATCATTGCTAAGTTAGTGTTTGTATACAATAGTATAGTATTTTATTGTTCCTAGGTGCTCAAAAAATTCTGATTTATCTAGTTTTTTCCCTAGAACATCATATTTTTGTTATATGATTTATTTAGTTTTCCTAATTCATATAATTTGCAATCTTTTAAGTCACCTGTTAACTGTTATCTTGCTTTATAATCTTCATCTTGGGTTTTCCAATAACTTTCAACTCTAAAAGTGGTTGCTCCTAACCTTGTTACAAATAGAGATACTTAAAATAATAAGTCTATCACGAATGATTTAACAAAGTTAATGATTTGCTACGTTCTGTTAATTGTTCTATCCTTACTTCTAGCCATACATCTTCTGGAATAAATTCACTAGATTGTCTTCTTGAAATTCAAATAACTAAAAAGAATCTCCCAGTTTCTAATTGGATCAACTACCTCTATTATCTGGTAATTTGTCCTATCAAATAAAGAAATACAAACAGAGAATACAAAAAAAACAGTTTAAAAATCTATAGTTAATAGACAAACAACCAAGCTTGCAATTTTGTGGAAGAGTCCAAACAAAATACCTTTAAAAAACAGAATAAAATATTTTTAATCGCTTAAAATCTAAATAGTTTCACTTTCACTTTCAATATCATTTTCAGAATGACAATTTTATTCTATTTTGAAAAAAAAAATAAAAATGATGGAAGGAACAAAAGCAAAAGTTTTATACTAAAGCAGTTATGTAATATTTTCAAAAAATTATTTTTTCTATTTAACTAATTCTTAAGTGTATAAATAAGCTTTAGATTAGAAAGTGAAAAGTAAACATCAAAAAGACATTAATAAATTGCAAATGCCAAAAAAAAATTATAAACAAAAACAAACGCAAAAATCATAACAAAAAACGGCGAATTGAAAAAAAGCTAAATATACATAATTTATAAATACATTTCCTAAGTATCAAATCTTTAAGAAATCATAAATAATGATTTGATTTAGATAGAGGAAAGGCTATACTTGTCTTAGATTTAGATAGAGGAAAGGCTATACTTGTCTTTTCCACCTGGATCTTTTTGAAAAAAGGTTTTATCTTATTCTAATATTTAATCTCTACCATTATACGTTAGTACTTTGGGTTCAAATTTTGATTGTTCCTCTAGTCTAAATGTCTTATTATTTCTTTAAATATAAATTAAACAAATACCTCTAATAGAGGTTTATAAACAAACTCTTGATCTAAAATCTCATAATTCATTCTCTGAATTCAAAATCAAGCTTTTTGTTAAAAAAATACAATTAAATATTTCTATAAACTAATATTGTTATACTTTACTATATTATATATACGATATATCAATTCGTAATCCTTCAGTTTTTAATTTGATATTTTTAACATTTTAAAATTCTCTAATTATATATCTACATCTAATTCCTCTGGTTTTCTACCTGCCATTTTTAAACTTTATTATTAAATTATCCATTCAAATATTATTAATTTTAGTACCAATGGGTTGGCATTCATTATTTATCTATCTATTTATCTCTTTTCATTCAACAATACTCTATTTCTTAACTATTCTACTTCGTACTAAATCTTTTTTGTTGCCATCACTATTTACTAAATTTTTGTTGCTGCTGTTATTGTCTTTATTTATGAAATTCTTCTCTTTTTATAATTGTTATTATTTCGTTACTATTATTATTATTGTTGCAATCATTATTACTGTTGGTGTTATTGCTATAATTGTTCTTATCGCAATCATTATTATTATTATTATTATTACTATTATTATTATTATTGCTATTATTATTAATATTAGTATTATTAATATCAGTTTTTATTATTACTTTCATCATTGACTATAACGTTACGCTGTATATTCAGGTATTTACTTTATATTAGTACTTGTACTATTGTAAGTTTCCTTGAAATGTTATAACTTATTTCGAAATATATTTAATTTGATTTGATATGAATTATTTTTTAGTTGTAGTTTCTTTTTTCATTTTTGCAAATTTTTTCAAAGAGGTAGTTATATTTTTTCGAGTGTGAGTATTTTTTTTCCAAAAATTTATATTAATTAAAATTATAAAACTTTTATTAAATTTTTAATTGTTTTTAAAAACCTTGGGTTTTTAAAAACAATTCAAAATAATTCAAAGTGAAGCTCTTTGATATTTGGTATTACAAAGAAAAAAAAAACTCATTAAATTCGAAAGAGGGCTCCCCAAGTTCGTGCCTATAACACGCTTAGATTTTCGCTCATGTCATCAACTGGCCAATAATAATAGCTTAGTAAAATGTTTTTGTTTGTTTTTAATTTAAAAAAATATTTATAAAATTTCATAACAGTTTGATACAGTATTTCTTTATAGCTGTCAGAAACGCTCCAATCAACCCTACACCAACATTTTGTGAACATAAATTAATACTTCACCACAACGCTTATTTGTTTTCCTCTCCATTGAAATTATGTTAAAAACATTTTTTCTTGGTTCTAGAAATATTTAAAAAATCCAAAGAGTCGTTATCATTCCGGGCAGTCTTTCTTTAAATGTCTTATATATGTTTTTTTTTATTTATTTTAATTTACATATTTTAAACTAAACAAATAAATAGTTAAAGCAAAAACTGATAAAAAAGATTACTGAAATTTTTGTGAGATTGATTCACAAATTTGTTTTATATCAAGTTCGTAATTTGTGTTCTTTAGTTTTAGATATTAAAATTGAGAGAGAATCTCAAGTTACTTTTAATGACGTTCATGTAGCTAAATATCTGTTCAAATTGAGCTCTTATTAACATTTCGGAACGGTTTAAAAATTATTTACTAATGCACGGCGATTTTTTTTTGATTGATTTTTCCCACTTGCTATGATTACGAAATTTTCGGATACGAATGTATCATTAAAACTGATAGACACAGCGTTTTCGTAATTCTTTGAAGCCAAAATTTTTGAGCGAATGTGACGTCACTTTGTGGCAAAAAAAAAAAAAAAAAAAAAAAAAAAAAACTAGTTATAAGATTTTATTTAAGTTTTTTAGAAAAATTCTTTTCATTAGAAATATATAGAATATATTTTTATGGTATATATTCTTATAAAGACTAAATATAGTAATTACTATGTCAATTCTTTAAAACTATTTATTAACTACTATTGTAATAAATACAAGCTCTTATCCGCGAAATAATATGTCTTTACCAGCTTTACTTCTTTTTGTGCAATTATATACACCCTAATTAAGATTAATTAAAAAATATAAGATAAATGCAAAAGCAATCTCGACCTAAAAATGATTTTTTTGCTACAGACTAAGCAAAAACGTCACTAAGCAAAACTTTTTTCGACTTTTAGACTAGTATTATATAGCTAACGCCGTGTCTATAAGTTTTAAAGGTCTAAGGAAAAACCTATTAAAAATTAAAAAATAAAAAATTCATAATGGTTTCTGAACTATCTTTTTACCGATAAAATAATTTACTATCAAACTCGTGGACTCCATCCATGATGCATTTTATGATCTAAAAATTTACACAACGCTTTATAATGTTTATATCTAAAATTCCAGTTTACAACATTTACCTTCTGATGACTGATGTTGTAAATATATACGTATTTCATTAAAAAATAGTGATTTTTATGTCTATTTTGCTTAAAACTGCTATTTAACTATAATTTAGACATATAGTTGTAACTGGAATTTGTGATCCAATTGAAATTTATCTTTATAAGTAATAATATTGATAGTTAGGGAAACCGTCATTTAGACTATCCAGCTGATTATTTCTAGTTTTAGTACTAGTTTTTTAAATAAATTGAATTTCAATTTCTATATAGCTTTTAAAGAGCTGATTTTATAAAAAACCACACGATATATATTTACACTTAAAAATACATAATATACAAAAATACATAAATATATATTTATAGCTCTAATTCAATGATAAAGATGGTAATTTTTGGACCAAATTTCGTATTTTTCAAAATAAAACTATGGGAGTTTTTAAGGCAAAAAAAATCGCCGTGATGATAAATTAATTTTATTACTGAAAAAGATTTATGGTAGTTTCCACACCTACCTTTAGTCGACATGTTTTAGTCGACATGTTTTAGTCGACATGTTTTAGTCGACATGTTTTAGTCGACATGTTTTAGTCGACATGTTTTAGTCGACATGTTTTAGTTGACATGTTTTAGTCGACATGTTTTAGTCGACATGTTTTAGTCGACATGTTTTGAAAGTTTAAAATACTTTACTTGAAATTTCGTGACAAGTATTTACTTTTTATATTTATATTTGTGCATGAACAACATTGCATGTACTTTTATTTGAATACATAGAAACCACAATACTTAGTTAAGTCGTGCAGGCAAATCTGGATCAAGTGCTGAAGATGTACAATAAATGTTTAAAAAAAAGAAAATATGATCCATTTAATGAAGTGTTTGACATCACAATAAAAGATGGTGAATAGTTCTGCAGTGAAAACAAAAGATTTTATTATCTCCATGTTGAAAGCAAAGGACAGTTCGGATATACAACAGGGAAAACTGCTTGTTCAAAAACTATTAATCCATTAAAAAGAAGAAAAATGTCTTTAAAGCCTATTTCAATAACTGTAATAGCAACAGCAGTAACATTACCTTCCGAGTCTAGAACAGAATATCTGAAGATTCAATTTCTTGATTTTCTGACATCTGTTAAAAGAAAGAGAACTTTAGTTTAGCTGAATAGTACACACTATTTTTTTGATCTATACAGTAGCTTTTCGTACTTTAAGAATTGTTATTTAAGTTTGTAGTTTTATATTTATATATAATTTAGAGTGCTATGATGTAATAATTAACTGTTAAACGTTTAAAAACTACATAATAATTCTCCATCTAATAAAATTATAATTAAAAAATTACGATCATAAAATTGTTTGAAATTTTATTCGTATGTATAAATAGTAAATTCGAATTTTTGGTTTGTGAAAGAGCTTTTTCAACAATAAAATTAAATTAAAGTTTTATCATGAAAGAGATTCATGTATACTAGTACTGTTGGAAAGTATATTTTCAAACAAAAAGTTATTGATAAACATAATGCTGGAACTAAAAAGCAGTGACGGCAATGATTGGAGACTGGGAACAAAAAAGCACTGAAATCTCATTAACTAAATTTAAAAAAAAAACCTTTACGAGTATACCATCAACGTGACATAACACATCAAGAAACACTCAAAAACAACATCAAAATATCGAAAAACATTTGCCGCAATTCTTACATCACTCTAGAGCATTCTTGCGACAGTCTAATTATAAATCATAATGGAAGAAAAAGAGTAAAATTTAAGGGAAGAAAAACTTCCAACAACATTCAATTTGTGCACTTTTAATTGTAATGGACTCAAGTCAAATCTTGAATATACATATTCTATTATAACTACTCATGATATAACTTTTGTATGCAAGCATTGGCTATCGAGGCTTGAATATTCATTAATAACAAATATATATAAAAATTCTCACTCTATTTATTTTTACCAAGTAAACACGCACATGGCCGACCATTTGGCGGAAATGCATTCTTTGTGCAAAGAAGTTATTTCAAAATATTACAATTATCTACGTAGATGACCATATATTTTCAATAAAATTAACCAAAAATCAAACCAGCATTATTATCATTGGTATTACCTATCTTCATTACGTAACAATAAAATATCGCTGGAAGAATACAAAAGTCAGCTGGACATAATAAAAGGACTTACAATAAGCTATGAAAATAATGGTAAAATTACTGTGCTTGGTGATTCCCAATCGTTTCCAAACGGAGTATACGACCTATTAGAAAGATCAAGTCCTAAGAAAAACAATTACTCGGTGGTTTTATCGGACTGTATAGAATCAAATAACCTAGACTAAGTTAATGTAACTAAAGGCTCTGGTCCCACATATACATATCAACATCATACCTTACCAAACTCTTACATAGACCACATTGTTCTTTTAAAAAATAAATCTCTTATTTATTACAAATGTAGTCTTAATCCTCCCTCCTTTTAAAATATGGGCAATCACTTACCAATATCAATCTCTATTAAACTTATCTGTTGCAATTCTCAAGAAAATATTGACAAGATAACAGGAGAATAAACTTATATTCCAAGTTATGCCTGGAGTAACAACATTTTTTTAGACTTATATAATGACCACCTAAATGCTGGTTTTAATAACCTGAACCTCACAACTGGCAGTTATAAAAATGATCTTAACTAAACTTATAAAATCATTATCAATAGTGAAACTGCAGCTCGTTGCAAATACCTCAACCAGAAAAAACAATCTATTTATTCCAAACCCTGGTGGACTCCTGATTTAAGCCGAAATAAAAAGGTTTTGTCGTATCATTTTGAAAAATGGAGAGATACCGGGTTTCCAAAATGTTCTAATTCTATGATTTATAATATGAATAAAATGGCTCAAAAAACCCTCCGAAAAGCCGTTAAGTTTGCTCAAAACAATAAACTCTACAAGCAATACGTTATAATCGAAAAGCTAAAAAATATCAAACCAAAAAACTTTTGGAATGCACTTAGAAGTATAAAAAAAGATAATTAAAAAACTCACAATTATTTACAATAAACAATAAAAAGGATAACTATCGCCACAGAATTTGCAAATATGTTAAAAGTTGTTAAACAGTCCTCAAATAACCTAAAGCAATAAAATTCGAAAAATCCCACTGTGCACAAAGCATGATAATGTAATAATAAACGAACAAAATATTAAAGTAGCTATTTCTGCCTTAAAATTGAACAAGTCTAGCGACTCATTTGGTATCTCAGCTAAACATTTGAAACACGCAAATTGTGACGCATTATTTAATTAGCACAATGGCAGTTAATTAGCACAATAGCTAATTAATTTTTTTAATTTCTAAATCATTTATGGTTGGATTCTGAAATCAATGTCTTCATCTATCATTATATCACTAGTTAAATTATACAAAAAGTCCTTAGTAAACCTAAACAACTATCGAGGTATTAGTATAATACCTATTTTTACAAAAATTATAGAATATCTGATTTTAATAATATGTCTGGCGATCAAGAACATTCATCCGCTACAATTTGGGTTTAAATCTAACTCTTCAATTCTTCATGCAGAACTTGTAATTAGTGAAACTATTAAACATTACAATAGTAAAAATTCACCTGTTTATTTATGCTCCTTGGATGCCTAAAAGGCCTTTGATAGCTGTAACTGGGAAATTCTCTTTGATAAATTGTACTTCAATAAAAAATACCTTTGCATATAGTTAGGACAACCTTTTCATTATACTGTAATGGCAGTGCAACTGTCTCATACCAAGGTTGCAAATCAAATGAATTTTATCTTAAACAAGGAGTAAGACAAGGTTCAATTCTATCACCGCACCTTTATAATATATATACCCAGGACCTTCTCAAAATCATTAAAAATGAAAGTAATATAGGTACGTCTATATATGTTAGTTTTACTGGTGTGGTAGCGTATGCTGATGATATTATACTCTTAAGTACAACTCTATCTGGTCTGGAAAAGTTAACCAAAATTTGTAATGTATACTGCAATTCAAATTACATAAAACTAAACCCTGATAAAACTGAGTTGCTCCAGACAGGTAAAAGACAGTTACAAAGTTGCTCAATATCTCTCGATGGTAATCAAATAAATTTACGCAATAGACTAAAACACTTAGGTTTTTCATGGGATACGGAGCACTCTACATTTACCTCACTTGATTGGGTAAATATTGCTGAAAAAATATCTAGTTTTAGGGCAGCTGTCCAAAATCTTACTCATTCTGGAATCCGTTTTGCTCATCCAAAATCCATCAATTTGTAAAACCAATGAAAAACCTAGACATAATCGGAAGGAGCGCATTAAAATTGTTTTCAACCTTTCAAAACATTGCAAAAAACTTTATTTAAAATTTAAAAAAACCTGTTATTTAAAATTCAAGACATATCAAAATGTATTCACCAAAATAAACTGAACTTATTTATTCGTCTTTTGGATAACAAATCAACGTATGATATTATTCAATCCTAGCTTAAAAATCCGACGGTAAAACAATCTTTGTAGATGATGTCCAGCTGGTGTGCCATATTAGTGGACTAAGTTTTGAAAAATTAAAGAATGGAAAAAATAGAACACGTTTTGTGGTGGTGGGGGATAAAATCCCAAAAGATATTGAGAAAAAAATGAAATACTCATTAGATTGGTAGAACATAAAAGAACAGAGGGACATTTTCAAGCAAACCCTAGAAGAAAGCATTTCAAAATGGTTTCTTTTCTTCCTTTAAAAGTTTAAACAATTTTTTTTTTGTGTGTACTTTTACCTTGTAAAAATATTTTACAGTAGGTGATTCAAAAAAAAATAATAATAATAAATGCTTTTTTTGTTTGTTCTGACCAGCAAAAAGCAGTTGCTAGAAATAAGTGTAGACGTTTGTACAAGAAATTCAAAAATTGGAAAACTTATCATTAATGATGAGTCTTAAATCACTTCACTATTAATGGAAGTGATATTTTTTATACTAGCAATGTAAAATCTACTTCATCTACAATTAAATACCAAACAAAACGAAAGATTGAAAAAAAATTATTTCTATGGATTGCTTTTTTTGGAAATGGCATTTCTCGCCCTTATTTTGTGACTAGTGGACTGGCTGTAAATCAAGAAATCTACTTAAACAAATGCATTAAAACGAGAAAAACATTCTATTCATCGATAAGTATCATTCAGATGATGCATATGTATTCTGGCCTGATTTGGCATCATCTCACTATGAAAAAACAGTAATCACGTAGTGTGCACAGCATCATAAATTTACATATTGAACAAAATGGATAATTGTTTGTTTTTCTAGTTAATTAAAATGTTCCCGTTCCGAATTTGTTGGTAATAAAAAATTATGACGCGTGGTTCGATTTATAAAGGGTCCAAAAGGGAACCCATAAAAAATCTTTTAAGGAAAAATAATTTTGGGTCAGTGGCTCACCTTGTGTCTATCCGGGACCGCTAGATATTTATAAACAATTTTAAAATAAGTTTTAAATGACAGTAATGGTACTAGCAAAAAAGTTATGAAGCAATTTTTACATAAAAAATTATATTACTTATTTTTTAACAAAAAATATTGCAATTAAATTTTTTCAAGTTTTATTTTTGTTTGTTTTTTTCTATAAAAGTTACTTAAGCAAAAATTTATTTTTAATTTTTATTTGTTTTTCGAAAAAATAGAAGAAAAAGTAACTATTTGATATATATTTCCTCGTGGCTATCAGGGACCGCTAGAAATTTTCAAAAATATCGAAAAATTGTTTTAAAACGAGGGCAATCGTGCCATCACAAAATATTATAGTTTTTAATTTAAGCCCAAAGACAAAAACATTATTTTACAGTTTTTATAGCCTTAATATCGCTTATTAGATGTAAAATTCTTAATTATTTAAATACTCAATTCACCGAATAATTTAAAATTAAAATCGAATTTTACATCTAATAACGATTTTGTATGAGTGGTTGCATTGTTGGCGAAAATATCAATTCGAAAATTTATTGACTTTATTATTACACTAAATCTCAATAGAGTTAGAATTTAGAAGGGTCAAAATCAAATGATTATCTGAAAATTGAACCAAAAAAAAGCAAAATATCACAATATAGCGGAAGCTATAAAACAATTCAAAACTTACTATTTAATTAAGGATTTTTTTATTCGAACTACAAAACTTGTCTGTTTGGTAATGGGCATGAAAGAGGTTCAATGGACGTTTTAGTCTATAGAAAAACATTCGTCAATTTTGCCGACAACATAAAAAAACAAAAATAAAACTTAAAAAAATTTAATCGCAATTTTTTTTTTGTTATTACTAATTCAGTTTTACAGGTTTTCGGCCATAAAATAAGAAATAAAATTTTTTATGTAAAAATTACTTCATAACTTTTTTGCTAGTACCATTGCAGTCATTTAAAACTTATTTTGAAATTTTTCATAAATATCTAGCGGTCCCGGATAGACACTTAAATTACTTTTCCTTATAATTATTTGAAAAATGCATGTTTGTTTTTCTTTCCTCCTATTAACGCAACTCCTAAAGAACAAATAGAAAACAAAATAAAAACAAAAAAAATTTGATAAGTGGTATGTCTTTTTTGGAAAAAAGATTTTTTATGGGTTCCCTTTTGGACTCTTTATAAATCGAACCACGCGTCAGAATTTTTTATTACCAACAAATTTTGAATGGCAACATTAGAATTAACTAGAAAAACAAAAAATTATCCATTTTGTTTAATATGTGAATGTGCACTCTACCTAAACAAGAAAAACATGAATTTTGTTAAGAAAGCGGATAACCCTGCTAATTTGACAGAATGTTGTGCTATTGAAAATTTTTGGAGTATTTTAAAAGGCCTTATCTACAAGAATAATTAGCATGCAGGAAATCTTAAAAAATTACACTCTACAATCAAGTCTTAATAAAGTTGATAGTGAGCGGAGTTTATTTCCATAATAATAACTGGTTACATAGATAAAAAAATAGAATAAAAATTTTTTCTAAAACATATTTCTTTTTTGTTTTATCTTTTACCTAATAAGAGATATATATCTTTAAGCCCAGTCTTAATTTTCAGTTGTATTCGCTAGCTCATTTCCTAATTAATTTTTTTTTATTTTTTTATTTTTTTAAATATACTTCGTCATTATTAATAAAAATTTGTACAACATTTTAACGTGAAATATATGACTGGAGCAAGTAGACAATGATAAGACAATAGTCAAATCATCTTGCCCCATTTTTGTCGTTGACAAAATATAATAAAATATAAACCAAATACAAATATAATAAAATATTTATAATACATGTAATTTTTTTTTTTTTTTTTTTTTAACAATGAACTTCATTAAATAACCAAGCAAGTAATATAATAGAATTTCAAGAAAAAGTGAAGAAAAAAAAATTTAAACTGAAAAAGGAAAAATTTTAAAAATAAGAGATTGTTTCATTAATGTTGAGGTCTAGTAGCTGTTGCTTTACAACGCATTTAAAATGTTAGAATGAGTTTTTCTTTTTTATTTTGTTTGTTAGAAATGAGTTCCACAATTGGGGTCCTCAACTGGATATTGAGAATTTAGATTGTCTTAAAGAGGTATTCGGAATATAGTAGTTCATGATAGAGTATTTTGTTTGATGTTTGTGATTAATAAGGTGAAAATAGTTATGAAAGACTTCAGGGACCAGATCTGTATGCAACTGAAGTATGCAATATATATTTTGTTCGTAGATATTAAGAACTCTCAGTTCCCTCATTAAATGTTTAGAATTGGCATTTTTATTTGCATTTGTTAATATACGACACGCTTGTTTTTGTTTTTTATATATTAAATCTAGTTTTGATTGGTAGGTACTAGCATACTTTTGATTGGCCCAGGCAATATTGCACTAGTTAATATAGCTATATATATATGCAAAATAAAAACTTTTAAGGCATGCATTATTTAAAATATATCTGGTTTTATGCATAATTCCAATATTTTTAGATATTTTGTTTTTTAATATATTAATGTGGTCTTTCCAGCTAATATGTTTATCTAATAATACCCCGAGAAATTTAACTGAGAACGCTCGATTTAACTTTATCCAATCGAATATTTGGAAGTTTTTATGGTAGTTTGTCTGAATTGTAAGGTTTTGTGAAAAAGATATAATTACTTTTTTCAATGTTGACAGAAAGTTTGTTTGCTTTAAACCAATCGCTGAACTCTTCAAGTTCCTAATTTACTGTATTAAAAAGTAATGTTAGAGTGGGTATAGAGAGCATGAGTGTCATCTACAAAAAGAATGAGGTTCAATTTACTGGAAGATAAAAATATGTCATTTATATAGATTAGGAAAAGCAGAGGTCCTAGAACAGGCCCTTGGGGAACATCACATGAGATGATTTCAAGGGGAGTGTATGTTTTATTGAAAAATAAGGCTTGTTTACGGTTTTTTAGATATCAACTGAACTATTTAAAATTTTTATTTTGTATACCATAGTTATGAAGTTTGTATAGAAGGATTTCGTGATTCACTGTATCGAAAGCCTTTGAAAGGTTGATAAATACTCCAAGGGTGTGTTTTTTTTGTCAAAGCCACTTAAAATTTCGTTAACTAATTTTATTATAGCATGTTCAGTTGAGTGGCCTTTTTTAAATCCGTATTGGTTGTTTTAGAGGATGTTATGATTTTGAAGGTATGTAAAGAGTCTATTATACACTATGCGCTCCAATATTTTTGAAAAGCACGGCAGTATGGAGATGGGTCTATAGTTAGATAAAGTCGAGTCATCTCCGCTTTTAAATACTGGAACTATGCGTGCTAATTTTAGGCGGTCAGGAAAAACTCCATCTTTTAATGAAAGATTAAAGATATACATTAGGGTATACTTAATAATGTCATAAACATTTTTAACAACTTTAGAGTCATCAAGACCAGGACTTTTTCTGGACTGTATGGTTTCAAAAGCATTCCAAAGCTCATCAGGAGATAAGTCATACTCATCCATTGTGAAGTCTACTTTTTTTAAGTATGATTTAAATTTTTTTATTCGGAGTTATTTTATTTGCTAACGTCTTTCCAATGTTTATAAAATAATTGTGAAAGCTCTCAGCAATTTTTTTTTTATCACTGATAAATATGCTTTTATCATTAGTATTTAAACATTTAGGCAGTGTATTATCAGAGTCAATCATTTTTTTTCCTATTATTTCTTTTATAACATCCTATGTTTTTTTGTTATTTCCAATATTGTTTTGCAATAAATTAGAATAATAATTTTTTTTTGCTTGTTTTTTTATTTTTTCAAATAGGTTTTTATAATTTTTGTATTTGTTTTCATTTTTGTAAGTTTTTTTTTTTTAAATATTTTTCATTGAGTCTGTTTTTTTTGTGGAAAATTTGACCTTTGGAAATCCATGGACTTTGTAAGCATTTAAATTTAATTATTTTTTCTTGCTTAGGAAACGCTTTTTCATACGCATAACTGAACTCTAAGTTAAAATATTCATAATTTATATTCATAAAAATTTATTTGCGTCTTTGTAGTTGATGAGTTGATCCCAATTTACCAGTGATAGATAGTTACGAAAAGTTTCAATGGTATTTTTATCTATTTTTCTTTTTGTAACGCTTATTAATTTGTTTGATTCCTTGATTGATTTTTCTTTGAATATTGAATTTGATGTGAAAATTATTGGAAAATGATCACTTATATCAGTTATAATGATTCCACTTTGAGTGTGATATTTCAAGAAATTATCAGTAAAAATATTGTCTATAAGAGTATCAGTTTGAAGAGTTATGCGAGTTAGTTTATTAATTAATGGTAAAATATTGTGCTGATAGAGGAGATTTAGAAAGCGTTCAACTTTATTATCATTTTTTACGTTTAAAAGGTTTATATTAAAATCCCCCATTAAGTATACTTGTTTATTTCTAACGCTTACTAAATACTGTTCTAAATAGTTTTCAAACGTTGTTATATTTCCGCTAGGTGGTCTATACGTAGCGGTTAAATAAACATTTTTTTTGTTATGGATCAGTAGTTCTAAAGTTAACGACTCACATTCCGCATTATTGTTTCTAAGATTTTCTGATATTTGAAAATAAAGTGAATTAAGAATTAAAAAACATATTCCACCTCCTCTGCCACCAACTCGTGTTTGATGAATTGATTTGTATCCTGGTAATTGAAGGTTCGATAACTAAAATTTATGTAATCACTAAATAAAAAAAAATATTTATTTTAGTTATTCTTCTAACTTCTAGAATACAGAGCCAGAGTGAGGGCAGTGAAAACGGTGCAATCGTAATCATCATATTCTTATAGAGCATGTAAAAATCCTCAGGGCCGCCGAGAGCTGTCATGCCGCCTGGGACAGCAATCCTTTTTTTTTTAAGGTAAAAAAAAAAGGATTTTTTTTTACCTAAAAAAAAAATCCTTTTTACCCCTTTGATATCTGCCGCCCGGGACAAACTGTCCCTCGCAACCCCTTTCTCAGTGGCACTGAAAATCCCACACCAATTAAATTCTTTAAAGGCATAAGTTTGCGTATTTAATAATTTTCGTGTTAGGGGGTGCCATATTTTAATTTCACACAGTTAAAATTTTACTGTGCAGAATTCTTCAACCACTCAAACTTTGCGGTAAAATAATAACGTTAAAATATTACTGAGACAGTAATATTTTAACGTTATAATTTTACTGCGCTCGTTAAAATTTTACTGTCATCAAGTAAAGCGATTTTCCTTTATTGTGCGACAAAATCTAATGATAGAATAAATTAAATAGCCTAGCGATCCATAAAATCACTTCTGTAGAGTTTTATTACAAACAATTTATTTACGTTTTTTTAAGTTGAAAAGAATATGCAACCTTGAGCAAATTATTTATTTTTTTATAACTAACAACTTTGTAAAACAACTGATATACAAACATCATTTTAGTTCAGTTTAAACATCATTTCATTTGCAAAGCTTTTAGTGACAAAACAACGTTATAATGATTGTTTTTTATTTTCTAAAAGAATACTATGAGCTGTTAGTTGGTCGAGTTTCACGGATGCTGGATATTTGAGCCATGCTAGTTTTTGACCAGTGAAGGACCATACAGCAATGTCAATTCAAATAAGATTTGCAGTACCAAGGATCTCAACATCTGTAGCCCATACACTATCTGTGGCCATACCACTTTTGGTAATGTAGTTTTCCACATCATTGCCTTAATATCCGGACAAAACTTTGATACCATATGCTTAACAACAACATCGCGAACACGTGTATGTTGACACTCAGAACCTGTCAGCAAAAACGAAATTGGACGAAAAAAACAATTGCCATCACCTTTGCAAACATGTATTTTTGAAGGTACATCATTTTCTTCTCCATCAAAAAAATCTGGCATTATAAATATTTTAAGTCCTTGTTCTTCAGCTATTTTTTGAAGAACTTCTTTGGTGGGATGTTTCATTAATTTGGAATAACGTTGACTTTTATCCTGATTGTTGCACTCAGAAGTTAAACTATGCAATTTTGAATTACTTTTCTCTTCAACAAATGGTTTAACATGATGTAGAGAGTACTTCTTCTTTATTGTGTTGTTCCCTTAAATGTTTTTTAATAAACATGTTGAGTTTGACAAAATATCAAGTATCTCATATGGACCAAGCCACGAGAAAGTCATTTTCCCACCTTTTCTATTTTCTTTTTTTAAATTTCTCAATAGTACTTTTTAACCCACAAAAAATTTTGATGGTGTTGTATGCTTTCTATCATAGTCAATTTTTTTTTTTTTTGTGCACAAACAATATTGGTCATGGCTTTTTCTTCAAGTCCTCTTTTCATTTGAAAAGCTTTTTGTAATATTTAACTATAATAACTTCTTTATCATATACAGGATTGTAGTTATCCCCATCGAGTACATTTGTGTACTTTACATCAATTGGAAGATAGGGTTGTCGGTTATACATAAGGTAAAATGGTGAATACCCCATTGAATCGCGCACTTTAACACGTAAAGCAAAAAGGACTCCATCTAAAACTGAGGTCCAACTTTTAACATTTTCATTTAAGACCTTAACAACTGCTTTCTTAATTGTCTGGTTCTGTCTCTCCACAAGGCCATTAGCTTGTGGATGGTAAGCAGAGGTTACACGTTGCTGAACGCCTATCATATCATGAAGTGCAATGGATACTGAATTTACAAATTCACAACCTTGGTCATTAATTTGTATTTGAAAACAACCATGCCTGAAAATAACTCTATAAAGAAAGGCTGCTACTGATATTGCTGTTTTAACGATAAGAGGTTCTACTTTAGTCCACTTTGAAAAATAATCTATAAGGACAATTACATAATTGAATCCATTTGATTCAGGTAATTTATTTAAATCTACACCAACTTGTTTCATAACTTGTTGTTCTACTTTAACAGGTTTTAAAGCAGGAGACACTTTTAGGTTTCTGTTAGAGGTTTTTTGGCATCGTTCACATTGAGCTACATGTTTGGTGATATCCTCCACAATTGAATGCCAAAAAAATCTTGAAGAAATTTGCTTTCTCACAGCATTAATTCCTAAGTGGCTATCTAATGCAACAGCTTTCTCAGAAGTACCGAGACCCTCATAAACTTCTTTAACAATGTTTAATTGTTCTTCCCGATCTATTACCACAATCACCTACAATAAAAAAAATTATTTGTATGAAATTTTTACATTATTTTGAGTTGTTTTAAAGCAATAAATTTTCGAATTTTTGAAAAATGTTGTGTTAATTCAAATTAATGCACAATAAAGAATATTGTTTAATTAGGTAAATCTGCAGTTAAGCGGCGTAAAATAATTATATATTTTTTACTTAAAAATCAACGGTGGTGAGCGTATTATGTAAAGTTGTGTTACGTAAGATATCATAATTATTAAAAAATAAATTTTAAATCAATTATTAAATTTTAAAAGCTGATATTAGTTTTTAATTAAAAAAAAGAGGGAAAAGGAAGAATGATGAAAATAAATTGATTCCTGCCCTAACCCTGACCCTTCGATGTGTTACCAACTCCCTTGCGAGTTTTCCCTAAGTCAGTCGACGTGTTGTATTGAAGCCCTCGCCTACCCCTAAATCAGTATAGCGTCAAAGCGCTAACCAAATTTATTATTTAATGTTTATTATTTTTAATATTTAATATTTATTATTTATATATAATATATTATTTTTATATAATATATTAATACAATATGCATTATTTTATATATAATAATAATATATATATATATACATATATATTATAATTATTATTATTATTATATATAAATATATTTAAAAATAAAAATATAAGTTTTTTTAAAGCTTTCTTATTTTAAACCTTTCAAAGCAATTAAAACTCGTTTTGAATTTCTTTTGTTTTTTAGTCTCCGCGAACGAGAGCGCAAAAAGCAAAATAATATAATTATTTTACGCCGCTTAACTGCAGATTTACCTTTAATTACTTTATTTTATTTAAGTAAAACCTTTTAAATTAAATAAAAACTTCTTTTATAAAAACAAGTTTTCCTTACCTCGCAAATACATTTTTTGCAATACATCAACTTATTGTCAACAATAACAAAATTTTTACACTGCTGTTTAAAATTTGCTTTTTTTCTTCTTTCATTCACATCTCCAGGAAAAGCATTGTGATTTGAATATTTCTGACATCATTAAAGTTATATATTTTTGTACATCTTGACAAAATAAGCTATATAAATTGTAAACTAAAAAGCAGTAAAATTATAACGAGTGAAGTAAAATTTTAACGTTAAAATATTACGGTACAACACGGCAGAGCAGAGCAGATTGGCAGAGCAGATCATTGGAATGTTAGTAACGGCAGAGCAGATTATTCAATCAGCCGTTTCCTAATGTGTGATCAGCCAAATAATTTGGCAGATCATATCATAGAAATGTTATAAGTGATTGGCAAATATTTTTATGAAAAACGATGCACTTCAAATAGAAAAAACTAATAGATGACTTGATTTTTAAACATAAACGTTTTTTGTTGTTGTCGTAATACTTTTCCAAAAAAAATTGATCTGCCAAATGTGTGATCTGCCAAATATTTCGGGAGATCATAATGCAACCGGCAGAGCAGATTGGCAGAACAGATTATTGTAATGTTAATAACGGCAGAGCAGTATATCCAATCAGCCGTTTTCTATTGTGTGATCTGCCAAATAATATTTGAATGTGAGATCTGCCAAGTAATATTGATATTATTTTATTCAAATAACATTTTATTTGAATAATGTGTGATTAGCAGAGCATAATGTGTGATCTGCCAAATATTATTTGGCAGATCACACATTATTCAAATGATCTGCTCTGCCAATCTGCTCTGCTCTACCGATTGTACCTACCCACTCAATATAATTATTTTACCGCAAATGAAGTTTGAACGGTTGAAAACTTCCGCGCAGTAAAATTTTAACGGAGTAATTTAAAAACGCTACAACGGCTCTGCTTCAATAAGACCAGTCTTATCGCACAGCGAGCACACTCGCACACACACATAAATACATATACTTTTAAAATAGTTTTTTTAAATTTTGCTATCAATTAATCAAATTTATTGATAACTAAAATCAATGTTGTATTAAAAAAATATTTATAAACTATTTTTTTAAGTATTTAATTTAAGAGTATTTAGTATCTAATAATTACAACTAAAGTTTAACCCCCCTTCCATTTCAATTTACGATTAGATTTTTTTCTTTTTTCGATACTAAATACTCTTAAACTAAATACTTTAAAAATTAGTTTATAAATATTTTTATAAAACTTATTTTTAAATAAAATCACATTTTAATAAAACTATTTTATTCTGATATAAAAATAACTTTATCAATTATCTTTAACATAGCCAATATAATTATTCCCTATTTAATTGCGTTGCTATTGCTAATGTTAATGACCTGTAGGCATGTCAAAATGATGACCTGTTGACATGTCAAAATATAACTTTATTTATATTAAATAATCACAAAATTCTAAAGTTTTAATTTTTTTTGGCAACAAAAGAATTCCAATGACGATTAACCTATAATTTAACTTGGAAAAAAAACACCTAATTAAATCAATTGGGTTTATATATATATATATATATATATATATATATACAAGGCCGGCGCGATAGGGGTGTGTGGGGGGGGTGTCGGCAAATGTCGTCATGACAGTCGGCAATTTTTGGAAAACGAGGACCTTTTTTTTTTTTTTTTAGTCGGCAAAAGTTGTAATGACACCCCCACTCCACCTACTCGCGCCGGCCCTGTATATATATATATATATATATATATATATATATACATATATATATATATATATATATATATATATATATATATATATATATATACATATATACATATATATATATATATATATATATATATATATATATATATATATATATATATATATATATATATATATATATATATATATATATATATATTATATATATATTTTTGCATATATATATATATGCAAAAATCTTGCACACGTACTTTTAGTTAAGATTGTAGAATTTAGTTACTATTTAATAAATTATAAAATTGGAAATTTTTACATAAAAAGTTATTAAAATTAATTTTAAAATTCGTAGTATATATTGGACAATATGTTTAAAGTCGAAGGATTAATTAATTAATCTTTAGTTCGTATCTAACAAAACTTGTTACTAATCTTTCAAATATATATATATATATATATATATATATATATATATATATATATATATATATATATATATATATATATATATATATATATATATATATATATACATCGTAAAATGTGTGCTTTAAACCAGAATGTAAATATTTGCACGCAGCTTAAACCAAAAATCTGCAGTTATTCTAACTGAGTTTATTTTTTGACAATAAAATCGCAAGGCAAATCGTTTGCGCCTTAACTAACCCTAAAGTAATCAAGTAGCAATTAAAGTCGCAGAAAACACTTTGCAAGCTGCAATATTGTTAACGTGAAATAAAATTTAGGTTTTGATTAAAATGTAATCTAATATGTAATATAACAGGATGTGTTTTAATGACGCGTATAGTTATTGTTTTGTTGTAGGGGTGATAATGTTTATAGTCGTATTACCTTTCAACGACAGCGTTTCAAAAGAAAACAAAATATTTTATACGATTTTTTACTTATGGAAAAATGTTAAGAATAATAAACTTTCTTATGTAATAAATATATTGTATATATTAAAGAAAAGAAGACAAAAGTAACATGCATTGCATTATGGCTGAATAATTACATATACTACACATTGATGCCGTATGGAATAGCATAATATTCAGTGAACCACGATTTATTTACATGCTGTAAATAAATTTGATTAATAAAAATGGATAATGAATTAAATGAGCTTAACGAATTGCATACATTAGCAGTTACAACTTTTCAGGTGGTTTATCTTTTTGTGCAAATAAATTAAATAACATATTTTTTAGTATATAAATAATTGATACTTCTATTTTTAATTATTATACTGTTGGCCTGCAATAAAATGTTTATATATATATGTATATATATATATATATATATATATATATATATATATATATATATATATATATATATATATATATATATATATATATATATATTACATTAAATACTAGAATGTTATACATCTTTAAAAAGGCCTTTAATGCAATAGTTCACAAATGAAAAAATTATCAAAATCAAACAGTTTTACAAAAGTTTATATACTTTTAAGTGACAAATTTCTAATATATGAATTTCTTGATTAAACTAAAGGACAAAAAAAAAAAAAGATAAAAAAAAATAGATAAATTAAATTTTTTTTTTAAGTTCATTGAAATGCTTATAACTTAGTAGCAGAAGATAGTGTAAGAATAACCTACAAAATTATAATATCCTTTAGCAATCAAGCCTATGAAAAGGGCTAGTAGGGGCACACCCAAATAAACAAAAATGAAGTTTTTATTTATAAAAGAGTGTTTTGTCATAAAATTGAGTTTTTTTATATAAGAGAAGTTGTTACAGATCAACACCAATTATGAAAGGTTCATCTATGAGTTAGGGTGGTCAATAGATGTTAAGATTTAACACACTCTTTTTTTTCAAAAATAAATCATTCTTATAATTGTTTTTATCAATAAATTTTTACAATAAAATAAACCTAGTACATCTAGCATCAAAAATCAAAATTGTATTTTACTATTTTACAATGTAAACTAGCAGCACACATGGATATAGGGGAAGGGGCATGTCCTTTTCCCTTTAACCTAAAATAAAAACATAATATACTATTTTAAATGAGGTTTTAAAAAATAAAAAATACTATTTTAAATGTTTTTTTTAAATGTAAACCTATTTTACCATATTATAAGAAGTATTACAAGATACATTAGAGTTTCATCAGAGTAGACACATTTTAAAATAATATTTTTTATTGATATGTGTGTTTGCTTTTAGTTAGTGATTAAATTCCATTAATGAAACACAGTAATAATCATTGTTGTCAATAGACGTGCCGTGAACATAGGCTAAAGGCCATATATCAAAAAAATTGCAAGTTACACTACTTGCTGTACATTTATTTTGCAAGTTACACAACTTGTTTTCATTTTGAATATGAAGTTAATATGATCAAGTGAAAGCTTGTGATGCTATTGCATACTTTGTACTTTGCTGTTGTATAAGTTATATTATCACAATTATATATAATCATAAGTAGTTACCAAAAATATGTACCTTATCTGAGCATCCTAGAATGGTATATGAGTGTCAAAATATTATAAAAAAATTTGGCAAGTAGTGAAAAAATAAGTACATTTACAAACAAAGTTAGCTTTAAAAGTACTACCTTCCTTTGATAGTTATTTAATGAAGAAGTTTTGGATATCAATAAACTTGATATAAATGTTAGTAACTTTGAAAAATGAAAACAATAATGTAAAGACAAACTATTTCACTTTTAAAAAAATATCAAAAGTAATATTAAGTTATAAAAAATCAGACTACAAAATGTTCTTACCATATTAAACCAGACTTCAAAAAAAGTGGAACAGTTTTTTTTCAGAGTTGAACGTGATATTTTTAAATAGATCAATTACTAGTTTTTATTTATCTTTAAAAAGAGTGATATCTTTTTCACCTTTAAAATACTTCAATATAGTATTTTAGTAGTGAAAAAGTTATCAAAATCAAAAAACACTACTAAAAGTTAAGCTTAAAGTAATGTTTTTCTTAACTTAAAATGTCATAGTTTTGCCAATTCTAATCAAAATGCTTTAAAATGTTTTAAAAAGTCTTAAAAAGGACAATAAGTGTTTAGAAAAGCTGTCTCAGGGGTGCTAGAGGGGCATTTACAACACCCTTTAATATACTAAAGAATATAGATTTTTTAAGGAAATGCTGATTTTTTATTGAAATTTTCTATAAGTATTTAAATTTTTTAAAAAATATACTATTATGTCAACATCAAATACAATTAGGATACCTTGGGTTGGGTGCCTAAAAATTTGTTTTGATTCAGGTGCACTATAAAAATTAAATAAAAAAACAAAGAGCTATGACACTAAACAAATGAAAAGCTGACTAAAAACCATATAATCAACTTAATTACACATGATTTTTATAATTATTAGTTGTATCTCTATGGTATGGATCTTGCACAATGACCTGACATTTATCATTGTGAACGTTATTGTTGTGAACACCTGAATAGCTTAGTTCTAGTGTCAGTGACTCTACAGGTATTAAGGTCCATAACATTTGCTTTTTTCAATCTCTAATACAAGTAATCAACTTTTTAATTTGCTTTCCAGATAATCCAAATTATTTACCTTCTCTAATTGACTCATGTCTTGTTTCTGATCTTAGTCAGTGCTCAGTTTCTCTACATTCACCCTTAGGTATTTCTGATCACAGTTTGATCTCTCGAAAACTGTTATCTCATTCTTCTTCATCATCAGATTCAGGCTATTTTCAGGTCACAAAAAATCGTATTTTATTCAAGACTTCTGGAGAATCTTTAACAGTGTCTATAATAAGGAAAAATCTGTTATTCCTCCTCTCTTGCATGGTTCAGAATTTGTTACCTCCCCTAAAGACAAAGTTGAATTGTTTGCTAAAAACTTTTATCTCATCTCTTGATTCCACTAATCACATCCTACCTGATAAAGTCAACAAGCATGTTGATCCATTGCTTGACATTTGTATCACTCCAGTTTCCATATCTAAAGTGATTTTCTTGCTCAGAATCTTCTACAGCTTGTGGTCTGGACAACCTGTGATAGTCTTGCAGAAGTGTTCATTCTAGCTGTTGTCAATACTTTGAAAACTATTCAACAAGTGCTTATTAAAGTTTTGTTTTCCAGTCTGCAACGTTTCGATTGTCTTGTTCTACTGTTGTTTTATTAGCGGTAATAACTGATAGGTTTTATTGTGCATTTGATAGATGTCGAAAGGTTAGAGGTTATCACTCTTGACATTTCTAAAGCTTTTGATAAAGTTTGGCATTCTGGACTTCTCTGTAAGCTCTCTTCTTACTGTAAATTAGGTAACATTTTTAAGATTATTTAATCCTTCCTTAAGATTATTAAATCCTTCATTCCAACAAGACTGTAAACAACCACTAAAAGAGTTGGAAGTTACTGGAAGAGAAAAAATGAAGTTTATAAAGCGAGATACTGATTAACAGATCACTTGAAAGATTGCAAATTATATGAATCAGGAAAACAAGATGAAGGTAGTGAATTCCAAAGAACTAATGTTTATTAAAAAAAAAAAGACAAATAAGAATTTTTGGAGCACGCGACAGTGGTTGGAGATTGGCTGCAGGAGCAGGTCTAACTATATTTGCAATGTGTTTTTGCACTTTGTCTAAAAAAGAAAGGGTTTCATTTGATGATCCGTGATTTGATATATATCAAATCCATTGCAAAGTTAACATCCAGTTAGGTTGCATCTCATTATCATGCTTGCTACTATCTAACTCTGGATTCTATTCTTTATCTCTATAAATCTCAAATCCAAAAACCGGAATACTATTTCCATAAATGGGGCAGATCTTCTAATGACGCCCTTTCTCTTTTAGACAAGGTGCAAAAACTCATTGTAAACATAGTTAAACCTGGACTTGCAGCCAACAATAAACCATTGTTATGTTGTTGTTATGTTGCTTCTCTTTCTCTTTTCTATAAATACTATAATGGGTGCTACTCTAAAGAGCTAGTGTCTCATTTACAATCTACTAAAATTCAATTAAATTTGATCCTTTTACTGTGACTAAGTGCTCCAAAAACTCTTTTTAAGTTTCATTCATCAAGTTTTTTTCTTTAAATGAAATTTTCGTTCTTTGGAATTTACTAGCTCGTCCTGTTTTCCTGATTCATATAATCCACAATTTTTTAAGTTGTCTGTTAATCATTATCTTTCTTTATAATATATCTTTTATAATATATCTTTTATTATATTTCTTTTCTCTTCCAGAAACTTACAACTCTAATAGTGGTTGCTTGCAGCCATATTGGAAGTGAATATGTTTAAAAAAAAAACACAAAAAAATGTTTGATCATGTAATAATTATTTATGTTAATTTTCTGGCGTATTTATATACCTAATTGTTCTCCTCCATCTGAAGCATATCATTTTTCATGTTATACAAGATATATAAATATACAAGATACAGAAATACTAAAACAAAAAATAAATGTATTATTTTTTTAAGTTATTAGTTCAAACCATAAATTTTTTATCTATAACTGAACTTAGATTAATGAATAGTTTCACTCATCAAATAATTAGAGAAATTTAATAAACATTTAATCCATTTAATCTATATGTGGACAATGTTATTGGAATAGCAAGCTATTTGGTACTTTGTAAGATAACAACATTACTTTACAAAATACCCAAATTTTACTATATTTGAAATATTATTTCTGATTACTTTATTTATTGAAAATTTATTGACAAAAATTTACTTATTTAATTATGTCTTGACATCAACTATATGCAAATAATTATGTTATTAACATAAGTTATGTTGTTTTTTTATTATGAAGTTTGTTTAAATGTTATAATAATAAAAAATGTAATCATTCTTTCATGTTTTGGTTTTCTTTTGCCAAATTTATACATTTCTATTCAGGGCTCAATTTAATTTTTTTATTAAGTCCCTGACAAAATGTCCGATCTAAACTTGTTTGGGTCGGACAATGTCCGATCAAATTTTTTAAAATATAATTTTTACTGTTTTAGGGAACTGAGTTATGCAATCAAAATCTTTGTCATGTTATTCAGTTAATTTAATGTTAGTCTAGTGAAGTTGTAGTTTCTTTCCTTATTTTTTCCTTATATTTCATCACAGATATTTTTAATAAAATAGTTTTAATATTTGTAATTTAATATTGTATGTTTTTTTAGATTATTTTTTTAAGTTACTTTAAATTATAAATAAGTTAAATTAAGTCTTCCCATGATTTAATTGCTTTATTATTATTTTTTTTGTTTCTATTTTTACAAAGAATTGTTTAAAAGTTTTGATTTTTTTAACTTGGCTTACTAATTAAAGCATGAAATGATTAAAATTATAATTTTAAAAAGACTATGTTATTAAAAAAAAAATTTTTTTGCAACTTTTTGAAAGAAATGTTTATACAATTTAAAAATATTATATATTTTTTTTTTCAATAATTTAATTTAATTTTTCAATAATTTAAGTAAAATGTTTATTTATTAAACAATCAATAGAAGTAGTCTGTAAAATTGTTTTGCGTAACTGATTAAATGTAAAATGTTAAAGATATTTCACATTTAATTAATTGTTAAAATGATAAAGATTAATTTTTTCCAAATGCAAGTAAAAATGTAACAAAAAGTAATTTTAACTTCGAGTTTTTTTAGTTTTATCTTAAAGCTAATTTATTTTCTTTTTCATCAGGAGTTGTTTTGCTTATTCTTTAGTTTTTTCATTTTTTTTCCTAGTTTTAGTTTAGCTCAGCGTTTCTTTTTTCAGCGCATTTCTGAAACATTTAAATCATCAAAACAACTAAACAGTCATTATCAAGTTGTAATTAAAAAAAAAAAGTCAATCAAAATGTCTGATTACTTTGTAAATTAATCGGACAATCTGAGGTTTTAGCCAGATAATGTTCAATGTCAGACCGCTAAATTTCGCCCTGCCTATTTTAAACCTCCTAGTAGAGTTATTAGGCATCCATATTTTATGACAAAATTTAGCAGAGGATGAGAAAATAGATTTATAAACAGTTGAAAATAGTTTTTAAAAATGAATCAGTGAGTTGTACTCTACTAATCTAGTCTTAAGTTTTAATCTCAAAAAGAACTAAAATAAAGTTTGAAATAGATTTTTAAAATAATATCTGAATTGATATTTTGAGTTGATTTCTTAAAACTAAGACTACAACACATAAGTAAAAAAATGTGTTTCAAAATTAGTCGGAAAAAAAAAGCTTCTTGTTTTTCTAAAAAATCTGTATAGAAAAAAGTTATCAAACTGACCCGCATTGTCTCTTCTAGTTCTGTTTTGTTCTAATTCATGCAATAACGCTTCTTTGATAGCTAAACTTGTGTATTTTTACTTTTTCATTTTCAGCATTTATTCAATTAAATTTCTTTTTAATTAAAAAGTACTCAAAGTTTTATTTATTGATTTTAGAAATTGAATATATATATATATATATATATATATATATATATATATATATATATATATATATATATATATATATATATATATATATATATCAGGCCTTGTGATGAATAAAAACTGCGCGACGCATAAGCACAACGTGATTTTTGACGTCATTAAATTCTTTTTATTTGCTTTTCATATTTATCGACATTAACTGCACCAGTTAACTTAATTACCGCAAAACTACTTTAAATCATTAATGTAGAAATGTTATTATTTAAAAATGTTTTTGAATGTTTCCTTTTTTAAAATGTAAAAATATTTGTTTATTTTCTCGACATTTGACACATTTTGTCTATACTAAACGAATAAAAAACATTTTAACTAAACATTTAAAAAAGATTATAAAATATGCTAATATTTGATTTTTTTTTTCTCAAATATATAATCTTAAGTTTTTCAAATGATTATTTTTTCTTTTTAAAAAGTCAGCGAGTAATAAACTGGAAATTTTAATATTGTACAATTAAAAACTGTGCAATAGCTAATATTTTTACTAGCGATTTTATATAATATTTTTTTATTTTTATTTATTTTCATAAAGCGGTTGATAAGCACAATCACTCGTATTACTAAAAAACTTTAACGAACATTTTGAATAGATTTTTAATGTTTACAAGGAATTTTATTTTTGGTAAAATAAAATAAAATAAAATGTTAGAATAAAAATCTTATAGGTATAAAAGACATATTTCAGCGAAAAAATTATTCTTGAAAATTATTCTTAAAAATTATTCGAAAAACTATTGACGTTCTATTTTTCAGCAGCTGATCTTGAGCACGCTTCATTGAGTTTAGGTAACTTTTAACAAAAAAGCGATTGTTATTATTTAAGTAATTTTTTTCGAGTTACTTTTTACAAAAATTTTAATAGCTGTACTTTTTTTTATTGAATCAAGTAGAATACGTTTTAATATTATTCCTTTTATTTTTTTTATTTGCGCTTACCAATTTTAAAAATGTTTCCTCGAAATTACTCTTAAATACTTTAAATACCTCTAACAGTTAATAAATATTTTTAAATCTATGGAATAATTTAAAACCTAACAAACCCCCGTAAAATAATTATTTAAGTTAAATATCTAAAACTAAAAGAAAGTATTTTTGTTCTATTTTATCGACAACTTTGCTATTGCTAAATAATTTTATTAAAATGTTACCTTAAAAAGATTTAAACTTTTTTTTTATCTGAATTTTTTCTACTTGTAAATAATGAGCATACTTAATTTTTTTGTAAATCAAACTTTTGTATCAACTGCGTGCGGTTTTTAAAATACTTTATTAAAAGTTAAAATAATCGTAAATTACTTCATTAAAATTCCGCTCAAAAATATCTTTAAATATACTCAAACAAAAATTTTTTTGCTCGACGCAAATAGCCCTAGCTACACGCAAAATCGCTCTTGGACGACGTAAAATTCACATCGCCCGACGCTTTATCGCAAGGCCTGATATATATATATATATATATATATATATATATATATATATATATATATATATATATATATATATCTTTCTTGAAAACCTTATATCAAATCCGTTGCAAAATTAGCATCTGCTAAAATTGCTTCTCTTTATCGAGCTTGTCACTTTCTTACTCTGGATTCTATTCTCTATCTCTTTAAATCTCAAATCCGGCCTTGTATGGAATACTGTTGCCATATCTGGAGCGGATCTTCTAATGATGCCTTTTCTCTTTTAGACAAATTTGGACCTGCTCTTGCAGCCAACCTTCAACCTCTGTCACATCGTCGTAATATTGCTTCTCTTTCTCTTTTCTACAAATACTATAATGGGCACTGCTCTAAAGAGCTATCGCCTTTTGTGCCATCTACTAAAATTCATTCTCGTGTTACTCGTCATTCAATTAAGTCTCATCCTTTTTCTGTTACTGTTCCTAAGTGCTCCAAAAACTCTTATTCATCTAGTTTTTTTCCTCAAACATCAGTTCTTTGGAATTCGCTTCCTTCATCTTGCTTTCCTGATTTATTTGCAATCTTTTAAGTCATCTGTCAATCGTTATCTTGCTCTACAATCTTCATCTTTTCTCTTCCAGTAACTTCCAACACTAATTAGGGTTGCTTGCAGCCTTGTTGGAAGCGAAGATGTTAAAAAAAATATATATATATATCAGGGGCTATTTTTGTTTTCGACAGCACCAACCACATTCAGAAATTGAGGACCTTTTTTTTTTTTTTTTTTTTACAGCAAATATTGTTTTTTTTTTTGCAAAAAAAAAGCTTACTTCTGGCAAATTTCCTTATGAAAAAGTGCTGGCACAGGAGATACTGCTGCCCAAATTATTTTCCTAGAACAGCCCCTGTGTGTGTGTATATATATATATATATATATATATATATATATATATATATATATATATATATATATATATATATATATTTATATATTTATATATATATTTATATATTTATATATATATATATATATACATATATATATATATATAACAATATATATATATATATATACATATATATATATATATATACATATATATATATATATATATATATTTATATATATATTTATATATTTATATATATATATATATATACATATATATATATATATAACAATATATATATATATATACATATATATATATATATATATATATACATATATATATATATATATATATATATATATATATATATATATATATATATATATGTATATATATATATATATATATATATATATATATATATATATATATATGTATATATATATATATATATATATATCAGGGCCTATTCTAGGAAACAGTTTTGGGCAGTGTTACTCCCCATCCCACAGTGGGCCAGATATTAGACATATGGTGGACAAAATTATTTTGATCTTTTTTTTTTACTTCAACCTTTTATATGTCCATAGAATCACTTTTTATTAAGATTTAGTGCAGCTGAATAATAAACTCTTCTGGTGGAACAAACTTAAAAAAAAATTGATGCAACAAACTTTAAAAATAAAAATGTGCACTTATTCAGAAAAAATGAAAATTTATCACTAGATTTGATCTATTATTTGATATTATATAAAAGATTTTAAAAAATATAGATAAATATATAGAAATATATAGAAAATATAAATAAATATATAGATTTGAAACTCTATTAATGATATTATTATATGTAAAATTATTTATCATCTTTATATTTAATAATGTTTTTTTTTTTCTTTTAAATCTATTGGCCACACATTCTGGATAAATAATATTACAACTTTTTTATTATTATAAAGTCCACTGAGTTCTTAAGGTACTATTCAAATAATCAAATGGCACTCTTCATTTGTCGCTATTTTCATTTTAACTTACCTGTTTGTGAACACTATATCTTGTAGCACCATCAAAACCAGCCTTGCATTAAAACATTAGCTTAGGTAATTCCTTAGCATTGTGATTAGCACAGTAGTTTGTATACCACATAGCTTTTTAAGAGGGTGTTTTAGAATATCTTTTAGCTGTATTTGTACTGAATAACCATCTACTTGAATGCTTTTGGGATAGCATTTAGCTTTTAAAGATCTTATACCATTTTATAAAGGATATATGTGGCAGCCCTTTTTTCAGCACCATTTCTTAGAAGCTGGTATGTTGATTTTGATATATCACCATTAGTAATTAATGCTAAAGCTTCATCACGTGAATATATATATAAGTAGGTTTAATGTTTTTTTTTTTTTTTGAATTTCAGAAATTACTTCTCTATAATTTTTTATTACTTCGCTATCAACATTTTACATTGTATTTCACTCAGAATCCTCTAGTTTAATATCTGCACAAACTAGAACAGTTAACTTTGATAAAAAGAATAGTTTATCATTAGGAGCTAATTTATTTTGTCGTATATGTCCGTAAATATCACCAATTTTTATATTACTACTGAATGAAAAATTGTAAGGTAAACAGTGCAGTTTGCATTAAATAAAATAACAAAATAACATGCAGGCTTGGTCGGGAAGCGGGAGCGATCGGTCTCGACTGCTGACCACGTAAATAATATTTAGTTGCGAAAAGCTGGCCAGATTTTTTAGTCGTTTTGAGAACATTTTAAAAAGCAAAAAAAAAAAGCGCTAAAGATTATTTGGACGGATGAGAGACAATTACAAAAAAAATTAGGTAAATTTTTAAACGCGAAAAAACTTAAAGCTAAATAAATTACGTTTAGAACAAATATTTTCGAAACATCGCTCTTTTATAATTTTTTTTATAAAATCAAGCGATGTTTTTTATATAAAGTAACAACTTACAATTGTTTAAAAAGGAAACAAATATTCTTTATTTAACAAAGTTTGCAAGTTTTAGTTTTATTTAAGTTCAATTATTTTATAAATAATAAAGTTAATTTTTTCAATACCTATTTTATGTTTCGCGTAGTTTGAAAAGTTTAACATATTTGAAGCAATTCTTTTTAGTAAGATAAACAAATGAAGTAATTAAATCATTGAATTACTATAAAAATTAAATTAACAATAAAGAAATCAACTTAAGGTTAAAAATACTTTATGACGAGGAAGCAAAACTGCTTCACAATATTGCTGGTAATATTTAGTGAGTGGGCTTTTTAATTTTAATTAGTATATAAAGCAGAAAAAAGTATAACGAGTTTTAAGAATGGCAACTTAAGCGAAAATAATTAGAGTTAGTAAACCAATATCTAGTAATTTTTCTATATATATTTGTGTTCTGTCATGACCTCAGGCGCGGTGCTTGTTCATCTGCAAGTTACTTTGTACGCGTTGTTTGTGTTTAGTAACCAGAAACTTCTTATATTTGTTACATAATTAGTTTTATTAACTATAATGATTATAACTTCATTGAAAACGCAATTGTTTTTGTAAGTCTTTGTTTAAATCATAAAATTTGCTTTAAAAGATACATTACAATAAAAAACAGATACACGAAATTACATTTACATAAAAAATACATACTTTTTAAATAAAAAATAAGAATATACTAATAAAATCTATAATTTATAATAAACTTTTAAAATTTTAACAATTTAATACATACTTAAAAATTTTATTTTTGTAAACAAATAACATATATTTATTTTTAAAACAATTTGGTATTGTGGTTTATCCTCCTCCAGCTAATTGCCATATAGAGGCTTTTTTTCCTTACTTATTTATTCTTAAAACAATTTATGCTAGAAATCTCAAAACGTAGCTAAAACATTTTCTAAAACATTTTTACAGAATACTCTAGAACTTTATTTCGCGTATTTAAGTCAGCGTATTTTTTGAACCAATAGAATTAGTTTCTTCGTTAATTTGGCGGGTTTTTAGTGCTCGCGAATATTCTTTTTATTCTTTCGCACAAAGATGTTTTGAGAACATTCAAGTTTATTATGTTTCCATGTATGTCCGTAAAACAAAAATTTTTTGTTTCGTACATAAACTTAAATGTTCTCAAAACGACTAAAAAACCTGGCCAGTTTTTCGCAACTAAATATAATTTCCGTGGTCAGTATTCATGAGCGATCGCTCCCGCTTCCCGACCAAGCCTGAACATGTATTTTTGTTTACAAGAAATAAAAGTTATTTCAAGCAAATAACATAAGCTACAACTCATTATTTTAAAATGTTAAAGAAACCTAAAATAGGAAGTTAGGGGCAATGTATATAGTTCAAATAGGTTGTATACATATACAACCTATTTGAACTATACGCCCGCCGACGTTTTGAGTCGCCCGTTGCCATTTTTTAAAAAAAATTTCCACTTAGCGAAGTTCTCGCATGTTTTAGTCATTTTTTGTTATATGGCTAAATGTTCACTAGAAACAATTTGCACAAATAAAAGTAATATTGAAAACTATTGATATAATTCACTTTTCTACTTTCAAATAAAACACATACCATTTTATTTTTAAACTTTTTTTGAGCGCTCATTTTATAAAAAAATAGACGTTGGTTTAAAACAAAAAACTCTTGACAAATATAAAAAACAATTTACAAATACTTGAAAACCCTTTGCTTTTAATGTGTTGTAATTATTACGATTTTATTTGTTACAAGAAAAACTATTTATATTTTGAAAGATAAAAAACAATACAAAATAAAAATATAAACAAGATTCTATCACTGTCATCTTTGCTACTTGCAAAAATCTTTATTTTCTTTGACTTTTTAACTGACACAACTGGAGTTATGTTGTCCATATAACCAACTCTTCTTTTTTGATTGATGCCAGTTTTATTTTGAAACATTTTTTTTGTGTGTTACCTTTAAATAAAAACATAAACAATATTATTGTTGGTATATTCTTAAATTTCTAAGTAAACAATTTATTATTTGTTACATTAACGTTTTATTTTGAAAGGCAATAGTGTATTTTTATTAAATACTATATAGTTAAGTTATATATGTAATTAAATATTTGAATTTAGTAGTTAATTCAATATATAATTTACAGCGACTAATTATGTATTTTATCAATATACAAATAATAATAATTTTTATATTTTATTTTGAAAAATTAAATTTTAATCAATAAGCGTTTAGGAAATATTAATTTAAAAAAAAGTTTCTAATTCTGAAAAAACTCAAAGTATGAGAGCAACAAAATATAATTATAAAATTCGAATGAAATTGTTCTTTTAAGAAAATTTAATAGACTTTTAATTAAATAGTTCAAAAAAAAGTGCTTAATTAAATAGTTCAAAAAACCTTACTAATACCTCTGAAAAAATTGCCATTGCTCTACACACATCAAGAATATAGATATTCGATATGAAGTGCTGATCAACCAATTTCTTTGCAAAGAACTTAGCCTTTGATTTCTGTGTTGCGCTGTAGTCGCTTTCCAAGCTGATAGTGGTATAACTATGAATATGCGCTTTTAGACCATTGAGAAGATTCTCCAACGCATTTACCATATGCGCAACCCATCTGGTACTATTAACTTGTATGACACTGCATTTGGCTTAAAAATTAAAATACTAAATTAAATAAATATAAAATTGCCTAAATTAATTAATATAAATTTTGATTGTTAATACTACCTAAAATTAATAAGTAAAAATACGTTAAGATATTATCAATATAACAAGACTTAATTCTTAAAATACCTTTTACATCATAAACTTTGCATGCGTTACAATAAACCGCTAATATAACAGTAGAATTTCGATGAAAAACGAAGAGTTGCTCACAAAATAGCTGCAGAATTTGGAGTTCTTTTGAAGTGCTGGCTGCATCTTTCAGTGCTAGCTGCAATCGGTGCGACAAACAATGTGTGTAAGTGAGAAAATTGTTGCACCTACTTTTTAGCTGTTGCTGAACACTATGTCTCCGTCCAGTTAAAACATTAGCGCCATCCGTAGTTAAACCTACTATTAGAGGCGCTATATTTTCTGCATGTACTATTAGTTCATTATTGAAGTTGTCTGGCTCTTCTTCACTTAGGAAACCTTCAAAATTGCATTCATCGTTATTTTTGTCACTATCGCTAAATAGTTGAGATATTTTATCTTCTATATGTACTAATTCCTCGCCGTCAGATTCGTCTTCTAAATCTTATGTTAGCTATTCCCAGAGGCTTCTCTGGAGGATGCCAACGCATTTCGGTTTTCAAAAGTTTTAATATTAGGGCTGTCAGTTGCAATGCATTAGGTCGAGTAAAATTTTCTATTGCCAGAAATCTAGTTTTGATATTTCCATTAATTAAATAGCGCAGGTAAATAACCATTTGCTTCAATCTATAGGCATCAGTAGACTCATCTACAATAATGCTAAAATTTAGTGCTGGAGAATTCCATTCTAAATTCATTTAAAAAAACCTCTGATATTGCCATTCTAAAATCTACACCACCTCGTCTATTGTGATATGTTTTACCAATATTCACACCTTTGGTTTTATCCAATCGTACTATAAACTCGTAATCCGAAAATGGCTTACCCTCCTTTAATACACCATACATGTTTCGAAACAAATGTTGCAAATGTAATTTTTTGAGCTTCCAACAAAGTTGTTTTTACTTGTTGAGCTTCACTCAACTTATTATTTTTTTCTTTTTCTAAGTTTTTTTGTCGGTCCATCACAAGGACATGCTGTGTATTCGTGGGTTTGCAATGTTTAGCGACACTCTCAATTCTGTACGATGTAGCAGCAAATATAAATGGAAGTTGTTTGATCTCGCTTTTTGATGGATTGTAGTTTTCCTTTAATTGGTTGGAGTGATAATACTTCTGGCAATTTAGGCAAACCATGACATCCTTAAAATCATTGTACGCCTGATCTTCTCTTTTTTTTTTTTGCGTTCCTTGTTTAATTCTGTTGGAAACCTTTTAATATTGTTTGTTCCCTCTTCTGTATACAACTCGGAAATTTTGTTGTACCTAAGCCAAGGATATTCTTTTAACCATGACGGTTGTATTGTTCTAATTCTTTTCGTTTTTTCATATTTGCTTTAATCATCATGACTGCTTGCGCTGGTCAGACTAACAGATTTGAGTTTTCTTTTACATGCAGTGAAAAAGTCCGATGTCATAATACTAAATAAATGAAAACAATATAAATGATAATATAGAAATTACTTTTATAATTATCACGATAAATTACATTGAAAAATAGAAATAAACATTGCAACTTACATGAATTTTATATAAGTATAAGTATTTCTCTTCTAGTATTTTTTTGGACAAATATACTTCTATTACTTATCTTTTAAATTATTACATATCTCTAAAAATTAAATTAAATTAAAAAAAAATGTTTAAACAATAATACCTTTTTGTTTTTATTTTACTCGTGTTTTGTTCTAATTAACAATAGAAAATGCGGTAAACAAACTTTAGCATTGTGACTTTTAAAATAGAGTTTCATTATTATTTTAATAATGAAACTCTAATTACTTATTGCATTAGTTACTTTGCATATTTTAAATCTCTTAAATTACACACACAAAAAAATAGAACTGCCGATAAAAATCAATAGTCGCCCTTTCAGGCGACTGAAAAATAATTGCATAAAAAAAATATTTGAGTCGCCCTTCACAATATTCGGTGGCCTGGTGCCATCGGGCGACCACAAGTGTACATCCCTGTAAAGTATTATAAAGGCTGATCATTACTTTAAATTTTTTACATAGAGCTTTACTATTAAATAGTTTAAATATATAAACTAATCCAGTAAGCTCATAAAATTTTTCAAGTTACTGTTTTCTATAGCTATGCATCAAAAATAAAAATTTCACGCCTTTTATTAAAAAAAATTTCATTACACATGAAACCGCAATTGGTTTTTGTGATTTTAAAAGATACTAATATACTCAGAACAATTTTCAAAATTTTAAATGAGAGTAAAACAAATATGTTTTATAATATGATTTTGAATATAATAAACATTTATTTTTTAGGTTTTATCCACCACTTGGCCCACTGAACATCCCAGAGAAATTTTAGCAGAAAATAAGCTTTTTTTAGTGAAAAAAAAATTTGCTGTAAAAAACATAAAAAAAAAAAGCTTCTCAAGTTTTAATTTGATTGGCGCCCAAATATGGACAATGCTTTCAAAAACTGTCTAGAATAACCCCTGTATATATATACACACAGTGGTTTACAATTGAATTTTAGTCAGTCGCCCACCTGTTGACTTAGAGTTAAAATTTAACTAATGTCAGTCGTCCCCAATCTTTTAAGTCGTCCATCACCATTTTTTTTAAATTTCGAATATGGCATATTTCTTGTACAGTAAAGTCATATTTGAATATGTGCTATGGGTTAAATAGAAAGAATTTTCACAAACTGTTTGCTCTTCTAGTTCTAGAAAAAGCACAGTTCGGCATGAATGACTTAAGGTTTCTTACATGCTTTTAACCGCTTTTTTTACATACATATATATATATATATATATATATATATATATATATATATATATATATATATATATATATTTTTTTTTTTTTTTTTTTTTTTAACTCAGTAAAGTTTCTATTAAAATAAATGAAGTCTATATGAGTACTTTAAGTGTATTATGAGTAATTAAAAGGATCCCAAACTTGCAACACATGTTGTGTTCATATTAAAGATAATGTTAACAAAAAAGGTTTGAACTAATTTTTTTTTGATTAAAAATAAATAATGAATGCATACCGAGAAAAACTAATGTTGTTGTTTTAGCCGAAGCTCGCCTTTTCCATTTTATTCAATAACTCGGAGTCTTCAAAATATATGTTGCAATCTACAGACTTCTGCGATTCCTTTGAAGCGCATTTAATTCATAAAAGTTTTTGCGTAACAAAGTACTGCTCAAGCGCTGAGTTGGCGGTGGCGGGATTTGAACTCATATCGTTCAAAAGTCCGGGTTTTAACTTTTCCTATGACGCTCTAACCATCTGAGCTATCCTGCCACAATATGAGTATTTTACATTATACAGAACGTTATAAATACGGTCTTTCGTTTTGTGCAAGAGAGCGTAGTATTATATATTCTGAATCTTACTTATTTTCATTTAAACAATGGGAACTATTTTTTATCTTATCTGGTCATTTTTACGCTATGACATTTATTGTTTTTCTGTCAAAAAAAGTATTAACAATTATTTTCATTAACTGACAGTATTAATTAAAGATATTTGATGGACTGTTAAATTTTTTTATTATAAAAAATTTTTGATTACGTTAATTTAATTTAAATTGCTAAATTTACTAAATTGGATATGGATAAAAAGGAAATATCATTTTTTTTTGCATTTGATTTTTGATTATGAAACTTTTATAATGTCGGCAATTCCAAACCAATTAGAACCTGTTAAGGTTATGAAAAAAAGTACAAGGATACACTAAACAATACAATTGAGAGTAATATCAGATATGAAAATTCCTGAAAGGATATGTGAGATCCTGGTTTTGCATTACAAGTACAATTAATAGCAGCACAATTCAGCATTATAAATTTTGATTATAAGTTTACTGTTCAATATTTTATAACCATCAAATTAAAAACATGAAGTACACATATTTTTGCCTGTTTTATACAACTAATATTTAACAAAAATACGGACAAACTATTATTAATTAACGCAATATTTAAATATTAATTAATGATAGTAATTCAAGGTAGATGGATTTAAATTGTCAAAATGTCAATTAGATAAGTGTTTTTACTAGATTATATATATATATATATATATATATATATATATATATATATATATATATATATATATATATATATATATAAATGTATATTTCTATTAATAAGTTCAGTATTGTATATAAACTTTATTTTTTAAACAAAACATTTACAAAACATTTTGTATAGTATAGTATTTTTAAAAAATGTAATAAATATATTTTCCTTTTCAAATTTTAGTTTTTTGAGCTTTTATTTTTTCTTTTTTTTCTAAGGTTTTATTTTTGTTAGATAATTTATCTTACAAATTTTCTTTTTTAAATGACGACATCTTGTATGAGAGTTAAATAAATTTAATATATGAACATCAATAAATACGAATTCTCTCAATACTAATTTTTTTATTTAATCTAAGAAATTTTCGCTAGATTATTGATACTAGCATCTTCAGCTTTAATTACAAATTATTAATTAAATTTAATTACAAACAAGCAGTAACTTAAATACAAGAAATATGGCTTCCAAAGTGCATTTTTTACTGATCATGATCTAAATTCATACCTCTGTTCTTAGGTCCGCATTTGTTAAACTGAATTTCAATTACCTCTTGAACTTTTCTTTTTTGGGCCCTACTTTTAACGTTTTTACTTGATCCCATTTTATTTTACATAGACATTTAATTTTATGATGCCCAATTGCAGATTGTTCCAATTTTTCTTCAAAAATATTTTTTTGGTGTTGTTTTGTTCTTACTGCTATTTTCATTTTTGTTTCGCCGATGTATTTTTGTTCACACTCGCTTTCTATTAGGTATACTCCGGGATAGCTATTTGATAATAGTTAACAAAGATTTAAGATTTGAACTAGATTTAAAGACTGCCCTGTAACCTGCCTGCCTTAAGATTTTTCAAAGTTTTGATGATAATATTGGGATCCATGGTAGTGATATAGTTGGCATGGTTGCTTTGTTAGATAAGTCTACTTCATTATTTGAGTGTCGTTTTTTTTATAAAAATATTTGTAAGGTTTTGTAATATTTTCTTTTTGTATTCATTTTCAGCAAACACATTTATTAGGAAATTGATTTTTTTATTTAAAAATATATATATAAAGTTTTTTTTTTTAAATAAACAACATGCTAATATGCTAGTTATTATCACAATAAAGTTGATATTCTTTTATTAATTATTATTATTATTTTAAACTAATTCTTAGACTGGAACTAATTCTTCTACTTTATCTCATTTAAATTATCTTTCACAACTGGCTTTTTATAGAAACCAATGGAAACCATATATTGAATCTATTGCAAAATTAGCATCTGAAAAGCTGCTTCTCTTTATTGTTGTTGTGGTTTTGTTCTAATGATTCTATTCTCTGCATCTATAAATCTTTTATCTGTTTTTGTATGAAATATTGTGGCATGTTTGAGCTGAATCATTTAATGATGTGTTTCCCCAAGGTCCAAGAATGTATTGTCATTGAATCTGCTCTAGCTGCTTTTCTGATTTCCTGAAAAATAAGTAGGCTTTGGTTTTATGCAAAATCAAGACTGTTTAATAATTTGACAGCATAAGTTTAAATTAATAGTTATAAAAAAATTATATAAGGCTTTTTAAATCAGCACTGTTTTCCATTCAGAAATTGCAAATCTATATGCATGATGCTGATATGTGAAAATGAGTAAAACCAGAGTTGCCAGTGAGCTTATGTTCTTTTGTCAAGCATTTGTTGAAAAATAAATAAAATGATTCATATGAAAAACTTTATATAATCAATATAAAAAGCTATATTTTAAAATCCACAATTCGTAAAACATTACCTAAAATCTATAAATGGGTATATAATCCTAAATTAAGAAGCCTAATATAACCATTCTCATTACTTATAGAATGTTGCTAATCTTACTCCATCACTTCGACAAATGGTGGCAAGTGCAAAGGTTTATCAGAAATCAATTCAAAGTATGTTAATTATTAAAATTAAATTTTATTTTGTAAAAATATGCATTAATAGCAAAAATGTGTTAAAATTTTTTCATAAAATATTTTTTAGCTACATGCAACTTTGCAGTCATGTTTGTGGAGTCAATGCAGAATGTAGCAAATGCAGCTTTAGTTTCAGAAGGTGCAACTAAAGTATTAGGTATAATTTTTGCATTTTTCTCTCTCTTTTTACACACACATAAACACACACTCTTACAAACACATAGGTACTCCTGGACAGTAGTCAGAGAGGATTTCTTCATAGTATGTTACTGTTATTTGACGGTAGTCAGAGAGGATTTCTTCATAGTATGTTACTTAATGTTATCAAACACTGAACGGTAGTCAGAGAGGATTTCTTCATAGTATGTTACTTAATGTTATCAAACACTGAACGGTAGTCAGAGAGGATTTCTTCATAGTATGTTACTTAATGTTATCAAACACTGAACGGTAGTCAGAGAGGATTTCTTCATAGTATGTTACTTAATGTTATCAAACACTGAACGGTAGTCAGAGAGGATTTCTTCATAGTATGTTACTTAATGTTATCAAACACTGAACGGCAGTCAGAGAGGATTTCTTCATAGTATGTTACTTAATGTTATCAAACACTGAACGGTAGTCAGAGAGGATTTCTTCATAGTTACTTAATGTTATCAAACACTGGACGGTAGTCAGAGGGGATTTCTTCATAGTTACTTAATGTTATCAAACACTGGACGGTAGTCAGAGGGGATTTCTTCATAGTATGTTACTTAATGTTATCAAACACTGAACGGTAGTCAGAGAGGATTTCTTCATAGTTACTTAATGTTATCAAACACTGGACGGTAGTCAGAGAGGATTTCTTCATAGTTACTTAATGTTATCAAACACTAAAAAGCAAAACCAGAGTAAAAAAAACATTTCTTTCTTTTTTTTTAATTAACAGATTGCCTGCACAAACCAAAACTCTTAGTAAATGTATGTGCACTCTGCTGTGCCCGTGGCTATATTAGTTGATGACCCGCTGAGACTATTACTGATCAAATCAGCTGATAAAACAAAATTTAAAATAAAAACAATCAAGAAAATGAAATAATATAATGAAAGCAGTATTAACAATAAAAATAAAAATAATGACATTATTTATTTTTTTGTTTATTTTATTTTGATTTATTTTTTGTTTATTTTATTTATTTTTTTGTTTATTTTATTTTTTTTTGTTTTATTTATTTTTTTCTTTTATTTTTTATTCTTTTATTTATTAAAAAAACAAAACCCTTGTCAGTAAAGTTGAGATTTTGTAGTTTTTTTTTTTTTAATTAACTCAAAGCCCATCACATTACCTCTATTATTACTCTATTAAAAGCCTTCTCAAGGTCCACAAGTGTCTTTTTTTGAACTTGCTTTACAATATGTATTAAATCTGTTGTTTCCCTTCCTGGTCTAAAACTAAACTTAATGTTATTGATAAATACTTTTTATTTAGCTTGCCATAATTTTTTTCTAAAATCTTTATTGTTTGGTCAAGCGATTTCAATCCTCGATATGAATCACATACTACTGTGATTCATATCTCATGTCCCCCTCTTTTATTAATCTTTCCCATCCAACTTTACTTCCAATCATTTAGGGTTTAACCTTTATCAAGCCTTTCCAGGAAATATGTGCAATTTTGGCGTCTTCTATGTCCACTCATGAATATTTTGTATTAGACAACTTGGTCATGGCTGTTTGCAGGTTTTATTTAGGTTATATTTATCATTTTAAAGAAAGTAAAACTAACAAAATAGCAAATCAAAATAAATCTAAATAGAAAAAAATTAATATTTTTAATAATTTATGTACTGTTTTTATTTTTGTTTCCTTAGAGCAATTGTTATTTTCAGCAACAAAATTAGATAAGGCAAAGTAAAAAACAAACAGTTTTAAGTTGACATGAAAAGAATGATTTTCCTATATTTTATTGGTTTGTTTTTTTAAAGAGGAAAGTAAAAATACAAGTTGATATCTGTTTGAAAAATATATTTGTGTAATTTTAATGTAACAAGTATATACGTCTAGAAAATGTTTGCATATACTTTTTTATTATATAATTGTATTTATTTATCGATGATTATATGTATGTATAGCTTGTTTGGATAAGGCGTTTATTTTGTACACAGAATAAGCGTGGTTCAAAATCCACCACATATCAATTTAATTATCTTTTAATCATTATAAGCTACATCGACCCCAATGAATGAGCAGAGGTAATTTTCAACACAGAAAAGTGCATTAAATTTGCATATTGCTTCCAGTTTTGTTATTTTATACTGATCATATCCTGCTTGAATTCCTACATCTTTGCAGGATACAAAATTGATTATATCTATCATGCATGATGGTTTGAACCGTGATTATGCTCTTGGTTTCACCCAATGCGTTTTTCTTTCAGGTCCATTACAGACAAGTATCAACATCAGTTTACACATTCCCAATAGTCAGCACAAGGTAGCAAATTCTTTCTTTTTTTGTTAAAAAGTATTCTCTTCGTTGACTATATAGATTGTTTTGCATGGATTTTTAAACTACTGTCTTTGAATTTTAGGGTCATATAACCAGCTTCTGTGTTATTATTTGGCCAAATCTCTAAATTAAATATTTTTTTTTAGAATCCAATGTTGCACCAAACAATTTTTCTAAACAGAACTTCATATATCTGATGTTGACAAAGCCAATAATTTTGTAAGCCAATAACTTTTTGCTGAACAGCTTTTGCAGTCAAACACAAGCTCCACTTTTATACCCAGAGTTACTAGCTGTAATGTCGAAAACAAGTAATCTTATATTACCTGAAATGTTCCACTCATTTGCAAGGTCAAATGTAGCTCTAGCTTGCTCTTCACCTGTTCTATTTATGATTGCTAGGATTTGAAGAACCTTGCCTTATTTAAAGTCTGGCATGCCAGGTACCAGAGGAGCTAATCATTCCTTATTTTTCTTTTTGAAGATTGGAACTAGTTTACCATCCCAATGTACAGTTGAATATTTTGATGTTTTAAGTGTAACCTAGATTGATTCTGCTGATGATTTCCTTACTTCTTAACCTGCTTTTCATGTGTTTTCAATTTTTTTAAAGAGTTTTTTTTTTTTAGAGGAACTTCATCTTTTTTAAGAATCACTACCATGAATGGTGTTCATTGGCCAGCTGATAGATGCAGATAAACCAGGTCCAACTATGTTTACAATGCATTTTTGAACTTCTCTAAAGAGAAAGAGCATCATTAGAAGAACTAGAATATGACAACAGTATTCCATATAGGGGTGAATAAGAGATTTGTAGAAGTAGAGAATGGAATTAGGAGTAAGGTAATGCTATGCACAATAAAGAGAAGCAACCTTACCTGATGCTAATTTAGCCATCGATCGTATATATAGAAGACCATTCATCGAGCTGGAGTATTAAGTTGAGTCATCAGCAAATAGAGTTATTTTAGATGTAAGGTTGTCAGAAAAATCATTAATGTAAATAAGAAACAAAACAGGACTAAAGATAGAACCTTGAGAAGAAGAAATTACTGGAAATGGGAAAGAGCATTGGCCTTTAAGGATTCATAATTTTAATGAATTCACCTATATTACGCTTACAACTTACCAACAAGATAGTTCTGTTTAAAGGTAAAGCAAATACCACCTTAAGGCAATATTATAAAGTTTTGCAGAATTTAGTAAAAACTTAAAAAAGAACAACAAACATGAAGTTGTCATTCGTAGTCCATTATAAAAGAAAGGATAAGTTATTGAGAAATTAAACTATAAACAAAATTATTTTATATTAAAAAATCTTAAAAAGATGCATCAGATTTTATTTAAAAAAAAACAAAAAAAACTGATACTTATTTTTTTTATACCTAAAGCAAAAATTATTATAAAATGACAAAAAAAGGACTATGAATAATATATATATATATATATATATATATATATATATATATATATATATATATATATATATATATATATATATATATATATATATATATATATATATATATATGTATATATATATATATATATATATATATTAAATGTTGACAACTGTAGCTGAACATTCCAAAATTTGCCAAGGAAAATTCAACTAGAATGGTCGCAATACGTTAAAAATCGAAACAAATAGTTTTAATAGGAAAGTTAGGGAAGCCTTGAAGATACAACTCAACGAAAGTACCTTTTGCAACAATGGTCTTAATAGAGATGATGGCAATTATGTAACGACGTCATTTTGGAAACCCATGTTTAAATTCTTATGTCACAAAAAACTCACTTAAATAACTCTCTTAAAAAGAAGCTCTTACAAAAAACATTGTTTTGTTAATTAAAACAGTTTTTATATAATATAGCGGTTTTGTTTTTTTATAACGGTTTTTATATACTTGATAACCAGGGTATCCATATTCCTCGAAATATCGTAAAAATAAATATAATTTTTGCAAATAGAAATCAATCCATAAAAAGAAGTTTTATTTTAAAATATATATATATATATATATATATATATATATATATATATATATATATATATATATATATATATATATATATATATATAAATAAATTAGAAATCGAAATAATGAATAATAATGAAAATAAATCGAAATATCGTAAAAATAAATATAATTTTTGCAAATAGAAATCCATAAAAAGAAAGTTTTATTTTAAAATATATATATATATATATATATATATAAATAAATTAGGGTGCATTGCTTTACTCAAGTCACAAAAAGTGTTACTGAAAGTTCTCAGTGTTCTGTTATTATGGGTTTTCTAAATAAGTAACTGATATTTTTTTCTCTAGATTTTGCATCAATTTTGCTTGGATCAAAGCAATAATATTTTGGCACCTTTTTTCTACTCAACAAAATTGTTGTGATGACCTACAAAAAAATTGATAGATTTTAAATATTTTTATTAAATGCCAACAATAAAATTACAAAAAAAGAAGTAGATTTAGTTTGATCACCCTTCAGCTAGCATCTAGAAAAAAGTTGATTTATTAAGTTCACTTAAAATATTCAGTATTTGAAATAAATTTAATTGATCAAATATATGGTTAACTTTTTTCAATAACTATAGTTAAAGTTAAAAAAAGTTCAAAGTCATTGCAATCTTTAATTATCTGTGACTATTAATATTTTCGATAGGATTTCTAATTAACATTAATGATTGTAAACTGTATATTGTATTGCATTATAAAGAATGTGCTGAGTGTGTTTTGAACTTAGCTATTAAATTGTATCTTACCATAATATTGTTTATTATTTGGAAAATTTATATATATTCAGTGGAGATATTTATTAGCGGTGCCAAAAACCAATACATACTTAAAATAAAAATAAAAGTAAATTGAAGTTCATAGCAAAACTTCAAAGTATTAGTGATTTTACATTTGATATGCACTTGGGTATTTGGAAAAGGTGTATATATTCAGTGGAGATATACAATAGTGATGCAAAAAACAAATACATATTTATTATTAGAGCGTTAAAATCTGATGGCCTAAGGCATTAAACCAACAAATGGAATTTTTTTGCGTTATACCAATTGTGTTGGAGCTCCATGTTGCTTTTGTTTGATGTTTTTTTTTTTGGTTCTGTCATACAATTGGAATCAAACATGATTTTAGTGTTTTTTTGTAGGTATTTTGATTGATTTGGACATCATATAGCTCACCAAAGCCTTAGTGGGAAAATATCTCATCATATTACTGAACCTTCACCATCTTTTTTATCTTTTTTGTAACTAGCAGTTGCAAATCTTTTAATGTAAATTCTTTTTTTGCAGGTTATGACCTAAAAATTTGAGTCATCACTTTGAATCACTTTTTCCAATTCTCTATTGCCCAATGCAAATTCTTTGCACTATTTTTATCTTATGCGTTGATCCATGATTGGCAGGATAGTTTTTCTAATTGCAATGTATTTTCTAAATGCAATGTAATGTAGACCCATATGCTACTTTTGTCACAGCTACTAAGATTCAAGGGTCTTCCAGAATGAAGGATGTTGATGATGTCACTTGTCAGCTGCCAGGTTTTCACTTTATGCAAAGTCTAGAAACACTTGCAACTATTTCAACTATTTCCTGTTTCAACTTTGCTATGTTTTTTGATTTAACAATTCCAATAATTTGCCATTTGATGCTCTCTGACACTGATTTTCAGCCCATTTGTATTCAGTTTTAAATTTTAAATAACTCAAGTTTAACATTTTATAGCAAGTAGTATATTATTTTGCAGAGTTAAAGCTATTTTTTAGTTAAGCATGTTCTTTTTTAGTTTAGAATACTCAGTAATTGTAGAAGAAGTAAAGAAGAAAAATTAGTAATATAATTAATTTTATCAATTAAAGAAAAAATAAGTAAAATATTTAGTTTCAAAAAAGATATAAATAGTTAACTTGATTAAAATTGTGCAATATATTTGTATTGCAATAGTGCAATACCAATACAACTTGTGTTTTTTTTTGTTTTTATTTGTAAAAATGGAATTAATGCAAAGAGTTATTTATTAAATTGTCAAAATTGCAAAATTTTTATGCATTAGATTTAAGTTTTCTGTGTTTTTTTTTTTTTTGATATTTTCTTTTAAGGGGATCTTTTTTGTATTTTTGTTAATTTTTTTATTTATTTAAAAGAAATGAAATAAAAAACTTTTAATGCTAGCATATTAGTATTTTGCATAATAAAATGCAACTTTAAAAAAAATATTAATTTATCTTTATTATTATTTATTAAAATAAAATTATTCTATTTGAAAAAATTTGAAAATAACAAAATAAATTAATAAATATATTAATGAATAAACTCATGTGCAAATTTACGAAGAAAAAAAAAATTAGTATTTACCATTGTATTTTACAGGAATAATATTGAAACTTGTTTTTATAAATAAAAAAAAGAACTACAATTAAAATTGCTCACCTACATTCTTAACAATCTCTACGAAATTTAAAAACCATATAGATTATTACAAAGCAATTTCTAAAATGACATGCAAACAAAATGAATTACGATGTCTCTGAAAATATCTTGAATATTGAATTGGTTAAAAAATTTTATAAGTAATCCTTATTATCTTTGCAAGCATAGCAATAAGGAAATATCCATGGAAAAAGTACATAGTTCTGGCAAACATTTTGTATGTTATTTTTTATCTAAATGAATCAAATTTAATAAACTAATTAAAATTTACATTAATCATTAACAAAAAAAACTTATACCAAGTAGTGTATATAATTTTTCTATTTTCTATTTTTTAATATAATGACCATAAAAATTGGTTTTTACCAGTTTATATAAATATATATTTATATAAATGAATAACAGCAGGTAAAATTAGAAGTAAGAAAATGGTGATAAAAAGCAAAGGCCTAAAACTTTTGAAAAAATATTTAGACCTTTAATAAAATTCATTCATGTTACACCTGCTTTAAATAAAAGAGTACTAAGAAGGAGAAACATAAATTTTTAGGTTTTATTTATTTTTTAGGTGATGTTTTATCTGATATAATTGATGCTTTCAAAGAGATTGAAAATATAAAGTTAGAATTAGCTAAAGTATTTATCAATGAAGTTATTATTCCATTAGAAAGCAAAGTGGAGATTCAATTAGGAAATGTCAAGGTAAAGTTGTTTACCAAAACGTTATTTTGAATTTGCATATTATTGATAAAAAACTATTTAGTTCAATTATTTCTTGTGAAAATATTTCTTTTGCAGCATTGAGAGTTTTTAAATTATAAATTTTAAACAAAGTAATATTCTAGAAAACTGCATTTACAAACTTTATATTATACTTTTTTTTACTTATTATTATTTCACACATGAAACATCTCTTTTTTTTTCTTTCTATATTTTTTATCTTTTTAGACAACTCATAAGAATTACAGTCAGCTTAATAAAGCACAGTCAGAAGTAATTTTAGGATCTTTTTTACAATCCTGTTTTGTCATTAATTTTTCTTATAATTTTGATATATAAATAATTTACTTTTTTTTAATAACGAAACTTTCAATTCAGGCTGTTGAAAAGGTTCGAAGTTCAGTGTTAAAAGTTCGCAGAAGAAGCTTAAGAAAGAGACGGCCTTCTCAAAAATATGAAGAAAAGGAAAAGCAGGTAATCATTTGCAAAGCAGGTAATCATAAAATCTGAATCTTTATTTTCTCAATTAATTTCTTAATTACAAACAAAAATAAAAGTAAATTTTATAAAAAAGATAAGTTTAGGGTTTATTATTGAATTTAACCTTTTTATGCTCTTAAATAATATTCTGTAATTTTATGGAAAAAAGACATTAGTGTGATAAATTTTTGTTAAACTATTGCCTTGTTTTTTGGAAGCAAAAATTAGTTCATGTTTCATTATATAGTTGTATATAATATAATTTGTTATAATAATTTGTTATATTTCATTATATAGTAAACAGTGTTTATATAATAAGTAGTATATTTAAAATACCTTGTTACAAGATTTTGTCACGTAACACAAACGCTCAACTCTAATAGACATAACTGTTTTTGTATTTAAATTTAAATTTAAATCACATTAAAAATCATTTATATAACATTACTAATAAAAATTACAGGTGAAATATAAATTTGATATTTGAAAAAGATTTCTTAAAACATGTTATACATAACATAATCTTTTGTTTGCTTAAGCACAATTTTTTTTTGTTTTTTTTTTGTTTTATCTATTTAATTAACTATTTTTAATAAAGATTATAATCAATTTATAGATTAGATCAGTTACCAGTAAAATATCTGTAAACATAATTTTTGTCTAGAAATAAAACTTATTTCATAAGAATTTTACACGATATTGAATTAATAAGAAACAAAAATTTTAAATTCATTTGTGAAAAAAATGTTCTTGAAAAAAACTATTCTTCCTTCTTAAAACAAAAAAAAAAAGTTTTTGACTTTTACAAATTTTAGTTTATAATGGAGAGACTTATGTTTTATGTAATGAATTAGTTAGCAGATGATAAGAAAAACATTTCTTTGTTAATAAACTATTTTACATTCTGTATTTTACTATTTTACATTCCTTCAAAACTAGATTTAAATTTTTTATTTTCGAAATCATATTTAATTTAAGGTCTCTTAATTAAAAAAAAATTAACAAAAAAAAAATCATAATTGTTAATAAATGCTTTTTTTTTATGACTTAATGTTTTCTGAATAAAGATCTAATAAATGATATTAAAAGATAATTTAAATATTCCAAAAGATAAAAGTTTTCACTTACTTTAAAAAATGCACGTTTCTTAACAATGTCTGCAGTAGTTCTGTGTAAATGCAGTAGTACTAAATATTTAAAGTAGTAAATGTCTGCGCTGCTCTTTAAATGTGTATTACATAGGGCTGTACCAGATTTAATTTTTTCCAAATCCAGCTGGGGCCGGATTAGCCGGATTTTAATTGACAAATCTGGCCAAAGCCAATTGCGGAGCTGGATTTTGAAACAAAATTACAGGAGCTGAAATCCGGAGCATCTTTACATGACATTGATAATGGTCAACAATGTTGGCCATTCTCAATACCAAGGGACAACTGTTTTTTGTTAAACTTCATTGTTGTTATTAAAATAGGACACAATTTCACATAACATAACATAATATAACACAATAGTTAATAAACAATTGAAACTTTAAATTTAAAAGTCAAGTAAAGTAACTTTAGTTTCAGTTATTTTTCTGAATTTTCTTTAATCAGTTTTGAATTGTACTTTAGAAATATTAGGCGAGCTGCATTATGCAGCAGTAGTGAACTATAGTGATCATTGAGGACCTCTCCAGCAACACTGAACACACGTTCCGATGGTTCACTTGTTGGTGGGGCACCCAAATAAATTTGAGCTACTGTTGCCAGAGCTGCAATTGTTGCATGTTGTCACTCCACCACTCTAGTGGATCAGCGTATCTATTTATTTCTGGTTTTGCCAGATACTGGCTTAGCTGGGTATCAATGCCTGTTGGTAGTTGTTGTTCATGTGCTGTGCCACCAGCAGACGTAGACTGAATAATTTTATCAATACATCGCCAGAGTAATGATGATGTAGAAAAATCCAGTCGAGCTTGTTTTGCCTGAACTTTTTTAATTTTGTCAATCTGCTGCTCAGCATGCTCAGATTGACTTCCATCTTGCATCGATACCTTCTGCACTGTAATTTTATTAAATGCAAGGAGAACCGCTGCTTTTGTAGCTGTCAGTGTTGCTTGTGATGAGAAGAATTTTGTTTTAAATCTTGGATCAATCAGTGTCGCCACTATATAAAGAGGTTTCTTCTCAATGTCTTTAAAACGCTCATCCAATGACTTATGTAGGGTTGACTTCATAGTCTTTACATCTGCATCATTGCCTTCCTTATTCAACAAGTTCCGCAGAGCTGTTAAAAAAGGGATAGCCAGTGATATATGTGCCGTTTCAAAGCTAACTTCACGAGTAGCCTCTTCAAACGGAGCCAGCATACATACTGCATTCTCTGCCACAGACCATTGATATGCAGTTGGACAAGAAGTTCCTTCTACTTCTGAACAGTAGACAGTTAATGCACGGCGCTGTTCACATAGTCGACACAGCATGTAAAACGTTGAGTTCCATCTTGTATAAGCTGGTGGTCAGGTAAACAAAGTTCAGCCTGCAACTCCTTGAACCGACCAGTCGCAGACGAAGAATGCTTAAAATGACCAACTAATTTCTTCCCAATACTTATTATATTGGATACATTGTCTCGAAGTACAACATGACAGTGTCCAACGTTAATGTTCCATTTGCCAAGTATCTGCTGAAAGGCAGTCATTAATGCAGGGGTAGTATGATGTCCAACGAATGGCATACAATCTAACACAAAGCTCATGTTTTCAAAGTGCTCTGTCAGCCAGTGGGCAGTTAAGCCCATGAATGATTGTACAGTGTTGCCTGCTGTCCATGTATCAGTGGTAAATGACAGAAACGGAGTAGATGCTGGATCTAGCATTACCAACAGCTTTTCTAAAACTCTCATCAGTTCAACAAAGCCTGTATTCTGAACAACTTGAATCGGTTCTATATCTGTTATAATCATCTTAAAAATGGCACGATTAATTCTCATTGATAAGCTGCTATTGATATCCCATATTTTCATGCATGCAACATGTTCTGGAATTGTGTACTGGACCACAGCTTTACTGGTTGTGGCAGTTGTACCAGGTTTAGCATTTGACAATGCTACAGTTTCGGCTTTTTTCTGTGAGTCAGCAATTTTTTTTTTTTTGCATTTCGTCGTATTCATTACGATGTTTTGAACGAAGATGTGTTAGCATGGAACAAAGTTGAAAACTTTTTAGGTTCACCAGCTTTACCTGATTTTGAGCTGTTCCCATCCCTTAATTTGAAGTATTCCCAAACTAGACTGTTTTTCCCTTTGTCTGTCATCTTGTTAAAAAAAGTTAAAAATAAATCTTATAAATGACTATACAATTTTTACAAAGTAGTTAAATGTAAATTCTAAACATAAATATAACTAAATGTTAAAAAATTATTTATATTATATGCATAATTATATTTGCAATAAACACTTTGAAATGTTGTTTATATTATGATATGATATTTTGATTAAACATGAATGATTTGATTAGGCGAAACGTTTTTGAATCAAGTGACAAATTACTTCCGAAGATTGTTTACAATAATTACATTTTATTTAAATTATCAAAGAAAATATTATATATAATTAAGGTAGTTTTAAAAATTAAATACAATAAATAATTTTATTTTTTAAATAAGTATGTTTTTACAAATTTAAATTTTTTGGAAATGTTTCAACGAATAATTTTACCAACGACATCAACTTTTACCTTTTACGTTTTACAAGACAACACGTTTTTTAAACTTTAACTTAAAGTTTAAGAAAAACATGATTTTTCACGCAAATTTTATTGTTCAGAAGTCATTTATTTTAAATGTTGGAATGAACGCAATCGGTGGTTTCTGAGTGAAAACGTTGGTGTGAAAATTAAAGTTGCTTTAAATAATTAAATTAAATGATAAACTTAATACGAAGTAGTTTTTTACATTACTTGTAATATACATATATAATATATATTATAATATACTTTTAATTTTATTAAAAATAATACATTTTGTAATAATAAAAATTGAACTATATTATTATTATAAATGTTATTCACATTTATAATATATTGTTTTATTTTATTTTTATTATTTTATTTACTATTTTATTTAAATTTATAATACATATTGACCTCACTTAAGACATGCCCCAAATTATAATATATATTTATCCACGTTAGTGTTTTCACTTCAGACTCTCTCTTGTGTCTTCATTTTAGAATACCATGTCTTCTTTTCAGAATTTTTCTTTGAGTTGTTCTTTAAAATTAGGCTTAGTTAATTTAATTGTAAAGAAATACAGGTACCATCGCTAAAATGGAGTTCATTAGTTATAGAATTTCAAAGAACATTCATTTGTCTAAATAAAATTTTTAGTATTCATGTCAACACGGGCAAAAAAAGGTGTAATAAATATGTGACCAAAATTCCGAAATCCGACTAAAATTTAGTTGGATTTGCTACATTTTTACAGAAGCCAGATTTAGGCCAGATTTGTAAAAATGGACGGATTTCGAAGCCGGTGCCGAAGCCAAAGTTTGGTACAGCTCTAGTATTACATAGTAAAATGATACTAAAATTTTATGATTACTATATTAAAATATTACATTTTACTACATTTTTTGGGTATTTTAAGACACTATTATTTGACAGGTATCTAACATTATAAAAAAGTTGTTCAAAAACAATATTTTTAAATCAAATTGTAAAAAAATTAATAAAAATAAAAGTACCTGCAAATTTTTTTGACATGTAAATACAAATAATATGAAATATGACCCTCAAGTTGATTAAATCTCCAGCTTCAAATAATGTTTTCTGTTAAAAAATTTAATGTGTACAAAAGTAAAAAAACAATTATAATTTAAAAACTAATTTTAATTTCAAAAAGTTTTTAACTTCAAAATAACAATTACTAGATAATATTTTTATTTTTTAATAATTTTATTATTGTTATTGTTTTTTAATTCTTTTTTTTTTTTGGCACATAATAAAATATATACTTATCCAACAATGTACTTTGGCATTAGCTGAGCAAATTTAAATTTTTTTGCTTGTTTGTATTATTTAAAATCAGTTGTTCTTGCAAACTAACCCTATTTACTTGCTTTATGTTTTATGTAAGGCATTAAGTTCTGGAATATATTATGAGATATTCTGGAATTTCATTACTAAAATTTTATATGTATGTTTTACATGTAGTTCAGAATAGTATTATTATATTTTTTTAGGCTGTAAATGCACTTTCATTAGAAGAAACTAAGTTAAAAGAAGTTCGAGAGCAAGGATTACGTGATGTGATTTTAATTTTTTTTTTCTTATTTAAAATAGTTTCAGTCATTAAGATTAACATTTTGAAGTAGGTTTTAATTTAAAAATATTTTTCAAAGTATTTTTTTTTAATTTAAAACTAAAATTAAAACAGATTTTTTAAAGGTGATCAATATGCTTCAGAATTTTTCTTTGCATTTTCCTCAAATCTTTTTTTTTTCACTGTTTCCATTACAGTTCATCATTAATTTATGGTTTCCATTATCTTGTTTTCCTCATATCATAATTTCTAAAAAATTTTATATAATTTTTACAAATTTCTTTTTTTTTTTAAAGTATAAAAAGTATAAAAAAACTTTTAATTTTTTTTTTAAATAATTGTACATTACTGGAGATGGTTTCCATGGTGATGGTGTCCAATAATTTCTGCACAACTGTTATTGTCATTTTCTCGCTTATGGTTGACCATGCATTCAGAAATTCCTGTAATGTAATAGTCTTGCCTGTTTTATGTAAATAAAACCATGCCAATACCTCAATATTTTTCGATGGGCTGGTATTGTGGGCAATTCGGTGGATTGAGCTTTTTTGGTACAAAATTAACTTTTCTCAATTAGTACCACTCCAAAGTTTTTTTAGCATAGTGGCACGAAGTCAGGCCAAAACAAACAAGTGTGTCATCGATTGAGTGGCAAAAGAAGGCATTCTTGAATATTTCTGATGTCAAAGTTAATGGCGTCACAAAAGTTCTACTCTTCTTTCCACAACTTCAGATTGCTTGCTATGAGAGTAATTTTTTGCTCTTTTTGTTTGCAAGTTTGTATTTATATTTGTTTTTTACACTCAGGGCTCCCACTCCTCCTTAAAAACCTTAAATATCCTTAAAAAATAAAAACCTCCTTAAATGCCCTTATATAACCTTAAAAAGAGTTCAAATTTGACTGTACTCCTTAATTTCTCCATATTTTTATTTTCTTTTTTTCTTTTTTTCTTTTTTTAATCATCTAGGAAATTTTATTCAAGTGAATGGATTATACTTATTAATAAAGAGGAAAATATATAGTTCTTTGATAGTTTGCAAACCTATATTTTTATTAAATATATATATATATATATATATATATATATATATATATATATATATATATATATATATATATGTGTGTATATATATATATGTGTGTGTATATATATATATATATATATATATATATATATATATATATATGTATGTATATATATATATATATATATATATATATATATATTTATATATATATATGTATATATATATATATAAAGTAATATATTACTTTATAATAAATTCTCTGTTTATATTTAAAATTTATTGAAAAAAATAAGATTCTGTTTTTAATATAATCATTTTCTGCTTAATTCTCCTTATTTTTTCTTTCAAATCTCCTTAAATATTAGGAAAATATCTCCTTAAAATCCTTACTTTTAGCCTCAGTTTTAGTAGTGGGAACCCTGACACTGCCATGAACAAAGGAAGTATAATATTTGTCACTATGAAGTTGACTAAATATTATATATAAGTGTTGTGTATCAAAATGCAGCCATTCAATTTTGTCAAAACTTGAGTGTAAATTTTTGCGTGCTCGTGTTTTTGCAGTCAAACTTATTTGTCAGAATGATTTGGGTATTTAATTGCTTGAAAAGATTTGTAATTGTAGTAATTGTATCTTCACTTTCCTTACCAAAAACTTTGTACTTTTTAGCTCTTTCTCTATTAGACAAGCCTGGGTTTCTTTCAAAATTACTACAAATTTTATTTATCATTGACTTAATGTTAAATTTTTTTTTCCTTCTTTATCCTTTAACTTGTTCAATGGATAGAGTCTTCTGATATTGTTTTATAACCCTTCCAACAGTAGATTTAGGAATTCTAGTAGTTTTTGAGACTCGTTTGTAGTACCATAATAGATTTTCTTCATAAATGTGCAAGATTTTGTTCAAATTGCCTCGATGATTGTTTTAAAAAATTGTTATTTGAATTTCTTTTTTTTTATGTTTCTTTTTTAACTACTATCATTACTTGATTAAAGTATTTTATTATTTTTTTTTATGTGTTATGTAATTTATTTTGAAAGTGGTTTCTGTTTCTCATTTTTTTTGATCTCATGCTTTATTAAAATTTTTAATTATTTTTTACTTTAATTATTATTCAGCTTTTAGGGCTACTGTTAGTTTTTGTTAACTTACTTGTTACTGTTAGTTTTTGTTAACTTGCCTGTTTTTAATAGTAAAGTATTTAATAGTATTATATTAGGGTTTAGCTTTTACTAATAATTATTTTACTAATATAATAACTGGTAATAATAATTACCAGTAAATTTTGTTGGTAAATAATGATTTTTACTATGCTATAAATTAAACAATTCATTTCGAATCCTTCACTCTGAAATTCTTTTTTTTTTTCTTTTTTTTTTACCTTTGTAAGTAATATTTTGTTGTTAAAAAAAGCTAAGTCTCTTTCCTTATGTTTTCTTTTACATAAATCAGAATTCCTCCACTTCATTTATTTGTTTGTCTCTCTAACAAAAATCTAAAAAATGAAGATGTAAATAGAATTATTATGCTTAAAAATAATTTAAAATATTTAAAAAAATTTGAATTAGCAAATCCCAATAAATTAAAAATTTAGTTAATCTTTATATTAACTAAGCTGTTGTTAGTTTAATTTAAAAACTGATCCTGTTGGTTAAGCTTTGTCTAAACATTTTAAGAAAGACACTACTGCTTTCATGTGATATATTAATTATGATATTTATCAATCAATTTAGTTTGCTTTTGGTTAAAATGTCAAACTTTTGGAAACACTACACCTTACTCAAAGGAAAAACATTGGCAAAATATTTGGAAATATTAGTTAATACTCAAATTCCACAACTAGAATGTAGTATCATCCAGACAAAAAAACATGAAATAAAAAAAGAAACACAGGAAAAGTTGACAAAAAAAACTGCAACAGAGTCAAAAAATTCAGTTACGGATGAAGCTTCGATAATGGTTAAGTTCAAAAAACTGGTTTCAACTGAGCAGCAACTGTGTTACAGCCATGGAATGCATTCGGCTGTTCAAGAAGTGCTCTATTTAAAGCCATCCTGAGAAATAGATAACAGCTTATTGCAAGTAGCAAGTGACAAAGATAAAGTCAGCAGTGACGAATCTGAATTAGATACTGAAGTCAGTTTTCTTAATGCTGTCATTGGTGAAAACATTCCTATTCAAAAATGATAGTGCACTTGCAATCTATCTACACAAAAGTCAGAAAAAAATGTTATTTCAAAAATCTCCTGTCATAAATGATGTCCTCCAAAAAAAATCAAGAAAGAGCACAGAAAAGTGGTTTTGCTTATCCTTGACTTCAAAACAAGATGGTATAGTCTACTGTCAATGATTCAACAGTTTCTCAAAATCAAAGATTTAATCAGAAAAGTGTTAAAAGATATTTCTATGCATTTGATTTGTGCCAATTATGAAGTAAACATTTTATTCAACATTGTTGCTGCTCTTAAACCAGTCAAATTGGTAGCAGAAGCCCTTTGCAGACAGCATGCAACTCTTCCTACTGCTGAGGGAATTTTCAAGTGTCTTTTGAAGCAACTGAAACGATGAAATTCAACTCTTTGTATTGCAATGAAGAGTGTAGTTTTAAATCGTTTTGAAGAGAGAAGTCAGTAGTCTTGTATACTTGCACAGATATTAATACATTTTAATCCAGAATGTTTATCCTTGAAGAACATAAAGTTTTCAAAAAACATAAAGTTTTCACAAAGAAAAAAGTCTGTACTTCAAAAGACTGCCAAATATTTGCTTTACCGAACGAATCCAGATTATTAAAAAAAAAAGTTACTAAAATATAGGACTTTATTGAATTTTAGCAGATGGCACAAGAGATAATAGCTCTTTAGAGCAGTTCCCATTATAGAATTTATAGAAAAGAGAAAGAGAAGCAACATAACGATGTGATAATGGTCGGAAGTTGGCTGCAGGAGGAGGTCCAACTATGTTTACAATGCGTTTTTGCACCTTGTCTAAAAGAGAAAGGGCGTCATTGGAAGATCTGCCCCATATATGGAAGTAATATTCCAGTTTTTGGGTTTGAGATTTACAGAGATAAAGAATAGAATCCTGAGTATGAAAGTGGCAAGCAAAATAAAGAGATGCAGTTAAAATTCACCAGCTACTGAGAGCCCCATGCTGTTGCAGAAGTGAGATTTCAAACTCAAATGCCCCCTTTATACAAACACAGAGTGTTGGCTCCTTATCAAGACAAGAATAAATGGTATTATCATCAGCGAACAATGCCACCTTAGATGTAAGAATTTTTGGGAGATCGTTAATATAAATTTAAAAAAGTGTAGGGCCAAGGATAGAACCTTGAGGAATCTCTAAGGTTTCAGGATATGAAGAAGAGTACTGCCCATTGAGGACAACTTTTATACTACAATTAGTAAGGAAGGATTCAATAATCTTTAAAATGTTGATACACCATACACCATAAAATGTTGATACACCATACACCATAAAACCTGATACACCATAAAAGGAGAGCTTATGGAGAAGACCAGCATGCCAAACTTTATCAAAAGCTTTATTAATGTCAAAAATGAGAGTTTAAGTGTTTGTTAATTGAAGATTCAAAAACTTGCTTATGATAGGAAGAAGACTTAAGGAGCGGTAGTTAGACAAGCCAGATCGCTCTCCAGAGTTTTTGAAAATAGGGATAACAGCTGCCGCTTTCCAGCAGGCCAGAAAACAAGACATTGATAAGCACTTAAAGAGTTTTGAAAATATAGACAACAGCTCTGGAGAACAGCTCTGCAAGACTATAACAGGTATGTTATCAAGGCCACAAGCTGTAGAAGAGTCTAACCAAGAAATCACTTTAGATACAGAAGCTGAAGTGATAGGAATGTCAAGCAATGAACCAACCTGTTTGACGGCTATATCAGGTAGAACGCAACTATTGGAATCAAGAGATGATATTGATGAAAAGTTCTTAGTCATCAGTTCAGCTTTGTCTTGAGGTAAGGTGACAAAATCTGAACCGTACAAGATAGGTGGAATAACAGATTTGCCCTTATTATTGATACTGTTAAAGATTCTCCAGAAGTTACGAGAGCCTAATTTTGGAGATGAAGTATGAGATTTCATGTCCTGAAAGTAGCTGGCTTTGGTGTTTAGCAAAACCTTTTTACAATGGTTTCTAGCAATAATAAACAGACGTCTGTTTTATTTAGAATTATTTTGGAAAGTTGACTGTTTGTGTAAGAGATTGAGAAAGACCAAAAGTTGTGGCTGTTTAGTGTGATGAGCATTAAAGTCATCAACTACAAGGATAGTGGCTGATGGATAAATAGAGTGGGCTTGGTCGATTTGATTAGAAAAAACATTGAAAAGAGTGCAGTCGTGAGATAAAAGAAAGTGATAAAGAACAAAGAGAAAGGCGATAGAGTGAAGTGGTGTTGAACAAAAGCACATAAAAATATTCAAACCTAGTTTCCCAACAAATGAGTGAATTCTTACGAATGTAGATCCATAGGCCATTTTTTATCAATATAACTATATTTATCAATAAAGATATTAGATCTAAATACTATAAAGAAAGTATTTTGAAAATATAATAAAATTTAGTATGACTTTCTATGACTTTTTTCACGGGTTTTACTAATATTTATTGGTAAGTTATGCTTTTTTTTACTAATTTACTAATTTACTGGTAAATTTAAAAGTTAGTAAAAGCTCAATCCTAATTTGTACAGTAAACATCTTTTGTTTTTTAAAAATTTAAATAATTAAGTATTTAAAAAAGAAAGATGAATTAAATATATTTTTTTTATTCTATAAGGCGCTTGTTGAAGAGAGAAGACTTTATTGTTTTGTTGCTGATAGAATGTGTTCCTATGGAAAGGGAATAGTTTTATGTAACAACAAAGTAAGTATGTTAAATGATATTTTTTTTAATAACATTTTTATATTCTAATACCTATTGTAGCTAAATACTTTTAAATACCTATTGTACGCTACTTAACACTTCTAAATACTAAATTAAATACTATATCAAGTATTATAGGCTGGCTACTATATCAAGTATTATAGGCTGGCTACTATATCAAGTATTATAGGCTGGCTACTATATCAAGTATTATAGGCTGGCTACTATATCAAGTATTATAGGCTGGCTACTATATCAAGTATTATAGGCTGGCTACTATATCAAGTATTATAGGCTGGCTACTATATCAAGTATTATAGGCTGGCTACTATATCAAGTATTATAGGCTGGCTACTATATCAAGTATTATAGGCTGGCTACTATATCAAGTATTATAGGCTGGCTACTATATCAAGTATTATAGGCTGGCTACTATATCAAGTATTATAGGCTGGCTACTATATCAAGTATTATAGGCTGGCTACTATATCAAGTATTATAGGCTGGCTACTATATCAAGTATTATAGGCTGGCTACTATATCAAGTATTATAGGCTGGCTACTATATCAAGTATTATAGGCTGGCTACTATATCAAGTATTATAGGCTGGCTACTATATCAAGTATTATAGGCTGGCTACTATATCAAGTATTATAGGCTGGCTACTATATCAAGTATTATAGGCTGGCTACTATATCAAGTATTATAGGCTGGCTACTATATCAAGTATTATAGGCTGGCTACTATATCAAGTATTATAGGCTGGCTACTATATCAAGTATTATAGGCTGGCTACTATATCAAGTATTATAGGCTGGCTAGAGTTTTAAAGTTAACCAGATTAAGATTTAAATTTCTTTTTTTTAACATATTATTTGAAATATAAATTTATTATTTATATGTATTTTTATATTGTCATTCTAAATATTATTTTATTGGGTAATTTCATATGAAAACAAACAACTTTGCACATTGGGACAATTCTATACAAAAGGGTAGTCAAAATTATTTTCTTCATATTTACACGCAGCTACTAATTTTGACCTGTAGTTTCAAAGAAATTTAACTTGGTAGTATAGAAAGATATAGTAGTATTTTACTTACTATTTTACTTACTAGAAAGATATAGTAGTATTTTACTTAGTAATTTACTTACTAGAAAGATATAGTAGCATTTTACTTAATAGTTTAATTTAACTTGGTAGCATAGCTCATAGAATTTTTTTCCAAGGAGGGGGTGAGGGGGAACCTATGTCCATCTCCCCTCCCTCGAGTTATTTTAAAAGATCAAATAAATAAAATAATTTTTTTTATTATAGTTTCCTGAGTTTTTGTATTTTTTAAAATAAAATTATTTGTTTCATCATTTTTTTTAGTTCTAATTATTATTAACTTCTAAATCTTAAAATTTTCATTAAATTGATACATATTGTTGTCCATATCTGATGTGTTATCATTATTTTGTCACTACTTTATTTTACATCAACTTCTAATTTTAAAAGATCAGTAACTTCTTATTGAAGAATTTATTCTATTTTTAGATATTATACCTAAAAAATGAAATTATAATTAAATCTGATGAGTTCATTGAATGTGTAAATATACACATTGTCTTCATTGTCACAAACACATTGTCTTCTCTTGAGGCCTTGCAAGCATGATGTAACCAATATCTTTTAGTGATTTGGTTGCAATATTTTTGTGCTTTTTCACCCAAAGCAAGGAGAATTAGAAGTAATTTTTCCCTTATTAGCTAATATTTAATTGACTGTTGCAGGAATTTTGAATATGGGTTATTCCATGTTAAGTCAGCGAAAAAAAAAAAAAAAAAATGGCACCCCATGTTTTAGATTTTGCTAATTTTTATATATGATATAGGGTTTACAAATACTAGGAAAATCTGAAAGTAGGAACCTCAAAATACCTAAATATCTTAAAAACCTCCAACTCTTTAGAGTTCTCAAGATATTCAGGTTTCAATATTCTTATTTATTCTGATTCTATTCTTATTCTTTTTTGTCATTAAATAACAATATTTAATGAATGAGGTAGCGACCTAAAGTTTGATACATAGAATGGAATGAAAATATATTAAAATAACATAAAAAATACATAGACAATCTTTTACATGGCAGTATCGTGTTAATTTACTAATCCTAGCTAATGATCATTTATTTAATGCATTAAAAGTTTATCAAATTGCATTTTTAGTATAACAAAACATTTCAAATCTGCATAATCTTTTCAAAGCAGCTTGGGACAACCATTTTTTTTTTTTTTTTTTTTTTTTTGCAGTTAATTAAAGATATATTGAACTTTAATTTTTTGCAAAATGAAGATGTTTTAAACAGTTTTTTTCAGCTTTTTTTTTCAAAGTTAACTTTTAATGTTTTGTAAAAATACTTTTTGGTGAATGGCTGATTTATAAGATTTATGAAATTTTTTTTTATTTTCATCGAAAATAAAAAAAAAAAATTTAAAGAATATTTAAAGTTAATATGTTAAAACCTTGTTTGTATCATGTTATCATTTTTCTCTTGAATTTGGGTATGTTCGATTCAATTAGATGGCACAATCAATATTGAGCTTTAAGGTGAATACAAACATATAAATATTCTTTTCTGCTCCCACAGTGATGATAAAAATAGTGTGATTTATCCCACAGTTTTAGTTAGAAATTGTAAAAGTTAATATTCATAATTCTAAAAAAATATTGAAACTTATAACATAATTAGTTGTTTTTAACTAGGCGTAAAAATATTATATGAATAAAAAGTTTTTTTATAAAAATGCAATTAAAACTGAGCATTTTTATCTTTGAAATTGATTGAAGTTAGAAGTGAATAATAAGTATTCTCTCCTTAGAAACTGGTTTGAGTAAAGAAAGTTATGGAACATTTTAAAAGTTTGCTGAAGATTTTTTTAATGTTGTTTCTGCTTCTATATTGAATCAAAAATGTTAAAGCCCCTCTGTTTTTTATATTGAACAACAAATATTCCCCTATTGTTTAATAAAGAATGTTTTGTCCCCTGTTCTCTATGTTATAAAACACATGTTTTGCACTTTCTGACTATAATTATGTGCAAAAAATTAAATAAAAGTAAAAAATTAAAAATTTGGGGAACTTAGTTTAAACATTATTTTGATGTATTAACATGAAACAGCATACCAATACATTTATATTTTGATGTTTAACATAAAGGACATAAGGTACTCTGATATTTTTATATAAATATCCTTTCTTATTTTGAATTTTATAGTTCAAAACTAATTTATAACAACTTTTAAGATATTACCACAAGCTCTGTATTATAACTAGATCTTTTTCTCAAATAATATAGTAATAAAGTAACAGATTTCCATTTAAGTTATTTTAAATCAATATCCTTTATAAATGTAAAATGATTGCTTTTAACATTTCTTAGATTAATAGTTTTATAAACCAAAAAGTTCCTGATTGGTTGCAATTTATTTCCAAACCTACTGAGCTTCCTCCTGAAAGTGAAAACATTATTATGGTTAGTAAGTTAAACTAATAATGTTGGAATTAATAATTTTTTTTTTTAATTCATAGTTTGCTTATAAGTATAATTTCTAAACAAATTATTTGTTCTACAATGCATATAATTAAATATAACATAAATTATACCTATTTGTAAAGATAACCTTAACTATGTTTACTGTGTTACTAATGAAAGTTGTTAATATAGTTCAGTATTTATGTCATTGTTTTGTAAAGTAAATAAATAATAATAATAGTAATAAATAATAATAATAATAATAATATGAAGTTTTGTGACCATCCTTAAATGTTTTTTGTTCAATACATTTAAAAAACTTTTGTTTAGAATCCTCTTGGTTACAAAATAGGAACAGTTAAAAAAAAAGTTATTAAACCTGATAGGAAAGATACATTAAGGCGTGGAAAATCTTTTAATAATCATTATCCAACAAAGTATAGTACTCTTGATGGTAGATCTATTCGAGGAAGTTCTCGGCCAAGTATTTCAAATTTTGCATTAAGCTCAAGAGGAAATCTTACAGATGCTGCAAGCCAAGCAAGATCGCTTAGTGGAAGCACTTCACCTACCCATAGTGAAAAAGATACACAGGAAGTTACAAATACTACACCTTCATACACGCATGATTGGGATGAATCAAAAATAGACGAGGAGCAACAGATAAAGATACCAACCAATGAGAAAGTTGAAGATAATAGCCCAGCAAAAAGTGAATATGCAAATGTTAACATCCTCAATCAAAAATTTGATGACGTATCTATATCAAGATGTCATTCATACTCTGGCAATAGAATTGAACTTAATAAAACAATAGAGCAAAATAATTCTAGTGCTATTCTTCGAATGGAAAGTGAAATCAGTCATAAAGAGCATAAATTTTACGGACCTTCTGAAGATTCTTTAGAAGCATCAGATTTTCGTTCGAGGCTTGCATCAATACAAAATTTGCTAAATCAAAGGCAAGTTAAAGAGAAAACTGTCGTCAAGTAAGATTTTTTGATTTTTTTTAATCATTTGTATTGTTTTTTGTGATAAAGTAAAGAATGAGCTTTTTTTTTATTTCATTGACTGCTTTGCTTGATTGTTTTGTTTCACAAAAGTTTTGATAGTAAATCTGTTAAAAAATATTATATAGCATAACAGAAAAATTTAATAGAAAGAAATTGTTTATAATTTTATACCTTCTTTTAGTTTTGTAAATAAAACTTTCATTTAGAGAAATGATTTTTTTCTACAAAAACTTTTATTTATATAAAAGAAATTAAAACAGATTTAAAACTTAAGTTTATGATGATTTATGTTGAATTTATATTGATTTGATTGGTTAACTGTGACTATGAATGTGTGTGTATTAGTTTATTTGTATATTAATTGTATTACCAAAATATTAAAAACAATATTTCTAATAATATGTCATTATTTTTTTAAGTCCTGTTTTTAATGATTTATTTTCATGACCACAGGTAAAGTTTGTTTAAGTTTAAAACTGGTTAGTTATGTTATGAAGTACTACTTAATATTAAAACTGTTTTGTTATGTTATGAGCAGTCATTTACTTAATATTAAAACTGTTTTGTTATGTTATAAGCTGTCATTAACCTAATATTAAAAATAGTAAACTTTATAATAAGAAATACTTTTTGAGTTGGATTGATAAATATAGAAGATTTAAGAATTTTATGGATTCACTTTTTAAAATCATTTTTTCAATTTTAATATAATTTTGAGGTTGGGTTGATAAATATAAAAAGTTTATAAACTTTTTGAAATCATTTTGATACTCAACATTAAGTGATTGGTTTTTCTGAAACAAAAAAAGTCAAAATAATGGCTTCTATATATTGAAGGAATGTGTTTGGTTTTGGTTATACAAAAATGTTACAACTAGTATGAACTTGTTTCTTTGCATAGAGTTGCTCAGCTTTCTTGGGAGGTGAAAGTCTAATTTATGTAAAAAGACAAAAAAAAAAAAAAAAAAAAAAAAAAAAATTTCTATCAACTTATGCATTTTTTCAAAATTACTCTGGAATCAGTTACACAACACATTGTTTTAGAATTAGTTTTTGATAAACTCTAAACTCTGTTTTATATATATATTTTTTGATTCGGTTTTATATATATATATATATATATTTTGTTTGACATTTAGAAATCGACTAAAAGCAATTTATGATCATACTGCTCGTGACGGCTCACAGCTGACTTTTGAAAAGGTTTTTACAATTTTTTCATTTTCAAATTTTTTGTATACTAAATTTATTTTAATCATTTTTAAAAAAGAAATTTTATAATGATGAAAACAATAATTATTTACAATTAATTAACCTTAATAATAAATGAAACCTCAATCAATAAGCTTTAAGTTTTTATATTTAAATACATGGCTTTAAACTTTGAGTTTAAGTTTTAAAATTGCAATAAAAAGTTTCAAATTTACCAACAAATTTTGTTTAAATTTTGTATTAATTTTTTTTTAATATATTTTGCATGTTAGATATTGTTGTACTTTGTTAGGGTGACATTATTATTCCAATATGTGAACCAACATCTGGTTGGCAATATGGCGAAAATGAAAAAACTGGATTGTATGTTATTTAAATTACTTCTAAATAATTTGTATACTTGAAGTTTATGGGTTTTGTGTTTTTCTAAAGTGCAATCACATTTATTAAAATACAATTTGTTATTATAGTAACTAAATTATCTAACTTAAAATAGTTACTAAAGTGAATAACAGAAAAATAAATACAAGCAAAAAGTTTTTTTGTAATAAAAGTTCATTTTTAGTTGGAAATATTCAATAAAAATTTAATTCAGTTTGTTTATGTAATAAAATACTTCTTGTATAACAACAGAACTAAATTTACAATTATTAGTTGGCTATTTGCAAAGGTGTTAGGAAATCTCACCTTCACTCATGCTGTTGTAAATATTCTTTTTATAGCATGACATCACTCCCAACATAACATAAAATATGAATAATTATTAGTAATTTGCTGTTTTCTAGTTTTTGTACAATTCAATATATACATTAACAGTCACATTAACTTACATTTACTTATGAAAGTAATACAAATTACTTTTACTTAAGAAATGTTACACAAATGTTGAAATTTATGTTTCCTTTATTTGCATATGTTTTATTAATTTAATATAAAACCAAATTAATTATTGTTTTAAATAAATTTTATAATATAAATTTTAGATCAGGATGGTACCCTGCTGCATATACAGAAGAGGTAGTCATCTCTACAATAAGGTTAGTCACAATTTATAAAAGTTTTAAATGCATCTGATATTTATGATATACATTTTCTCAAATCAAAGTCTCATTTTTATAAGGATGCGATAAACTGAAAACTAATTCAAAGTTTTAAATAATTTCCACTCTTTAAACTTTTTTTTCAAACAAGAAAGTTTTTTGAACTTGTATGCAATATATCTAAACTTTTATGAGCAATGGAACAGAATATATTTTCTAAACTTTTATGAGAAATGGATCAGAATATAGTTTAATAATAGTTTTAACTTAAATAAAAAAGTTTATTTTGCAAGCAACGTTTTTTAGCTCTTGTAAAAACTTTTAATGTACATGAATAATATATGATTTCAAAATACTGTTTTCACTGAACATCAATGAAGTTGATTTAGTCAAATTGCTAATATGTTAACAAATTGCAAATTGCTAATACCTTTTAAACACCACAAAACACAATACTTTGAAAATCTTTTCAATCTAACTCTTAATCATCTCAACCACCAGAATTTATGAAAAGGACCTCAACCACTGCCTTGTGAATCTACACCATCTAGAATCAGTAAATTGTATAGCATCAACTCCAAACTTAACTCATCTGAGCAAAACAACATTAACTTAACTAACCTTTAATTTTATATTGAATATGTCTATTCATAAAGAAATTCATATAGAAGTTGGAAAAGAATCACAATTATTACAATTGCTTGCAAATATTTTGCAACAAATGTTCTGCATCTAACTCATTTACACAAACATGTTGAAAAATGATGACAGAAAAAAAGCAAGGAAATAACACATACCTCTACAACAACAACAGCAAAGCAAGTCAAGTGTAAAAAGTTCAACCTTTAACAACAAAGTCAACTCAAAATAGTGAATGTCAGTACAAAAATTGAAGATGCAAGATTTGGCTTAATAAAAGAAAATAAAAGCGGGGAGAAGGATACTATTTTTTTGCTCTTTTCCGTGCATTTAAAGCTTATTAGAAAACTCGCCCTGTTTATTTATTTCAAAAGAAAGTTTTTTATTTTTGTATATACATTTTCTCTTTAATATGTTAGATGTGCAGGCTTACTAAATTGATTTCGTCATTGCATTAATAATGTATGTTTTTTTTAATATGGATGAAAATTTTGTAACATATCTCCCTGTCAAAAATTTAAAGTTAAAATTATAAACTTCCATTAAGTATTAACTTGTATTAACTTCCCTCTCCCTTACATTTAAATAGCAACATTTAAATAGCAAGTGAGGAAAAAAAAGAAACAGAAAAAAGTTCAAAGTAAATCAAGATGAGCTTTTACTTTTTAAAACACAAAATAAAAGTTTATGAATCATTTTCTCATTCATCTTAAAACGCAATCATAGTGCAATTAACATAAAAAACAGCGCTATGGATGGTAATATTTATGGTTAATATAAACTAGCATTTTATTTGATATTCAAAACAAAAATTTAGAATTTTGTGTACAAAATTGTATACACTAATATCCACTCCACAGATGTCCTGAATATAGGACTATATTGTTATAGACCCTAATTTTTTTTGTTTGTTTTAAGGCTAATAGGGGATATCATTTAGTGCTTTAGACATGTCAATATACAATATTTTAATATATATATTCACAAGCAATTGTTCACAAGTAAATTTACCTGCTACCACTGGTAGGTTGTCTACTTCTGTAGAAAACTATAGAAGGTAATAGAACCCTAACTCTTTTTTGTCATCAAAAATTACAACTCCAAACAGTGTCAATTACGATTGTGGTAATGATTCACTTGGAGTTTCTTACAAATGATGACAATCCTAGAATAACTACAAGAAAAAAAAAAACTAACAAAAAAAAAAGATAAAAAATAAAACTTACTACTACTCGATTCATTAATAAATCTTTCTTGAAAATTCAGCCTAGAATATATTAAAAACAATATTTCATATACAACATTACTTGTTACCGTCCATTTTTTGTCCACAAACCATCTGCTAAAAATAGACCCATGTTTGTGCAAAGAACATGAGAAAAATTACTTAGTGACAAAAAACATAAGAACAATTACTTTGTGACAAAAAACATGAGAACAATTACTTAGTGATAAAAAACATGAAAACAATTACTTTGTGATAAAAAACACGAGAACAATTACTTTGTGACAAAAAACATGAAAACAAATACTTAGTGACAAAAAACATGAGAACAATTACTTTATTAGTGATGAAAAACATGAGAACAATTACTTAGTGACAAAAAACATGAGAATAATTACTTAGTGACAAAAAACATGAGAATAATTACTTTGTGAAAAACTTAATAACAAGAATGTTTTGAAAAAAATATTGAAAGAGTATTGCAACATGTTTTTAAATACTAATAGAAGAGAATGCATTATCAGAGATTGTAAAATTTGTTTGAAGTCTCGTGTTTGATTTCAAGCAAAAAAATTGCTAAAGGATGAAAGTATAGTTTGGTTCCAGTGGAAAAAGGAATATGAAAAGAAATATGAATATGAAAGGGAATATGGAATGTATTATAGTTTGTATTGTATGTATATTAGGTAGTATGTATATTAGTAATATAGTTTGTATTCTATATATATTGAATGTATTATAAGTATTATAGTTTGGTTCCAGTGGAAAAAGGAATATGAAAAGAAATATGAATATGAATAGGAATATGAAAAGAAGGGAGAAAAAAACAAAAACAAATGTTATCAGGAATTGTGGAAAGCGTTTAACACTGAAAGATCTTAAAGTAAAATTATGTGAATCAATTCGAAACAAGCTATGCAAACATGTTTTATAATGAGACACCAGTTCAGAATGTACAAACTTTTAAAAGAAACAGTTACTGTGAGTAAAGTTATTATACATATAAATTTTTCTAAGAATTATGCGTACAAGAATTTTGCTGCAAGTCAATCATCACATTTTGGAGCAAGTAACAAACAAGCTACAATGCATATAGAACTAATTTATAAAATGGACATCAGTCATTTCAGCTAATAATACTTAAGTTAGATAACCCACAAATGACAGATCTTTATTTTTTCTATGATGGACTAACCATATAACATGATGATGGATTAACCACATAACATGATGATGGATTAACCACATAACATGATGATGGATTAACCACATAACATGATGATGGATTAACCACATAATGTGATGATGGACTAACCACACAACATAGTAATGAGCAGAACTTTTTCTTATTCTCAACAGTGCTAACTGAATTAAAGTTTCATTCAGCCAGGTGGAACTTTTTAGGAAGTGGACATGGCAAGGGAGCACCAGATCCAATAGTAGTATCAGGCTTTCCCAGGAAAAGCGTGCGGTCGCATGCCTTGTTTGTCCACGCATAGAATAAATTTTTCTGACTAACTGACCACGTTTTATTATTATGCGTTTCAAGAATTCGCGCCAAAACAAAGCTAAACGAAAATACCGCAAAAATGCAAGCAATCTTAAAGTAAATAACAGAAATCTGTTTGTGCTTTAAAATTAAAAAATTAATGTATATTATTAAAAAAAAATTTACCTATATTTTATATTTTTATTTTTTTAGGGTGGTAGTTATTTAAGCTGTGAAAAATCAAATCAATAAGAAAAATCAAATCAAAAAGAAAAAGATTAATGTTTAAAGAAAATAAAAGGACCTTTTAATGTAAAATTTATTTATGACTTTTATCAGTCAGTAATACATTAAAATTCACGCTAGAACTATAAACAATTTTTAAATGATTCGTAAATACATTTAAATGTTTTAATGTATTGATTTTAATGTTTGAATGTATTGATACACAAGAAAACACGAAAACGATTGCTATTTATTAGTAAAATATGTTTGTTTTTTTTTTAAATGAAAGAAAATTTTATTGTCAAACGATTGAGTTGCTTATTTTGCAATCATTAAATGACATTGTGAACGAGTGTTAATATATAATAATGTCCCGAAGGAACTGTTTTCGTAACAATGACAACAGAAGCAATGCAATTTTTTTTTTAACTTATTTCGTAATTACAAAATTATGCAATTGAATAATTTCAACGTAATAAAAGGCGAGCATTGACTCAGTATAATCAGTTTTGAATAAGTCGAGAAAGAACTTTTTTCACATTAAAATTTTGTTATGTTTAAAATCTCAAATAATATATTTAATAATTAAAACAGCAATTTATTTTCTTGTCTAAGTATTAGGGAATAAAGACATTGCCTTTGCATAAACCTTCGTAAAAACTAAATTAAATGAAAAAGTTTAACCAAATTTGTCTAGCGTAAATAATGAATCAGTTTTTTAATACATTGTCTGATAAAGTTCGTGAATAAATTACGTATCAAGTCTTTTTATTTTCGTGAAATCTTTATGACTTATCGTCGTCTTTTCCTTGACTTGTATCAAATTTCTTAGCTGAAAATATCAACCCTAATAAAAGAAAACAAAAACAGTATAAAAATTTTGAAAAAAATGTTACAAGAATTTTTTTTTTTTTAATTTTTTTTTATTATCAAAATATTTTTCTTACATCCAATTTCAATTTTATACTTTGTTTAGACTTTTATACTTTGTTTCAATTTTATACTTTGTTTCATTTTTTTAATATAATTTTTTATTTTCTGTGGATAATTTCCGCTTTCTTACGAAATAATGCCGCGGTCACGTTTTCTGAAAAATTTATTCTATGCGTGGACAAACAAGACGTGCGACCGCACGCCTTTTCTGGGAAAGCCTGTAGTATCTATGTAATATCAGGCAGATCAATTGGTTTAAATGGGTTTTGGCCATCCAGATGCAGAAAAGTTATACAATTTTCTTAACACTGGACATTCATTGATAAAGTTTTATTTTATCGAGGGATCAAATTTTTTGACTTTTTTTGATTTTTTCATTTGCTTAAATGCTTATTAGCTTAAATTGCTATTACAGGCGCTATGAAATTTCACCAACTCCACACAGACAGAGAATTTTGTATCAAGATTTTAGTTGCTTCTGTAAGAGAGCTACAGTTTGCACATGCTACAGTTTACACCGATATATGTTTCCCAAAAGCACTAGTATAGTAAAAAAATATTTGTGCATTTTACTATTTTGGTAATTTACTTGTTCCTATAATAATTAATTTAAATTTTATGGACTTCCATGATGGAAAAAATATTTTCTTTTAATACTGCAAAAATTGGTATTCCAGTAACAAAGTGTGTTGGCAATAGGTCAGCAAAAAAAATATAATATAAAGGGTTAACCTTCAAACATAGAAACAAAGTCAGCGATTTTTTGCCAACCTTAAATAATTCGATGTAGGCAGTTAAGTAGGCATTGCCAAATGTCGTCCTAATTTTAAGGGCTGCTTATCATAACAATAATAGACAGATTTAGAGGTTTTATAAAGGTTTAATGAGATATATAGAATTGATAACTTAAATGTGTGCACATTGACAATACTTCGTCTGGTTTTAGGTTTATGCATTTCAGTAGGTTTATAACAAGTTATATGGTTTCTAGTACTATTTTTTTAATTTTTTCAATTCTTTTATTGTTGCGCATTCGAGTGCTGTAAAATTTACTTATTCCTAATTTTAAAATTTCTTTTATGTAATATTTTCTTTTATT
>NC_061166.1:21383761-21581188 GCF_022113875.1 Hydra vulgaris
TATTACTATGAATTATCAAATTAATTATATTTACAAAAAAATATATTAATTTTTGAAAATTAACTACTTTTTTTATAAAAATTAGTGAAATTCATGGATAACCATTCATAGTAATATTGTAAAATGTTGATAAGTGTTGTGAATGTAAAATTTACCGATAACTTTACCTGTAAATTTGTCAGTAAATTTTGACATTTTTATAATGGATACACACCATGGTATTTTATTTGAATAAAAAAATTGTTCATAATTTCAAAATTAACTGACGGTTCTTTGAGTTCTAAAAAATATCAAGCTTGTGACATTTTTTTTGGATATAAAATTACAGCTCAACGAAAATTATGAATGCTTTGCATGCGTGATAAATAAATGTTCATATATATATATATATATATATATATATATATATATATATATATATATATATATATATATATATATATATATATATATATATATATATATATATATATATATATATATATATATATATGTATATATATATATATATATACACACTCTTGCACAGTCGTCTTTAAGTTTTTACCATAAAATGTCAGTTTTAGATTTTTTTTAATTTAAAAACTGGAAAAACTTTTTTTTTTTAATTATTTAATAGACTGCCTGCCCCAACCAAACTTTCAGTCAATGTAGCAGCACTCCGTTGCAAGTCAGGCTCTTTTTCAGTCAATGTAACAGTAGTCCGTGCATGTTTTACAGTTAAAGAATAAAAATAAAAACATTTAGAATGTTTTTATTTTTAAAAAATAAAATAAAAACATTCAGAATGTTTTTAAAAACATTCTAGTCTTTTAATTTTTGTTTTTGTGGTTTAATTACTTCTCGCAATTAAATTAATGCGTTTTGACATAATCTAACCTTAATTTTGTGAGCTTTAATACCACCAGGGGTGTGGAGTCGTAAAAAAAAAGTAACGACTCCGACTCCAGTTGTTGAAATTTTTTGAGTACAACTCCGACACCATTTGTTGAAATTTTTTGAGCACGACTCCACAGCCCTGAATACCACAAACAAGCAAAGAGGCATTTTTTACCACAAACACATTTTCTGAGCCGTAAATTATAGGTGTATATATATATATATATATATATATATATATATATATATATATATATATATATATATATATATATATATATATATATATATAGAGAGAGAGAGAGAGAGAGAGAGAGAGAGAGAGTTTTTCCCATAAACTGTAGTTTTAAAAAGTGCGTTAATACACCAGACCAGAAATAGTTTAAAAACTTAAAAAATATTTTTTTTAAATGATAGACTGCTTGCCCAAACCAAACCCTCAGTTGAAGTAGCAGCACTCCCTTGTGAGTCAAGCTATTTGTCACTCGATGTAGCAACACTCCCTTGCGAGTCAGGCTATAAGATAGTCGATGTAGCAACACTCCGTTGCGAGTCAGGCTATAAGATAGTGGATGTAGCAACAATCAAAAGTCTCTTTCGACTACAAGATAAGAATATATATATATATATATATATATATATATATACACACACACACAAACATGAATAATTTTATTCTATAAACTTCCAACTTATTTTTGGTTGCTTGCAGCCTTGTTGAGTGAATCAGAATTATGGAGTTGGGTTATTATGGTAGTGGTGTTGTGGTGTTATGCTGATTTTTATTTACAAGTGACTTTCTTGACAATATAATAATAATATATTCTAGAAAGAATCCAAAAAATAATTACATTTTGAATTTTCAGGTTTAAGAGTTTAAAAAGTCAGGGATATTTTTAGTAATAGAAATAGAAATTATCAAATTCATTTTTAAAGTAACATTTATTCATTTCCATAGATTTTCATACTTTTCAGCATTATTGAGTCATGACCAATCACTAATCAATGGCAAATAAAATTTAAACTGTCCTTTTTTCAAAAAAAAAAAAAAATTATTTTAAAATACAAATAACTATAAAAAAATTGTAAAGAAAAAAGTTTTTCTTTTTAAATAGGAAGGTGGGAGAGGGGGGGGGGGGAGGAGGGTAAAGTGTCACATAATAAAATACAAAAAATCCAAAATTTATGTTAAAGTGACTAATTCAATATCTAATTTATGTTTATGTTTTGTTTTTAAGAAAATCCAAGATCTCAATCAACCAGTGATCCGCCACGAATTCGTTCAGCAAACTCCATGCCTCATATGGTTCATGAAATTGAGAATTCAAAAAATGAAAAACTGGATGTAGCAGCAGCAAGCAAACAAAGGACCTCTCTACGTAGGTTTAATTTTAATTGTTTAAAGTTTTATAAGAATTGTCTTTTTTTAAGGTTTGTCTTTTTTTAGATTTTTCAGGTTGTTAGTTTAATAGTAACTGTATCCACATCAAATTCACCGAATCAAATCTTCAACACATCAAATGACCATTCACCAATTCAAATCACCCTTCAACACATAAAATCATTCTACACCACATCAACCTACCCTTCACCACAACAAATCACACTTCACCATAACAAATCACCCTTCACCTTATCAAATCACCTGAATTTTTAGAAAATTTCAATCATAATTCTTTATATTGTTATATAATTATTGCAATTTTATTATTGACCTGTTTTCCAAAATGATCCATTTTTTATGACGTTTCAAAAATGTTTTCCTTAATTAAATGAGAAGTAATTTTGGCAAAAATATAAAATCAAAAAATTTATAATGCTTTTTTGATGCGCGAATTAACTGTAGCACACTCTATTTTTTATCTAAAGGCCTTAAACTGTATGACCTTATTTAGCTATCAAGTTACCTATTTGTTTGGAACCAAAATTATGATTTTCTCTTAAAAACAAAATAAAGTTTTATACATATATACAGACAAGCTTTTTACACTTCGATTATTAAATTTAAATTTTAAGTCATTTGACTTTTTCTTTTACAGTTATTTTAAGAAATCTTGTTCGGGTGAACAAAGTAACAACACAGAAGATCAACAAATATCCTTAAGATTTTAACATATCTCCTCCTCTAAAATCACATTAAAAATCTCCAAAACGCTCAGAAGGTAAACAAAGGGTTCGATGCGCAAATGAAACAGCAGATCTTCTCTCAAAAAAAATGTGAAAATGAAAAAATGTGTGAGTGAAATAAGTAGCAATTTTTTTAAAAAGCAAAATATTTTTCTACTTCTCACACTTGCCTCCTAAGTTGGAGTTGCAAAGTAGTTTTGCAACTCCAACAGAATACCATGCAAAGATGGCTAAACTGCTTTTTAATTAAAAAAAAAATTATTTGTATAAATCCATCATATAAAGGTAAAGTTTTATCTTTTGTTAAATTGTTCTATGATGTAAGTGCTTTTTGTCAAACTATGTCTAGAATGTCACATGTCTGGAATACCTGTAAAAAAAAATTATATAAGCATTCGAAAGAACATCAATAAACTGAAAAGCTACTTTTTTGCAGTTCAAAGGAACTATATGTGTTTTACAAAGAAATCCAGAAGTTCAAATATGCTACTCTTTTTTTTTTTTTCGACTAAAGGGATACATTTTGCCATGTGCAGGTGGTACACATTCTGTGTTTGTATTTGTCCTTATCACAAAAATGCCAAAATTGCTAGGGGATGCCTTAAATATTGGTGATGCATATTTACTTTCAAATATAATTGCTCAGTGGAAAACAAAGAATGCATGCTTGCACAGTGTGATGGTTGTCCTGCTAAAGGTAAAAAATAAACCACTTACCCAGTATTTGTGTTAAGGTTTTAAAGAATATAAAGATAATTTTGAGAATGGTAAACTACAGATTGTGCAACACTATTGAGTTTGATCTGAGATATTTTGACTTTCAAATGTTTAGTTTACTGCTTTGTTATTTACTTGTTTGTACATTCACTTTTAATCATCTTAATCAACTAAAAACAGTCTTAATCACAGTTTTAATCAATTAAATTTCAAATTTGGATAAATCAAACACTATTATTAGTGACTGCAGAAAATTATGTTTTCTGCAGTCAGTCACGAAATATAGAGGTATTACTGATACTCCCAACAATGTTTTTTTACATTCATTAGAGATATTCTATAAAGACAAGTATAGTATACAGAAATATATTCAGACGACATTTTTTTTGTAAAAAGGTTTCTAAATTTCTTAATTTGTCCATAATATATTTACTAATGGTTATGCAGGGTAGTACAAAAAAAATAAACAAAAATCTATGTCAAATTAAGAATGAGTTTGCCCTTAAAGATGAATGAAACCTTTTTGACAAGTTCCGCAGAAAGTCACTAAGTGACAGGATTGGCGGCAGTGTAAAAAATTTGACAGTGCAAGAAAGTTTGAAAAAACAATATTGAAATAAAATACTCACATCAGAAGCCATGTATAAATTTTGTATTAAGAAAATTAAAATGCTTTATATAAATGGATCAGACTTATAGTTGCAACATGAAAAACAACAAGATAGGTACAATGGTTTTATCTGGTACTCATAGGTTTTATTAGTTTATAGTTCTTGGGGATAAAAGGGTTAGGGCAAAGAGGTGTAGTACAAAAAATTTTAATTAGCTTATTTAAAATTAAAAGGAAACAAGATGTATTTGAACCTAATGCTGTCACTTTATGATGTAGTGGTAGTCTATAATGATAAGTGGTGGATCGACATTATAACAAAAATTAACTTGGAAATAGTTGGTGCTGAAGTTAGGTTCCTCCACCAATGAGCTCCATATGCATATTTTAACTGGCCTCAAAGAGACTGCTTTTTTATTTCCAACATTAATATATTAAAAAATTTATCTGTTTTGCAAGCTCAGTCTAATTCCGGTTTTAAATGTTTGAAAAAGTTTAAATAAAAGAATCACAAACAAATAGGCAATAATATTGTGAAATATCACAACTAAAGTCAAAACAAATATTATCTTCAATACCTTGAAAAATCTTGTATTATTATCAATCAAACATACTTTAAATAGTTTTTTGAATTAAAATTATCTTATTTTTATTGTATTTAGAAATATTTTTAGTAATATATCTTTATATATTTCTTGAGATATTGGAACCCAAAATTGAGATTTAAAAAGTTTTTTTATAATTTTTTAAAATTTCCCAACCATATTATAGGGTTCTAAGTTCTTTTTTTTGAAATTGCATTAAAAAAGACATATATATTTTATATTTATATTTTCGCTATTGTTATTTTATATTTTATTATAGAAAACTATTTTCAAATGTCATGAAAACTGCGTCATTTTGGGAAACTATTAAAGTTGCATCTCTTGAAATGTTTTTTTTTCTTTATTGTCGTAAAAGTGTTTTTCTATTTTGAAAATATTATTGCGGAAGTTGTTCTAATGATCTGGCATTTCTGTTTCTCTAATATGCAAATACTGTTGCAGAGGCTGATCTGGGATTTCTCCCTGGCTATAGATAAAAAATACTATTACCAGATGACGCATAATATTGTAGTTATCAGTGGCGATAATATATAATATATGGTTTTAGTTTTTTTAACAAAAAAAAAATAAAGAATTTTATGTCATAAATTTAAAAGATATTTTGTTCAAGTAAAACGATAATTGCGGTTCGAATTTTAAAAAAATTTTAGAAGTTATTTTTTTCTCCACCAAAGAACAAAACTGCAACTTAACCCTTTAACAGTCCCGTGTATTTTTTAAAATACAGTCGCTTTAAGTCCAGCTTTTTTTTTTTAAAGTGGTCGCTAAATGTCCCGTGTTTTTTAAATCATCGTGTTTGTTTACAAAAAAAATAAAAAAAAGTTTTTTTTACTGTTTTTAACCTTATTAAACTCTACAAAATGTCACTATTCAAGTTTAAGAATATATAAATTATTCTACATAAACAAAAAATTGTAAAAATGTATTCACTAATATTCACTTTTTGTATGAGAATTGGAAAAGCATGGAGCTGCACATAGTCTTATATTTTTTTTTTTTTTTTTTTTTTTTTTTTTTTTTTTTTTTTTTTAACATCTTCACTTCCAACAAGGCTGCAAGCAACCACTATAAGAGTATAAGAGTTGGAAGTTACTGGAAGAGAAAAGACTAAATCTGTAGAGCAAGATAACAATTGACTGATGACTTAAAAGATTGCAAATTATATGAATCAGGAAAGCAAGATGAAGGAAGCGAATTCCAAAGAACTGATGTTCGAGGAAAAAAACTAGAAGAATAAGAGTTTTTGAAGCACTTAGGAACAGTCACAGAAAAAGGATGAGACTTAATTGAATGGCGAGTAACACGAGAATGAATTTTAGTAGATGGCACAAGGGACGCTAGCTCTTTAGAGCAGTGCCCATTATAGTATTTGTAGAAAAGAGAAAGAGAAGCAACATTACGACGATGTGACAAAGGTTGGAGATTGGCTGCCAGAGCAGGTCCAACTATGTTTACAATTCGTTTTTGCACCTTGTCTAAAAGAGAAAGAGCATCATTAGAAGATCCGCCCCAGATGTGGCAACAGTATTCCATACAGGGACGGATTTGAGATTTATAGAGATAGAGAATAGAATCTGGAGTAAGAAAGTGTCGAGCTCGATAAAGAGATGCAACCTTAGCAGATGCTAATTTTGCAATGGATTTGATATACGGTTTAAAAGAAAGATCAGAAGTAAGAGTTAATCCTAGAAGATGAATGGTAGATGACTCATCTAGTACATTACCATTCATAAATATAGGAAGATCTAAATTATTACGATAACGATTGGCCGAATAAAATTGAGTTTTATCTGAATTAAAGTTCACCAGCCACTGTGAGCCCCATGCTGTAGCAGAAGTGAGATCCTTTTCAAGCTCAGATACCCCCTCCAAGCAATCAGAGAGTGTAGGCTTCTTATCATGACAAGAGTAAATGGTAGTGTCGTCAGCGAATAATGCCACCTTAGATGTGAGAATATCTGGAAGATCGTTAATGTAAATTAAAAAGAGTATAGGGCCAAGGATTGAACCTTGAGGAACCCCTGAAGTTACAGGATGTGAAGAAGAGTGTTGTCCATCGAGGACAACTTTTATACTACGATTGGAAAGAAAGGACTCAATAATCTTAAAGACGTTACCAGCTACACCATAAGAAGAAAGCTTATGGAGAAGACCAGCATGCCAAACTTTATCAAAAGCTTTAGAAATGTCAAGTGCGATAGCCTTAACCTCTCCACCTCTATCTAATGCACGGTAAAACCTATCGGTTATTACTGTTAGCACATCAGCTGTAGAACGAGAAGACCGAAATCCATATTGATGGTCAGAAAGTAAGTTATTTGATTCAAGATGAGAGATTAAGTGTTTGTTGATTAAAGATTCAAAAACCTTGCTTATGACAGAAAGAAGACTAATGGGACAGCAGTTAGATGAATCAGTCTTATATTATATTATAAACATTTATTTTTTCAACCTTTTTGATTTATGTGTTTGTAACATACCGCACACCTTCTTTGAGCATTAATCTTTTATTAACAATAATTATTCATCAAATATATCTTTTCATGATCGATTCATCAAATGTATAATTTTTTAGTGAGTTTTATCTTTTAGTGAGTAAGTATTTTATTTTGGTAATTATTTTTGCGCTGAAAGAAATTCCTTATTTGTAAATTTAAGTAAACACGTGTAAAAGTAACTTATTGAAACAAAAGCTTTTTAATTATGTAGTAATAAATTTTGTGACAAGTAGATGTATAATTACTGATAAAGAAGAAAATATAAACAGATGCATGAAACCGTAATACTATGGCATGGACATTTAGGAACCACTTTTAGTTTGCGTAATATTACGGCATGGACATTTAGAAACCACTTTTTATTTGCGTAATATTACGGCATGGACTGTTAACGGGTTAATGTTTTTTTTCATTGCGCGATTCGTTTTATAATAAAAATCGCATATACTGTATTTTATAAAATTTTTATAAAAGTATTGTAATAGTTATTTTTAATGATATTTAATTTTCAAAATTAATATAATTATATTAAATAATATAGAATAAAAATATTTAATATAGATTAAAAATATTTAAATCTTACTTCATTTGTAAATTTAATTGTAATTGACAGATTTTACTTCCACTGTAAGTTCATTATATATTACAAGGTTATGCGAAAATATAAATTAAAATAAAAAATATAAATTAAATTTGAGCAGTGGCGCATTGGTTAAAGTTCTGACTTTAACCAATTTTTTGACTTTCAACTTTCAACCAATTTTTTGACTTTCAACTTTCTTTAACCAATTTTTTGACTTTCAACTTTCAACCAATTTTCCGACTTTCAACCCAGAGGTTGACGCCAGTTCTAACCAACAAGCAACATAGGTACAGAAAAAGGCGTGAACTTTTTGTTAAGTACTCTTCGGTATAAAACTTTTATAACATTTGGGAGCACCTAAATAACTACAAAAAAATTATGCAGAAATTTAAACAAATTTTTGCGGAAATATAAATTATATTATGCGGAAATAAAAAATTTTTTAGTATATTTTTTTTCATACAAAAATATACATTTTTTATTGTAAATATAAATATTTCCATACAATATTTGCGGTTAAGCCATATTTTATTTATTATTTAGTTTCTTATTTAAATTTATATTTCAACATTTCCGTATTTCCAACAACATTTCGCTTATTTACTTATGTTTGCTAGATGCTGAAAGAGTTTTTGACAGTTGCAACTGGAAGCTTTTCTTTGATAAACTTTAATAAAAACTCCAAATACTTACTAAACTTTAATACTTACTAAATTTCCAAATACACTAAATTTTAAAATTATAATTATAAATTAAAAATTATAATTATAAATTAAAAATTATATTATAAATTTTAAAATATTTATAAAAATAACTAGACATAACTTTTAAAAAATCTTTATATGTAATATGCCAATAAAATGGGTTTTTCAGCAAGACAACGATCCGAAACACACTGCAAAAGTAGTCAAGCGGTAGTTTTCAAGACAACCACCTATCTGTGATTTGATTGGCCGCCTCAATCTCCGGATCTCAACCCTATCGAGAACCTGTGGGAGATCTTTAACCGCAGAATTTTATCGTAAAGGTGTTTGTAATAAGAATCAACTGTTTAAACAAATCCAAAAGGCTTGGGCAGCAATTCTACAAAGTTTCATTGATCACCTGATCGAATCTATGCCTCGAAGATGCAAGGCTGTGATCGACAACAAAGGATTCGCCACAAAATATTGATAGCGAAATACAGCTTGGTCAACATTTTGTGGAGTTGCACTTGTTTTGTCCAGAAGGAAATCAACTTTTTTTAATACTTTTGATTAATTTATTAATTATCGTGTACAAATAATGAACTTTGTGATGAATAAAACTTGAAGAACGTTGTCTCGAAACAGTTACATAGTTATTTCTCTAAATTGAAAATATGCAGCACTTTAATATAAAGAAACTAAATTAGCATTATTTGGTTGCACTTGTTTTGTCCGATACTATATATATATATACATATACATATACATATACATATACATATACATATACATATACATATACATATACATATACTATATATATATATATATATATATATATATATATATATATATATATATATATATATATATATATATATATATATATATATATATATATATAGTATATATAATTATATATGTATATATATAATATATATATATAATTATATATGTATATATATATATATATATATATAATATATATATATAATTATATATGTATATAATATATATATATAATTATATATGTATATGTATATATATGTATATATATATATATATATATATATATATATATATATATATATATATATATATATATATATATATATATACATACATGTATATATGTATAATTAAAAATATTATAAATTACACAAGACTAACTGACACTGGATCTTAAACATATAAAAAAAACTCCCTAATAGGAATAAATTGGTGTAATATTTATTTTTCGCTCTGGGCGCGAAATTCCTCGTTACGCCACTGGTAGTTATCCATAAATAGGTATTTTTACACATGAATGCATATTTACAATACAGTGTGCCTATTATTCTTAATTAAAAACTATTATTTCAAATCAATCGTTTTTAACGCATATCAATCGTTTTTAATGCACGTCAATCGTTTTTCAATTTTGACTTTTTAATTTTTTTGTTTTTCAATTTTAGCAGTTATTTAATTTTATTGTTAATCTTTTTCGTTTTAGAGCAATCTTTTGATGATTCTTTTGATGACGAAGAATTGGATGCAAATTTTAATATGCCTCCTCCACCTCCTCCTCCGATATTTTCGGAAAGTGAACTTGCAGTATTAAATTAAATAGTAGAGATATCAAATAGGCTGTGATGCATTAACCACAAACGACACTAATAGTAGATAAAAAGAATAGACAATAGAAGATGAATTTTTTTTTATTCAACTGCTGTTTATTTAAATCATATCCTAACTCTTAACAATTCTATTTTATTATTATTAGAAATGATTAAATATTCTGTAATATTATTAGTAAAAATTTAATATGCATATTTTTTACAATCTTACAGAAACTTTACAGCCTAATAATATTAATAATATATAGATCTTTGTTCGTTTATATATATATATATATATATATATATATATATATATATATATATATATATATATATATAATATATATATATATATATATATATATATATATATATATATATATATATTGAATTTTTAAATTAAAAGGTATTATAAGCGTATTTTTATGAATTTCTTTGATGTTCTTTAATGCTCTTGTAAATAAATTTTATGACAAGTAATTAACACTAATGATATTAGTTTCGTTGAATTTCCTTTATTATTTTTCCTTTGTTATTTTTAGTTGGTTTGCTCAAAAGTTTTATTAATTTTCGAACTTGAAGAAGTTATTTTTATATAGAAATTTGACTGGGCAGTATTTTTAGGGTTTGATAAAATTTTTATTTTTTACAGATCAATTTTTATAGGCTTCTTGTTTTTTTGTTTTGTTTGTTTTTTGTTTGTTTTTTTGTAATTATTAATACCGTTATGTTTTTAAAATGAAATTTTTCAAAGTTTTACGATTTTACAATCATTTAAAAATTTTTTCAAACATTTTCCTTTTTTTTATTTTGAAATTCTTTGCATAAATTTTATTGGACATTTTGAAATGGTTTCATTAGTATTTGTAATTTTTTGTAAAAACTAAATCTCAAAGATGAATGTTTATTTTTTTATCATAAAATTCTAGCATGCTTAGCCAACTTTAAAGTTACAATAATATAATTTTTAGGCAACATTTCCAGGTTCCTCGAGGTATACTTAAAACTTTATCGTTTTTTTTTTCTTTGTTTTTTTCAAATTTGATGTAAACCACAATGTTAATAATAAAAAGAAAACTATTTCGAAGATGTTTTTATGGCTGGCGCACAGTGAAGTGAAGTGAACGAAAAGTGGGCAAAACTCATATTTTGTAAAGTAATGAACATTTTTATCAAATAATTGTCCTACTTTTTTCAATTTTTAGTCTAAAAATCATTACAAAAATATTAGCTTAATGAATAAAATATTTACCTCATTTTTTTATGCATTAATATGTAAACCTGCTTATTTTTATATACTGATGAGTAAATTTTTACAAGAAAAAATTAAAATTTAATAAGATAACATTTATTGATTAAAAAAGCAAGTATTTATCTCTTCTGAGGAGGTCCTGTACATCAGGTTCAAAGTTAGGACCAGCAAATGTCTTGGGGTTTTTGAAAGCAATCGAAAAGATCGTAGGATTGCTCCTTATTAGTAGATAATGGAATTGGTTCCATATCACATTAATTCTAGATATTTGCATGTGTGATTGAGTCTTGCATTTCTTATGGTCTTATTTTGTGCTTCCTGAGCTTTCTCAGAATAGGCTCTAATATCCAAATTTTTAGCTATTAAAAATCCATGCTCCAAAATCTTGTGTAATGTAGGTGGCATAATGTACCAAAGATAGGTTTCCACTATCAGCTCTGAAGTTTCATAGCAGTACGCTTCAAAATCATCCAAGTTCAGGTAGAATCCACAACAAAACGGAATTCTATATGTTTCTTACAATGATGTCCAAACTAACTACTGTTGTTTCAGAGAAAAATTCTACTGCGAGAAATGCCCTCCTTGCAGTATTTCCTGTATTAGCATTTTAAAATCTCTGCTTAGTAGTATCAAATCCATGCTTAGTATAAACTAATCTTATGTATCAGCTACTAAGTTTAACTCCTCTCTGAACTTTCTTTAGATTTCTTTTTTTTCGAGATTTTACAGATAATTTCTCAGCAAATATTCTAAAGCGGAATTTCAGTGGACCTATATAGGTATTTTTAGTTACTTCGTGGACCGTTAGTGGCAACCGCCAAAAGTGGCTAGCCAATAAATAGGCACTATTAACATGTCGTAAAGACATCAGCTTGCCAATTGCAGCGGCGCCACTTATGGTCCACAAAGTAACCGATGAGCAAAACGTCAATGAACCGCTAAAAAATGTCTATATAGGTCCGCTACAAATCCACTACAACAGTGTTTGCTCGTTTATCTGGAGACCGGGACTGGCGTCTTTTAGTATCTATTTTATATTCCAAGAGTATGATGAATTTTCAAAAACAGTATTTATTGGAAAATTTATATTTTCACCTAATATTTTAATGACTCACAATGCGTAACAAAACTTTGAGAAGAAATATTAAATTAACTTTTATTTGAACTTTCTTTAATAAAATTTCAAGTCCTTTTTTAGGCTGAAAAAAATTTATTCCATGACTTTTGAACTTTTTTAGTAATATTAAACAACGTCTAATTGACATGGGACAATGTAGTTTTGCATAATTTTGAAAAAATCTTTTTTTTTTAACTATGCCAAGCTTGCAAGAACAAATAATAATAAAGCAAATTGTAATCCATTCACTAAAATAAATTACAGTTGTTTAAATTTAATGTAAAAGTTACAAGAAAAAAAGGAGATCGATACTAGGGGTGGCAATCCCGGGATCCCGAAATCCCGGGATTTCGTACAAATTGTTTATCCCAAAATCCCGGGATTAGTCTCCAAAATTTCCCGGGAATTTCTCCTTAAATACATTTACATTTAAAATGAAGTGAAAATTATTTAAACCCTATTGTTTACACTGTTTATCATTAGGTAACACTTTTTGAAATTTTCAATTTTTTCAGCGAAATCCGCCTGAAGGATGTATCCAAAACAAGCCTTGACACTAAATTGAAGCTTTTGAATGATTCAATTATGCACACAATATTGGGAACCATGTTTGTCTTAGCAAATTGCTGCAGCATATACACATTTTTAAGAAGCTTCCTGCATTCATTTCCCTCAAACTGGCCTCCGTGATACGGGCTCAGTTGAATGTGGAGGGCAGCTGGTCATTTAACAGCTTCTATCTAAGCAGTTTTAAGGATCTTGAAAAGATGGTTGACAACTCCTAAGAGGAGATGCATCTTGACTACAGTATCTTTACCAGTCCTTTGAGTGAGAGGTTGTTGTTGGTGCGGTGAGCTGGTTTCATTCTTTAACGAAGTATCAACAATGCTTATGCAAAACTTGAGAAAACCTTTGCCACCATTAATTCCGAGCTTAACAAAATAGCCACCAAAAATTTTGCGGGACTGAACAACATGATTCACAAGACTTGATAAATCATTGCAGTGAGCAACAGCATGAACTGTACAAGAATCTGTTTTTCCTCTGTGATTTTTAAGTCGCTTCAGGTAAAGAAACTGCTCAATTGTTGACCTAGTTTTAGAAAATTCATGTAGAAATTTCGCTCTACCATCTTGCTGCTTGATGTTTTGTTTACAGTTCTAACAAGTTTTTTTAATCCGTTGTTTGACAGGCCTGTATTTATTTGCACATTTACAAGAGCTACAGTGGTCAATTTCGGAGCACTTGATGGTGTCTGTGCACTACTTTGACCTAAAACCAAAACATACATATTTTATAGTTACAATAAACTTTGTTTAGTAAGTTTGTGTAAAACTTTCAAATTATTCATTTTTAAAGAAATTAGAAACTTGTCAAAAATATACTTCTTGAAATCTATCCCTACGCCCACCCCTCGGGACCAATATTATAACTTAACCTTAAACCAAAACAAATAGAAAGCATTACAATAAGAAAAGTGACATCTTATTAATATTTTTATAACAAGTAATATTTATAAAACTAATAAAAATACATTGTTTTTATATTCTTAATATGTTATCTTTTTCATGAAGGTTTACGAAGTTATTTTGAAATGAAATAAACAAAAATATAAGTCTAAAAATATATATTAACTTTTTTAAATTAAAATAATTTCTGAAATCGGTATACAACCAAAATGAAAATAGATTTTCGGAAATGAAACTATCATCATCACCATCATCACCACCAAAAAACAAATACTTGAACATTCTTTTTAATAATTGCACAAATTTGTAAATAAAAAGCCATACAATTAGGCAGCTTTGCAAGCCTCAACGCTTGCAATATCGATTTTGCAAATCAGTACCTATTTTGAAATTTACAATGCTTGCTTAGATATTTTATATATCATTTATATAAAATATAAATTAAAGGTATTATCATCAGATTATTATAAGGTTTAATAATCTGATACCTTGTATTAGATTATTATAACCTTCTATCAGATTATTATGACCTTGTATTAGATAATTGTAACTGGAATCAGATTATTATAACCTTCTGTCAGATTTTATAACTTGTATCAGATTATTATAACTTGTATAAGATTATTATAACCTTGTATCAGATTATTATAACCTTGTATCAGATTATTATAACTTTTATCAAATTATTATAACTTGTATCAGATTATTATAACCTTGTATCAGTTTATTATAACTTGTATCAGATTATTGAAACCTAGTTTGAATATGAAGCTCAGTAAAAAATTATCCTTATTAATAATATTTAATGAAGTTGCAATACAATTTTAAAAAGAAAATGCAGATCAAAATCCAGATTTTTTATATGCAAAAGATCTGGATTTTGATCTGCATTTTTTATTTATTTATTTATTATCATTTTATTATTTACATTTTATTTATAACTTTTCTTTTAATTTATATATTTTTTGTTTTTTTTTTAAAAAAGTTTTTTTTAAAAAAATTTTCTTTTTAATCAAATACTAAAATAAATTTTTTTTTCACAAATGTTCCTTAGTGTATTAGGTTTATTTTTTGTTAGAGATTTTGAAGATGATTCATTATTTTAGGTTTAAAGACATTTTGAAAATCAAAAATTTCATTTTTTACGAGAAAAAATAGGATATCTCAAGATATATTTTTTAAAATATCTAACTAAAAAGCAAGATATAAAACCAACTATCAATTTCAAATAGAAAAACTATGTGTAAAGAAGAAGAAACATAGTGTTTTATTGAGGATGTTTTTATAGACTTATTTATCATGACTTAGATAATACGAATAATGTGTTAAAATACATATATTCTTCCATAAACAAAAGATATAACTTATATTTTAACATAATAACACATTAAAACATTCACTTTTTGACTAAACATTCATTTTTTGACTAATAATTTTTATTATTGTTATTATTTATCTTTTATTTTGCGAATTAAACAATATTACAATTTTTTATATAAAATAAATATCATCGTAAACATAAAAAACCTTGATAAAAAAAAGTTTTTTTTTTTTTTTTTTTTAATTTTATATATATATATATATATATATATATATATATATATATATATATATATAGTCTTGCATGTCTCTTGCGTAGCATCAAAAAATAATTCCCATAAACTGTAGTTTTAAAGAGCGCGTTAATAAACCAGACCAGAAAAAGTTTTAAAAATTAAATTTTTTTTTTAATTGATAGACTGCCTGGCCAAACCAAACCTTCAGTCGATGTAGCAGCACTCTCTTGCGAGTCAGGCTATTTGTCAGTCGTTGTAGCAGCACTCCCTTGCGAGTCAGGCTATTTGTCAGTCGATGTAGCAGCATTCCCTTGCGAGTCAGGCTATTTGTCAGTCGATGTAGCAGCACTCCGTTGCGAGTCAGGCTATTTGTCAGTCGATGTAGCAGCACTCCGTTGCGAGTCAGGCTATTTGTCAGTCGATGTAGCAGCACTCCGTTGCGAGTCAAGCTATAAGATAGTCGATGTAGCAACATTTACGCATGTTTAAAAAATGTTTTTTATTAAATCAATAACAAAAACACCACTAATTAAAAAAAACTTTCTAGTCGTTATAATTGCGGTTTTTTAAAAATTTGTTAAAAAACAATTAAATTTAATGTACTTCCGCATAAATTAATTGCTTTGACATTTCGACGACAATCAAAAACAGCTTAAGAGACGAGTAATTAAAATTGTAGTCGTAAGAGACTTTTTTTACATTAAAATGCTCTTAAAGCGACACTATATGAGTATATATATATATATATATATATATATATATATATATATATATATATATATATATATATATATATATATATATATATATATATATATATATATATATATATATATATATATATATATATATATATATATATATATCCAGTGGGCACGGACGTAAAAAAGACGTTTTTTAAACATCTTATACACGTTTTGGACGTTTTTTAAACGTCTATCGAACGTTTTGGACGTCTTTTGAACGTTTAAAAGACATCTTTTTTAGGTTCGGTGCCCACAGGGTAAAAATAAATAAAACAAAACTCTTTTTTTTTTAGTGTAAAAAAACAAATACCGTAAACTATAATATTAAAGACCATATTTCCTGACATATGTCAGGAATTACGCTCTTTAAAATTTTTATTTTGGAAATGATTCCATATTGACATACTGTATTACAGAGCTCGACAAGTAAAAACAGAGGCAACTAGCTCCTATCTTCTTTACTCTAAAGACATTATTTTTTAATAGAAGATTATACTACATAGTAAATAATATAATATAAAATGTAAACCTATAATATTATTCTAAATAATACTTAAAAATTGCTATTAAATAAACTTTCAGCATATTAATTTTTTTTTTTTTTTTTTTTTTTGCCATTTAAATTTATTAGAGTCGTTAATCATAATATAAGTACAAATAGCAGAGGCAAGAAGAAAACATAATTGGTTTTATCACCAACCCCCATAGTCTATACCGTAAATATAACACAACAAAAATTAAAAAACGTAACACTATATAATATAAAACGTTTCTCTAAAGACTTAATAAAATAAAAATCATCCTAAAGTCCTACTTTAACTTTTTTGTATCAATTAAGAAAAATTAAAAAAAAATTAAAAAAAAGTAATTAGTACAAAGAAAATATATTATTAAAAAAGATGCAAGCAAATACGCATAATCGTGAAACTTTCCTTTTACACCAGCATATACCTTGAAATATGTAAATAATTCTTATAAACCATATTTTATATATATATATATATATATATATATATATATATATATATATATATATATATATATATATATATATATATGTGCCACTTGTTATTAATTCGATTCTTTTATATATATATATATATATATATATATATATATATATATATATATATATATATATATATATATATATATATATATATATATATATATATATGCCACTTGTTATTAATTCGATTCTTTTTTATATATATATATATATATATATATATATATATATATATATATATATATATATATATATATATATATATATATATTATATATATATATATATATATATATATATATATATATATATATATATATATATATATATATATATATATAAAAGAATCGAATTAATAACAAGTGGCACAATCCTTTTCTAAGGATTGTGCCACTTGTTTTTGACAAACCTCTAATTGTTAACGACAATTGTTAACGACAAACCTAATTGTTGGGTAAGTTTAACAGTAGCAATCATTAAAATTTCAGAAAAAACCGATAGCTACGTCGTTTATCAGTAGTTTTTGCTTCAATTTGTTCTTAAACTCGTTAAGCGTAGCAATTGTTTTAAGTTCATTAGTTAATACTTTATTCTTTTTATTTATTATACTTTTTTCTTTTTATAATTTTGGCCCTGAATTGAAAATTCAGTCGCCGCAAAATAACTTTTCGGTTGAATATAAGTGTTATTTGAAAATCTTGTTACCCAGTGGAGACAGACGTAAAAAAGACGTCTTTTAAATATCTTACATACGTTGTGGACGTCTTTTGAGCGTTCAATAGACGTCTTTTTTTGGTCCAAAGCCCACTGGGTAGATATCTATTCTGATTTATTTTGAATAATGGGTAAAATATTTTAGGAGATATATTTTTATTAATTTTAACATAAATATAAAAATTTGATAGACATTTAATTGATAAACATTCATTATATTTGAATTAACAAATAATGCTTGGGAGTGTGTATAACGGCCCACATTGGAAATGATTCTGATTGCATGCTTTTGTTTATTAAATAGTTTCTTTATTTTGTTTTTATTTGTACTGCACCAAGCAATGTTTGCATAATTAAGATGGCAACAAATGAACGAGAAATATAAAAGCTTTAAGCAAGTTGGATTTAAAACCCAACTTCTATTTTAAGATAAATGAAGATAAAGGACAATGAATCTTCTTTCTTATCTTATTACTTACTTAATCTTCTTTTTCTCAAGATACTCAACTGCATTGTAGATACGCAGTTGCATTGTTTTGGCTCGTTATTCTTTGAGTATTTAATATTATTTTTATTAACTAATTTAAAGTGCTTACATTACCTAATGGTTTGAGTAATATGAGCACATTCATAGTTTTTTTAAAACCTCTGGGTTTAAAAATAATATTTTTTTCTGTGTCTTGTCACAGAGCACCGCAGAAGCTCACGTCTCCTTCCTTACCAACGGCGCGAAATATGACTTGAACTAGCTTCGAACCCGGGATCTCCTACTTCTTAAGCAAGAGCTCTAACCACTGCGCCACGGATGCTTAATTTTCTATTTATATATTATTTAATATTATTCATTATTATATATATATATATATATATTTATATATATATATATATATATATATATATATATATATATATATATATATATAAATATATATATATATATATATATATATATATATATATATATATATATATATATATATATATATATATATATATATATATATATATATATATATATATATATATATATATATATATATATATATATATATATATATATATATATATATATATATATATATATATATAGTGAAAACTAAATAATTATTAAGATATATTTCAATTACATAACTAAAAGTTTCACGCAATAGCGATCATCAGATGTAACAACAATAAAAAGTAACGACAAAAATTATATACAAAAAATGCTATGGAGTGTCTGCTTTGATGACATTAAAGTTTTTTATTAGAAATTTATTTTCATGGCGGCATTTTGACGCAAGCTCGGTTCTTTTGTTAAGCAAATTCAATGGCGACGTAATAATGTGGTATTTACATTTATATATATATATATATATATATATATATATATATATATATATATATATATATATATATATATATATATATAAATATATATATATATATATTTATATTTATATATATATATATATATATATATATATATATATATATATATATATATATATATATATATATATTGTTTTTTTATTTATTGTTGTCTTTGAATAGGTTGTTTTTTTTTTTGTTTTTTTGTTTTATAAAGTGCTGAAAGATCTTTCTACTGTAATCTCCAACTCATCATAAGTGCAGTGTTAATTTTGTTAGCTATAAAAATAGTCTTAGGGATCGTCCATAATTTACGCACCGCTAAGTTTAACAAATAGACAAGATCAAATGTTTTTCCTCGCAGAGTCTTTAAATAAACCAAAAATCAAAATAGACATTTAAGTGCGGTGAAAATCGCCGCGACAAAGTGCGAATGTACATTATTTTTTAAATAAAAGTAGCGTTGCGTAATTTATGAACTTTACTTACTACTCGCACTTTAAACACTTTTATTACCGTATTTACGCGAAACAATTTAAAAGTCATACTATTCTTAGAATAAACAAAATTATTATAAATACGAATCATTCCGTAAACCAAAAAACACAACGTTTGGTTTTTGTTTTTTTTTAATAGCTTTTTCTTTAATATAAATAATTTTATTATATATTAAGTATTATATGAAATTTATTTAATTGATAAATTCGGAAAAAAAATAGCGTTCATAAATGTCAATAAATAATAGTTTATGTTTTTTTATTGATATTTTACCCCCGTGCTCAAACTATGAAAAGAAATTTTTTGTTTTAAAAATTCTGTAAAACCGCGATGTATATCAATTTTTTCTCGGAAACATTATTAAGTTACAGATTCAAAGAAATTCTGAAGTAATGGTTTCAACAAAATTTACTTCAATAGTTAAATCCAGTATACTAAATGATTGTTTTCTTGGAAATGTTATTTTACAAATGAATTATAAAACTAGTTGATGTATTTAGTTTATATATATACATATATATCCTTCAGATGCTATCTCTATGAAAATAATGTTTGAAAAAGTCACGATTTGTATTTATCCACAAGTTAAAGATTTGGGTTTAATGAAAAAAGAAACGACTGATATTCTCTCAGTTGAAATCTTTCATAACAACTTGATTGAACTAAAATGCTGTGGTTTTTACTATTACAACCTAACATTAGAAGAATCACAAAATGTATTAAAAGATAAAAAGCCCGGGAGTTATATTATAAGAGATAGCAGTGATAAATCATTTTACTATGTGCTCTCTTTAATATCAGAAAAAAAAAAAGTTGTGAATTTTCGCATTTACTTTCACGATGGAAAATTTTTATTTGATGGAGCATTGCTGTGTTCTACATCAGTAATCGGTTTAGTAACTTTATTTCAAAAGAACTACTCAAAATATTCATTATATAAACCAATTTTAAAGCATGTTCCCTCGTTACTACATTCTTCAAGATTAGTAGTAAATCAGAGTTTACAAGATAAATCAAAGGTGCCAATCTATATTCAAAGAATTTTGAGCTCATATCCTTATGAAATTTAGTATATATATATATATATATATATATATATATATATATATATATATATATATATATATATATATATATATATATATATATATATATATATATATATACATATATATATATATATATATATATATATATATATATATATATATATATATATATATATATTTATATATATATATATATATATATATATATATATATATATATATATATATATATATATATATATATGTGTGTGTGTGTGTGTGTGTGTTATATGTATTATAAGTTATTTAAATTAAAGTTTATTTTTTAAATTGTTTTTGAGTAAATTTTATGATATTTATTTAGTAAAATTGATTTGAAATACAATGAATTTTTTTAATAATTAGTTGTTTTCATTTTGTTATTGTAATAAATTTTGATTGCTTTAGTATTTCTAATTTTTTTTAATGTTTGATAAATGACTTGTTAATTATATTTACCCCTTATCTTTATACATTTAATGCTCAGCTTTCGTGTTTATTTTTTAAAAGCTGATACTAAAAAAAGATCCAAACCATTTTTTAGATATCTAATTAGGTGTATTTTTACTTTTTAACATATGATTAAAAGGAAATATTTACCAAAATTATTTTACACATATGAATATAGTTTAAAATAATAAGTAATAAAGTTCTAAGTTCAATATTGAGGAAAAGAAGTCAATTTTTTTTACTATAAATATATAACAGTCATGTAATACATGACTCGTATACTATCACGTAAAGCAAATCACTGTAATATAAAACATTTTTTATATGACATTCATTATTGCTGCTCAGGCCATAAAAGCAAAAACAGGAATTTAAAAAACAAATCTGTCTCACTAAATGCTATTACATTTGATCACAAGATCACCAAGTCTTCATGGAGTACCTTCATGGAGTGCCTTAAATGGAGTACCTTAAAATAATACATGACTGTCATATAAAAATATTGTCTAATGTTTCACATCAATCAAATATTTTGTACCACAGTAATATGTTATATACGATGATTGTATGTTTTATGTGTCATGTGCTATATATGACACTCCTATATAGTCTGTTATATATGACACATGTATATATATATATATATATATATATATATATATATATATATATATATATATATATATATATATGTATATATATATATATATATATATATATATATATATATATGTCATATATAGCTGCTATATATAACTTTTATAACAGACTATATATGTGTGTCATTTATATTAAAATCATATAACTTAATGTGTCATAGGATTTATATTGCAATCATATAACTTTGTGTGTCAGGATTTATATATGACAGTTGTGTTTCGTGTGTCAAAGGATTTATATTACAATCATATAGCTTTGTGTGTCATAGGATTTATATTACAATCGTCTAACTTAATGTGTCATAGGATTTATATTACAATCATATAACTTTGTGTGTCATATGATTTATATTACAAAAAGCTTTAATGACTGGGATACTTTTTATATAAATATTTATTTTGCTTAACATATGACCTGGTTTTTATTTTTATAAAACAATGTAGATAATTTACTTAGCTAAAATATTTTTCATAAACTTTTGTTTAAATATTTTGTTTATAAAAGCAAATAAAGATCTTTAATGCTAAAAATAACAGTATACATTATATTTCCACTTTTAAAACACTCTTTAATATTTAATTTTTTTGTTTGTTTACGACTTATTTATTAAAAAAGCATTTTTATAATATTTCTAAACCATCAGATAAAAAATATTTTTATTTACATATGATATTGCATAGCATGCATTAGCATATGAAGAAAAAAGGATTATTCCTTTAAAGATATTTATGATTTATTTTTAACGGCAAAACGAGTATAAAAAATTTTTAACAGATATTGCAGATATAAACTTTGGAAAGGGTATTACTGACTTCTAGATATAGCGAAAATTCCAAAAATCTATATGTTTATACTTATGCAAATAAGGGCGCTTTGAAAAAAATTGTGATGATTGGAGGCTGGGAACAAAAAAGCCCTAAAATTTTAGACGTCCCTGCTCCAAGTTTCATACAATAATCTCTTTGCATTCATCATGTAATGTTTAAACCCCCCCTCAATTTAAGGAGGTTTCAAATTTTTTGTAGTCATAATTTTTGAATCCCTAATAATTTATAAAATTTACAATTTATCGATAAATTTTAGTTTAGTTTAGAATAATAGAAAAACTATTTTATAAACTTGTTGCTCTCACGTTTCGGCCAGGGACGTCTAAAATTTTTGGCTTTTTTATTTCCAGGCTCTAATCATCAAAATCAGAAAAACTGCTGGCTACCCTAGAAAAAATCGCCGGGTTAAAGTTAAAGTTAAACCCAGTTTAACCCTTTAACCTAGTTAAAGCCAGGTACTCTTCATCGCTCTAACCTTTCTACTGGGTACTCGGAATATATGTAGCATAAATGTATGTACCTGCCCGAATTGATCTAGCGGTTTTTCCCAAGTACTCGGAATATATAGATGTGCCAAGTACCAGGCTTGGACCCAGAAAAACCCGCCAGAAACCAGGACCGACTCGGGTTCCCACCACATCTTAAATTGTAACAAAAAATATCAAACATTGAAAACCATTGTTATCAATGTTTGATATTTTGTTATCATTTTTGAATATTTTTAGCCAATATACGTGGTCTGAAGCTAAAACGATCTGAACTTATACTTACGTACTATTTTTTCTTTGTTTATAAATCAGGTTTGAGTCTTTTTACTACTTTTTTTATGTATTGAACTCTTTTTTACTTTTGAAACTATTTAATAAATACTTATCTAAAACTATATGATAAATGTTTATCTGAAACTATTTAACAAATGCTTTTTTTACTTTCCTGCTTAGTTTTCCTTCCCTCTCTTCCAAAAAAACAGCACCTGCATTCGTGTTATGAAAATCTTTGAATTCAACTTTAACTTATCTGAATGTTATCAAAACAATTTATTCTTATTTTTTAGTATCTTATTGCTATTATTTGCAATGACTTTGATATTTTGAGTACAATCAACATAATTTTTATTCTTCTCGTTCTTGTGCATATTAAGGAATTTTTTTTGTTTGGAAAAAAGTTAATGGTCAAAATTACTTTTTTGCTTCCAGTAATTTTAAGAGTACCATAGAGTTCATTATTAAGTACAAAAGTCTAGAAATCTAGAATATGTAGTCAGTATAGTAAGTTTGTTTCCGAAACAAAATTACTATACTGACTACATATTCTAGACTTAAACAATCAAACACTCTTTGATTGTTTATAACAGACAACCATTCTTAAATATGATCTTAGTGTGTGAAAAAAAAGGTATTTATAACTTATTTATATATTAAAAGATAACAAAATAACCCCCCAGATAAGCAGTGTACAGTGGGTACTAGTTAGGACTTATTTGAGTCACTGGGATAATGACTGGGAGTTGATCTGAATAAATGAAGGGTTCCGTGTAATGTAATAAAACAGCCGCAGAATAAATAGTTTTGCCATCGAAATTTAAGACTCTGTAATAATATATAGCATACTCGGACATTTAATTTCATTTTTTTAAATATATATTTTAATTAGTTATGTTAAGAACGTTATTTGTGTTACAGGCCCGTAGCAACCGGGCAGGGGGGTGGGGGGTGGCAGCAAGTGCATTTGCCCCCCCCCCCCCCCCAAATAATTTTTCAAATAATTTTGAAAAAATTGACTTCAAAAAAAAAAAAGTTCTCAAAACTATTTTTGGGGTAGTACTGCCCCCCCCCATCCAATATAATTTTTGTTTCCACGGGCCTGTGTTATGAATCATTTTTTAAACCTAAACATTAACTCTAATCTCATATTACATTAAATAGGTTTCATAGCAGTATTTAATAAGCACAATTAGAAAACATAAAAAAGTATATACAAAACAACACTATTGTGAAACATGTGTAGTATTTCTTAGTGCGTGCAAAAATAGCTTTTCCGCCCTAATTCGTAATAAACCGTTAAAAAACGGCCAGAGAAATAAAATTGGCTTAATTGAATCGAAATTTCCTTTTGATATTCTTAATAAACTTTAATAGTTTGGATTATGAAAAAAAGTTGCCCTAATAGCAGTTTAAAATTTAATACTTTTATGTTAAAAATGCTAACCATTTAAAACGGTCAATTTAAGTAGGGTGATCATTTATACCGTTTTTTGCCTTATATTCATCAATAAATTTAGTGTGATCTTATTATAAATTAATTAGTAAATTCAGTGTGATCTTATTATAAATCACCATAAAAAAATCTGCTTTAACACCATAAAAATCATTTTTAACCTTTGGCAAGGATACTAACTTAATCTGAATGTAAGGACTGTAAGAATATTCATAAAAAGTGGGGAAAATTTTCTTTTTAAATGTGTATTTCACTTTAAAGGAAGTTTTAGCGTCCAATCAAACTCTTTATAAACAAAGATATACTGATGCAAATATAGGCAAGGCCCATGTTAATAAGTAAACTTTTTTTGAGACAAGTATTTTTTCACTCAAATTAACTATTAAAAAGAAAAATTTATTGTTAAGTAAGAAGTCCTCTAGTACACATTAATGTAGACCCTGCATCTCCACTATCAAAATAAAATAAAAAACTAAATGGAGATGAACTAAAAGTTTTAAAGTAGAAATGAATAGACTAGTCGAGTTTTAGAATAGACTGGTTGAGTTTGAGGTCAAATTAAAAGTAGCAAAAGAAAACCTAATACAATTATCCCATTTATGTTGCAACTAGATTTAACCTTGTTTGATGGTAAAGTTGTAAATGCTCTTACTAAAACTTTTTTCTACCAATCATGTAAAGTTTGTGGAGCTAAACCCTTAGAAATAAGAACCTAAGAACCTCAGAACAGAATAAGAACCTAAGAACCTCAGAACAGAACCTAAGAACCTAAGAACCTCAGCTAAGAACCTCATAATCAGGATTTATCAGCTCTAAACCAACTAATGAAAAACCTTTACCTTTTGGTTTTTCTACTCTGTATTGCTGGCTCAAATCTTTTGAGTATATTTTGTATTTAAGATACAAAATGGGCATTAAAATATACTTCGCCAAATTCCTTAAAAGTATCAGTAAAAAATAGAAAGAGAAAAAAAGTCAACAGAGGTTTAGAGACGAGCTAAGCCTTATAGTTGATATGCCTAAACAGGCTTTTAGCCACACTAATGTTGTGAACACTGCTAGTAGGGTATTTGAAAATGTTGGGATTTTTGCTAATACTACGTGAGTGGTTGCAGATGTAATTATCAGATTGCGATGTAATAAGTATCGCCATAACTGAAGTGGTTTGAAAAACTTAACTTTATGTGGTTGGAAAACGTGGTTTTCGCTCATGGAAGTTAGATGTCATGATCGAATTATTTGTTTTGGAAAATTAATTCGAAATTTTTGTAAATAAAAATCTTAAGTAAACTACCGCTATAATCTAAGTTATATTGAAGCAAAAAAGAGTCTTTTCGTTGTTTAAGCGTTTTTAGGAAGATGGATTATGTAATTGGATTGGATGGATACTGTATTTTGGATGAATTGGATGGATACTGTAATTTTGCCTTGACTGAGACTTTATCTGTTATTAACAGATGTTACTGTTGCTGTTTAGTAACAGCAACAGTATCATTTTCACTAATTTTCATTTTTATTATGTCGTTATTTTATTATAATTATGACACATCGTTATTCTATAATAATTGTGACGCATTTTTTTGTATCATTATTTTGATTAAATGGAAAGGTCTATCTTAAAAATATCAAGTAGTCTATAATATAAAAACTGATAACAAGCTTTCTTTCCTAACTCAAAATTAACGTTTAGTTGGTGCCATGAAAGGGGAGCTAAGTAATTTAAAATTTTTTAATCTTAAAGGAAATCAAGTATCTATGTTGTATATGCAAATTAAAGAATGTATGTGTTTAGAAACATACTCTCTACATATGTTTTACATATCAGTGAAGAACACTTATTTAACCTTTTTCTTTAGCTCTAAGTTTTTTCACAATATATTTAAACGTGTGTGTGTGCGCCTGTGTGTGAAAAAAATTAGCTGAGCTGAAAAAAAAGCTTATCAATCTGTTTGTTTTCTGATTGACTAAAAAGTTAATAGTTCAAAAATCAAAATAAACAAATATTGTAAATTTATTTTACTATTATTTCTATTATCAACACTGTAATAAAAATTGATTTGTTATAAGTAATTTTAAATTTTTTTCTTTTTAGTTAAATAAGCAGCAAAAGAATGGTTAAAGTTAGTTTATATATATATGACTTATCAAAAGGAATGGCTAGCCAACTTTCTCTACCTTTACTTGGTAAGTTTGAAAACTATTTTTCACTATAATATAATACAAATACAATGGTTATTTTTATTATAAATTGTTTTCATCAAAAAAATTTCATTTGTTTGTTTCTTGTTAGTATGTTATTTAATATAATTTATGACATTTAACACAGCTGTTTTACTCAATATAAAAACTTCACAATTTTTGTTGTTGTTTTTAAAAAAAGTATTTCCACAAAAAAACTATAAAAAAGCACTAACTTCAAAATGTTGTTGTTGTTTTGTTTTTTTCTAAGCTTTCATCTTTAAATATAAAATGTATAAAAAATTTATCTGTTCTTGTAAAATAAATATTTACATTAAAAGGAATAAAAATAAATATTGTTTAAATATTGCTAACAATTCGGGGTAAAGCTACAGTTACGCGGCCTAAAATAATTATATTTTTACGCTTGTTGCGCCAGGGGGTTTTTCTATATCGACTATCTTATAGCCTGACTCGCAACGGAGATTTGCTTAACTGACTTAAATAATACCTATTTCAGTTAACAATTAGGTTCCAGTTTATTTCTATTGATTGATAGTGGTCTTGATTAGTGATTTCTTGTGAAAATTTTATTGAATAATATTTTTCATTGAAAAAATAGGGAAATGGTGTGTTTAGTTATGGATTATAAGGGCACATTATTTTTTGCATTTGCAAGGAGAAAGTGAGCGAAACATTTCAAAAATTTGAAATCTTCCCATAGTGCAGTGCAGCTAACTTTAAAACGGCACAAAATTTTTGGGAGTCTTAAAAGTAGACATTTAACTAGAAGAAAAAAGAAACTACATCTTGAGAAGACCGAATGATATCACGAATGGCCTTGGAGAATCATTGTAAATTGTGCAACTGGAGCCAATATTTTTGCACAAGCTGTCAAGACGATTGACAGAATTATGATTGAAAGGCTGCAAGGCAAGAATCTTTGGCTCTTAAAAAAAATAAAAAAAAGGCTAGAATGGGTAATACAAGCCTTTCCAGGAAGTGTGTGGTCTCACGCCTTGTGTAATAAAGTAATTTTTTTAGACAACTTGACCATGTTTTTATATAGTAAGCATTTTAAGGATTTGCAGCAAAATAAATCTATAAGAAACTAGAGAAAATAAAACAATGATACTCAAAAAAAAGAAACAAAAACTTTACCAAATATAAAATCTAAATTGAATAAAATTAAAAAAATTGAATATTAAAAAAAATGTTTTCAAAAAAATAATATACCTAAATATTTTTTTTTTTTTTTTTAGGGCATTAATTTTTTTCCACTACCAAAATTAATACAAGTCGAGGAAAAAAGCTGATAAGAATATAATGAAAATGTTGTGAAATCGTAATAAATAAGTCTATATTAAATATTTTTGGTTTTTATCAAATATTAAGTCAGACACAATTCAAGATCTACAAAACAGATTTTATAATACATCAATTAAATATAATTGGAATAACATAGTTATTTAACCGTATAGTTCATTTAACCATATATTATAATGACTTGATTGACGTCAATTATTTAGTTCAAATACATAGTTCTTAAGAATATAACAGAAAATAAAAACACTTTTTGATATAAAATTTTTTCACAACTTTTTTCAGTCAGTATATTAAGGAAATACTTTATTAAATTTGTTTTTCAAATGTTTTTGCTGAGCTTTACTGTTTTTATCAATGCACAGGAAAGCGAGAAAACTAATTGCTATTTATTTGTAAAAAAAAAATTTTTTTAAAACAAGTATGTAAAAAAAAAAATAAAAAGTGAATTTATAGGAGCCTGTTTAAAACGTTTTTTTTTATGTTTTTAAAAACATATTTTCTAACAGAGCAATTGTTATGTTCATTATCTCTAGTAATTCATATTAATGTTGGAAATTGGGCAATATAAAAGAAACAACTATAGACATGGATCAAATGTGGTAAATACATTCATATAAGAAACCATTTTTTTTTTTTTTTTTAAATTTTCGTATTTATAACATATTTATTTTATTATTTATTACAATATTTGTTAATCAAATAATATAAATAACAATTTATTTTCTTATTTTCCTGTTATATAAGTATTAAGAAATACATCAATCAGAGCAAAAATATTTTGTAAGTGAAAAGACTTTATGTCTTTTCACTTTTAAAAATGCATAAACGTTAGGAAAAAAAATCAGAAAATTTCTCATTGTTTTAGAGTACATAGTAAATTAGTTTTTTAATATACGGGCCGATAAAAATCCAGAATAAATTGCATATCAAAACTTTCACTTGTTGCTAAAGTTTTATAAAAGATAATATGTTTTTTTTTCATCAACTTGTATCAAATTTGGTAGCTAAAAATAATAACCACTTTAAATAAAAGAAAACAAAATTTGTGTATAAACTTTATAAAAAAAGAATTTTTGAAAATTTATTTATTTTAATTATTAAATTTTCTGGTCTATTTAATCAAAACTTGACATTTTGTTACATTTTTGTTTCCTTTTTATAAGGATTTCTATTTTTCTCAAATTAATGCTTTATAGGTTAAAAAATGATAACTGCTGTGGTCAGTTTTAAAAAATTAGTTTAAACCTTAACGAACAAAGCGTGCATGCGCCTAAAAGATTTTGCGATATGTCACAAAGATTGGACATCTGCAGAATGGAGCAAAGTAATCTTGTCTGATGAACCCAACTTAGAAGTATATAAAAACTAATAATGCTCTTTAGAAATAATGAATAAATGGATCCTTATAACTAAATTTATATGAAAAATAAACGCTCAAACTTGATGTTTTAGATTTTTTTTTACAGATTTAAGGAATTCCTGGCATATGTGAGAAGTAGATCTCTAAGAAGAGCGCCTAAGTTAAAAAATAATGTATTGAAGTGTTAAAAGCATGTTATGACACATCTGGTAATAAAATATTTCCAAATAAAGATAAATTTTTAATATTATTTCAATAAGACAATGCTCTATGCTATACTGCACATCATATAAAGGAATAGTTGGTAAAATATATAATCCAAATTTTAGAATGGCCAGCATAGTTGCTTGACATTTACCCCATAAAAAATTTATAGATAATGCCTAAAATAAGGGTCAGGACATGTGTCCTGACCCTTTAAAAAAACATTTTATAGAGGGGGTAACTTCTAAAAAACATTTTACAGAAGTTGTTGCTCTTGAATAGGCTAAAAACACACAGGCAGATTGTGAAAAATTATTTTGTAATATGAAGCAAAGAATTATAAAAGTTAAAAAAGGCCAAAGGAGGTGCAAAAAAATATTAAAATATGTATAAACAAAAAAATTTATTTTATAAATTGTTTATAAAATAAATACTTTTATTGAAAAACATGTTTATTTCACTCTAAAATCAATCTTAGTTGTATATTTTCAAAAAAGTGGAAGTGGGTTTAAACTTATAGCCATGGTGGTACACACACACACACACGCACACTTAAAAATTGCTATTTGTCTGTTTTTATAAAGACCATCTATGAAATTGAAATGAATTTTTACTACTTAAAATTAAACTAAAATTCAATTTACAAATTTTTAATTTTAAGTGTACATAAAGTCAGGCAGAGTAGAAGTTTTCAATAAACATTTTAAAAATTGTTCACTTTTATACTTCACTACCAATCATATGGTAATAAGGTAATAGCTTAAATAAGATATATAGAAATAAAGTTTTAGGTAAAGTTATCCACATCATGTGTTCAGAGTGCTATGATCTGTGACAATGACACATGGGCAATGATGATGTTTAATGTCTAGGAAGAACAGGCATGTGCTGTGACAATAAAAAATAAAAAAAAGAATTAATAACCAGAATCAGAGATTGGGAATATGGCCTGATAAAGTGTCTGAAAAGATTAATTTGGTTAATCAAGGATAAAGAAGCAAATGCTTGTGTATTAGCATATACAGGCTTTCCTAGGAAAGACGTGCGGTCGCACGCCTTGTTTGTCCATGCATAGAATAAATTTTTCAGAAAACGTGACCGCGGCATTATTTCGTAAGAAAGCATCCACAGAAAATAAAAAATAATATTAAACAAATGAAACGAAGTCTAAACAAAGTATAAAATTGAAATTGGATGTAAGAAAAATATTTTGATAATAAAAAAAAGTTCTTGTAACAAAAAAAAAAAAAGTCTTGAACATTTTTTTTTTAATTTTTATACTGTTTTTGTTTTCTTTTATTAGGGTTGCTATTTTCAGCTACGAAATTTGATACAAGTCAAGAAAAAGACGACGATAAGTCATAAAGTTTTCACGAAAATAAAAAGACTTGATACATAATTTATTCACGAACTTTATCAGACAATGTATTAAAAAACTGATTCATTATTTACGCTAGACGAATTTGGTTAAACTTTTTCATTTAATTTAGTTTTTACGAAGGTTTATGCAAAGGCAATGTCTTTATTCCCTAATACTTAGACAAGAAAATAAATTGCTGTTTTAATTATTAAATATATTATTTGAGATTTTAAACATAACAAAATTTTAATGTGAAAAAAGTTCTTTCTCGACTTATTCAAAACTGATTATACTGAGTCAATGCTCGCCTTTTATTACGTTGAAATTATTCAATTGCATAATTTTGTAATTACGAAATAAGTTAAAAAAAAAATTGCATTGCTTCTGTTGTCATTGTTACGAAAACAGTTCCTTCGGGACATTATTATATATTAACACTCGTTCACAATGTCATTTAATGATTGCAAAATAAGCAACTCAATCGTTTGACAATAAAATTTTCTTTCATTTAAAAAAAAAACAAACATATTTTACTAATAAATAGCAATCGTTTTCGTGTTTTCTTGTGTATCAATACATTCAAACATTAAAATCAATACATTTAAACATTTAAATGTATTTACGAAACATTTAAAAATTGCTTATAGTTCTAGCGTGAATTTTAAAGTATTACTGACTGATTAAAGTCATAAACAAATTTTACATTAAAAGGTCCTTTTATTTTCTTTAAACATTAATCTTTTTCTTTTTGATTTGATTTTTCTTATTGATTTGATTTTTCATAGCTTAAATAACTACCACCCTAAAAAAATAAAAATATAAATATAGGTAAACTTTTTTTTTAATAATATACATTAATTTTTTAATTTTAAAGCACAAACAGATTTCTGTTATTTACTTTAAGATTGCTTGATTTTTGCGGTATTTTCGTTTAGCTTTGTTTTGGCGCGAATTCTTGAAACGCATAATAATAAAACGTGGTCAGTTAGTCAGAAAAATATATTCTATGCGTGGACAAACAAGGCGTGCGACCGCATGCCTTTCCTGGGAAAGCCTGCATATAGAGCATTGGCATGAGAAAAAGTTAGATGTTGCTGTAGAAAAATTTGAAGAGATGTCTCTTCAAAATTTTCTACATCAACCCCTAACTTTTGATAAAAGGCTTCAGTTAAGGAAAGAAGATGCTAAATAACAAAACTACTGTTACTATGTAACTACTAACATTAACATAGTAGTAAGCGTAGATAACAACACAATACAGAGAGCATATGATATTGTTTCTAAATACTATGCATTTAAAAATTTTTTGTAGCGTTTTCATTGCTCGAATTAAGCATATCACAATTGCAAATTGCAAATTTTTTTTTTTTTTTTTTTCAAGTTAGCATTTTTTTTGGTAATTCTTAAAAGTAATGTTATTGTCTAAGTTTTTTGTTGGAGTTCATAAAGTAAAACTTTAATTTTATTTAGATAACCTAACTATATTGTTTTCAAACAACTTGGTGTGTTTAACATATAAACTTACAAAAATAAAAAATTTCATAACTTTCTAAGGGGGGCAAATGCCCCCATTGTACCTGCCCTACCATATGGATCCACCCTTGTATCTATGTACAGAAACAGTATCAGAAAATTTTATTTAAATTGTAAACATTTTGTATAGTAAATTTTTTTTTGTTTCTTGAAAACAGATTTTTAAGTAGAAACATTTTATTTTAAGAATTAAACCAGTGATTATTGCGATCGTTAAATCAAAAATTAAATTATAAAAATTATTTAAATTAAAAAAAAAAATTCTTTTACTTAAAAAGCATATAATTAAACTTAACAAAATATAAATCAATTTAATAAACCAAATTTTTTTCTTAGTTTTTATTACCAAACAATTTGTACGAAAAAATTGAATGGAAACATTCACTTAAAAACCTTATAAATAAAAAAATTATTTATACTTAAAAAATTATTTATACTTTAATATTACGTTTATTACAAAAACGTGGTATCTAATGTTTTTTTGCTTTAAGCTTACTCATTTGGTCTACGGATATGCATGTATTATTTTTTTTAAATAAAAGGCCTTTAAAATAAATTTTAATTTATTTTAAAGGCCTTTTATGTTATTAATTTTATAAAAACTTAACTTAATAAAACTGCAACACTAACAGCGTCACAAAGTTGTTTTAAATTAACACAAGTTTTATATATTTTTAAAACTTTGCAGTTTGTTTTGATGTTGTTTTATAGCTTTTTTTCAATATTAATTCAATACTCTTTGAAAATTTATGTTTTATGGTGTTTTATCATCAGTATGAATTTATTAAATAGTTTTCTACAACTAATTACAATAGTTTAAATATCGTAATATTTTTGTTTTTACTTTTATTTTTTTAAGTATCATGTTAAGTAAAAACAATTACTAATAGTAATATCGTAATAGTTATTACTTGCTCATTGCATCATAACTTGCTCATTGCGCAACTTTAACTTAAGCTGTAAATTATAACAGTAAACTGCACTATTTTAAACACCACCAAACGAGAAAATTATAAGATAATATTTAAATATGAGAAATATTATATTAAAAAAATAGCAATTACTAACTAATGTAGAAAATTTTTTTTTTTTTCCGGCACTAGATTTTTTTGCGTTAATTCAAGCTCTGATTTTTTTTTTTTTAAACGCATCTTTTAGTTTTGGGGTATTATTGACAGGAATGCACAAGTCACCCCACAGGCCAAGAATCAAGCAAAAGTTGGCGTAATGTTGGCTTACTTCTGATGAATTTTTCACTATTATATGAAATGGAATCAAACAAAGTTAATCCTTAATTAAAAGAATAATTCTAAAAGAAAAAAAAAACAATTCCTTAAATGTCATCAGATCTAAAAACCAACACTTGCAAAAAGTTAAAAACCACACCTAACAATGTTGCATAATATTAATATAAACAATCAAAATATCAAAGCCAGAAAATGAAAAAATTATCTTGTTGTTTCTGAAATTAAACCAAACACTAAAAAATTTGAAACAAAGAAATCTAACAAAAAATTAGCGCTTCGTTGTAATCAGATATTGAGTCATTAATATGATGTAGAGCTTAATAGTTTGATAATTCTTAGAGAAAAAAATTTTCATTATAAATTAACATTAACTTTTTTATATTTTCAAGTAGACAATATCAAAACTCAAGCAAATTGATAAATGTTTAAAATGTTTTCTCTATTTTGTTTGTCAATATTCCAATGATAATGTTACCACTCATGATGTAACTTTAACATATACAGCATAAAATATACTAATGTCAATGTTACCCCATATAGAGGTAACATTAACAGTTGAACCCTAAAAACAAAATTAGTTATCAATCAATAATATTAGATAACTAATTAAATGATTCATCAGTTTATGGCAGTATTATCATTTGTAAATACATAGAAATATTGCATACCAAATTTAGTTTGTCACAGCTATAAAAAAAATATTTTCTTAAGATGTGTCAATGTTACCCCACTTTACCTTAATTGAAGATAGTTGCATATGCAGGTTGTCAACAAAGTTTATGACAAAATTTTTGAATGAGTTGTTAGCATGTTTTTGAAATTAGAATGTGTATAACATAATATAGGAGTTTTTTTTTTTGTTGTTGAAAATTTACTTAATTTTCAGCTTGTTCTTACGGGTAAAAAAATAAGTTGATAAATGTTGGTAAATTGCAAAAAATTGATATAATCTTATTGCTCCCAGATCAGAATTCATCTCTGTTCACACCCTATTAACTGAGTAAAATTGGATTGGTTGAGTGAAAAAACTCATGATCATTAGAGTGGATGCTTATGTTGGGTGAAACACTTGTATAAAGAACAACAATATTTTAATTCTTATAAGTTTTTCTACTCTAAAATAAACAAAGTAAATAATCAACACAACATTCTCTGCAGCCATAATATAAACAGAATATACTATAATATAAACAAGCTTCTTCATGTATCTTCTTCTATAAGTCGTAATGGTCGACGAATTACTCTTGAGGATCTACGTGTGTCTTTTCCAGGTGTTATTAATAACGGCGGATTGATCGGGCAAGCATCATTGACAAGATTTTCAGCTAGTAGAGGTTGATAAAGGGGAGGCTGATTAGGAAAGTTTTCAGGATTGGTATTGGTAAGTCCATATTTCTCAGGTGTTAATGGTTTATAGGGGTAAGAAGGTTTATTAAAAGCATTTTCTGGTAAAGGTTCAATATTATTAAAGGCATTCTCTGGTGAAGGTTCAATATGTTTGATCAATGATCGGAGCAGAACTTGTTGGAGCTAAGTGTCTTAGAGAAACTGTGGTTTCTCTTCCATCTGGATACTTTATGTGAGCATATTGAGGATTAGCATCTATGAGTTGCACTTCGTCTATCAGTGGTTCATACTTATTATTACGTAAATGTCTTTTCATTAGTATTGGTCCAGGATGACTTAACCGTGAAGGTAAAGTGCATCCAGAGGCTGTTTTACGAAGGTGCTTAAACATTCTTTCATGAGGTGTCTCCATCGTTTTAGTATTTACTAAGGATCTTATAGAATGGAGAACGTCTGGCAATAATTTTTCCCAAGCTTTGATGGGTAAAGTGTATTGTCTAGTAGCAATCTCAATAGACTTCATTATGGTTCCATTATACTTTTCGGCTTGTCTATTCCCTTGTGGATTATATGCTGTAGTATGACTTGTTGCAATCCTTTCTCTAGTAAGTATTGTTTTAATTCTTTACTGATGAAGGCTGAACCTCTATCGGAATGGATGTAACTTGGCAAACCAAAAACCGAGAATACTTGTGACAAACACTTAATTACAGTCTGAGCTGAAATATCAGGGAACGGGATTGCAAAAGGAAAACAAGAATACTCATCAATTATGGTTAAAAAATACTTAGTTTCCAAAGGAAGAGGTCCTTTAAAATCTAAGTTCAAACGTTCCAGTGGTTGTGTCGCCTTTATCAAATTAGATTTTAGTGGTTTGTAGTATCTAGGCTTACATTCACAACATAGTTTGCACTGATTAGTTATTCGTTTAACATCATCAATTGAAAAAGGTAAATTACGGTTTTTAATAAAAGTATAAAACCTAGTTACTCCAGGATGACAGAGTGATTGATGAAGCTGAATTAAGTTGTTAGTGTTTATTGCTGAGCAATGTATTCTAGAAAATGTGTCAGCTGGAATATTTAGTTACCCTTCCCTGTAAACAATGTCATAATTGTAGCACGATAGTTCAATTTTCCATTGATAAATTTTATCATTTTTAATCTTTGATTTATGTTGCTTTTCGAAGATATAGGACACAGGTTGCTGATCAGTAATAAGTTTAAAATGGCGTCCAGTAAGGTAGTGTTTCCAATGCCTGACTGCTTCTATTATTGCGCAAGCTTCTTTTTCAATAGAGGGATGTTTGAGTTCAGATTTTTGAAGTAATCTTGAAAAGAAAGCTACAGGGCGGCCATTTTGATTAAGAACTGCAGCTATAGCAATGTCAGATGCGTCCGTTTCTACTTCAAATGGAACATTTTCGTCCACATAATCTGTCACAGCATTTGCAATGTCTTGTTTAAGTTGATTGAAATCATTTACACACTGATGATCTAATGGGTACTTGGTGTTTTTGGTAAGAGAAGCTATCTTATCGGAAAAGTTTGGAATCCATTTAGAGTAGTATGAGAATAGTCTGATGATACGCTATATGGATTTAGCATCATGAGGAGGCATTTCTTTCATAGGTTGAAGACGACTGGGATCTGGTTTGAGTTTTCCTTCTTCTATAAGATAACCAAGAATGTAAATTTTATCTTGGGAATAGCTACATTTATCATGATTATAAGTAAGATTTATATTTTCAGCTGACTTGAGAAATTTTTCCAGATTAAGATCATGCTCCTCTTGGGTTTTACCACATATTGTTACATTATCTAGATAAGCATAAGTATCTAAAAGTCCTTCTTTTTCTATAAATTCGTTTATGGTACGTTGAAAACAAGCAATGCCATTTTCAATTCCAAAAGGCATTTGCTTAAATTGGAACAACCTCCCATTTGCTTCAAAAGCTGTAAATTTTCTATCATTTTTAGTAATTGGAATTTGATGGTATGCTGATTTCAAATCAACTGTACTAAATATTTTGTATTGAGCAATTTTGTTTACTAGATCATCAATCCTTGGTAATGGGCAAGCGTCTAGTTGAGTATACTTATTTATTGTTTGACTGTAGTCAATAACTAACCTTTTCTTAGAGCGTTCTCCTTTAGTTACAACTTCCTGAGCTCTCCAGGGAGAATTTGCATGTTCAATAATGTCCTCTTTAAGCATACGTTGTACTTCCATTTCAATGAATAATTGGTCTTCTTTGCTATATTGACGAGATTTTGAAGCTATTGGTTTACAGTTAGGCGATAAATTGCCAAATAAACTAGGAGGAGATACATTCAACTTCAACAAACCACAAATTAATAGTGGGGGTCTTCTCCCTTCAAACTTAAGGGTTACAGCTTTGTGTTGTTTTGAAAATCGAGACCCAGAATAACATCCATGCATAACTCATTTAAGATGTTAAGTTTTACTAGTTTATAATGCTCATTTTTTATTGAAATATTGACAAAAACTACTCCACAAATTGTACTAGATAAAGATGATGAAGCCATAGATACCTGTTTTTGGTTTTGTCTATGAACTGTTAGGTTTAGTTTTTGTACCAATCGAGGGTGAATAAAACTATCAGTGCTACCACTGTCAATGAAAGCATTTACAAATGAACCATTAACCAACATGCCAATTGTTGATTTAGTCAAAGGTGAAATGGAAGCAGAAATGTTCTTTAAATTAGTTTTATGTTCAGGGTAGTCTAGTCAAGTGAGTGAAGGATTGTATGAGTTCAAAAGTTGATCAACAAGATTCATCCCTGCTGTTGTAAGTTTAGAAGATTTACATAACTTGGCAAAATGACCAACTTTCTCACATTTAAAACAAATCGACTCTCTAGCAGGACAGACAGCTTTAGCATGTCTTTCATTCCCACAGTTCGAGCAATTTGAAACAGAATTTGAGTTAAATTGCTTCGGCTTTTTTGTTATTGCAGCTACTGTTGTATCTGATGTATTATACTGGAGGTAATTTTCAGCATTTTTCTGCGCTGATTCCAAGGTTCTAGCTTTTGAAAATATTTCATCCAGACTTATTGTACTGTTTTCTAGTAGTCTATGTCTGACAACCTGTGAATTTATCCCTGTTATAAATGCATATCTAACATATTCATCGTGATATTCAATAGCAGACACCTCTTTAAAGTTACATTCTTTTGCTAAAACTTTAAGAGCGTGTAAATACTCATCAAAACTTTCTCCTGGCTGTTGCTTACGAGTTGCCAAGAGGTGTCGTGCATAAACCTCATTTGATGGTTTGATGTACACAGATTGTAAAGCTTGTATTGCTGCTTCATAATTTGGACATTTGCTTATTATTTTATAAACATCAGGCACAACGAAATTAGTCAGGATTTTTAACTTATTGAGTTCTTGAAGGAGTTCATCAAGATAATATTCAAATGTTCTGAGCCAATGTTTAAATAATTTTGTTGCCGATGGTGAGTTTGGTAATGTATCCAAGCGAGAAGGTCTTAGAGCTCTATCCATATTTTATTTTGATAAGAGTAGAAAATTGAAACACTTGTATAAAGAACAACAATATTTTAATTCTTATAAGTTTTTCTACTCTAAAATAAACAAAGTAAATAATCAAAACACAACATTAGGACAGATCTTTTAAAATAAAATCTATTCTCAAGTTATCACTCTGTAACAATAGTAAACAAAAAGTGGAAAGAGTTTTACTATTATAGGGAGAGAAAAGAGTTTTTTAATAATGCAAACCTATTTATTTTTTACTGTTTAAAAAGTTCCTGTTTTTTACTTTTTGTTATGCTTGTATAGTTTTAAATTATTATAAAAAAAAATTATATGTAAATATATTTTTTACTCTAATAATGTACTCTTTTGTATTATATAAATTTAGGAAAAAAAATTGACGGTATTTGGTAAGTTTCATTACTTTATTATTTTTATATTATAAATATTGTTGTTGTTGTTGTTGTTTTAGATAATATTTAGTTATTATCATTATTACAATTCTAGAATAGTTATGTAATAATTTTATAAAAGTAAACTTTATAAAATTCTAGAATAGTTATGTAATAATTTTATAAAAGTAAATTTTATAAAATTCTAGAATGTTATCTAATAATTTTATGAAAGAACACAAAAAGAGTTATTATTTTATTATTTATTTAGTTTACACAATTTTTTATTTTTTTTGTGGTTTTATTTTAAATCAATTCTATAATTCAATAATAATTTATGCTGTTTTGCTTTTGATATTTATTTATTTAAAAGATTTCATTTATTATCATTTTGTGCATTATTATTGCCATCTAATTTTAGTAATATTTATTTATTTACAAGAAGTTCATTTTTCATTTATTATCATGTGCATTATTATTTTATTCAATTGATTATTAAATTTGTGCTTACCAATCAGTAGTTGAATTTGTATCTATGAATTAATAAGATTAACATAAAAGTGCTTTGATTTTTTCTTTCCAATAATATCCAATATCTTTAATTATCGAAATCCAAAATTTATTTATAAATACTTGTTTTTAAACTTTAGATTTTAAGTTGTATGTCTATCTTTAAGTTGACTTGAAGTTGTATGTCTATCTTTAAGTTGATTTTAAGTTGTATCTCTGTCTTTTGAAATTGCTATATGCAGTATTTTTTTTTAATTTTGAGACCTTTCAACATAAATGCTATATATGCCCCATTTATTTGTACCTTGGTGTACAATTTGTGCAATGTGTGTATTTATTTGTACCTTTGAATATTATTTTAAATTTCTTTTAAATATTCCTAATATTTTTTTCTGTGTTATTTGTCATAGGGGTCTTCCATAAAGAACGTACAAAGTTATAGGGGAGGGAGTGAGGTCACTCAAAAGTTTAGGTATGCTTACAATGGGGGGAGGAGGTGATTAAAGAATGCGAGTACATAAGCGGTGTAACTATTTTCTTGTTCTTTCTCCTAATACTTGTTTGTTTGTTTGTTTTTTATCTAAAAAATAGAATTACATAGGTTTAAAAAAGCTATTTTATGTTGAAGTTTTTTTTTTAATGTTTTGAAAAATTTATGCGTTGGGAAGAGGATTGATTTTGTAATAAAAGTTGGATATGTACACAGAAAAGGAGGGGGAGCAAAGAGAGAGGTTGGGGGAGGGCAATCATTGAAAGCACATAGTTACAAGAGGGAGGTAGGGGGTTCTATATTAATGGTTTAACTGTCTACATACTTTTTGGATGTCCACATCATAAAATTGCTAATATTTAATATTCAAACAAACTTATGTTGACAGCAATCATTTAATAATGGTCTAACTTGGTTTGCTTTATCAATAAATACCTGAACACCTTCATCATCATTTTCTGGGACATAATTTAAAAATGTTCTAAAATAGTCAAATTATGATAAGCTAAAGCTTTACCACTGATATAAAACTGCTAAATATAAAAGGTAAATATAAAAGCTAAATATAACTGCTAAATATAAAATATATTAAATATTACAGATAAATATAAATTAATTAAAGATTTAATTTAATGATGAGCTGCCTTTTCAGCAAATAGGACTGGCATCAAAACGGTGAATGTAATCCTCATCACATAGTATTTAAAGGTATTCTAAAAGTGTAAAGTCTCATCAGGTTCAAAATAAGTCAAATTAATGGAAAACAGTTGCCTAATTTGTTTATGCATCAGAGTTATAACAGCTTCAGTTAATGTATTTCTCCTAACAAGTTTTTCTTATTTTAAGAATAACTTTTTTTGGTTATGTCATTATCTCTTTTTATACAAAACACTCATGCCCATCTTTCTAAAGTAGTCTTTTTGACCTTATCAAAATTTAACCGGGATTGTCTTTTGGCTAAAGTCTTTTAACCAAAAACAAGCTTTTTTATCATTTTTTATCAATTTACAAAACCCTGACTTTTAGCTTTTTTCTACTGTGCATCTTGAATAAGGTGTGTGATGTAATTTGAAATACTAATTACTGTGATTGTTGTGTCATGCAACATATCTTCATCTCTGGCTTTTACTGCATCTAGAACTGTTTGGATAGATTTAAATAGATCTAAACAACCAGCACATACTTTTTACTTACACATACTTATCACCTATATGCGAAAGATTGTCATATAATTTGGGGATTAATGTGTCCAATAATGTGAAGGATGTTAAATGTAAATGCATTTCTTAAGAAGGAACAGCCAAATAATAAGATAGCGTTTTTTCAAGTAATATTTTCCATGTTCAAGAGAATCAGATACACCTTTGTCATATGAACTATGTTTTGCCATATCCAACAATTTGTAGAAACCATTAAATCCAGATGCTGTGATATTGTCTAGTCCTGCTAAGCACTTTTTTTGTAATGGTTTGATTGCATATATGTGTGTGTGTGTGTGTGGGTGTGTGTATAAATATACATATATATATATATATACACACACATACACACACACACACACACACACACACACACATATATATATATATATATATATATATATATATATATATATATATATATATATATATATATATATATATATATATATATATATATATATATATATATATTTTTTTTTTTTTTTTTTTTTTTTTTTTTTTTTAACATCTTCAGTTCCAACAAGGCTGCAAGCAACCACTATAAGAGTTGGAAGTTACTGGAAGAGAAAAGACTAAATCTGTAGAGCAAGATAACGATTGACTGATGACTTAAAAGATTGCAAATTATATGAATCAGGAAAGCAAGATGAAGGAAGCGAATTCCAAAGAACTGATGTTCGAGGAAAAAAACTAGAAGAATAAGAGTTTTTGAAGCACTTAGGAACAGTCACAGAAAAAGGATGAGACTTAATTGAATGGCGAGTAACACGAGAATGAATTTTAGTAGATGGCACAAGGGACGCTAGCTCTTTAGAGCAGTGCCCATTATAGTATTTGTAGAAAAGAGAAAGAGAAGCAACATTACGACGATGTGACAAAGGTTGGAGATTGGCTGCCAGAGCAGGTCCAACTATGTTTACAATTCGTTTTTGCACCTTGTCTAAAAGAGAAAGAGCATCATTAGAAGATCCGCCCCAGATGTGGCAACAGTATTCCATACAGGGACGGATTTGAGATTTATAGAGATAGAGAATAGAATCTGGAGTAAGAAAGTGTCGAGCTCGATAAAGAGATGCAACCTTAGCAGATGCTAATTTTGCAATGGATTTGATATACGGTTTAAAAGAAAGATCAGAAGTAAGAGTTAATCCTAGAAGATGAATGGTAGATGACTCATCTAGTACATTACCATTCATAAATATAGGAAGATCTAAATTATTACGATAACGATTGGCCGAATAAAATTGAGTTTTATCTGAATTAAAGTTCACCAGCCACTGTGAGCCCCATGCTGTAGCAGAAGTGAGATCCTTTTCAAGCTCAGATACCCCCTCCAAGCAATCAGAGAGTGTAGGCTTCTTATCATGACAAGAGTAAATGGTAGTGTCGTCAGCGAATAATGCCACCTTAGATGTGAGAATATCTGGAAGATCGTTAATGTAAATTAAAAAGAGTATAGGGCCAAGGATTGAACCTTGAGGAACCCCTGAAGTTACAGGATGTGAAGAAGAGTGTTGTCCATCGAGGACAACTTTTATACTACGATTGGAAAGAAAGGACTCAATAATCTTAAAGACGTTACCAGCTACACCATAAGAAGAAAGCTTATGGAGAAGACCAGCATGCCAAACTTTATCAAAAGCTTTAGAAATGTCAAGTGCGATAGCCTTAACCTCTCCACCTCTATCTAATGCACGGTAAAACCTATCGGTTATTACTGTTAGCACATCAGCTGTAGAACGAGAAGACCGAAATCCATATTGATGGTCAGAAAGTAAGTTATTTGATTCAAGATGAGAGATTAAGTGTTTGTTAATTAAAGATTCAAAAACCTTGCTTATGACAGGAAGAAGAATAATGGGATGGTAGTTAGATGAATCAGATCGCTCTCCGGAATTTTTGAAAATAGGGATAACAGATGCTGCTTTCCAGCATGATGGAAAACAAGACTCTGATAAGCACTTGTTAAATAGTTTAGAAAGTATGGATGAAAGCTCCGGAGAACACCTCTGCAAAACTACAACAGGAATGTTGTCAGGACCACAAGCTGTTGAAGAGTCTAAGCAGGAAATTACTTTAGATACAGAAGCTGAAGTGATGCGAATGTCAAGCAAGGGATCAACCTGTTTGACGGCTATGTCAGGTAAAACGCAACTAGTGGAATCAAGAGATGATATTGATGAAAAGTTCTTAGCAAACAATTCAGCTTTGTCTTTAGGTGAGGTGACAAAGTCTGAACCATACAAGAGAGAAGGAATAACAGATTTGCCCTTATTATTGATACTGTTAAAGATTCTCCAGAAGTCTCGAGAGCCTAATTTTTGTGATGAGATACGAGATTTAATGACCTGGGAATAGCGAGTTTTGGCGTCAGACAAAACCTTTTTACAATGGTTTCTGGAGATAGTGAACAGATGTCTGTTTTCTGGAGAATTGTTTTGCTGATAGATATGGAAGTAACGGTTTCGATTAGAAATTGCTGCAGCGCAATGTGAGGAAAACCAAGGAGAAGAGTGAGGCGTAACCTGGAATCGTCGAGAGGGAATAAAAGATTCCATGCCAGCCTGAATCCACGAAGTTATGTAAGAAGCACATTTGTCAGCAGGAAGACGAAAGATTTCTACCCAAGGGCCATCACGAAGAAAATCACGGAAAGAGTCCCAGTCAGCTTTAAGGTAGTTGTATGTGGTACGATGATAGGGGGATTCTGATGAAGTAGAAGAATTTGATAATAGTTTTAGAGAGATCAAACCGTGATCAGAAGTACCTAAGGGTGAATGTGGAGAAATTGAGCACTGACTAGGATCCAAAACAAGACATAAGTCGAGTAGAGAAGGTAAATGATTAGGGTTGTCTGGAAAACGAGTTGGAAAGTTGACTATTTGAGTTAGAGATTGAGAAAGGCAAAAGTTGAGGGCCTTATCGCCAGCAGAGTCACTGACACTAGAGCCAAGCCAATCGGTGTGATGGGCATTAAAGTCACCAACAACGACGATATTGGCCGATGGATAAAGAGAGAGGGCTTGGTCAATTTGATCAGAAATAACATCAAGAATAGTGCAATCTTGGGATGAAGGAGAGCGATATAGAACAAAGAGAAAGGCGATAGAGTGAAGTTGTGCTAAACGAAAGCACATAAATGAATAGTCTGTAGATTCAAACCTAGTTTCACGACAAATGGGTGAGTTCTTACGAATGTAGATACCCAGGCCAAGCATGTGATTATTGGAGTCTTTACGAATTAAAGGAAGATAACCATCAACACTAAGATCACAAGATGGGACAGCCAAACTTAAATTAGTCTCACAAAGAGCAAGTAGGTCTGGTGAACTTTGCAAGAGATAAGACTCAACAGAAGAAAAGTTACTTCGAAGACCACGAATATTAGTAAATGATAGGTTTAGAGAACTTGGTGATGACGATGGTTTTTTGTGTTTTTTAGTTTTAGGTACTTTAGTCATTTTAAATTTATAAAGAACTTGACTCAAGTATAGATAGTACTCAGTACACTATTTAACAACTAAGCAATAGCCTCATTACTATTAATAAACCCTAAGCCGTAACAAAGGGATCCAAATGTGGCCTCTGCAATGCACACCAAAAGTACAAACAGGGACACCATCCATGCGCAACATGGCACTGTTAGTACTCTGATATTTTTCGGCTGTTGATGGAATCAGCCTCTCTGAGAGCTACCACAGAGTTCGGGAAACCTGACTACCAGCCGGCCTCAGAACCATAAAACTGAGTTTTAGAGCTGTACCCTCATTAGGAGATAATAGAATGAGTTGCCCAGTCATAAAAATAGAGACACAAGCAATACCCACGCATTGAGTCAAGAAGATCCAGCGTTCAACATCCTAAACTGGAAACAATGTATTAAGAATACATCTGCGCCAGCCTAATAGATGAGGAAGGGGTGCGAGGCTGGTCAACAGATAGAATCTGTTTACCCCTTAGGTCTTTGCCTAGGAGGCCTTCTACAAGACAGCAGCTGGATGCATGTAACATCTGCCCAAGATGAGTATTTTTATCGAGACACCATCTCTAGCCTTTACTCAACCAAGAGCCCCAAGGCAGGGGGTGTTTTAATTCGGAGTTAACTTCTCCTAGCCTTTGCCTATAAAAGCGTATCCTACAAGGCAGCAGGACATGGAGCAGGTTGTACTGGGTTACATGTTACCAGTAGCAGGAAAACCTGACCTGACCTTAGATGGTGTTATAGGTGTTCTTCAAAAGTGTTCTCTTCTATTTATACTCTCTAAACTATTTAAAACAATGCTCGACCGAATCTCATCCTCCTGCTTGCTAGAAAATGGGATATGTAGTTTTTAAAAATTATATATATTTATATATATATATATATATATATATATATATATATATATATATAATATATATACATACTCACAATAATAGATAAAAATGTATGATTAAAATCAATAAAAAAATTTAACCAATTGTTTTGAAGATAAAAAAATATTGTGTGGCTGAATTTTGTAGTAAGAATAACATATGATACTTTCTGTTCGTCTTCACTATCAAATTTTACTTTAGTCACACTGTATGCGACATCTTGCAACAAACATAATACAAATAAATAAATATATATAATAAATAAATAAGTCCAAGAAATGTTTATAAATTTAAATGTTAAGTTCTTTTGAACTTAATTTTTTCTGGTAAACTAGTCCATCACTAAATGTTTGTCATTTTCTTGATCCATTTTGTATCTAGAGCAACCAAAAGCATTAATAGTAGTTTCTTTTAAAAAGATATAGCTCAAAGAATCATTTTCTTTATAGCAGTTAATATATCGAGCTAATTCAATTGGAATTACTTTCTCTTTTTTGTCAAAAGCATCATGCATAATGGATATAAAGTCATCTGACTCTGTAGAAGCCACTGTTCCTGCAAATTTTTTTGTGACAGCATTTAGTTAGTGTTGATGTTTTTACCTTATGATTATGATTTAGTTAGTGTTGATGTATTTTTTAGTATTTTCACCAAGCATACAAACTGGCATTTTATTTATTTGAAATGGTATCGGGCTTACATCCAAATACTGAGATAACATCACACTACTTCTACTATTTGAGTTTAAAGTATTTACATGAACAATCTTGTTCTGGTAAATTAGAAGTGCATTTGTTGTTCATACTTCGTCTAACTAGGAATGACACATAACGATGTCGATAACAGTGTTGATGGAAGATTTATGCAAATAATTTTTCACCTTTATTTGATTTTCTCATTAGTTTAATTTTTATTAGTTTTATCTCATTCCATTCATGATTTGTCACATGCAGTTTTGAATTTTTAAACTGCTTTGAAACATCTCTATCCAATTGCTCAATGGTGAATAATCCATTTATAACATCTCAGTACTGCCTATATGGATTGCAACCACTTTTTTGATTCAAATTACATTCTTTATTATTCATTATATTAAGTTCTAATATTGAAAATAAATAAAACAGTTGTAAAAAAATAAATAACAGTTTCCTTTTTTCTAAAAACTAATTGTTATAAAAAAAACTGCATAAAAATATATAAATCAATTCTAAGTTTTTTTTTTAATTATAATAATTATAAAAATGAAATAGGAGATTTTTTCACTTATATGGGATGTGTTTATTTTCTTTATTATTCTTCTAGCTAATTCATTGTGTTTTGATAAACATGAGTTTTTTTATACAATTACTCAGTTAATAGAAAAGAAGGAAAATAAACTTCAACAATCAGACTTTAAAAATGTTACTTTATTGTTATGTTAGATTAAAAAGTAATTATCAAAAGCTGTTGATAAAAAGTAATAGTCTTTTAAAAACAAAAGAACAAATGGTAGAAACGTTGCTAAATGTAGAAATGTTAGCAAAAAAAATCAATTTATATAGTGAGTAATTTAAATTTAGGTAATAAGTTAAAAAATGAACCAATTTAAATTTAATTGTTATTTAATTGTTATAAATTGAGACCTGTATATATATCAGTGGTATACACTTTTGGTCGTCAATGAGGATCACGAGTGTTTGCCTCTGCAGTCTTCTGCGTTTGAAATTTACTGCCAACGCACAAAAAGTGCTAACTGGCATGCTTGATTTTAAAATATGTTTGTTTTTTGCACCTCTTTAATTAGAATTTGATTAAGAAAAATGATTTGTTGCAATTTAAAAACACACTTTTGACAATTTTTTGACAAGCGCCAGCCGTAGATTTGGCGGGCGTGTGGGCAAGCGCAAAACTGCAAGAGCATGAAAGTGCTCGTCAAACGGAGAAGACTGCCACTGGTATATATAGATAGGCCTTGGCAGGAGTAAATGAGTGCGAGAGCAGAGAAAAGCTCTCCTAAAGAGAACACAGCAAGCCGTTCAAGCTGCTCCTCTAAACAGCTTCTTACAAGAGTTTTTGGTTTTTGCGCAAACTATTTGTTTATTCATTTAAAAAAGTTACTTATTAAATACAAAATTTTGGTTTTATACATGTCACAAGCGGTTTGTAACAAGCACGCTTGTAAAAAGTATGTAAGTAAACATAAAGCTTGAAGCATACCTTTCTTACCTTAATATTACTACACTGTGTGCCATAAAGACCGCCAGTGCCATAAAGACTTCTCCCCACCTCTAATTTTTTTTTATATTAAGATAAATACTGCTAAAATATGTTATTTTTGTGTATTGGATAAATCTAAAGTAGATCAGAAGTACCAAAAAAAATTTAATTTTTTAACCCTTATTTACCCCCTTAAAGCAATAAAGTTACCCCCTATAAAAGTAATCCCTTCTATTATTATTATTTTAAAAATCAATATCCTTTATTATCCTCTTTAAAGTATTATAATATAATCTATAACTTTAAACTTAAATCATCAGAGTCCCTTATAGTAATAATACAAAGGAAAAATAACAAGGAAAAAACAATGAAAGCATTACAAATATTAACACAACTACATGTAGTAATAACATGTAGTTATTTCAGATTTTATGTGGAAGTTATTTATATAATTAACCACGTAAGCTTCCTATTTTACTTTTCAGTTAATTTCAAAATTATCTCACTATTTTAACTATTTTTTAGTATTTTAATTTTTTGTTTTTTTATTTTTACGTTTCAGTTTTTAAATTTTCTTTTATATTTTTCTGAGTTATATTTTTAAATTTTATTGCAATTCTCCTATTATTGACATTTTTATGTTTTTAATTTGTATTTTGGTTGATTGTATGATGATATATGTGTTTATTTAATACATGTAATCCTGTATATTGTATAGTAATAAAAACTTTTGATAAAACAAATCTTTATATTCTGCTTGGACCAATCCTTGTAATTATATACATTTAAGCTAATATAAATTAAACTTATATTTTTTATACCTATTGCAATCAAATGTGTTCATGACAATTTTATGTGTTTCTGAAACAGTTGACACTAAATTTTCTATAATTTTTTTAAAATCAGTTATGTATACATGCGAGATTTCCATCAGTTTATTTTGAACACTTAATAAGAGTTGAAGTTTGAGTAAGATTTTGATTTGTTTGTTCTATATGAAAGTTTTGCGTAATTTTTAATTAGCATTCGTCATATAATTATTACAATGCCATGCGGAAAGGTGTTAAATGGGAAAGAAAAAGCAAAAGTTATTGCTTATAAAGATATTGGTTTGTTTCATCAACAAATTGCAAAGACAATCAAAAGGTCTCATTATGCAGTTAATAATTTTATAAACTTTAGGTGAAAATTACAACAAAAATCATCATAAGGGCAGAAATAAAAAAATAGCCAGAAGGCAGCATTCTTCCATTATGTATTTAACATCATTCAGAGTACAAACAGCAAGACAAATAAGGACTGAACTGCAATTACCTGTGACCACAAGACATGTCCAACAAATTTTATCAATTGAGGACGGTTCCAGTGAAAAAAAAAATGTTTACAAAACCACCATTGACTAAAAAATATAAAAGTGCAAAATTTAAGTTTCCCAAGGACCACATGACATGGGACGCAGAATAGAACTAAAGCTTAAAATTGTTAACTGTTGTACGCACACTAAATATGAACAATATCAAGTAATATTAAATTCAAAAATAATAAAACTAAGAGTAATGTCCCTCTTCCTTCTGAAAGATGGAATATATACAGGGTTGTTTCGATTTTAATCATGATTTAAATTAGACAAATAAAAATAATGATTTAAATTGAGTTTTTTATTTGAATTGTTTTTAATAATTATTTATTCACTTAATCTCATAATTCAATCAGATATTAAAGACTAGTCATTGGTCTTAAAATAAAATGTCTGGAAATATTAGAAATCTCAACATAAGTAGAATATAAATTCTAGTAACATCACTTTTTGTTATTTAAATTTTTTTCCGTTGAAAATTTTTTTATTTAAAATGGACCTAATGGATTATTGATTTGATTTGAAAAAATAAATATGGCATTGTTATGAGTCACAACTTAGGAAGAGGGACAGTTATGGTGTTGGGTGCATTTTGTTTTCACAGCAAAGTTACCATATGTTTTTTTACAAAAAAATTGAATGCAAGAAGTTATAAAGATATTTTAGAGGATGTTTTTATCAAGTTTAGTAAAAGTTTACCTACTGAGAATTGAATTTTCCAACAAGATAATACTGCGATTCATGCAGCACTATGGATGATGCTTTATGGATGACTCCCCTTAATTGCATTTACAAAAGATTTTACTAAAACAAAAACAAAAAAGGTTTAACCTGATTTTTTTATATTAGGAGAATAACAACTAAATCTATTAAATGTATATATATATATATATATATATATATATATATATATATATATATATATATAATATATATATATATATATATATATATATATATATATATATATATATATATATATATATATATACACTACCGCTCAAAAGTTTGGAAGCAGTTGGGTTTTTTTTACAAAAACATAGATAAAAAATAATTTCATACCTTTATTCACTATGTAATTAACAATTACACTTTAAATTAAACTTTTACCAACTATAATCAACATCTGTCTGTCAATATCTTATATATATAACCAACTATCTGTCAATATTATTTATATTTTTGATTCATCAAAATGTCCACCTTTATTTTTAATCACAGCTGCGCAAATTTGGGGCATTCTATTTATTAATTTAGTAAAATATTCACAATCTAATGAATACCATTCTGTTTGTAGGTATTACCACATGTGTCTAGCACTACTTGGAGATCTATTTTGAACCCTTCTATCCAACTCGTCCCAAACTAGCTCGATTGGTGACAAGTCAGGTGATTGGGATGGCCATATCATAATTTCCAAAAGTTTTTCTTGTTTTTTCTCATTTAAATAGGACATACACAATTTTGAAGCATGTTTCAGATCATTATCCTGTTGAAATATGAAATTTGATCCAATAATTTCATTTCCAGAAGGCAAAGCGTGGTCCTGCAAAATTTGTAAATATCCTTCTTTGTTAAGTTTGCCATCTATTTTTACTAATTTTCCTGGCTTATTATTTCCGAAACATCCCCAAAACATTACATTACCTCCACCATGTTTAATTGATGGCACTGTACACTCTGGCAAAGCCCTTTCATTCTTAGATCGTTGGACAAAAACTCTTCTGTTTGAAACGAAAATTTGAAATTTCGATTTGTCCGTCCAAAGTACATTTTTCCATTTTTCAAGTGTCCAATCTTTATGAGTTTTAGCCCAAGCCAAGCTGTTTTTCTTATGTTGTTTTGTTAATTTCGGTTTTTTAGCTGCTACACATCCTTGGAGACCGTCAGAGTTCAATCGTCTTTTAACTGTTGAAACGGACACTGTACTTAGACGAATTTCATTTAATCTTGCTGCAATTTGGGGGGCTGTTAAATGACGGTTTCGCTTTGAAGTTAATTTTATAAATTGAACTTCATTTATTGTTGTAATTTTGGGTCTCCCACTACGTTTCCTGTCTTGATTACTGTTGGTTTCTTGTTGTCTTTTTAATGTATAATGAACCCCTTTTTCAGAAACACCCAGTTTTTTTGCAATTTCTCTCTCACTATACCCTTCGCCTCTAAGTGTACAAATTGCACTTCGTTTATCAATTGTTAACTGTGATCGTTTTGCCATTATGAAAATAAAAAATAAAAATTTGTCTAAAAACACCACTCGACTATAATTGGTTTAGCGCACTGTTATTAAAAAGATAACTTATCGGTCGGCTAGTAAATAACTGACTGAAAGATGTTTGCTAATACCTTTGGTAACATAATTTTATCGATTTCATGTTCAGACGTGTTTGTTTTGTTTATTAGATAAAATAACTTCAAAGCGTCTATTATCTTTAAATATAAATAAAAGTAGTTATATAAATCAGATTCAATTAAAAACATACAAAAGTATATTGACTTGTTAAAAATGAAGTAACTATATTATAAAAATCGATTTCATCAATATATATTGACATTATATTCAATTTTTCGAAAAAAATTAACTGCTTCCAAACTTTTTAGCAGTAGTGTATATATATATATATATATATATATATATATATATATATATATATATATATATATATATATATATATATATATATATATATATATATATATATATATATATATATATATAAATATAAATATATGTATATATATATGTACATATATATATACATATATTTATATATTTGTATATATATATATATATATACAAATATTTGTGCGGTAGTGGTGTAGTGGTAGAGCGCTCACTTCATAAACGAGTGGTTCCGAGTTTGATCCCCACCAGGTCCTTGGTAGTGCTGCGCTCAACTCGTTTCTCCGCGCAGCGGCCTTGTTCGTCAAGGTTCGTGTTTCGGAGTTATAGAGTTAAGAGAGGGTTATAGCCACAAAATAAGTAGCATCCTTGTCTGTAGTGGCCTTCTCCGCCTTGAGGAGGTGAAGTAAAATAAAATATATATATATATATACATATGTATATATATATATTTTTATATATATATTTAATTTTATAATAAAAATATATTAATTATAAATAAATAAATTTATTTATAATAAATATATTTAATTTTAATAAACTTAAATATATATAATTATGATCTTTACTTTAAGCGTAAATTATTTTTATCAAGCGTAAAATATTTTTATCAAGCGTAAAATATTTTTATCAAGCGTAAAATATTTTTATCAATCGTAAAATATTTTTATCAAGCGTAAAATATTTTTATCAAGCGTAAAAATCAGTCATTACAATAAAAAATAAAATAATGTCATCATATAAAATAAAGATAAATTAAAATTTAACTTTTTTTAATTATTAATTTTATCTTTTATTATTAAGTAGATATTTTAGTAAATTTTGTATAAATATTCTTGTTCTCATGATATAATTTAAAATTTTTATTATGTATATTTCTTTTATGTTTTTTTTTTTACGTTTCATTTAATAACTTTGTATGCAAAAAATTAACTTTAGCTATATACAATTTTGTATGTATTTAAATATATATATATAAATATATATATATATATATATATATATATATATATATATATAAATATATATATATATATATATATATATATATATATATATATATATATATATATATATATATATATATATATATTTACATAAATTTAAAGCAGACAACAAGTTGTGGTTACAATGTTTGCAACAAAATCAAGATCTCTGTGGTTCGATGCTTACTCTAGCCTTTTTTTTGGCATATAAGTGTAAACTTCCTAGTTGAATTCTCTTTTGCAGTGATCATGGTAAGGTCTTCTTGGAGCACTTACAATAACCACACAAAAAGTGTATATGTATATATATATATATATATATATATATATATATATATATATATATATATATATATATATATATATATATATATATATATACCTTTACCTAATCTTTTAAGGTATTCATTATGGAATCGTTTGATCTAAAGCTCCAATAATTGTGTTTTTAAAAAAAACATTGTTAGATACTAAAATGAGGTGAAAATAAAAAAGTTTGTCGCATGACTGGAAATAACCTCAAAGATCAACTAAAAATCACTTTACAATAACCTAATATTAATTTATCCATCTTAATCAGTAAGATTAAGATGGATAAATTGGTAAGTAAGATTAAGATGGATAAAGATTAGTACTAAATATTTCTTAAATTGAAAAGCACAGAATTTTTTTTTACAGGAAAACATAAAAATATCATTAAAAAAATTGATTGTATTTGACATCAGAATCTATTTGCTCCAATGCACAGTGGGCTGGATATTAGACATATGGTGGACAAAATTATTTGGATCTTTTTCTTTTTTTTTTTACTAAAATCCTTTTTATGTCCAAAGAATCACTTTGTATTAAGATATATTTACTTTTATTATAATTTTTAGTTAAATAGTTCCTAATACTATAAATTATTTAACAAACTTTATAAAACTTAAAAAACGCGGATTTATAATTTTTTAATTTCAAATCCTATAACTTCTTAAAATTGTGGAACTGAATAAAAAACTATTCTAGTGGATCAAACTTAAAAAATAGTTGATGCAACAAACTTTAAAAAAAAAAAATTCGCATTTACTTCAGTTTAAATGAAAATTTTTACTAGATTTGAAACTCTACTATCGATATTATATAATAGGTTTTAAATATATAGATAAATATATGGAAATATGTAGAAAATATAAATAAATATATAGATTTAAAACTCTATTATTGATATTATTATATATTCATGCGTTTTGAATGTCTGTAGATTATTTATCATCTCTATTTATAGTAATGTATTTTTTTTATTTTTAATCTATTGGCGCAAGTTCTGAATAATAATATGTTTTTATTATCATAATATGTTATAATAATATGTTATTATTATCTGGTATAAAATAGTATGTTATTATTATCAATCTACTGAGTTCTGAAGGTACTATGCAAATAATCAACAGGCACTTTTCATTCGCTACTATTTTCATTTTAACCTGTTTGTAAACACAATATCCTGTAGCACCAGCAAAGCCAGTCTTGCATTTAAAGGTCAGTTTAGTTGATTCCTTAGCATTGTGATTTGCACAATAGTTTGTATAACACATAGCTTTTTAAGAGTGTGTTTTGGGAATATTTGCACTGAATAGCCATTTGGAATAGCATTTAGCTTTTGAGGATCTTATACCATTATATAAAAGATATATGTGGCAGCTATTTTTTTCAGTACCATTTCTTATAAGCTGGTATGTTAAAATTTGATATATCACCATTAATAATTAATCCTTAACCTTCATCAGGTGAATATATTTAAGCAGGTTTAATGGGGTTTTTTATTTCAAATTTCATAAATTTTTGACTCAGTTTTGTATTTAAACTCACTTCTTAGTTTCAGTTTTGTTGCATGAAGTAATTTATGGCAAAATAAAATATTAATAACATTGTTAAGCTTATTCTTTTTGTTCTGTTTCAAGCTTTTTCAAAAGAGCAACATGGTTCCCAACTTCATTGATGATGTACCATTTAATGTACTGTAGCTGAAAATCTTGAGCTAGCCGATTTTTATTATTTCTCTCAATATGAGTGTTATCATTGTTTGCAGCTATCAACTTTTTACATTATATTTTTATAAAGTTTTTCACTCAGAATCCTCTAGTAGGTGGGGGGGGGGGGTCTAAAATTCTATATTTCTTGTTTAACCAGTTATTCTTAATTGATTTTTTGAGAAAAGTTCAAAAAACAATTTAGTTTTTGTTAATTTTTTATGGTTGAACTTTTACTTCTATTTTAAAAATTTAAAGATATAAAAAATAAAAGTCTTTGCGAAAGTTTCTTTGCGTATAAAGTTACGCAAATTTTCTTTCAAATTTATGCTATTCAAATTTTGATTGGATAAATTTAATTTTTAATCATTTTAGAAAAAAAAAAGTTTTATCTGAAGTCTATTTCTAAAAAAAAACGTTTTAAATAAGTAAAACAACAGATTGTTTCAAAATAAATGTTTTATCTGAAGTCTTTTTCACTTTTCTTTAATGAAGTCAAGAATAAATCTTCTAAAGTGCCAGTCAGAAGAAGTTCAGTTAAATTCTAAAGGTTTAACTACTCTAAAGATAAACAGGCTAAAGGAATACCTCTACCTAAAAGGCTTTATAAAAAACAATCTGGGTGATCAAATTTTGAAATTTTCTGCTTTACTCTAAAACGCAGTGAATAGCTAGTTAAAAAAAATTCTAGAAGCAGTTAATAAGTATACCTCACAGAGGCTGAATGGTTGTATCATTCTTGCTAGAGTATTTTGGCTAAAATTAGCCTCAGGACTTCAAAAAAGAGAAAAGTGTTATGTGTTTGGTTCATGATGGAATATGATTAGTATTAACTTTCTAATTAAGTTGTTGCAGTTGGAAAGCTTTGGAAAAAACACATTTAATTTCAACAGTAGATATATACTTAATTATTTAAACCATATAAAAATTATGGTTCGCGTCGTTTAAAAATATTTTGGAAAATTATTGTCTAATTATTTGTCCAAGAAGTTAAAACTATGGAAAATAGTTGAAACCAGCTACAAAAACAAATGGATAACAATGGAAGAGCAGCAAACTTTACATCAGGTGTGCAAGATGAGTTCTATTTTAGTTTGAATAAAGTTACAAGGCAGCCCATTTAGCTGTGAACTAGACACTATTGAAGTAGATAAAGAAATGTTAGAATAAAAATAAAGTTTGAAAATGAGGTTCTTTATTCTAGGGATACAAGTAGATCATTGTTGCGGAGGTCTATTCTATTTAAATACATGATTGTTGATATAAAAATACAAACCTCCATCTTATGGAAAGTTCCCACAGCAATCGTCTATCACCTATGATAACTTTTATAGTTATTTTCCATTTTCAATAGTAAAAATAACAAACTGTATGTATTATTTTCATATATAATGCTTAATTTTTTTTTGTTACTTTTAAATCAAAAGGTATAAAATAAGTTTTTGAAACAGAAAAAGATTTCTACTTTACTATTTTTCTTATATTTAATGATAATAATAGTTTCATCTATTTTTAACAATGCCTTTTTTGTCAATATATTCACTTTTATTAAAATCAAAGTAGAAGGCTGAATAATTAAAATGAAAAAAAAAAATGATTATGATTTTCAGAATCAGCATGAAAAACTATTTAAGAAAAATTGGTTAAACTATAAAAAATCTGAAAAAAGATGTATATGGACCCCCCTCCCCACCCCTACCTCTAGTTTAAGATATCCAGAAACAGTTGAAAATTCTCCATCTCCAGAACAGATGAAAAGAATGGTATATTTTTAGGAACTAGTTTATTTTGTCAAATAAGTACGTAAAAGTCACCAATTTTTATATTATTACTAAACAAAAAAACAGAAAAATTGTTAGGTAGGCTATGTGTGTTGATTTAAATAACAAACAAAATAACATACATAAATAACATGTATTTTTGTATTACATGTATTTTTGTTTCTGAGAAATAAAAGTTGATTTCATGCAAATAACACAGGTCATTATTTTAAAATGGGGCAATGTACATAGTTCAAATAGATTGTATACATATTAAATTTACTAATTCAAGTATTTAATATATAGGTTCTCGTAGGTTCCCAAAATTATGTAATACTTTTGTACAAAATAAAAGTATTAAATGTTAAAAACTTACCTTGTTATTTTAACGCCAGGTTATAAGTGTATTATAAAGGGTGATATTCACTTTATATTTTTTTTATAAAGCTTTACTGTTAAATAGTTTAAATATATAAACTAATACCGTAAGCTCATGAAATTTTAAAAGTTTTTTTCATTATACATGAAATCGCAACTGATTTTTCTGGTTTTAAAAGACACTATTATACTCAAAACAATTTTCAAAACATTAATTGAGAGTATTACAAATATGGTTTGTTATAGGGTTTGCAATCCCAGAGGTCTTTCTCAATTTGGGATTCCAGGATTGAGAAATATAATCGCGTGTAGATCAATACAATAGTCTTTAAGTTTTTTTTTTCTAATAGTTAGTCTAAAAGTTGCATTTTTCTGCTGGTATTGACCCTGTATTAGCATTAAACCCAAACTCCAAAACTGAGAATTTTTTCCATGAATGTTAATATTCATATAGCAGCGATTTCGAAGTGACATCCATTTGTCAAAAAACAAAAAAAAAATTTCTTGATTACCCCAAATTCTGTACTTTGAGCGCTTTAATTTGCTGAACTAAACCTAATCTTACTTTTTTGCTGTACTCTACTACATGATTTGTGTGTACTGACGTTGGTAAATTTCTTATAGCAGTTAGAGTGGCACGTAAGTCTATTGAAGAACAAATCACATTAAATGAAAGTCCGTCAGACGCCGTTAGACAAGCAAGTGTAGCATGAAGTGTTTTATTTTCCTTTTCAAAATCGAAAAGTATTCTGTTTGTGGTTTAGACTTCTTTTTTGGTGGTTTATCTGATGTGCTTTCTCCAGTAATATTAGGTTGGGTTGGACTTTCGACCTTCACATTATGCACCAACAACATGTGTATATGAAGTCCTTTTGTTGAACTACCACAGGTTCTTAAAATCTTATTACAGTTTGGCAGTTTACACATCGCTGTTTGCCCTTTCTCTTCTCGTAAAAAATATTTCCTATCAGCTGAGTTACTTTTAATTGTAAAATCCACATAAATGCCATGCTTATTTAATTTAAGCTAATTAAATTAATTAAGCATGTTAATTAAGTTAATTAAGCTAAAATGTTATGTTTATTTAGGTTTTAATTTTAAGAGTAAACCTTGTAAGAAAGGTACGTATTTTTTTCAATTATAAAAAAGTTTATTTTCCAGAACAACAGAGCAGAATAACTGAAAATAGAATTACTTTCTGCGATATTATACTAAATAAAAATTATTATATTGATGCGCATAAATTGATGTTAATTTCATAAATTTTTTGATTTCCACTTTATTTTCTTTGATCGTATAGGGAATCCCAGGATTGATATTAGACAATCCCAGGATTTTGGGATTATTAAAAAGGCCAGGATCCCGGGATTGCAAACATTAGTTTATTATATGGTTTTGAATCTAATAAATATTCATTTTTAAGGTTTTGTCCACCACCTGACTTACTGTGCAATGCTTGTAAATTGCTCTAAATTTAATCAAAAATAGTAAAAAGCATAACTTTGAACAATGGGTGCAAATACTTAACAAAATAATACAAATAAGAAAAAACAAAAAATATTTACATATAATTATGACCTTTTTGCACCTTATTAGCCACTCTGCATAAAAAATGGTTGTCGAAAAAAATTATGGGATTGGCTAATTGAGTAAACTTTTGATTGGGCAATCAAGTATACTGGGGAATTGAGTATTCTAGGGAATACTGGAGCATTGAGTATACTGGGGTAAGAGAAAACAATTTAGCTTCAAATGCAATTACTTTTTTAGAAAAAATATTTTATCTTTTTTTGTTATAGAGAATTTTTTACATTATACAAATATAAAAATTGAGAAAAATTTAGAACATTTAAAAAAAAAAAATCATTAATCGAAAAAAATGTTTACTGGTATACTTTCCCCTTATAATTGGGGAAAAGTATACCAGTTAAATTTTAATAGCAATTGATTAAGATATTAAGAAAATCAAGCTAAATTAATTAAAAATGAAATTAAAACTAGTCTTATTAGTAGATGAGTTTACAAAAAAATATTTTAATCAAACATACGAAAAAAACTATCAATTAAATAAATTTGTGTTGTTTCATGGTCAGAAGCAAGTTTGCAACATTTTTTTTACATTAAAAAAAACTTCACCATTTTTGTATTTTTTGGGTAAGCACAATCAACAAACCAAGACTTGCAACTAAAAGTTTCACATTGATACCTTGTTGATACCTTGTTGATACCTTGTTGTTATGAGCAATGCTTTTAAAAGTTATTGAAATAACTTGTTTTTTTTTGTCTTTGGTACAAGAAGAAGCTCTGAGTGATGATGTTGTATGCCTCTAAAGCTTTACTGAGTGATATTTTGTCTTATTTGGTTTGTTCTAGTTGCAATTTGCATGTTTACTGTTCCCCTAAAAAATTTTTAATATATTATTGATTATTAATTAATCAACACTCATCTTAATGCATAAATGAGAGCAATAATCATGTTTGCCCCTGAAAAACATTCATTGAAGGTTATTTATTAGTTAAGCTCATCTGAATGCATAGTGTGAGCATTGTGAAGATGTGTTTTTAAAAAAGCTTCACAGGGTTTTTTTATTTTGTTGCTATTAGCTGTTCAATTTTATTAATGGTTGTATTTTTTTTCGCTGGAGTCTTGGTACCATTTTATCTACTCACACCGTTGAAGCTGTTGTTGTTAACTAGTCTAAGTGTAATTTGAACATCTGACAACTTTTAAAGTTTTTAAAAGCTCCACAGGGTTTTTCTTTTTGAACTCTTTGTAAACTGTTTAATCAATTGATTGCATCCCTTTTTTTTGCGTGTCGTTTGTATCATTTTATCTACTTATGCACCACTGGAAACTGTAGTCTATCAGTTTTAGTGTGATTGTGTGATTTAAAAGATAAATTTTATCAAAGTTTACTATAAATATACATATTCAGTCTAAATTTATCTCTTTGTACCAACAGTATCGTTGTTAACAAAAGAATTATTTAGTATATTTTACACTCTCTTTTTTTTTAATTCAATGCATTAGCAAAAAAATAAGTGTTCAGAAATTTAGTATCGCTATTTTAAAATATCATCTCTGCTACCCAAAATTTATAATATTTACCATTCTATAATCCGCTTCAACTGAAAAAAAAAAAGAAAAAGTTATTTACAATAAAAACATGGATGCCGAAAATTCAATAAACATGGATGCCAATAAAACTGTTTTTTATAACAGTCTGTTAAAATTTCATTATCAGAACTCTACTAAAATTTTAACAAAAAGATGTTGTAAAACTTTTGTTTCATTTTAAAATTTGGAACTGCAGCAATACCCACAGAAACAGTAATAATAGGACTTTTTGTCAAAACTTTATTTTTTACTAGGATGAGAATTTTAAAGTTTTAAACAACAAAAAACAAAATTTTATAAAACAGTTTTATAAATACCTTAAGATAAAACATTTAAATTACAATAATTAAAATTCTTTTCATCTTACACTTTGAATTCTTGAATCTGCAATTGTTAAAGAAAAAAACTTTTTTTCAAATTCAACTACTTATTTTCTTTTTATCTACTTAATTATTTTTAAAACTTAAAACTTTTTATCTACTTAATTATTTATCTACTAACATAAAATTGGATAAAGTTGACTTTAATACTTTGAATACTTAAATATCTTTAAAAAGTTGACTAAAATACTTTTGACATTTGATAACATAAATTTATTAATAAATATTTATTTATTAATATATGAATTTTTAGTAGTTTTAAAAGTAAAATAATGATATAAAAACAAAATAAATAGTATAAAAATTTTTGACAATTTATTTTTGAACAGAATAATTTTTTTTTTTTTAGGCATACATCAATTGTTGTTTTTGACAAAGAATATTTTTTTGGAGGAGATGGAATATCAGACTGCACTCCAGTAAGAATAAGAAAGCAGATTAAAGATATTAGTACACAAATGTTATTTTTTTTTCAACTTTATTTTGTTTTTTTAGTGTGGCACTATACTTGGGCCACCTGATGAGACTATAATACTTGGTGAAACAACTATCTCAAAAAATGTTTTTCATGAATATTTGACAGGATTGTCACAAAAAACCTTTAGGTAATTTTTATAATTCAAATTTAACCATAGACCCCATTTTGTTGACAATTTTTTGGAACTCATTGCATACATTTTGACTACTTCTGGTTTTAACTTTAATATACTTTTGTTTGTTTATAAACTTTTTTACTTCAGTTGAAGCAGGTTGTGATGTTCTTTAGTGAGCTGAACTTGTCTTAAATTTTCAAAAAAAAATGTAAAGAGTTTCTGCATTAAAGACAAATTTTAAAACCTATTAAAAGAATTGATAGTTCATGTTTTTCTGCAAATAACGGTCTAGCCAAAATTGGTCCTTTATAATCTATAAAAATACCATGTTTAAAAAAAATATCACTTGATAGGTTTCTTAAATAAATGGTTTAAATAAAACTGTCATAGAATTTTACAAGATATTTAAAAAGTATTTTTAATAAACATTTTGAACAGTCTGTAAAAAAGTCTTTTTACAAAAAAACTATTGTCCATCAAAATAAATGTAGAAATGGTTCAAAGCTTGACAAATCAGTTATTAAAGTTTCCTTGGTGTAAAGTTGGTGGAACTTTTTTTGACATTACTAAATTTAATATTTTTCCCAGAAACTATAACACATAATACAGAAATATTATGCACGAGCTGTAAACATAAAGATTAATGATATATTCATTTTAAATGCTTTATACATCTTGATAATGAAGCTTACTCAACCAATCATTAAGTTTCTAACTTTTTACTTTGAAAAAAAATAGGTGCTTTAGGTAATACTTTTTCTATTTCTCAAAAATATGAAAAGTATTTCCAAAGCCACCAATATATATAGCTTCAGTTTATGCAAAAAAAACCTGATTCTTTAAATGATTAGAACTATGATGTTGCTATAGCTTTTATATAGTTTTATAGCTAGCTGTTATCTTTCTAAACAGCAGGGTTTTTATCTTAGTCAGCTGTTATCTTTCTAAACAGCAGGGTTTTTATTTTAGTCAGCTGTTATCTTTCTAAACAGCAGGGTTTTTATCTTAGTGAGCTGTTATCTTTCTAAACAGCAGGGTTTTTATCTTAGTCAGCTGTTATCTTTCTAAACAGCAGGGTTTTTATCTTAGCCAGTTGTTATATTCTAAACTGTTTTTTTTTTTAATTTATTGAATTACAATTTAAGGAATAAAACACTGCTCAGCTAAAAAAAATATAAACCTGATATCTTTAGGGCTAAAAAGTTAGAACTTGTGAAAATTAATTTATATTCAGAACTTAGTAGATTGTCCTAAAGCTACTAAGTTCTTAGTAAACAGGATAATGATCCTGATTATAAAAATGTAAAAGTTAAAATATTGTAGGAATCACATCTTAAAGAAATACTTAGTCATAATTTAAAGTGTGATATATCAAGAATTTTTTTTTATTTTTTTTTATTTTAGGCTGAAATTTTATAAAGAATCTTTTCCTGCACTGCTAGTTTAAACAAACTGTTCAGACAAACCTTGTTTCATTGTATTACGATTGTTCATTGTTTACATCATTTTTTTACCTTTTAGGTTTTTTTTATTTTTTACCTAATAGGTTTTTCTTTTTTCATTAGCGTAATAGGCTTTTTCAAGTTTTAGATATACTCAAATTATTAAAACTTCTTAAAGCTGAAAAACTTTGGAATATTTGGATTATTAGCAAAGATATCTTATTAATTTTTAGCCAAATCAATATTTTTATGATAACATTCATAAATATATCATGGCGAAATTGCATTTAAAATCTAAAGTTTTTTTTAATTTCTCTATAAATAATTTGTTTTGGTAAATTTAAATAAAACTCTAAACTTATAAGGTTTATTTAAGATGTGAACACAAATTTTGTGTCACTTGGACATTCCCATAAGCATTATTAAATTTAAAATACAATATTTTTAAAATTTAGTTAATTACAATCGTTTTTTGTCAAACATTATAGTAGTCTCTATTATTATTCTTATTAATACTATTTACTATAAACTCGATCTTTAAGACATTTATGTACTGTTCCATAAAAATTGCTCCAATGTTGCAAGTAGACTATTCAAACAAGTTTTAAAATCAATTCTTTTTGCACTCTAGCAAAACTAAAATTCTAAAAAAATTTAAATTTCAATTGTAATTAATTTTATTTACTATTTATATATACAGATTACTTTTTATGGCATTGTTAAAATTCTTATTCCGATGCTAAATCCTTATTCAGATGCTAAATCCTTATTCCAATGCTAAACCCTTTACTTCATACTAAATCCTTATTCCAATGCTAAACCCTTCACTTCATACTAAATCCTTATTCCAATGCTAAATCCTTCACTTCATGCTAAATTCTTATTTCGATGCTAAACCCTTCACTTCATGCTAAATCCTTATTCCGATGCTAAACCCTTCACCTTGATTAGTTTGAATTTACAGTTAGGGGAAGTTTTTTTGGTTTGTATTCTCTGCATTTATAGTTTTTTTAATTGTGTTTGGAGAGGATTATTAGTATAACTTTTAGCACATGACAACTATCTTTAGTTGTTGATTGTGCAACAACCACACAAAATTACACAAAAACTGTATTTAGAAAGAACTTAATTACATAAAAATTACACAAAAACTGTATTTAGAAAGAACTTTAATATTGTTGATAAGTTTTACAAATTCGTTGATGATTATTCTTTTAGTTATAAGTTTAAGTGGTTTTATCTGAGTTTTATTTTTTTTTTTAAAGAATAATGCAGTGGTGAGTTTAAAGGTGTGCCTTCAAGGTTTTTTGCTGGGTTCAAAGGGCACACCTTTACTTTCACTGTTAAAAGTTTCAATTGTTTGTGAACAAGGTCTGTTTGTATAGATCTACATTTTACTTAATTTTTTAATATTTTTATTGATTTCTGAAAAGAAGTATTTAAATAACATATAGTTTTGACTTTTTTTGAAATACTTCTATATTATCTTTTTAACCTGGAATGTTTTGAATGAATAAAAATTAAATTCTGGATGAATCATCTTTTTATACATTCAATTATAAATTATGTCAGGTCAGGTTAGCCTGGTACTGGTAACAAAGGCTAGATGCTGACTCCAACATAAAGCACCCCCTGCCTTAGGGCTTCTGGTTGAGTAAAGGCTAGAGATGATGTCTTGATAAAATTACTCATCTCGGGCAGGTGTTAAATGCATCCGGCTGCTGTCTTGTAGAAAGTCTCCTTGGCAAAGACTTAAAGGGTAAACAGATTCTATCTGTTGACCAGCCTCGCACCCCTTCTTCATCTATTAGGCTGGTGCAGATATATTTTTAATACATTGTTTCCAGTTTAGAATGTTGAATGCTGGATCTTCTTGACTCTATGCATGGGTTTTGCTTGTGTCTCTGTTTTTATGACTAGGCAACTCAATATATTATCTCTTAATATATATATATATATATATATATATATATATATATATATATATATATATATATATATATATATATATATATATATATATATATATATATTATATTATATATATATATATATTGCATATAATAAATATTCATATATGAAATACAAAGGTAATCAAAATGAAATAAAAATATAAAATTGTCCTTATCTAAAAAATACAAGCCTTAGCTCATGCACCAGCATTTGGATAGTTATCATGTATAAACAAACCGCATTCTTTCTTTATGTTGCCAAGAAGGATCTCTTAAACCAGTTAAATTAAACCAGTCGTGCTAAAAAGGCATTTAACAGGTGCACTGCTGGTGCTCAATGCAAGATAATAAGATAACCTGCAACAATAGAAACTATGTAAAATAAGCAACATTAAACTTCTCAGAAAAAAAAAATGTTTACAATGCTGAACAACTTTTTTTTTTTCAAAAAAATTACAACGAATATGAATTTATTAAAAAAAAAAATTAGATTTGACTATATTTTTATTTTAACCGTATATTTTAGTTGTTGTTATTTTTGTCACTAGTATTAGTTTAATGTCAAAAATAAAAATATCTTCTACCTAGGCTATGGATGCTAGAATAGGGAATTTTTCTGCATTGTTTTTACAAAACTGCAAGGCTGGTGATTGATTGTCACAAATGGTAAGATAAAGATTTATTTCAGCTTGCAACCCATTGTTATTCTCTAATATTGCTCCAGAATTTAGTGAAGATTTTTTTGTAATATTTAGAATTTAGTGAAGATTTTTTTGTAAGTTTCCTGTAATAAAGTTTTTTTAAAATCCTGAGCTGCTTTGGAACTTTTTTTTGATTCTTCTCAATGTATGATGCAGGGAAATCAATCTTTTTATTTATGGTTCCTGTTTGTGGTAAAAATGTTTGAACCAAATAAAGAAGTTTTTATTTTGTCATAGCTGTTTTCTAATTTTTAACAAAATTTCACATTTTTCTTTTGTCAAAACAGCGTCACGAATGGCTGGATCAAAACAACATACTAATTCTACTAAGTTAGTAACAACAAACCGTTTCTCAATGCATTTTCAGACTAACTTTTTATATCGTTTTATAGCAGAAGAATCTGTGACTTGAACAATACAACAATTTTTAATTTTGATAACCATAAGTGGAAGGCAAGACAAATTTGGTGTTCCCTCGCTAACAAGTAGAGTCAGTTCTCGAAATGGACATAAAAAATTGCGCAGTTCCTGCAGAAGTTCTAAATTTTCACTAAGAAAACATAAATCATACTTCCTAATTTTTTTAACACTGTATCAACATCTGTATGTTGATACAGTGTATGTTGATCAACGTGAGTGTTTAGATCTGATCAACATGAGATCATTTCAAGAATCATTTCAAGAATTTCAAGAATAGGTGGTCTTATCTTTCACAGTTTCAATTTCATTTGATAGCATATATCCCTCAAAATGTAAAGCTTTTATTACTTCTTTGCATTTGCTTACCAGTAAAGTTAATTCTGGAATTTTTTTAAGCTATCTGAGGTTAAAAGCAGATAAATTTCATGTGCGGTGCATGTTACTCGTTCATGGCCTAATAGCTTTGATAATTTGTTCATATTAGCTGCACCATCAGTTGTGTTAAATAATAAAAAATTCTTATCTTTAGGTAAAAATTTTTTTAAAACAGTTTTAACAACTTGATAAAGTTGCTCAGAAGTGTGCGACTCCACTGGCTGAACAACCAATGTAAAAATTTTAAATCTTGAATCATGCACAACACTTAAACAATTTCCAAAATAAGGTAAATGATTATGCTTGTCAGTCCAACCATCCATCATCAAAGTTCCACTTACACATGATTGTAGAACATCTAAGACTTTTTGTTTAACAGAAGTATAAACATTTTGTAGGGCAAATCCAGATATACAGTCAGATGATGTATTTTTCAAACAAAAAATTTTAAAACCTTTCAACTAAGTTAAATGGCTCAAGATCTGTACATATTAACAGACAAAGATCTCTATTGAATTCAAATTGACTTTGTGCTGGTTTATAATATTGTACAGTATGGATCCAATTAGTAATTTTAGAATTAACTTGTTGCTCAAAAGTCTTTCCATGTTTAAAAACAACATGGTTTAGATGATTACCAGAGGATGTCATAGTTAAAGTAGCATAAACCTTTGATAAATAAACTTATCGACATGTCATTGCTTTGGATGTAGTAACCCTAAATTTGTGGTTAGACAAAGAAATCCATCTCAGATCCTTGAACAAGCAAGTTGTACCAGTTTTCTCTCAATGGAAACAAATTTATTTACTTGTTCAAGACCTAGTATATATATATATATATATATATATATATATATATATATATATATATATATATATATATATATATATATATATATATATATATATATATATATATATATATATATATATATATACATATATATATGTATGTATGTATATATATATATATATATATATATATATATATATATATATATATATATATATATATATATATATATATATATATATATATATATATATATATATATATATATATATATATATACCCTTATAGTGTAGTCGAAAGAGCGTTTTAATGTAAAAAAAGTCTCTTACGACTACAATTTTAATTACCTCGTCTCTTAAGCTGTTTTTGATTGTCATCGAAATGTCAAAGCAATTAATTTATGCGGAAGTTCATTAAATTTAATTGTTTTTTAAAAATTTTTTAAAAAACCGCAATTATAACGACTAGAAAGTTTTTTTTAATTAGTTGTGTTTTTGTTATTGATTTAATAAAAAACATTTTTAAAACATGCGTAAATGTTGCTACATCGACTATCTTATAGCCTGACTCGCAACTGAGTGCTGCTACATCGACTGACAAATAGCCTGACTCGCAACGGAGTGCTACTACATCGACTGACAAATAGCCTGACTCGCAAGGGAATGCTGCTACATCGACTGACAAATAGCCTGACTCGCAAGGGAGTGCTGCTACAACGACTGACAAATAGCCTGACTCGCAAGAGAGTGCTGCTACATCGACTGAGGGTTTGGTTTGGCCAGGCAGTCTATCAATTAAAAAAAAAAATTTAATTTTTAAATTTTTAAAACTTTTTTTGGTCTGGTTTATTAACGCGCTCTTTAAAACTACAGTTTATAGGAAATTTTTTTTGATGCCACGCAAGAGACATGCAAGAGTATATATATATACATATACACATACATACAATAGTAATAATTCTGACCTTTAGAATGATTATTTCTTTTCATTTTAAAATGTCAATTGTACAGATGACAGCTTTTCTTTTTTTTATGATAAACAATGACTACTGTTTTCGGACTGCAAGAAACTTTTTTTATAGCGCGAAAATTAAATATTCAACATTAGACTTACAGTATTTTACCTCGAGATTAATTTACAGCATAGAATTCCATGGTTAAACCAAATACTTTATTACGAAACAATTGGTAGGTGATATGATAAAATTGTATGCCTTAAATTAGACATAAACTAAATTAAAGATTAAAATCAATTAACTAAGTATGACTGTAACGGCTGGCTATGGCTACTTAATTTCATGGCTGGCGAAGGTATTTTTTACAGCTGGCTAAAAATAAAGCAGTGCTTGGCGACGGCTAGTGGCTAACCGCGGCGGCTTGCGGGTCTAATCAGCCAATATCATTGTTGTTGGTGACTTTAATGCTTATCACACAAAATGGCTTGACTCTAGTGTCAATGACTCTGCTGGTATTAAGGCCCACAACTTTTGTCTTTCTCAATCTCTAACAACCCGAATCATTTACCTTCTCTACTCGACTTATGTCTTGTTTCTGATCCTAGTCAGTGCTCAGTTTCTCCACATTCACCCTTAGGTACCTCTGATCACAGTTTGATTTCTCCAAAACTATTATCTCATTCTTCTTCATCATCAGAATCCCCCTATCATCGTACATCTTATAACTACCTTAAAGCTGACTTGGGTAGAAATCTTTTGTCTTCCTGTTGACAAATGTGCTTTTTACATAACTTTATGGATTCAGGCCTGCATGAAATCCTTTATTCCCTCTTGACGGTTCCATGTCAAGCCTCACTTTTCTCCATGGTTTTCCTCACATTGTGCTGCTGTAATTCCCAATCGAAACTGTTACTTCCATATCTATCAGAAAAACAATTCTCCAGAAAACAGATGTAATTCCACCTCTTTTGTATGATTCAGACTTGTCACTAAAGACTAAGCTGAATTGTTTGCTAAGAACTTTTTATCAATATCATCTCTTGATTCCACTAGTTGTGTTCTACCTGATATAGTCATCAAACAGGTTGATCCATTGCTTGACATTCATATCACTCCAGCTTCTGTATCTAAAGTGATTTCCTGGTTAGACTCTTCTACAGCTTGTTGCCCGGACAACATACCTGTTATAGTCTTGCAGAAGTGTTGTCTGGAGCTGTCGTTTATCCTTTCAAAACTATTCAATAAGTTCTTGTCAGAGTCTTGTTTTCCAGCCTACTGGAAAGCAGCATCTCTCATGCTCATTTTTATAAATTCTGGAGAGTGATCTGATTCATCTAACTACCGTCCCATTGTCTTCTCCCTAAGCAAGGTTTTTGAATCTTTAATTTATAAACACTTAATCTCTCATCTTGAATATAATAACTTACTTTCTGATCATCAATATGGATTTCAATCTTCTCTTTCTACGGCTGATTTGCTAACAATAATAACCAATAGATTTTATCGTGCATTAGATAAAGGTGGAGAGGTTAAGGCCATCGCTCTTAAGATTTCTAAAGCATTTGATAAAGTTTGGCATGCTGGTCTTCTCCATATGCTTTCTTCTTACGGTGTATCTGGAAACATCTTTAAGATTATTGAATCCTTTCTTTCCAATTGTAATATAAAAGTTGTCCTTGATGAACAGCACTCTTCTTTTTATTCTATAACCTCAGGGGTTCCTCAAGGTTCTATCCTTGGCCCTATACTCTTTTTAATTTACATTAACGATCTTCCAGATATTCTCACATCTAAGGTGGCATTGTTTGCTGATGATACTACCATTTATTCTTGTCATGATAAGAAGCCAACTCTCTCTCTCTCTCTGATTGTTTAGAGGGGGTATTTGAGCTGGAAAAGGATATTTTTTATTGCTCTGTTCTATAATGCATTTTATATAATATATATATATATATATATATATATATATATATATATATATATATATATATATATATATATATATATATATATATATATATATATATATATATATATATATATATATATATATATATATATATATATATATATATATATATATATATATATATATATATATAATATAAAATGCATTATAAAACAGAGCAATATAAAAAATATAAAAAATATGAAAGCCATAATACTAGTAAAAATAACAAATGATTCTTGTATTAATTGTCTCTGTCATTAAAACATATACTATTACTAATCAATGGTATTTTTAATTTACAGTGTATCATAAATAGAAGAACTTTTACATTTCAATTAATGTAGAATTAATGCCGCACTATGAGTCCAAATTAATGTAGAATTAATGCCGCACTATGAGTCCAAATTAATGTAGAATTAATGCCGCACTATGAGTCCAAATTAATGTAGAATTAATGCCGCACTATGAGTCCAAATTAATGTAGAATTAATGCCGCACTATGAGTCCAAATTAATGTAGAATTAATGCCGCACTATGAGTCCAAATTAATGTAGAATTAATGCCGCACTATGAGTCCAAATTAATGTAGAATTAATGCCGCACTATGAGTCCAAATTAATGTAGAATTATGCCGCACTATGAGTCCAAATTAATGTAGAATTAATGCCGCACTATGAGTCCAAATTAATGTAGAATTAATGCCGCACTATGAGTCCAAATTAATGTAGAATTAATGCCGCACTATAAGTCCAAATTAATGTAGAATTAATGCCGCACTATGAGTCCAAATTAATGTAGAATTAATGCCGCACTATGAGTCCAAATTAATGTAGAATTAATGCCGCACTATGAGTCCAAATTAATGTAGAATTAATGCCGCACTATGAGTCCAAATCATAAAAAAGTGGCGAAAGTCAATTTCAAAAATTATTTCAATAATAATAACTGTTTTATAATTTAGAAAGTATATATATGAAATTACTGGAAAACATGTTTTGCAGAATTTAAATTAAAGTATACAAAACTTCATGATAGCATTTTTATGACTTGAGATATTAAAGACTTAAAAAAAAAAGTGTTACCTGTGTTTGAGGAACCATAGCCATACTTTGGCATATCGACAACAAGACTGAGCTCACTTCTAAACCAATTCTGAGTTTCATATTTTGCTCAATAACAGAAAGCTTATGTTCTTACCTGATATTTTTTAATTTTCATTGTATATCCCAAGTGTAGAACGTACTCAAACAATCTAATTTAACAATGTAAAGTAGATATTCCCATTTTAAAAGACTTTTTATCAGTAGAGTAAACATTTTGATTTTTAGTAGATTGTTCATCTCACTTGGTTTTGCAAAACAAATATTGCACGATTGTGATGAAATCAAAGACACACAAAATCACACAAAGCCATGACATTTACCAATTTTCCATCAAGCATAGTTAAGTCAACAAATTTTATTTTTTATGGAACCATGCTTTTCATTAGTAAAAAGATCTAGATCTAAAATATAATCTTCAAGATTTTCAATTTGTTTTTTGAGACTTATTTCTTTTTCTGCAATGAGTTCACTTGTTTCCTTTTGGTATTGTAGTTAAAAACATCTACAGAAATGAGGGCTGGATGGTTTTGGATTATTCTAGATGTTTGTATCTCCAATTCTTAACTTCAAAGGAACTAATGCAGTTTGAAATACTGATTGTTCATTCTGCATTCCAGTAGTAAGATCAGTATCATCAAATCTTTGATTGTTAATACTTATTGAAGATGCCCCATCCATGCCACATTTTAAATTAAATATTCCACTGGTCACAGTTTCTTCTGAATTCTGAAGCTGTTCATACTTTAGTTTTGAAATTCAGGACAAAGTATGGTTAACCATGCTCTGTAAACTACGCTTTCCAGTTTCTGTAATATGCAAACCCTATGAGTAACAATCTACTTTTTTGCATCAGAGAATTCGCTAAAAGAAATCTGATGTTGTGAATCGCTCAAATCACAATAAACTTTAAGTGACAAAGCTTGATCTGCAGGCATCATAATTGGCTGATGTTTATCACTTTTTTCTTGTTTTGTTTGATTTTTTAGAAAAGATTTTTATACTCATTTAAAAATCTTTTCAGGATTTTGCTACAGCAGCTTCTGCTAACTCTTTTGCATGTACAACAGCAGCTTCTGCTAACTTTTTTGCATATACCACAGCAGCTTCTGCTAACTCTTTTGCATGTACAACAGCAGCTTTTGCTAACTCTTTTGCATGTACAACAGCAGCTTCTGCTAACTCTTTTGCATGTACAACAGCAGCTTCTGCTAACTCTTTTGCATGTACAATAGCAGCTTCTGCTAACTCTTCAGTTGAATAAGTTTTAGCCAATCTAAAATAACATGATAATTGTTGTATAAAGTGTTTTCATTATGATAATGCAAATTTTCATTAGGGTTACTCATTTTTTTATGTGTTCAAATTATTTGCCCATAGTTCCACACTTTTGTCACTTAGACGGTTTTCCTTAGTACCATTTCTTAATTAAAACTATGCTCTGAAAATGTGAAGCAAACTTTTGCAAATTAATGCCCTTCCAACCCTAAACTAACATAACAGGACTTAACTAACATAACAGGACCTTAATCAGAATTTAACTTAAAATAACAGAACTTTGTATTTTTACTATGAGAAAAATCTGGTCAACTTTAAATTGAGATTGTTCTAAAACCACAAATGCTTTTTATTTCTTTTATTTTTTTAATTAAACCTTACTTCCTTATATTTAATTATGTTGATATACCTTTGTTTAGAAATCAATGATTTGCAAAATGTTTTGGAATCAAATTGAGGTGCATAAAAAAAGTTATGAATATTTTTTGCAAAAGTGCATCCACTTCATATTGCACAAATGCTAAACGTACTAAAGTCCCAAAATCTACAGTCATAGATATTATAAATAAGTTTAAGACTTCGAAGGAAAGCTTGGAAGTTTAAGAAAGAAAACTTTCCTTAAATCCACAGAGGTTTTTTGTTCAATAGCAAGAAATGCGAACCAGCGAGATCTTGCAAGAAAGTCTTTGCATTCTTATATCAAGAAAGAAGTTGGTTAAAATAATGGTGGATAAAAGTATGTGCATAAGTCGAATTTTTCACAACTTCCTGGTCAACAATTTTACTATGAGAACAAAGATAAACCTATCAATGATCAATTTAAATATATTTGATAAGAAAAATTTGCATTTTTGTTGTGTGGCAAGCAATTTGTAGCTGTGGTATGAAGTCCTTATGTTTTGTCACTAAGAAGACCTTGACTGCCAATCTCTACATCAAAGAATGCCTCCAAAAAATAATTTTGCTATTTATGAAAAAACACAAACACCAATGTCTCCTTTTGGCTAGATCTTGCTGCTTCTAAATGTTCTAAAAAAATTCAGCAGTGGTGCAAAGATAATAATGTGAAAGTTGTTTCTAAAGATGGAATCCTCCAAATCATCCTGAAGAGGTCAAGATTGAAGATATTTGGTGAAAAAAAGAAAAATCTGCAAAATGATGCAGATTTTTTTTTTTTCATAAACCCGCTATAAAATTTGATATCTTTGCAAACAGCTCATCAAGCCCCTTAAAATTAATTTGAAACCCTAATTAATGTAAACAAATTTTTTATTTTAAAAAATTGAAATAAAAAGAATTTATGGTTTTAGAAAAATCTCAATTAAAAATTGACCAAATTGTTCCGTGTCCACCCAATATCACTAGGAAGATTACCATAGAAGGTTTAAAACCCCCTCCTACCTTGAACCACATTTAAGCGGGGATCTTATCTTGGAATTTTTTTCTTCTATTTGATTTACCTTCACTATGGCTACAGAGCCTCATCTGTTTTACCTAAATTTTTTATTACATATATTTTTATTTAACTTGTTTTTTAAATCACAGGTTTTTAAAAATAAACACAATGCTTACTTCTTAACTAGAAACTACCTCGAAACTTTCCTCCTTGTTCTTAATGAATACTTTATTTTTTTTTTTTTTTATCTGGTCTTCCAGCTCCTAAAGCTAAAATAGGTTCAGCATTTTTATTCTGGGATAACTCACCCTCAAACCAGAGTACTTCTTGTTTAGTTAGTCTTGCAAAGTTACAATTATGCTTTGTATACTTTATTCTAAATTTCAGAATAAAAAGTCTAGTTTTTCCTGAGAGGTCCACATCGGACAGCTCTTCATTGGTGATCATTTTTGTTTTCGCTTCAGCTTCTAAAACAGCCTGCAAGTTCACATGATTAATACCAACTTCTTCAATTATGTTTATAAGTTCTAATTTTTCATGTTTAATCAACAATAAAGAAAGCACTTAAATAATCTTGCAAACAAAATTTTATGCACTTTACAAGAAACTTTTTCCGAGAATAAATCAATTTCAACTTCCTTTACAGAAAAGTATTTTTTTTTTTTTTTTTTTTTTGAGTTTAAAAAAGATTAGTATAAAAAAATTGCTCAAAATTCACTTGCTATTAAAAAAGAAATTGGAAAAAAGCTTCAGCCACATTTTTGCGATTTAGACTCACAGTTTGTTGGTTTTTATAATTAAATTTAATTATATGTAAAATATCATTTTTTTAAATTTAGTTCTGAAAAGTATCACTTGTTTAATCATAACTGCAACACATTTTCAAATGAAGTATCACAGTTTCTTACGGGTAAAAAAATTCCATCCTATATTACCAATCTTCCTCTTGAAGTGATGTCAACACCATTTGGAGCAATGATAGGGCAGTTTTTTGAAAATGTGCGTGTTCAACCTCAAATTTCGGATAATTTTCATGAGTTTGGGGGTTTGAGTAGCAGCAGTAGCGAAACAAATCTTGATCATTACATTGGAAGTGATAGGTATGATTCAAAATTTAAATTTCTTCATTGTTTAAAGTTATTCAGTAAATCTTTTATTGTTACTCTATATTTTTATAATTATTTTATAAATATTTTAGTTTTTAATAGTCATGTAATTTTTTTTTGTGATCTTATGGGCCTATCTTGTGTATTACTCATGCAAAGATTGAGAATACATTATTTTTTCTAGTATTCTTTCATAAGAAAGGTTACTTCAAAATATATATACTTAATGGCAGTATTGTTATTTTTAATGACTTTATGACAGTATTGCTGTTTTTACTGCATATTAATGGTTTTGTTCAGCACAAGTCATTTTGGTAAAGTTTAAAATTTTTATCTTTTGCAAATTTTACCTATATAGAGGCCCCAGCTTGTGATCAGCATTTTGTCCTTTAGGTTAAAATACTTTAGGTTAAAATACTTTAGGTTAAAATACTTTAGGTTAAAATACTTTAGGTTAAAATACTTTAGGTTAAAATACTTTGATCACTCTCTCAAGAAGGAGGTGAAAATATTGGAGATAATTTTACACTTATATCCACTAAGGAAAAAAAATCAAAATATTTTAGATTTGAAGCCTTTCCCCAGCATAGCGCAGTACAATCGTGAAAATAATCAAGTTTCTGTAAAATAGCTCTAACAGCTGTTTCTTAGTATTTAAAGAATTTTTTTTATGTTTCAAAAATTAATTATTAACAACAATAAAAGATTTTGTTTCAAAAATTAATTATTGACAACAATAAAAGATTTTGTTTCAAAATACAACTTATCAAAAGACAGCAATGACACAAAACTTCACAACTTAGTGTGAATTTAGTGTGAAGGAAAACTTAGTGTGAACTTAGTGTGAAGGAAAAGTTAGTGTGAACTTAGTGTGAAGGAAATAAAGTGCAGAAAATCCACGCTCAACATTTGCAACAGATAATTGTAATCAATAGATAAAGTTTGAAAAGCCTATATGAGAAATTTAATTATTATTGTGTAATTATAATTATATAGAAATTTAAATAATAATAAGAAAAATAGAAATCATTTTGATTTCTATTTTTCTTTCATATTGGTTTAATTAATGGAAAATGTAATTATTTTAAATAGTTTAATGTAATTATTTTTAAAATAACTAAAAAAAGATATACTGATTGTCGCAAATTAAAGATGCTTAAAAATATTCATAAAAAGATGTATAAAAAATTACAATATTTTCTTTTTCATTTTTGTAATTTTTATTTTATTTTATTTTTTATTTTTTTTTTATCTTCGGTGATTTTTATTTTCTTCTGCAGCATAATAGCTAAAACATTGTATTTCAAAATGACTTCCATTGTCTTGTTTAAGATCATTATCTCGAAATGTTTATGAAGAATATTGATATCTATTTTTTTAATTCTATTTTTAAAAGCTCATTATAAACTTCAGTTAAAAAAACAATATGTACTTCTTGCTACTTATCAATATTTTTGCTTTCGATCTGTTCACAAATATTTATAAACTCACAGATAAGCAGATATTGAATGCTGGGCAATGTGTTGTTCTATAAATGCAATATCCTTGATCAATACATCCATACAAAATTCAGTGTATGAACTTTGTAAAGTTTAAATATTGTTGCAGGATGTTAGCCAGGAATATTTTTTTTATTGCGTTTTTGTGATATTGGGAATATTTATTGTTATTGTTCTACAAAATATTGGGAGTTCTTATTGAAATTGTCTTATTACTTCAAAAAAAAATGGTCATTGAATTTTGGAAATTTTAAACATATTAAGAATTCCATAATATATGTGGTGCCATTGGGCTGGCTAACACTCTGTGTTGACAACCAAACAGTTATTATTTTTTCAATTTATTTTAAGCAGTTAGTCATTAAAACTGAATGACCATCTTATTCTTTTTTTAGTGTTCACATATGTGGTATTATAAGCAATAATCTTTTCCATAACCTTTATTTAGTTCAGAACAGGTATTTGTATGTAATATTTGACAACAGCATCTGCTTTTCCATTTGTAAATGTAATGCTAACTTAACCTCTCTTTGCTTTTTTAAAACAAGCACTTGATGTTCTTTGATATCAGTTTGTTTATCATAAAAATGAAATGATCAATCTACTAACAGTAGTGTTTTCCTTATTTTTTTCTTGAAGAAAGTTTTTTTTGTATTTTTAACTCATCAAGTATGAGTTTGAAAAGTTGTCTCCACGTCAATCTTTCTTAGAAACAACTGCTGTCAAACTTTACTGCTTGGTTGGTAGATAAGTTTAAAGATTGCTAATTTTGTTGCACTTGATTTATATGTTTAGGTTTTTGTACTTATTTGTTTTCATTCTATGGATCATATATAATATCAAAAGAAGGGTTTTAGGGTTATGACTAAAAGAAGGGTTTTAGGGTTATGACTAAAAGTAGAGTTTTAGAGTTATGGCTAAAAGTTGTATTATTAAAAGATACAAAATCTATATTTTATTGTATTAGTAAAAACTCATCTTTAATGGAAAATTATATCTTTAATGGAAAAAGGTATCTTTTATGGAAATTTTTACAATAATTGATTAATAAAAAAATTTAAAAAGTAAATTTATAAATATAAATAATAAGCAACAGAAAAATAAATAGATAAATATCAAAAAAGCTTATTTTTTCAGAATTTTATTTTAGCATAAAAAGAGATTAAAAAAAAAGTTTCTTATAAGTTAAATTTCTTCAAAATATTGTCTAGAAATTATCTGTAGTTATCTTGGTCTCTCTAATTTGTACATTTGAAGATGAAATGTAAAAATTGTACAGAAATAGTCAAGAAATTATCTCAGGTAGCTCTCTAGTCTATCCAATTAGCATATTTAAAAAAATATGTTTAAAATTAACTTATATAGCATTTAGGTCTATCAATCAATTTATAATGTTCAAATTTTATTTTGATTTGAAAGTTGTTATGCTTAAAAATCATTTCAAGAACCATAAAGCAAATTGCATAAATTTTTTTTCATTTTTTAGCTTTCCTTGGCAAGGTATTATAAAAATATCTTTAAATATGCAGAGAGTGTGGAACTTAAATCTATGTTATCAGTTTTAAAAAAAAGTTAAACTAACTTACAGACTAATTATAGTCATTCCTTATAAATACCTTGAAAGTATTTTTTTTAAACTATTTTTCTTCCTTTTCAACTTTCTAATAAACAGAGACAACTTTTAAATCTTTTTGCTAGTGTAACTTGCAATTTTTTATTTTAATAACTCTAAAACTGACTTCTTCTAATTTTATAAAAATAAATTAATCATAAGGGTGTCACGTTCTCAAATAAAGCAAAATCATTTGAAAATTTCAAAAATGATAACTATATTATAAAACTAATTGAAGAAAAAAATATGGTCAAAAAATTAGTATAAATGCACTTTTTCTTTTTTAGTTAATAAAATTCTTCTTTTATCCTGTTTATTTTTATATAATTTTAGTAATAATTAATAGTTTCATGCAATTTATTTTTATATAATATAGTTATCATTTAAAAAATTTTCATATGATTTTGCCTAATTTGAAATCCAATATGTAGTTAGTTAACCACAATGCAACCTTATCTTGTTGCAATGAATGCCTTAGCGGCACTGTGGCGACTTATTTGAAATAGGTGTAACTGGTTCTTAAAGACATTTAGGCTTTCCGCATTTATAATCTCATCTGGTTGGAGATTCAGTTGTCAACAAATCGATTCGTGAAAGAGTAACTTCTATTAATATTATATTGAACTATCTCTTTGACTTAGGGTTGGCATTAAAAACCTGTTCAAAAAATCCTGCCCAATACAACCCGCCTGAAAAAACCCAATAAAACCTGGGTAAATCTAGGTTTTATTGGGTTTTTTAAAGATATTGAATAAGTTTATGAGCTATTACAACCAACTTTGACATTATAACTATAATATTATTAACTAAAATAGTTTTTAACTATTATTGTTAACAAATTTATTATTAACAAAATTAGTTATTAACTATTATAACCAATAATAACAGCTATCAGAGCAGGGTTATTAATATTTGAATCATTATTTGGAAATACATTAATTTTCATTCAAATATTTTTATTGATTAAGATTTTTAATCTTTTATGTTATTAACCTCCCAAGGTGAATTTAAATGAGTAGTAGTGACCAGAGAAGCTCAAAACAGTTAAGGAAGCTACCTTATTGTAGTTACAACCCTCTCTCAACTCTTTAACTCCAAAACACGAATCTTTATAAACAAGGCCGCTGCGCAAAGAAACAAGTTTGTTCATTTGAATTTCATGTTCAAAGTTTAATTGAAACGTCAGTTATTATCTCCCATTCTCTAACCTTCTTTTTCCCATTTCTCATTGACATTTTTAATTATATAGAATAATACTTTTAAATTTAAAATGAATCAATATTTAACGTGAAATTTTTTTTTCTATTACAGTTTTATATTATATTTAAAAATCTTTTTCAAAATAATTTGAAAAATTCCTGTTATAAATTATTAAATAACAATATATAAATAAAGGTAATGTAGAAAATGAAACTAATTTTCAATATCATTAAACAAAAAAACAAAAAATTTTGTTTTTTTGTTTAATGATATTGAAAATTTTGAGACAAAACAAAAATAAAACCCAAAAAACCTCAAATTTACCCAATAAAACCAAATTAACCAAAAAAACCCACTGGGCTGGGTTTTTTAAAAAAAACCCGGGTTTTTGCCAACTATGCTTTGATCAGTTGACTTCTGTCAATGGCGAGGCGCAGTATGGGTCAGAGTGTGGTACCAGTTTTGATTTTAAAAAACTGTATTAAGTCAGGTCTAAAATGCATAGTCTATTTTCATAAGGTAGGTGCTTTATACTTTAATCAATCTTAGTGGCGTTTCTCTGGACTCTCTCTAAGATATTTATATCTTTAATTGTATGTGGGTTCCAACTTGAAGCAGTGAATTCAAGATAAGGATGCGCGTACATTATGTATAATTTTTCCATAATGCTGCGTTGCACAAAACAAATGTTCTTTTAAGCATACCAAGCATCTTGTTGGCCTTAGAGATAGCAGTACATACCTGGGTGTTTTGTTTGAGATTGTTGCTAACTATAATTTCTAAATCACATTCAGATGAAGTCAATTCTAAATTAAGTCGAGTCAATTTATCAACGTCAAGTATTGTATAGGTGTGCTTTTTATTCATGGGACTGATGTGAAGAACTTCGCATTTAAAAATGTTTAGTCTCATATGCCACATACTCTTATCCAGTTATCCATTTTGGAGCATAGTACAATCATTCTGTTCTTCACCAAATCAAGTTGAGGTTATTAGTTTTATGTCATCTGCAAATATTTTAAATATTGACTTAATTCTATCCAGCAGGTCATTTACAAAGAGAATTGGTACCAATACCTTGAAGAGCACCAATAGAAACCGGTGCCCAGTCTGATACTGTTTCACCAATGATTACTCTTTGTTTACAGTTACTTTAAAAGGATTTCACCCATTTCAGAATTTGACCATTGATCTCATTTCTAGTTTTAGGATTATACTCATACGGTGAACCTTGTTCACTCTTTCTTGCCTCAGCAAAGTCAAGGAAGAGCAAGTCTACAGACAATTGATTAGCTGATGCTTTTGTTAAAAAGTCTATAGTTTCAAGGTGTTTGTAAAGCATGATAGGAGAAACAAAACCATGCTGTTCTTGTGTGATCAAATTGCTGTCAACTAGGTGTGCTAAGATGGCTTGCCTAACAATATTTTACAGTAGTTTTCACATAACCGAGATGAGACTGACAAGTCAATAGCTGCCCTGGTCAGTGATCAAATCTTTTTTGAATATAGAAGTAGTGATGTGCCGGATACCCGGTTCGGACCCGGAGACCCGGTAATTCGGCAGTTTTACCGGGTACCCGGTATCGGCCATTTTGTTGCAGTACCCGGCACCGGGTATCTTCAAATTGATTTTTTCTTTAGTTAAACTTTAACCATTAAACTTCTTGATATAAGTCTATAAGTGTTATGTAGTCGATAACCACAAAGTTCTATTAACTTAAAACAATCTCACATAAAATATTTTTTAATACACTTTTGCAAAAAAATTTATACGGATACAAAAACTGTAACGCTAAATGAAATAATTCGAGAATACGAATAAAAAGAATGGGAAACAAAGTTTTAGAATAGCTTCTTTTTATTCTGTTAGAACACAAGATAATTTTTAGCAATTTAGTTTTGAATGAAACGCTTATAATGCTTTCGAACGCTGATAGACTTTTCATTCGTATCAAGCAAAAATCATAAAAGTAGAGATATAAGGTAAATATTATACACATTTTTCATATTTTAATTTCGAGCGTATTATTAAAAAAATTATCGTTTCATATAAAATAAACGAAAACTTTGATATCAAAACTAGTTTCATTATCTTTATAGAAATTTTATTTGAAAGAAAAGTTATGGCAAAAAAAAGTATAGCGTGGAAGTTCTTTGATATAAGCACGACTCCTCATATGAGTAAGTGCAAACTATGTGATAGTTTAATTACGAGAGGAGGAAAATCTTTCAAGTCTTATGGAACTACAGCAATGGTAAAACATTTGCGTTTAAAGCATTCCAAAGAGTTTGAACTTGCGGAAGAAAAAAAAAAGGTTCAATCGTTGCCGTCTATTTCTGAAGCCTCAGTTGCTTCTACCACCAATACAGTACAAAGTAACATTATTCAGGCTTTACAAAAAAAAAAACAGTGGAATATTGATGACCACAGATCTATTCGAATCCATAAAATAATAGGAAAACTTATCACATTGGATATTCAGCCATTTTCTATTGTTGAAGATACGGGGTTTAATGAACTGATTAAAGATGCTTACCCCAATTACAAATTACCATGTAGAACATATTTCAGCCAAAACGTAATCCCTAGCATGTATGATGAACTTTTTAAAGATATAAAAATAAAAATCTCCGCGGCAAACTATTTGTCTCTGACGACAGATATTTGGACAGCGAATACTGCAAAAATCGCATTTTTAAGCATTACTGGACATTGGATAGATCTAACTAAATTTTCCCAAGAAACTGCTGTTCTTCGAGTAATTTATTTTCCGGAAAAGCACACAGGTGTTCATATAAAAGAGTATTTACAAAAAGGTTTAGAAACTTTTGAAATCCCGTTAAGCAAAATTCATCTTATTGTTACCGATAATGCAAGCAATATGAAGGCTGCAGTAAAAAACAGTGGAATGTCATCAATTCCATGCTTTATCCATACTTTGCAGCTATGTATTCATGACTTTATATTTAGCCAAGAAATCATCAAGGAAATTTTAACTTTATGCAGAGGAATAACAACACATTTTAATCATTCACCAATAGCATGTGCAAAATTAAAATCAATTCAGCAGCAGTTAAGTACTGTACCTCACAAAATGAAACAAGATGTTCCAACTCGCTGGAACAGTTCATTTGAAATGCTACAAAGAATGTTTGAACAAAAAGTTCCTTTGGCCACCTATGCAGCAGAATATGATGAAATTAAACTTCCTACTAATTATCAATGGGGAATAGTCGAAAAACTTGTTCACATTCTTGCTCCATTTAAAAACTTAACAAAAAAATGTGGTAGGAGGGACGAAACTTGCGCACAAATTATACCATCTGTTCTTGCATTAAAAGTTTTATTACAAAAAGCTTCATCAAGTGATATAAACGCTGGGATTATGACGATGATTGATGAACTAATAAAATCTGTTACTAAAAGACTTGATAAATTTTTGCTTAATAAAATGTTATCAACATTTTTGGATCCACGATATAAATTACTTTATCAACATGCAGATGAAAATGTTATTAAGGAGTGGGTTGAAGAAGCATGGAAAGAAATGCAAGGAGCGCAAGATGTTGTTGACTCTGACTCCAACAATGCTCCAATAGTAAAAGCTCCAGCATCTAATGGATTCATTAGCATTGATGATTGTTTTAAAGATGTAGCTTCTATGAGAACCGGAAGAAAGCAGAGTGAAAGACGTTCCGAGGCAGAAAGAGAATTAGTAGATACTGAAGTTGTTACCACTGACATAATTAAGAAGCAAACAATATTAAAGTCTGCAATTACTCAAGAAATAGACAACTACTTATCTCTGCCTCTTTTAGAAAATAAAAGTTCTCCGTTTTTGTGGTGGAGTAAATGTGGAATGCAATTTGAAAAACTAAAAAAGATGGCATTAAAATATCTTACAGCACCTCCGTCATCAATAGAAAGTGAAAGGTTGTTTAGTGCTGGTGGGGACATATACGAAGCAACAAGGAGCAGACTAAAAGCAGATAACGGAGAATACCTAATGTTTGTGCATTACAATCTAAAGTTAATAAAACAATTAAAATAAGATACAGCAAATAAGTGTTGTTTAAGTTCTTTTTATTTGTTTTATTTTATTCACTGTACAGTCGAGAAGGTCTACCTTTTTTTGCAATTCTTTATATTTCTTAATCTTTTGCTTTCCATAATATAACTTTCAATGGCGGAACTTCAAATTTTGCCCCTTTCCCCACAAAATATTATTTAGGCCCGCTCCACCAGGAAAGAAAAATAATTTTAAACTAAATATAGTTGTTAAAAAACTGTTGCACAACTTTTTAAAATAGTTAGGCCCTGCAACTTAGGCCCCTTTTCCTGCATTGCGGGGTTTTGCTAAATAGTACGTCGGCCACATAACTTTTTGTTAGTTAGCGTAAAAAGCGTATTTTGTGTGAATAGTTCAGCCCTAGAGATTTCACAAATTTTTATTCCAACTTTTAAAAAATGGACTCGGTGCCGAGTACCCGGACTCGGACCCAGTTTTTTCAGCCGGGTACCCGGAATCGGAGACTCGGCATAAACTGGTTCCGGCACATCTCTATATAGAAGTCATGTTCGCTACTTTCCATGCAATAGGAACCTCACCTTGTTTAAGTCACTGCTGAAACAGTATGGCTAAAGGTTTTGCCCATTTGGATGGACAGCTGTGTATCAGATTTTTGTGTTTTATTTAGATTCATTTCTCTAATAAGTTGCTTGACTTGATTAGTATTAATACTAATATTACCAAATTTATTGTTAGTTGATAGTTGTTTTATAGTTAGATGAATGCCCGGCTAGATGTTGAATTGAAAACGTTTTCGAACTGTTTGTTGATAATGTTTGCTTGTTGCTTTTTGTTGATCGTTATTAAACCAGAGCTATTGATATAGCATGTATATCAATAGCAAGTTTTTGCTATTGATATATGTGAACAGACATTAAGGATTTTTTATCATAAGCAAGGTTAAGTTCAAATTTATTTCATGCTTTTTTGTTAGTTTTCTTCAAACTATTTTTTCCTTGGTTGTACCGCATTTTTAAGTTTTTGGACTTTAAAACGTAGGTAGTAGTTGGACCATTTATTTGCCATGTTTAGATACCATAGCCATGATTTTAGTCTAGATAGTTTTAAGGTTATTTTCAGGTTAGATATTGCCTTATGATTGGGATTGACTCAATACATAGTTTATTATACATACATTTTTATTGGCTAGTAATGATGTCCGATTAATATTTGATAGTTTAGTGGACAAACAACTCATCTTTTTTATAGATTAAGTTGGAGCTGGTGAATTTATTTGTCCAATCGCTAAGAAAACTATAACTTCTAAGTAGACTTTAATGAGATTGACAGACTACACCCAATTATTTTGTTAGACAGCATTTACAGCTAATTTGATGTTATTGATTTTGAAATCTATAAGGTTGTTGTTTTGGTGGTTACCAAAAGTAGGAGGCCTATAGATTGCACTAAGTAAGGAAGAATAGTTATTTATAGAGAGTGAAAGCCAGAGTTGTTCAGTTAAAAACCACTTTTGACAGCAAATGTCTTTGGAAGACACCCAACGCAAGAGCCACAGACACCCAATGCAAGAGCCACAGATTGACCTAAAAGCTGTAATGCCTGAGAAGAATTAACATTACAGCATCTAAACTGGAGTAGTCAACTTTGATTAAAAAATCTTTTCTTGGATGAAAACAAGTTTACGGAGTTTGGATCAGTTACAAACTGCAATCTTAAATTCTAACTGCTTACCCTTAAACATGATGGAGGTAATGTAATGGTTTTAGGATGTTTTAGTTGGAACAGTGTTGATCCGCTCCATTGATATACTAGAACTGTTGATCAAGAAATATACAAAGACATATATAAGAGCATTTTGTTATCTCATGGGAAGATTAAAATGCCTTGTGGATGGATTTAAGGTCAGGAAAACAACCCAAAACACATAAGCACTTCAGTTCAAGAATTCTTCAAAAAAAGTAATTTTCTTTGTTTGAAGTTGATATCCTAATCAACTGGCTTTGTTGAAATAAGACGCCATTAAATATTTATGGCAATTTGTTGACCATCAAATACTAGATATGTTCAGAAAAATCAAAAAAGTATTGCACTCAATTCACATTGATGTTTGCATTAATTTAGTTGACTTTATGCCTCCTAGATACTAAGCTATTATTTATAAAGATTGTCCTACAAAATGTTAATTTAATTTTTCATTTTTAATAAATGTTGATCATTTTGATTTTTAATAAATTTTAATTGTTAAAAAGTTCCTACTTTTTTAAATACAAACGCTTTGTCTGCAAATTTTTGAACTCATCAAAAATTGCTATTATTTTAATCAATTAAAATACACTGATTAAATATCAATATTTGTTTAAAACATAGTTTTAATTGGTATATAATATATTGGCTTTAGTAAAGTATGACCTGAAATATTGGTAAAATTCAAATTTTTTTACCCTGCTTCGCAAATTTTCGAAAATTATTGTAAATATATATATATATATATATATATATATATATATATATATATATATATATATATATATATATATTCTTTATTTTTTAATGTTGACTTAAGTACTTTTACTTTAAATTGTTTTTATTGCAATATTTATATTCGGGCAGTAGAGGAAAGTGCTTACATACATTTAGCTTCCTTAACTCACTTAGCTTTTGGCGCTACTGTAAACATATATATATATATAAATATATATATATATATATATATATATATATATATATATATATATATATATATATATATATATATATATATATATATATGTATATATATGTATATATATATACATACATTATACATAGATTACTATAATCTCTTACTACAGATTGGTCTCTTTTACTTTTTTTTTTGTAGGCCAGCAATTAGTGAAATCAACATGTCAGCAACAAATGAAACTTTTAGCCATACTGAAATTAAACATAAATTAAAAATATATGAGGATAATACAGAGGTTTGTGTTAAGTTATATACTATGACCAATATGTAATGTTAAAAATTATTTTATTAACTTATTGCTCTCACGTTTGGGGCAGAAGGAGGGGCAAAAATTTTGGGCTTTTTTTTGTTCCCAGGCTCCTTGTCTGAAAGATATATATATATATATATATATATATATATATATATATATATATATATATATATATATATATATATTTATATATATATATATATATATATATATATATATATATATATATATATATACATATATATAAATATATATATATATATATATTATATATATATATATATATATATATATATATATATACATATATATAAATATATATATATATATATATATATATATATATATATATATATATATATATATATATATATATATATATATATATATATATATATATATATATATATATATATATATATAATACTATTTGTGTAACTTAAAAAAAAAATTTTTTTGAACTAATAAAAATTTACTTAAACAGCAATGTTTTTTCATATAGAAACTCATCAAATACACAACATCAAATATACAATGTCAAATGAGATGACTTTCTCTCTCTATATACAAATATCTCTATCTCTCTCTCTCTGTATATATATATATATATATATATATATATATATATATATATATATATATATATATATATATATATATATATATATATATATATATATATATATATATATATATATATATATATATATATATATATATATATATATATATATATATATATATATATATATATATATATATATATATATATATATATATAGAGAGAGAGAGAGAGAGAGAGAGATATTTATATATATATAGAGAGAGAAAGTCATCTCATTTGATGTTGTATATTTGATGTTGTACATTGCTGTTTAAGTAAATTTTTATTAGTTCAAAGAATTTTTTTTTTCAAATTACACAAATAGTTACATAAAAAGAAGAAAATATCTTATGTTTTAAAATTGTTTCACTAAACTTGTTTCCAATTTGCTTGCATTATTGATAAAGTTGTACTGTTTAGAAATATTTTTGATATTTTTTGCATTCTTCAAAAAATTAATTTAAACCATCTTTTTTGGTCACAATATAAGTAGATTCAATAAGCCTGACTTTACTTTCTAGTCCATCTTATGCATCTTGAAATTTTTTCCTGTTCTTTACAGATATGCGTCTATTATTGATTAAATTTCTTTCTTTGTTTTTCAACACAGCCTCAACACCAACTAGTACTATTCAATGTTTTTCTGCTAAGAAGTTATATCTCTTACAAAGGTCATAGTTTCACAAATTTCATGGTGCTCAATTATTACTGTAAAAATTGTTAATTGTACTAGGCTGAAATGTGCTGTCTAGGATTGAATCCTTTTAAAATTTTTAACACTTTAATTAATTTCATCTAAAAAAACTTTTTTTTCGAAACTATATAACATAAATTTTGATAATCAGTGGTGTGAATCAAGTCAGACTGCATTTTGTTTTATTTTTTTCAAAAAAAGTGAATATTTTTTGTGTCTTATTATAGTGCTAGGCTTGGTCACATATTTTGTCAAATAACTCAAATTTCTCAAATAGTTTAACAATATTTTTATCATAAATTGTAAATTTATATATATATATATATATATATATATATATATATATATATATATATATATATATATATATATATATATATATATATATATATATATATATATATATATATATATATATATACAGTATCGGAAAAAACAAGTGCAACCAAATAATGCTAAATTAGTTTCTTTATATAAAAGTGCTGCATTATTTCAATTTAGAGAAATAAAAATGTAACTGTTTAGAGACAACATTCTCCAAGTTTTATTCATCACAAAGTTCATTATTTGTACAAGATAATTAATAAATTAATCAAAAGTATTAAAAAAACTTGATTTCCTTCTGGACAAAACAAGTGCAACTCCAGAAAATGTTGACCAAGCTGTATATCGCTATCAATATTTCATGGCAAATCCTTTGTTGTCGATCACAACCTTGCATCTTCGAGGCATAGATTCGATCAGGTGATCGAGGCATAGATTTGATCAGGTGATCGAGGCATAGATTCGATCAGGTGATCAATAAAACTTTGTGGAATTGCTACCCAGGTTTTTTGGATTTGTTCAAACAGATAATCCTTATTACCAACACCTTCACGATTAATTTTACGGTTGACAATCTCCCACAGGTTCTCGATAGGGTTAAGATCCGGAGATTGAGACGGCCAATCTATCACTGATAAGTGGTTGTCTTGAAACTACTGCTTGACTACTTTTGCAGTGTGTTTTGGATCGTTGTCTTGCTGAAAATGAATGTTTCTGGATACTTCTGGATGCTTCTGGATGCTTCCAGATGCTTCTTCTGGAAACTTCTGGGAGCTTCTGTATGCTTCTGGAAACTTCTGGATACTTCCTTTAATTATTAAAAAACTTCCGCAATGTTGAAACGGGCCAGACTTAAGAAAACGAAACAAACCAAAAAAGTTGCACTTGGTTTGTCCACTGCAAAATGGCACTTGTCAACAAAATTCTTCTTGTGTGCTGTTACCTGTCAGCTGATTGCTTATGTCATGACATGCTATGACTCCAGACTCCTGAACTGTTTGCTGTGGGAGTATAGTTCGTTTCGTCTTTAAAACATATATATATATATATATATATATATATATATATATATATATATATATATATATATATATGTATATATATATATATATATATATATATATATATATATATATATATATATATATATATATATATATATATATATATATATATATATAGCATTTATAGGTCAAAACATGAAACTAAATTGATTTTGAAAATCCAACTTTTTGAAGATGTGAAATGGATTTCATAAATTGAAACATAAGATTATATAATAGATCTACAATTTCTATATCATTTTATCAAAAAAATTTAAAGTGCTTTACAAATTTGGGTGTGGTTGGATTTTTGGCTATTTGTAATTAGTTTTACTACACTTTTGAATATGTCTTAAGTTGCATTGATGTTTATCTGACAGAATAAACTTGTGATTAGTGCTGATCCTTTTTGAAATGCCAGTAATAGTAAAAGCTGAGTAGAATTTTATTACTTAACCAAAAAACCACCACAAAAATTACATATATACATTAGCCTTAATTTTTATTTTTTATTTTCAAGTCCTATTTTATTGTGTGCATGTTTTTTTTTAATTTTGCTGTAAATTTTTTATTTTATATGTATTTGCTTGGTGAACAATATTTGTTGTATTTTTTTGGTGAAAAATATTTATCAACCCTTGGAATTAGGAAAAATGAGGTTGGCAAAAAATTTCCAACCTCAAACTGTTAGAGATCGGTATCAGGTGGGCAAAAAAATTTTACTCAAAGGGGTTATAAAACATAGAAATGAGGCCAATAATTTTTTTGCCAACCTCAAACACTTTTAGGTTGGCATTGCCGAATGCTGACCCTAATTTAGAGGTTGATTTGTTTGGTAAACAATATTTGCTGTATTTGTTTGCTAAACAATATTTGATGTATTTGTTTGTTCATTTTGATTGTTTATAAGAAGTTTGTTTTTTATTTTTTTAAGTATTGTTTGGGTGTTTGGGTAATCTTTTTGTCTTTTTTTTGTCTGAGTATAATTTTAAAAAGATTTCTATTAATATTTATTTTTGACCTGATAACTGTCTAAATATGTTCCTCAGGCATTTATTCGTTCCTCAAAATATTTATTCATTCTTTTTTATCTTAAGTTTAAAATACACTTCTAATAATCTTAATTTTTGACAACTGTCTAAATTAGGGTTGTTAACCGGAGGATTTCGTGCAATTCCGGAAAAACAACATTCTTTCGTAAGGAGATTGAGAACACGGAATTACATTTTTTCGTACCGAATGTTACAAAACATTTAAAATCGCCGATGTTCATTTTGCAAAAGCCACTTTCGAAATTTAGCATTTCGCATGTTGACATACGAAACAAAACTATTTTGCAACATACGAAAGTAGCGGTTTCGGAAGTCGCACTTGCGAAACAAACATTCGCCAAACGACGTTTTGAAGTCTATAAAGAAAATTTGTTTGCCAGACCAATTTTAATTGTAAAAATTAACATCTTTAAATCCCAAAATGTTTATAATGAATTTTTATTTTCAGTGTAATAACATATTAAATTTTTATGGTTTTATTTTTAGAAATATTGATAAAAAATAAAATTTCTTTCGAAACGAAAGTATTTTGGATCACAACATACAAAAGAATTCTTAACGGAAATAAACTTACGAAACGTGCCATAATAAGTATATACAACAATGTTTTTTGAACTCATTAGGTATATTAAAAATAAGAATGATGGGTAGGAATATACATGTTTTTTTTTTTAAAGCACATGAAATTTTTGAAACAGGTTCGAATATGCTTAAGCAAATAGTAAAAAGAGGCTCAAAAATATGCTTTAGCTTAAGCATATTTCTGATAAAATATATCTGTTTCAATAATTTCTAAAAGTGAGCATGTTACTAAAATTCTAGCAGATTTTAAAGGTATGTAGAGTCCTGTTTGAATACACTTTTCGAAGTATAGATCTTAGAAAATATTGTTTTTTAATTTTAATAAGATATAAATTTAAGTATAAGATTGTATAGTTCAATCAGTCAGATACGTGACAATTCGCCGCAGAGATCCGGGTTCGCATCCCGCAGTCATTGTAACTTTTGTTCATCAAACTCTTTTTACTTAAGATAGTATTTTTTGACCTCCATGTTCTATATTACAGATCTTTCGTCACCTTCACAATAGTGACAACCTCTCTTCTGTTAGTTATTCTTTTAAGATTGAGTTCATTGTGCTTAATTCAACACGTTTCCCTTGCTTTACTAAGTTCTACTTAAATTATGATGAAATGTACGTAAAACAACTTTTTCAAATAATATAAATTATTTTGCTTTAAATCTTTTGCTTTTTGTACTAGACATCTGTCCTAAATACTTTGTAATAATTTCTAGCTAACTCTGAGTCTAATATAACCATTTCTGAATATAATTTCCCTGAGGCTCCTACAGCCTATTGTGTTCCATTAAAAGTAACTAGTTTTTGAGTCCAGATATTAATTATAAGCATCTAAAGGTTCACATTACTATTCATTTTCCTGATTTATAGAATCCTATTTGCATACATATCTCTTTCTGTAAATTCTGTTTTATATAGTTTCTTAATTATATATTAAATAAATATTACTATTCACTTAGTTGAATGAACGTATAGCTCATTCAGTTAAGACATTTGGCCGCGTAGAGCCAGGTTCACATCCCGCTGTTTCACATATATTTCTTCTCTTTTTACTCTTTCTGATATCATTTACCTTTAGAGAGATCTCTCTTTCTTTATAATAAAGTATTTAATTGTTTATCACAAATCCTCTTTATACTTTTTAAATAGAAAGGCATACTGTTTATCTGTTCATTGAGAGTCCAACTTAACGGGATTTTACTGTATATATATGTATATATATATATATATATATATATATAATATATATATATATATATATATATATATATATATATATATATATATATATATATATATATAAATATAAATATATACATATATATACAGTAAAATCCCGTTAATGTATATATATATATATATATATATATATATATATATATATATATATATATATATATATATATATATATATATATATATATATATATTAGGTATATTTGTATAAACATTTGAAGAATCATTTGACAACATTTTTTAAAAATTTTATTATTTATTATTTAAACTGTTAACAGTTAATATCTTAAATATATCGTAACATAAAATCTTTTGCGTCTTTTTTGTAACTACACATTCCGGAATGCTTTTTCCGTAAGGAACTATTTCGTAAGTATTCTTACGAAATGGTTTGTTTCGCAAGTTTTCTTTTGCAATGCTTTATTACGGAATTTTATTTACTATTTATATTTTCGTATAGCGCGTTACGGAATATGCATTTTTGCATGTGCAACTTCCGCAATAACAATTCTATTACGGTAGATAAAGATGCGAAATTTTCGCAAGTTTTGTTTTTCGGCGAATAACCCTAGTCTAAATATGCTTTGTTTAGAAAATTATTTTTTATTCTCATTGCATGCTTTTTGTTCTTTATATATATTTTTTTATATAAAAATTATATAATTATTGAAATCATCTTATTTAGATCATATTTTCTATTAATTTATTGATTTGAATATATATAGGTATGTATAATGTATATGTTTGGTATACACGTATGGTTGAGTTTGATTTTAATATAGTTTTTATTTTTAAATTTTATCATAAGAGCTTTTACTTTCAATTGTTTTCATTGCAGTATTTATTTATATTCAGACTGAAGTGAAAAGTGTTTTAACGCACTTAGCTATGTTCAAATTATAATAGTCTTATAATTTTGGGGTATTCCACTGGTTAGAATGATTGGCTTTTTTTTTATTATTCTAACATATTCTTAGAGGAAACCAAGACAGTTTGTTTTGAATTATTCAACCTTTTACTCTGGGATAGTTATTTCCGTCAACATCGCATCAACCCTCAAAATTAAGAAAAAAATAATTTGGCAATAATTTGTCGACCTCAATCTTTTAAAATTTGGCAGCAGATTGGCAAAAAAAAATTGCTACAAAGGTCTTACCATAAAACATAGAAACAAGGTCGGCAATTTTTTGATGACCTCAAACACTTTTAGGTCACCAGTTAGGTTGCCATTGCCGAATGCTGACCCTAATTCCTAAGTTGCCACATACAGGCCTGTGATGAATAAAAATGCTTGACGCATTCACCTATCGGAATTTTTGATGTTATAAATACTTTTTTTTTGCTTTGGGGTTGTCCATAATTATGTCACGTTTTAGGGGGAGGAAATTTTGTGACAATTTGTTACAAGGGTGGTCTCCGATTTTGCGACGCAACTTTTATTTTTTTTAAGTTTTAAATCTAGAGAAGCCTTTTTTAATTAAAAGAGTGACTGACCAAATCACAACCCTCAGTGGATGTATCTACATGTTAATTGTAAAATCAACTGCACCTAAATCTTACAGGGTTCCCACTCCTCCTTAAAACCTTAAATATCCTTAAAAAATAAAAACCTCCTTAATTGTCCTTAAATAACCTTAAAAAAAGTTAAAATTTGACTGCTGTCCTTAATTTATCCTTATTATTATTTTTTTTAATCATCTAGGAAGCTTTATTAAAGTGAAGGGTTATACTTATTAATAAAGTTAATAATTATTTACAAAGAAAATATATAGTTCTTTAATAGTTTGCAAACCTTTACTTTTATTATATATATATATATATATATATATATATATATATATATATATATATATATATATATATATATATATATATATATATATATATATATATATATATATATATATATAAAAAGAGTATATTAATTTCTCTGTTTATATTTAACATTTATTGAAAAAAATGACTCTGTTTTTAATGCAATCATTTTCTCCTTAATTCTCCTTACTTTTTCTTTCAAAAAGTTGTTGTTTGCGAGTAAATCTCCTTAAATACTAGGAAAATATCTCTATAAATCTCCTTAAAATCCTTACTTTTAGCCTCAGTTTTATTAGTAGGAACCCTGACTTAGTCGATGTGTATATTCCATTAATGGAGTAGTAACAGCCTGTTAAGAGACTGTTACAGTCCTAGTTAACGGACTGTTACAGTTGTATTAGTCTATGTGCAATGCACGTTCTGCGCTTTGACTTTAGATGGTCCAAGTGCAGAACTTTATTTAGTTGGTGCACGAAAGTGCAGCAGCAACAAAAAAAAAAACTTTTGTGCATTAACTAATAAAAAAAGTGGAATCAGCCACTCGATTATGCTAACATGAATAAAAGTTAGAAAATTATATTTACAAAACAATAATTTCGCATGTTTATATCGAAAAAATAGCTATTTAAAATTGGGATGATGTTTAGGATAGCGATGTTAATTTATATAATTTTACATGAAACTATTGGGGTGAAAAAAAACATTAAAGAGACTAAAAAGTACCAATTAGTTAACTTAAAGAAGCTAAGAAAGTTATAGACATTATCATATTTAAAAGCACTTAAAAAATTTATTTTAAGGGGGAAAGAGATTACAAAATTGTTACATAATAATTTTTTTTTTTTTTTTGGGGGGGGGGGGGTCAATAAAATGTTGCAATGCATTATGAGGGGGGAGGGGATGAGGTCAAAAAATGTCAAAAATTGCATGATGTTATTTATGGATAACCCCTTTTCATATTTATTGACATTAACTTTTTTGAACAACTGCAATTTCCTAAATTACTGCTAAACTAAATCATATAGAGTTAATTATTCATGTAAACTACTACTGCTAGTTTACATGAATAATTAACTCTAAGCAATGAGTCAAGATCAACATAAAATGGACAAAAAATCATAACTTTATTTTTAAAGTTGTCAAATTTTTATCAGTGACTCTCATCATCATAAAGATCTTTTCTTTTTTTTTTTAATTTTTTTTTTTTTTTTTTTTGCAGATGCAGGCACCCTAAACACCCTTATTGAAAAGGGTGTATAGGGACTTTAGGCATAACTTTTGGTTAGTTTTTAGAAACAGTTTTTCCCAGATTCAAAGTATTAATTAAAATGTTTTTTATGCGTTAGACCCCTTTTAAACAAAGAAACATTTATTTATTAGATATTTTATCAGAAATCAGAGTATAAGTATACAAAACCTAAGATTAAAAAAAAGTTACAACAAGTTTAATAAAATCTTTGTTCAAGTTCTTTAATACATCTTGAACTCCATCTTTAATACATCATCTCCATCTTAAAGAGCTAATAATTGGAGTTGAACTGCACAATAATCTTCGCATAACATCATCATTTGTGACTTTCCTTGTGACTTTCCTTGTGACTTTCTTTTCCTTGTGACTTTCCTTGTGACTTTCCATTTTCTTGTATGTGTGCTATAATTTTTAACGTCTTTATTTTGATATTCCTGAGCTTCCTTAGAAAGAAGACCTACTGGTACTGGTTTATCTCTTACAACTTGAGAACTATAAATTAGAATTTTATGTAAAATTTGAGGCATTGGAAACCATGGGTACAGAGAAACATAGAGCTCTGCTGTTTCTTTGGTATATATTTTCAAGTTCATCAGCGTTAATTTGATGTTTGTATGATAAAGCACAAAGAATTACATAGAAACTTTTCATGAGATTTTTATCTAAGCCAAGTATTTCAGCAGGCAACTTATAGTTTCGGAATATTTTTCTTGCCGTTTTTCCATCATTTGTTGAACCTGAACCGCTGCTTTTTGGTACATCTACAATTGAACCTAAGTGATCTTTCCTAATTCAATTCTATAACTTATATGTAGGCAGCATTCAAAGCACCTAACCCATGCATGTAGTGTGCTCAATCCGAGCTCAGTGGAAACTTTATTATAGATTTTTGAAAAAGCAACATTTAGGTTGTTCATATTTGAAGTGGTCATTCCACAAATACTACATACTTGAAAAGCAACATTTAGGTTGTACATATTTGAAGGGGTCAGTCCACAAATACTACAAACTTGAAAAGCTACATTTAAATTGTTCATATTTGATAGGGGTCAGTCCACAAATATTACATACTTGAAAAGAATTACTTAAAAGCAAAACTATAGTAGCCACTTTTCCATCAATCATTTTGCATTCTAAGTTATGTTTGATAAAAAAGGAATTAAAGATTATTGGTTTCAAATTACTGTTCTTAAAGAAATATATTCTTGTGCAATAACTTCAGCACATATTGAAACCTTACTGGACGGCAGTTAAGTGAAGAGGGTGGTTTTTCTTTAGTCCAAAGTGATTCGCCAGATTTTTCAATATAAAGTTTAATTAGAGCGATGTAGGACAGAAATAAAGATTGTTCTTCAACATAACTGATACTTATCTCTCTTCTGTACTTTGTTTCTATAATGATTGTCCAGTTGAACAATCAAATACTACTTTTTGTATAAAAACAAGAATGGATTTCTTAAGATCCTTTACAGATTCATTGAGTATTTTTAATAACCTGTATGTAGTATGGTCAATAAGGCTTTGTAAATCAACTGAGGCTGAATAATCAGTATTCCACAAAGTTTGTATTCCACAACGAGGTATGCATAAATCTTTTTCTTCCCTTCATTATAAGTTGGATACAATTTGTTACCTTTAGAAACTGTTCCGATGCGAGTTGTTTGGTAATTGGCTTTACTAAGTCAGCTGTTTAAAATCAATGCTTCCTCTCCAGTATACATTGTTGTTGAATTGACTGCACCATCTTTTTCTGATTTTACTATTTTCTTTACAACCTTAAGTGTAAATATGTAAATTTGAAGAGTGAGGTGAATACAATCCACTAAGAAAATTTAACACCTGTATTATTTTAAAGATTTTTTTTAAATAAATAAGTATTGAGGTTAATGTGCCTTAGCATCGCTGAACATTTTTTTCCTTTTTTAGTTTCAAAATAAGGGAGTAAAATAATTCCTCACTTTTGACAGCAATGTTTTTTCTGCTCTCCTCTTCTTTGTTTTTTCAGAAGCTTGGGTGATGGGTATTTTCAGAAGCTTGGGTGATCGATATTTTCAGAAGCTTGGGTGATCAGTATTTTCAGAAGCTTGGGTGATCGGTATTTTCAGAAGCTTGGGTGATCGGTTTTTTCAGAAGCTTGGGTGATCGGTATTTTCAGAAGCTTGGGTGATCAGTATTTTCAGAAGCTTGGGTGATCGGTATTTTTAGAAGCTTGGGTGATCGGTATTTTCAGAAGCTTGGGTGATCGATATTTTCAGAAGCTTGGGTGATCGGTATTTTCAGAAGCTTGGGTGATCGATATTTGCAGAAGCTTGGGTGATCGATATTTTCAGAAGCTTGGGTGATCGATATTTTCAGAAGCTTGGGTGATCGGTATGGAATTTGCACCTGGTGATCTTTCATGGTTTGCACTTGGTGGATAACTAATTAAAATTAAAATATTAGATGATTGTACTTAGTATAAACATTTGCTAAAACACAAGTTTTGGCTCTTATCTAGTTTATCTGTTTCAAAACATGCATCGTTTGTTTTAGTTCTTTTTCTAACCAGATTTTGTAATGCAACTCAAATCTATTCTTTTGTCTGTTTACTTTATTCCATTTTTTGTTAAACTGTTTAGAAAATAATTTAAGTCTATTTCAGAGATCCCTGTAACTGGGTTGGTAACTGATTTTTTTAATCGTCTTATCACAGAGCACCACAGATGAACCTCCTTTCTAACCGATGTCGCAAAACTTGCCTAGAGGTGGGGTTTGAACCACTGATCTTTTGATTCTGAGGCAAGTGCGCTACCACTGCGCCACAGCTGCAAAAAAAAAAATTGATTAAGTTGTTTTTCAAATAATGAAACAGTTTTTGAGTAATTTCTTTATTTTTCATAATAATTGGTGGAAAGAAATTTCAATTTAAAAGTTTTTTAAAGTTTTTAAATAGTATTCATATTTTACATAATTAAAAACATAATCATAATTAACTAAAATAAGTTTAAGTTTATAAATAAAAAAACCACATTACTTAATTAAAAAAATAGTATTAAATTTGTATTGTTTCTTGCAGTTTTCCGTATTTGAAATTAATTATTTAGAGTTCATACTTAACAACAATGTGCTTTGAACTATTAAAAATGTTAAGACACTATAAAAAATCTCATAGTGGGGAAATGTAGGCGAAAAAAGATCTTGAGCCATTTATGGTAACTTTTTATTATATTTTGTGATACTTTTAACTGTCATATTTAAAGTTAAGAAAAAGTCCTTAAATACAAGATTATTTTCATTTGTTAAGTTTTCTAAAATAAAGCATGTACCCTGATACTGCGTTATAGAGTTTTAATTAAATTTAAAAAAACTGCACTTATGAGGTGAAATTCAATTTTATGAGCATTTGCTCTTTTTTTTTTTTTTTTTTTTAAAAAAGTTTTTTAAATGAACGAGGTTGAAAACTTTCTCAGGACTCCTAAAACAAAAATTAAAATATTTACAGATTTTTTTATTGTGGGGTATTTACTTTTAAAATTTTGCAAAAAAAAGTTTCCACAAATACTCATTTTTGGCTTCTACTTTTAAAAAAAATATTTGTTATTTATCTCGACATTTGGCACAATCATGTTTTGTCTATAACGAAATGAATAAAAAATTTGCAAATAACATTTTAAACATTGCAAATATATAAACCAAACAAAGTTAATTTTTTTACAAGTGATTTTATAAAAAAGTTTAATTTTTTTTTTTTTTTACAAAATGATTTATACAAGCTTGTATTATTAGAGTGTGTGATTATCGCTTATTTTATTTTTTACAAGTGAATTTATAAAAAGTTTAATTTTTTTTTTTTACAAAATGATTTATATACGCCTGTATTATTAAAGTGTGTGATTATTTTATTGAAATGTGTTTTATTAAAGTGTGTGACTATTTTATTGAAATGTGTTTTATTAAAGTGTGTGATTGAAAAATGTGTTTTATTAAAACTTTTTTTATTAAATCAAAAATGTGTTTTATTAAATCTTTTTTTATTAAATCAACCTTAATATAAGTTTTGTATTTTTAATATTTAAAAGAATTTTAAATTTAAAAGAATTTCATTTCTAATAAAATGAAATAAAAAAGTGGAATAAAATAAACTAAAAAGAAGAAATAATTCTTGCAAAAAAGAAGGTTTTGCTTATCGGACAATTTATAATAGTAGTGTGGTAAAATGTAAAATCAATCACGTTAAACCTAAGTATTACAAAATTTAATATGAGAATTATATTTTTTATATAGCTTTTTTTAAGTGTATATGCTTTTAATAAACACTGCGCCTGTCAAGTGATAAAATCAATCATTGTATTGAAACCAAACAACTAAATTTTAACAGTCAAGCAAAATTAGTTAAAAGTTTTTTAAAGTAATGTTTTATTGCCAGTTTTTTGAAGTGTTGTATTTCCAAGACCTGAACAAATTTATAAATCTAACATTGTCTAAATATTCACATGCTTGCCAGATAATTTTGGTTAGATTAATTTATTTTTTAATTTTTTATACTTTGATCATTTTTGCTGTATTAAAAAAATGTGTGTACCTATTATTGTGTAAGTGGTAAATATCATTTATATGTAGATACTCCCAGCCTAATCCCTTAGTCAATCTGTGTAATGAAGCCCCAAAATATGCCTATTAACATCATCACTGATGTTTTATGTGCAGCTAAATTGATATTCATACACAAAAGTTTTATAAATATTTTTTAATAAAACTGCTTATTTAATTATGGAGTGTTTCATTTTGTTATGACATTTATGTTGTTGTTAAAAGAAAAAATATTCTATTATTTCATTATTTTTTTTTTATTTCATATTTATATTATTTTCATAATACAATATAAAGAAGACATTATATTGCCATTAACATAGTGAATATTGTATAATATATTGTATTTTTATATATTGTATTATAATATAATATTATTAAAGTATAATATTATAATATAACATTCATAATATAATATTATGAATGTTAATAGAAAGAGTATTGTAATACTATAATATTGCAATATTTCATGCAAAATGAAACTAAATAAAATAAATATTGTATTTAGTTTGTACAATGTCTTAATCACTTGAAACTAAACTTTGAAAACTGTTCAGCTACATTGGATAAACTTAGAGATGTTGTTGATGGGATTGACTTTGGTTTTGAAGAAACAACAAGAAAAGAAATTACTGTGACATTAAGTAAGTTTTTTATTTTATTATATATACTTGTTTTTATTATATATACTTGTTTTTTTTGCACTTATAAAATTTGTCTATAAAACTGTCAAATGTTTTTTTATAATTTCAAAACAATTTATCACAAAATACTAAATAGATAAATTTATTTCATTTTTTATTAAAAAATTTCATTTTTTATTAAAAAAAACTTCTTTGACACTTGTTAAATTCTTACAGTGATTATTTTTGTTGTTCATGTAATTTATCGTGTGGTGTTAGTTATGTAATGCGTGAAATCTTGTTTTGCTCATATTTATGTTAATTATGCTCATAAATTTGTTAATTCAAATTTTATTTAATATTACATTATGATTTTGAAGAATATAGCTTTTTTTTTATTGATTTATGATTTGATTTGTTTCAGGCTCTTTGTGTAAAGAAATGAGAAGTGAAGAAAATGAGTTTGTTGAATCATTCAAGTCACTTCTTGTTGTCCTAAGGTCTTGTGCTATTGTTATACCAAAGTTATTTAAGTATGCTGAAGGTATATTTTGTTTTTCTTTTGAAAAAGTTTTTTTTTTTACTTTTCTTTTATTCATATTTTTGTTCATTTTTTACTGTTTACATACATCAAGTGACAAAATGGTAGAACATGCGAAGAGTGTAGCTAAAAATACTTAAAATTGCTTAAAACAAAATCGATCAAAAGATTTTAACTTTTACTTTAGCTAAATGCATTTTTTTAAATTCAAACCCAATAAAAATAGATACCAGACTTCAAGAACTCAAACATCTTTTAGTTCGATGCAATTACCTAGTAAAAATGGCCGAAAATGGGATTATGAAACTTTTAGACAATAAATTAAAATCAGTTATTAAAAACATCTCTGTTGTTTTATCCCAACATCAACCAAAAAATATTTTGAGAACAATTATTAAATCAAATTTTTATAAAGAACCAACCTTTAGCCTTTAGGTAAGCCTTCTTAAATAGTGAATGCAAGGTCTAAAATGCGCATCAAAATGTTGTAAGTTATGTTGTGTACCTTCAGCTCATCAACCATTTTACTGCATCTTTGGGTAAGTATGGAACATTAAAACACCAATGCCTTCAAAAAATGTTATTTTTTATCATGTATTGGATGTGATAAAAAAAATTTTTTTGACAACTTGGCCAATGTAAAAAAATTTTTTTTGACAACTTGGCCATGGTCTTTTGCATACATTGATAAGTCGCATTATTTAAAAAATGCGCTAATAAAAACAAACTAATTTTAAGACAAAATTAAAAATAAGCAAACAATAAACTGAAAAAAACAAGAAACAAGAAAAAAAACGAGAAATAAACTTAGTGAATGATAAAATAAATAATGAATAAACCAGAGAAAGTAAAAGCATACTAATATATTTTTTAATTTAGAAGCGTCTCAATTAATTGTTAAAACTTAATTAATTTAAAAGCCTTTCAATTAGTAGTTTAAAGCTAATAATTTTTCCTATACCACCACATCAATGTAGCGCATAGGTTGACTTATTGTGTCATTTATGAGGCGCACCTGTTATATCAGCATTGGTTATAGGTTCAAATCCTACTAACAAATAAATTTTTTGTTTTGTTTTATTTGCTTCAAAATATCAAAGTTTCTTGGGTTAAATAATAATAACTTTGAAGTTTCAATTTTTTCTAAATTATTTGCATTGAAACACTTTTAAATTACAAGTGGTAATACAAGATGCATTCAGATAAATTTGGTTCAGCCTGATTACAAATGCTGATTATAAAGAATTTTATATAATTGTAAAACAAACAAAAAAATTTATTCACGACTAAAGATTATAGAAAAGACCTTTATTGTTTCCTTAAGACATTATATCATACCATATAATTTTTGAGGAAACTGGAGATAAAATTTCACCATAAAGACCAGGGAATAAAAGAATGGTTTATACCAAAAAATTCATAAAGGTCATTATCGAACTAGTTAGATGCAACCCAACTCAACCAGGAAGATCGATTGCAAAAGATTTAGAACTGATCTCAAAACATCAGAAATTTAATTAAAACAGACTTTAGGATGAAAGCTTATATAAAATAATTATATGCTGGTCTTACAAATAGAAATAAACTTGAGTGTACTAAGAGATGCAAAATAATAAAGTTTTTGAAAACAAAAACAAAAAAATTTAAAAAATTTTTTGTTTTTATTTTCAAAATTTATACATTGGGCAAGGAGGTAATTTATTTTGTTTTGTAAATTTGCATATGTAAATATTTGCGAAGTAAAGGTTGTTGGATGCATACAAGTGCATAGGAGAGAGAAGGGTTCCCAAATTAGTGGTTTTACTGCATATGTACTTTATGCACATTAAAATGTTGTAAGTTATGTTCTGTGTACCTTCAGTTTGTCAACCATTTTACTAGATATATATATGTATATGTGTATATATATATATATATATATATATATATATATATATATATATATATATATATATATATATATATATATATATATCTTTTTTCAAACATTTCGTAGAATAAATTTGAAAAAAACATGCCTTTATAAGACTTTTAATTACGTAAATTATTTCTACTTCTATATTTTGAAAAAACATGCAAAAAAACTAAGGTGTACAAAACTCTAGCTCAATTTTACATCTTTGTAACCTGCCTTTTTAATGCTTTGTAACAGCATTTGGTCTGTAAAGTAAGTGTAGCTTAGGGAAAAAATACCTGTTTGACTCACCTCCTTGACCAAATGTAAGGCCAATGACTTGATAAAATATTTAGTTTTACAACCTTAAACTAAATTTATCTACAGTTTTTCAATTTCATCTAATTATATTTTAGTGTTCAAAAGTTATGACTATGTAAAATTTACACCCTCCTCATTTTTATAAAATTTTTTTATAATTAATAGAAAAAACATAACATATGAAATTTTGATATAATTACTAGTAAAAATATGAAAAAATTTTCTTTTGCAGTTAGATCAATATGTTTTTATTAATAGTTGAAATACAAAAAAAATTTTATAAGATTGGAAAATATGTGATTTTATTGATGTTTAAACTTCTGATGGGGCCAAATATATATATATATATATATATATATATATATATATATATATATATATATATATATATATATATATATATATATATATATATATATATATATATATATATATATATATATATATATATATATGTATATATATATATATCGTTACCCTTGCATATATAGATCGGCATTGTCATTATATATTTTGTACACTTAAAGTTTAAAAATGCTGACAATCAAAATTTTTTATTTGTTTATTATATATATTTAGAACAACATTAAGTTAAACCCAATGTTATATTCAATCAAAAAATTTTATTTTGTGTACAAAAACAAAATCTAACATGAGCAAATATATAGTATCGTGTTATATATATCTAAGTTAACATTTAGTATGGTGCTCTTTTGCTGCTATTTAGGCTTGAATTTGTTGTGGCATGCTCAGGCATGCTTAGCTGTATGATTCTAAATAGCTACGAGCCTTTTGATATGTTTTGTCTTTGTATTAATCACATTTTTAACTATTTCTTGTCCTAAAAGCTTCCACATGTTTGTTATTAGATTCATATCCATATTTTTTTGCCCATTCAAACATTTTTTAACCATAGTTAGCATTAATTTTGGTTTTTGAGCTGGTCAATGAGAAATAAACCAAAAATTCTTCAATGGTTTCTGCACTGTGTGTTGAGATATTTTCACGTGAGAATTATAGAGTTTTATCTGCCTATTTTTATGTGAGAATTTAACATTTGATACTTAATGTAAGAATTGAACATTTGATACTTCATGTGAGAATATAACATTTGATACTTCATATGAGAGTTTAACATTTGATACTTCATGTGAGAATTTAACTTTTAATACTGGGTAGACACAGAAAAAATAGGTCAACTTTAAATTGAGATTTCTTTAAAACCATAAATGCTTTTTATTTCATTTTTTTTTTATTATTAAATGTGTTTACATAAACTAGAGTTTCAACTTAATTTTAAGGGGCTTGATGGGCTGTTTGGCAAGAGATCGACTTTTATAGCGGGTTGATGCTATCAATTCCCAGATTTTTTCTTTTTTCACCTTATTGGTGTCATTAGTCTACTTTTTTTGGAAGTCCTTTTTATTTTTTGTTACTCTACCTGTCTTACAAAGAACTCCTTTAACTATTGCCTAAAAATCTTCAAGCTTGTGCTCTTCAGGACGATTTGGAGGATTTGCATCTTTAGAAACAAGTTTCACATTATTAGCTTTGCACCACTGTAGAAATTTTTTAGAATAGTGAGAGGCAGCAAGATCTGGCCAAAAAGGATATTGGTATTTGTGTTTTTTCATAAATGGCAAAAGTCTTTTTGGAGTAGAGGAGTTGAGGAGTCAAGGTCTTCTTAGAACAAGAGGACTGGATACCACAACTACAAATTGCTTGCTACACAAGGAACTTGGATGCAAATTTTTTCTTGTCTAATATATTTAAATTAATCATTGACAGGTTTATCTTTGTTCTCAGAGTAAAATTGTTGACCAGGAAGTTGTGAAAAATTCGCCTTGCAATGTTTCGTTGTCCTCAATTACGTACATACTTATAAATTTTTACGCTTTTTCTAAATAACAGACACTATCTGTTATTTAGAAAAAGCCTGACACTAAATGATAAAAAACATCCTTACACCATAATGCTGAATTCCAAATTTTATTGTGTTTTTAGCGTAATGTGGGTCAAACTCTTAATTTAGTGGTCTGCAGACAAACTGCTTACCATCTTATCCAAAAATATTAAATTTAGATTTCTTATTTGTCCATGACAAATATTTAAGACAAAACTCTTTTCTAGCTTTATTCATTTTTTCAATAAAGATACACTTTTAGGTGATCTCAAAATAAAATTGCTTTAATTAAATGCCTGCTAATTATATGTGAGGTAATTGTATGTGAGGTAATTATATGTGAGGTAATTGTAGTTACATTTAAATCTGAATTTATTTTTTATTAATATTGCTAGAGATAAATTTTAGCTTCATAAATAATGAATTTATTTTCTTGGTAAGTTGTTTTTTTTTTACACATTTTTGTAGTTTAAGATCAAGGTTTGGAACCGAAACACTCAGTTATTCTTAAGATCTCTCTGTTTCCACTGTTCTTATGTCATTGAATTACTAAGGAGGTGCAATTTAAAATTTCTACCCATAACATCCTAAGTTGTTATGGGTAGAAAATCACTTCAGCTGAACTCTGCATAAAATGCTTATTGAAAATACCATATTTCAAATTATACAGTATATTACTCATTGGCATAGAAAGCTCATAGCAGTTAGAAGGGGTTACTGAAGCAACCAGGTATGGGGATTTGCAGGGTAGGGGCAGCAGTGATCCTCCTTTAGAACTAAAGGAGAAAAATTACCCATTTCTGTGTTGTTGTTTTTTTTTTTTTTTTTCGCTTTTTATTTTCCACAAGTTGTTAGTTAGATTAAAAAATCAATGAGGATATGATAATCTTTTAATATATTAATAATAATACTTTGTAACAGTTCTTTTCTTAGAAGTCAAAGTGTTATATTTCGATTGCTATATTACATCTAAATGCTGAAAAAACTACTACATTGAATACAAACTTCGATTTTATGACCACAGCACAAAAAATTTTTTTTGTTAGTAGTACAAAACAATTTTGTTCTCTTGAGAACAAACAGCTATTTGTCATTGCAAAAAATTGATGTAAAAAGTGTAAAAACTGAAGAAATCGATGTAAAACGATGTAATAATTCTATTATTCTCAGTTATTCATATTGTAAAGCTGAATAATAAAAAGTATTGAAAAGTTGAATAAGAAAAAATATTGAAAAAGTGATTAACAAAAAATATTGAATAGAGTTTTCTAATGAAAAGTTAATAGTATGATCTTACAGGTGTCTAAAGCCACCAATATTTTTTCAGGTGATGAAGTTATATTGCAAGTGGTAAATAAGCTTCAGCGTGGCAACTTTACTGAAATAAAACTTTTGAGACTTCAATTTGTAAGTTTTATTTTGTAAGATTATTATATTGTTATGAAAAAAGTTTAATTTTTAAAAAATATTTAAATTTATTCATTTGATTATTATCATTATTTATGTTTTTATCAGCTAATTTTTGAGTACTATTTTCTTAAGAAAAATTTTCAAAACAAAAACAACTTAAAGTAACTAAATATTTTAACATATAATTATAACATGTAACATATAAATATAGCGTGTTACAAAAATATTTATTGATGTTGTTGTTGTACAATGTTAGCATCAGGTGGGCGTGGAAAAATTGGGTCAACTTTAAATTGAGATTTCTCTAAACCAAAAATGCTTTTAATTTCTTTTATTTTTATAATTAAACGTTACTTCCTTATCTTTAATTATATTGATATACTTTTGTTTACAAATCAATGATTTGCAAAATGTCTCGGAAACAAATTAAGTGCGTAAAAAAGTTCGCATTTTTATATCAAAAAATTACTTAAAAATGCTGGAATTAAAGCATTTTATAAGAAAAATACACCTAAGAGAAGCTTAAATGGTGAAGTTAAAGGAATTCGACGTGTAAAGAAGTTGGTTAAAATAATGGCGGATAAAAGTATGTGCATAATTCAAGACAAAAGATATTGCAAATAGAATTTTTCACAACTTCCTGGTCAATTTTACTCTGAAAACAAAGATAAACCTGTCAATGATTAATTTAAATATATTTGACAAGAAAAATTTGCATCCAAGTTCCTTGTGTGGCAAGTAATCTGTAGCTGTGGTATGCAGTCCTCTTGTTTTGTCAATAAAAAGACTTTGACTACAGATCTCTACATAAAAGAATGCCCCCCAAAAATACTTTTGCCATTTATGAGAAAACCCAAATAGGGATGTCTCATTTGGGCTACATCTTGCTGCTTTGAAATGTTCTAAAAAAGTTCTACAGTGGTGCAAAAATAATAATGTGAAACTTGTTTCTAAAGATGCAAATCCTCCAAATTGTCCTGAAGAGTGCAAGATTAAAGATTTTTAGGCAATAGTTAAAGGAGTTCTTTGTAAGACAGATAGAGTAACAAAAGATAAAAAAGACAAAAAAAGTGGATTAATCTGACCAATAAGGTAAAAAAAGAAAAAGTCTGCAAAATGATGGAACTAACTTGCTATAAAATTCTATCTCTTGTCAAACAGCCCACAAGCCCCTTAATTTGAAACCCTAATTAATTTGAAACCCTAATTGATGTAAACAAATTTAATATTAAAAAAAGTTGAAATAAAAGAAGTTTATGGTTTTAGAGGTTTTAAATAAAAGAAGTTTATGGTTTTAAAGCAGAAATCTCAATTTAAAATTGACTGGATTTTCCACTCAATAAACATTTAATCATCATACAATAATATTGTAGTTAAATGCAACAGAAAACATTTAAAAACTCTTTTTTGTAGGACAGCTTCAGATTATTTGATTGTTTCACCAAATCTAAGGGGCTATTCAGTTGAGGTCATCGAAATTTTGAGCAACTTTTTTGATATATCTTTATAATCCTATAAGTTGTTAACTCCAAAACACAACCTTGAAGAATAAGATTACTGCGCAGAAAGCAAGTTAAGCACAGTTTTAGGATCATGGTAAGGATTGAACTGAGAACTTCTCAGTTGCGAAGTGAGGGCTCAACTACATATTATTCTTGGATTGTTAAAATATATGACATTTACTGTTTTACTTATGAGTCTTTATATGTTCACTTTTAATTAACAAATAACATAAATAAAGAAAAAATTTTGTAATTGTCTTGAATAAAGGTTCAAGACAATTACAAAAAAAGGTTTCTAAAAGGCTCAAATTTTCTACTAAGCACTGTTAAAATATTAAATTTTGTTTTACTTCATAGATCAAACACTTTTTGATACTTTTTATGTTACATTATGCATTTTCACTGTTTTCAAAATTATTTACCATAAAATAATCATGAAGATTATTTAACGTTATGAAATACTGAAGACATCATAAATCATACTTTTTTACTTATAATTTTTTTGCTCAATGAAAAGTTTATGACTAAATTTAATTTGATTTTTTTATTAACAAGCTATTAAAAAATATGCTGAATCAGCTCTTGATAAGCTCTTAAATTCTTTATTTGTTGAAATTTAAAAACTTTTTTTTACTATAAGAAATAGCTGTATAGTTTATGTTGTCAATCATATGCATAACACTACTTATGTCAAAAAACCTGAACTGCCAAAGTATATTTTCAAAACTATGTAATATAATTTTAACAAAAAATAGTTATTTCTAAGTTATTTCAATAATGTGGATTGGTAAAATGAATTTAAAAGTAAATCTATGAATGAAGTGTATGATTTAATTTTGTATCATTACAATTATGCAATCCAATATCCTAAGAATTGATTATCAAAATAGAATGAACAAAAACAAATGGATTACTCTTGAATTGAAACATAAAATAAGAACTAAAAGCAATATATGGCTTTTTGATAAATGTAATGGCTGGAATGACAATTTAACAAAAATTAATAAGTTAAAAACTGGAATATCAAGAACAATATATAACAGTTAGAAAGTACAATAGCTAGCAAATTAAAGTCAAATCCTAAATTGCTTTGGAAATATATTAATGAGAAGAAATCAGTGAAAACTTAAATTCGAGCTCTGGAAAATGAAAATAGTGAAATTGTAAATGATCAATTTACTATAGGTACTGAACTAATTAAGTTTCATTCTGTTGATGATAATGATACAAGCACTATTGAATTGCATAATATACATTCAAATTTATCATTAGGCAATAACACAATAACACAAAATGATATTTAAACTAGACTTAAAGCACTATTCAAACTAGACTAAAGCACAACTAGACTTGAAGCACTTCATAAGTATGTTTAAAAGAATTCAACTTGTCAATATCATACCTATTATATCTAGTGTTCAAAAAACTGATTGAAATAGGTACCTTACCAGACATGTTGACAGACAAGGCAAATGCCACTTTTTATAAAAGGAAGCAAATTAAAAGCATCAAACTACAGACTGGTCTTGTTAACTTGTAAAGTAACCCATGTAAAGTGTTGGAAAGAATAATAGCTGTATTATGCAATACTTGATAAAAATAATTTACTTTTAAAAAAAAAACATGATTTTATAAAAAGCAAGAGTTATACAATAAACCTATTAGAATACCTAGATATTTTAACAGATTTGTTTTATTATGAAGCATTGGTAGATGTATTGTACAAAAACATTAAAAAAAGCTTTTGATAGTGTTTCACATAAAAAGTTAAAATCCAAGTTATTGACTTCTGGTATTTTTAAGTGGTTTTAGGTGAAAGTGTGATAGATTGGGTTGATGTACTTAGTGGTGTACCAGAGGGGTCTGTTCTAGGTCCTTTCCTTTTTCAGGTATTTTTAAATGAACCAGAAAAATTTATTAATGAATGTGGTTTAAATACAATAATAGGATAATTTCTTCTCAAACAATTGTTTCAAAATAATATAAATAAACTTGAAAAAAATGGATAATAAGATTAAATTTTGAAAAATGTTCAATTATTTTGTTAAAATTATAAAGAATATTCGTACTTTATGAACAATAAAAATATATTAATGGAAATTGAAAAGACAAAGCTAGAAAAAGATATTGGTGTTTATATATCAAGTGATTTGAAATAGAAAATTTGAAAAAGTAAAATATGCAGTAATGCTCTCATAGTATGCTACTAAATAATACATTCAAGTACAAGAATAAAACATTCAGGCCTTCCTAAAGAAAGTTGACGTCTATTTATTGACAGCTCAAAGCAAAATTTGAAATGTGTTCTTCTGCACAATGGAAACAAATTTTGTTCAATACCAATTGTTCAGTCAACAAAAATGAAAGAAGAAAATAACATCATTTCTTTGGTCTTTGAAAGCCTAAAGTATCATGAACATGAATGGGTCATTTGTATGGACCTAAAAATAGTAAACTTTCTCCTAAGACAGCAAACTAAAATAATATCATTAGCAATGCCTTAGTTGAATGAGAAAGAAATCATTTCTCTTTCAGTGCATATCAAGATGGGCCTTAAGAAGCAATTAGTAAAGAATCTTAATAAAAGCAGATCGTGTTAGATATATAGGGGTGAAAATGCCACAATTGAGTACAGAAAATATTTAAGCAAAAGTAATTGATGGTTCACAAATAAAACAACTTGTTAATGATTCTGCTTTTGTGGATTCAATAAATGAGGCTGAGCGAAAAGCCTGGACTTGATTTTCTGGAAACATGCAATAATTAAAACTATACTGAACTGGTAAACAAGATGCTTTGTTTGTAATATGGATGTAATATGAGTATTAAGGTGCACTATTTACACAGCAATTTAGACCGTTTTCCTGAAAACTTAGGAGACAAGTGAGGAGAGTGAAAGATTTTACTAAGATATTAAAACTATAGAGGACCGCTAACAAGGATGATTAGATATGCATATGATGGTAGATTACTGCTGGAATTTAAGAGAATGATCTAAAATACATTCAAGAATTCATGGAAAAGAAGCTTCTGGAGTGTTTAGTGATTATATTTTGTTTCATAAATACTTTTCTATTTTTTATTTTTGCATATAACACCTATATGATATATATATATATATATATATATATATATATATATATATATATATATATATATATATATATATATATATATATATATAAGTATAATATAGTATATAATTATATATTGGTATAATTAGTATAGCATAATAATCAAAACCATTTTCATAAAAGATATAAAAGATTTTTGTATTTTAAAGAAAAGAGGCTATCAGCCTGGCCCCCTAATTGGCGCCTCAAACATTTGAGCTGAAAGGAAATATAACAGTATATTTATATTCAGGGCATAAAATTTATAAAAAATCTCATGCAAATACCCTGGCACCAAAACAGCTGTAGACCTGTGTAATTAGTTTAATTTGTTAAGAGTGAGTTTTTGACATTTCGTTGACCGATTATTTTAAATGTCTTCTCTGTCTGATCTACAGTGAAACGCAGATATTTCTCTGAAAAGCTGGCCAATAGCACCAATAAGAAGGTCTTTAACAACAGTTGATTCACTTTTATTGGTTTTTAGATTGAATTTATTAAATTTAGGTATCAAAAAAGTTTGCACATCATCCCAGGATTGTTTATAAGTTTTTCTGTAAACAAAATCTCCTCAGTTTCTTTGAACCATTAAAATCACTATTAACAACTCTTTTCAAAATAGTTGTATTAACTCAAGGAGGTACTTTCTTCAAGTTATTTTAAGTTGGCCATAAATTTCGATTTTAGCGTATAATTGTTAGACAAAAGACAGCTTTTCCTCATGTTTTTTGAATTTTTTTTCCCTTGTAAACTTGTAATGGTCTTATTTCTTTTAAACTTAGTTTTAAAAATCTTAAACTTTCCAAGTATAAAAAAGCTGAAAGTTTGACCAATTATTAATCAAAAAATAAACATAGTTAGACGAAAAAAAATTTACAGGCTTTCTTTGTACCCTTTTTCAGCATTACTATATATAAAATTAAGTGCAATTGAAAGACTTTTGAGCTAGCAGTACTTTTGGTTTTCTCAGTAAAAGGCTCTTAATATTAATTTTTTTTTGCCTCGACATTAGTTATATTCAGAAAGAAAAAAGCTAAAAATGTTTTTGGGAAACACCCACCTTGGTTATACCAATGTTACTGATATTTGTAGTATTAACAGTTTCGATAATTTTGTTTTGTTTTTTACTTTAGATTACAAATTTGCTTAGTGTTTATGAACTGCGCAATCACTTGTTAGCCATCAATTCTCTGCTTCGCACCATTGTTAACTTAGTTGTGTCTAGTATTTTAGATGGTCCAGGTGTAAAAATTAAAGAAGCTGGATGCTGCCTTGCTTACTCTTTGTCTATTGTTAAAGTAAGTATTTTAGATTAGCATATTATTAAAAAAAAATTTATCATCTAATAGTGTTTGGGATAACGTTTCAAATAAATTTTATCACAAAAAGTAAACTTTATCGCCCATTAACACATTTTTATTATCGTTTTTCATTATTTACTGAAAGATAAAATATTTCTTAATTTATTATTTCTTTAATGTTCTTTTTCGGGCGGAAATTAATCTTATTGGCAAATAAAAATGTAAACTAAACAGAATTTACGTTAGTGAAAATTTTGTGATGAAAACATCAAGAAATTGTTTGTAGCAAACCACTTATAAGAAAAAGGAAGAGACAAAAAAAGATAAAAATTTGACTAGCTTGATCTTTTCAATTTTAAAAATATTCTTCATTTTGAAGCAAGAATCCTGAAGGATTTCGATAAAAAAATCTCAAAAAATTTCGATAAGTAGGGTAATGAGTCTATTTCTTAAAACTGATAAACAATGTGTTGTCGCTCAGTAAACAATGTGTAGTGTCTTCAATTATTCTATAAAAAGATTTTTATGTTTTTATTAATACTATTTATTTTAAACATTTATTTATTTTAAACATTTATTTATTTTAAACATTATTATTTATTATTTTAAACATTATTATTAACATTAATACTATTTATTTTAAACATTATTATTTATTATTTTAAACATTATTATTAACATTAATACTATTTATTTTAAACATTATTATTTATTATTTTAAACATTTAGATAAATGAAGATCACACGTTTGAAATCTCGTCAGCTCTTTTACATGTTATTGCAGATCTAACAGAATCAACTGAAGCTAGTAATGTTTTTGTTTGAGGAAATTTTACAAAGTTGAAATTTTTGGTTTTTTCAGATTATATATTGTTTATTTCCTTGATGTTGACTATTTTTTGTAAAATATTTTCACTTTTTTAATTTAAGGAAAATATTGTATCGAAGCATTGAAATGTTTTATGAAAAAAAGTGATCAGGTAAATTTTCAGTATCAACGGTATAGATTTTTTTTTCCTGTGTGTAATTTAAACTTCTGTGTGTAATTTAAACTTCTGTGTGTAATTTAAACTTCTGTGTGTAATTTAAACTTCTGTGTGTAATTTAAACTTTTGTGTGTAATTTAAACTTTTGTGTGTACTTTAAACTCCTGTGTGTAATTTAAACTTCTGTGTGTAATTTAAACTTCTGTGTATTTTAAATTTATAAAATTCAAGTTATAGAGAGTAAAAAAGGAACTTACGTTTATAAAACAACTTTTATGTTTAATAATGCAGCCTTGGTGCCGTGGCTACAGTTTTCGAAACCTATAGGTCCGAGGTTCTATACCGACTCCGACAAACATTTTTTAAATTTTAGCATTAAATTTTATTTTACTTTAAATGTTCGTAGACATTATAATAGACTATTTTTTACAGCTTATTTTATATCTCACTAACTGTTACGAGTTTGATCATTTCAATTGTTTACCCATTTGGTAAACAATTCTAACTTATTTTACTTTGTACTTAAATACTTGTTAATATTTGCAGGTGTCGGAATTAGCAAGTATGATAGTTCCCAGTATTTATGAATTGGAGTTAAGATGAGTGAAAAATAGATATGCAATCATCGCATGAAAAGATAACGTCAGCAGAAATGTGCATGTAACAGATCGAAAATGATCTATAAATAAATTTCAAGTTTTTAGATAGGGTATTTAGAATTTTTATTATATTTTTGTTTTGATTTTTTTAGTAAAAGATTTCACTTGTTTACTTTTTTTTAATATTTAATGAATAAGCGAGACGTTGAGAGCCAGAGTGGCCTAACCCCACTACGGTTCATTCTGAGAAAATCGCATTTAAAACTTTATCAAGTAATTAAAAATAATTAAATTCAAATTTTAAGAAAAAAAAAGAATACTGAAATAGAAATCAGTGTGGTTAGGCCGCTTTGGCACAGGAAAATATGTTCAAAAATGCCTTACGATGAGACCATAAAATGCTTATTGGAAAAATAAGGGGTTAGGCCACTCTGGCTCTCAGCACCTCAATTACACTATCTTAACATCCCCTTCCCCACCCCACCCCCTCCCACCCCTTCCTTATCCCTCCATTCTTCCTTTCTTTCTACCTTACAATTTTCCATTTTGTTTTGTTTTTAAACATAAACGAATGAAATTTTTTGCTATCCTTGTTATAAGTAAAATATAAAAAAAAAATTTTTTTAGAGCGTTAAATAAATTTTTTATAAATATATAAATGCACAGTAAAATATTTATTGGTATATTAATAATAGGATTTTCAAAGTATGTAGTTTTTTTCGTTTAAATATATTTTCATGTTGTTGCTCGTTTTTGTGGTTGCGCGTATATTGTACAATTATTACGTATTATGTACAAAGAATTCTTGTTATGTTCCAGAAACGTTTAACTAAAAAAGTATGCAATATATATGGTGTGAAACTTTACCACGCGTATTTATGGATAAATTGTGAGCGCATATTTATTTGCGATCATTAGTTCGCTTTTGTTTGCTTATGTAATATGTTTTGGTTTACTTACGTAATATACTGTATGTTTGCTTATATGTCTTTTTGAATGGTGCACGGTATATATTTTGTACGGTTTCCTTTGTTGAATACATTTTTGTTGCTTTGTCTGATATACTTTGTAGTCATTATATTATGTCTGATTATATAGTCATGATATATCCCACTACAATACTTAACATAATATTATAATATGACTTAGTGAAAGTGTTTTTGGCTTATTTTACAATAAATTTTTAGTTATAACATGTCTAAATTGTATCGTAAGGAGGGTTACCAGACGTCCGGCAAAAGGAGAATATGTCCTTTTTTATCCTTTGTCCTCTGTTCGACAGGCAATGCTGAAGGTATAATTTTTTACCTTCCAAGTTATAAAATTTAAAAAATAACAAAACATTAATTAAAACTCCCATAAAACCTTAACCAGTTAACAAATCCGGTTGATATTTTATCTAGAGTTTGGTGCGAGTTGATGCTACATTTGCACTAATATTTTTTCAAATTTCATAAAATCGTTCTTATTTTATAGATGTTTTTATTGGCGCACTATAAAGTCAAAGTTTCATTAAATTTGAACATTCAAAGTAAATTATTTTCCGCGGACAAAATAAAAAGATTTTAAAATATGCATCACAGGGTACCTTGATGTGTACGCTATTACGTTAAGTGGCGTTCTTGGGTCAGCAAGGTTAGCATTTTTATGATCCGTGCTAATCGTGCATATTTCTTTTTTCAAAATATCATACTATTTAAACAGTTTAAACGAATGCTTAAACGTTTAAACATTGGTTTCTTTTTTGAGTTAAGTCGTCCAAGTATATTAATAATAACGATTCTTTTGATGAGTTGTTTCAAATTATCAATTATCATTAATTTATCATTAATGGCATTATCAAATCTTTAATGTTATTTGCAACCCCCTCAAATTGAGGGGGGTTTAAACTTTATATGGTCATAATTTTTGAACACTAAAATATTTTACTATGAAATTTAAAAATTATCGATAAATATAAGTCTTGTTGAAAATAGTATAAAAAATATTTAATCAACTTGTTGCTCTCAAGTTTGGGGCATAAGATTTTAGGGTTTCTTGTTCCCATTATCCTATAACAGTATTTTTTTTTTGTGAAGAATCTTTTCGTCATTAGTACGTAAAAAAGTTTGAAATATTCTTTTTGTTTTAAAGTTGGTTATTTCAAACATTTAAAAACATTTCTACGCCACTGTATATACGTATATATAAATGTTATTTTTTTTAAGAAAAGGATGTACTACGCTAATTTGTTTGGAGACAACGTTTGGCTTTACACGGTTAGCACGGATCCGTATAATGCCTACCTACCTTCCGTATAAGAATTCCTCTTATACGGAAAGTTAGCGTACACATCAAGGTACCCTGTGAAGCAAATTTTGAAATCATTTAATTTTGTCCGTGGAAAATAAATTAATTTGAATGTTCATATTAAGTCAAATTTTTACTTTATAGTGCGCCAATAAAAACACTTGTAGAATTTGAACCACTCAGTATAATTTAATAAAAATTAGTACAAATGTAGCAAATAGTCACAACAAACTCTGAACAAAATTTTAGCCTCATTGGATGACTGGTGTAGAATTTATTGCAGTTTTAGTTGAAGTTTTGTCAATTTTTTGCTACTTATACCTCAAAGCGTTACCGATTACTTTGAAATTCGGTCACTATTTTTAAAATAACGGTTACATGAGTGTTCTACTATGAATACCAACTATTTTTGTTATAATTATTTTATCGGTATATGTACAATTTTCATTTTATAGACCAAAATAGTGATTTGCTACTTAAAGCGTGATTTGAATTGGCTTATGCCAATGGCGTTAACACTGCCTTCAAAGTGGAGGTGGTCAACCCCTCAATTATTAATAATTAATAAATAAAATAATAATAATAATTAATAAATAAAAATAAAATCCATAATTTCTAAAATAACTGCCTATATTTCTAACACAAAATGTCGTCGCAAAAAAAAAGTGGGCATGCCATGGCTCCCTTGACGGCCATGTATGCATAGCGTGAATATACCAACATTTCCTAAGGTACTACTACTTCCAGAATTCAAAAAAGTTCTAAAAAAAATGGTTAAGAAGGATTTCAAGGGATACCTACATAGAAATAAAAACATTTATTTATCTGAAAACTGTGAAAAAAACCTTTTTTTTTTTTATATTGACAAAGATAATTGACTTAAAAAATTTAGATAAGTTAACTAAGATATCTGACCAATACAAAGTTTGGAGGGCCAGTCGGAGAAAAATTACTCTAACTGAATAACTAATTAGGTTGAAGGGTCGTTTTGAAATAAAACAACCCGTGTGACAAGTATCATTAGTTCAATAAGTGTGACAGTTATCAATAATGTAATTTCCTTACAAGTAAATAGTTTAAACAATTGTTTCCTGGAAAGGAAAGAACAATTCAGGAATTATTTCCTTGTAATTTAATATTACCTCAATTAAATCAGGTAAATATTTCCTTTATTTTAATAGTTTTTAATTAATAATATGTTACTATGTTAAGTGGATTGTTATCAAATATAAATTTAGGTCAAGTTTGGTAAAAGGCAGAGTTTGATTTAGTGAAGTCAAATTTAGTGAATTGCCACGAAGCTAAATCAAGCAAAGAATCATGATGAAAATCGAAAGTTTGTGTACTTGCTCTGTCAGAAAAAATATTTACTACTTTTCAAGCAGATCGAATATGCCAACTGTACAAGACCAAGACTTTGCGCAGGAAAAAATAGGGGAAAGAAGTTGCATTCCCTCCTTTGTTTGATTTTAAGTCAATACAAGTGAGACTTGAAACAAGAGGCACGATGTGTTACTGCCTAATATGCCGAATTGGTCGTTCAAAGCTGCAAGAAAAACATCCTCTTATAGAGCAAACCACTATTGAAAAAAACCATAGGTGCGTTGCAGCAAATGCCTCAGGCCTTTAGAAAAAGGTTTTTCCCACAAATGCTCTCAAATAATGTTAAGGAAAAACATTTAATCTTTAGCAGCAAATCACCCGAAAAAATAGCATCTCGAGTTATTTCCAATAAAGAGTTATCTCCGGAAGGAACTGTTTTACTGGCTAAAGCATCCGGCGGGCCTCCACTTACAGTTACCCCTGATAAATATTTATACTTAAATAATTTTAAGATATATATTGAAATAAAGTCTTGACTATTAAGAAATAACACTAGCCCCCTAACGGATTTTATTAGTCAGCAAATTGGACACTGGATTCGGCAAAGTTGGATCTATAGTTGGCAGTCGGCAAATTTTGGAAAACGATGACCTTTTTTTTATATATATATAAATTAGTGGGCAAAAAAATTTTTCTTTTGGCTTTAGTTAGCAAAAAACAGACACATCACCCCCCCCCCTTCTTGTTTAAAATCTCTTTGGGGCGGCCCTGTTCAAGATTAAGTTATTTAATTGATTTAAGATTAAGTCAAGCTTAAATTTAGCTATTTAATCTACAACATATCTATAGCAAGGATGTTTAACAAGCTATACAAGTTACAGTGTAAATTTATAAATTAGAAGTTACAAATTGAATAAAAATAGAACATGAATGATAAATTGATAGGACAATGTAATTTTTTATTTTTATTTTTTAGATATTGTCAGGCTGTACGTTACGACTCACCTTCCTGTTAAAAGTTCCTCCAACTACAAGTAAATTTTAAATATTTTTCATAGCAGTATGTTCTAAGAAGAATTACTAATTAGATTATTTATATTTGATAATTTCTTTATATTATTTTTGGAGATGAACCCACAGCAAAATGTCTGTGGGTTCGTCTATAAATTACGTTCTTTTACGCGGCGATTTTCATTAAACTTAATGAGCTACTTTATTTTATTTTTTAAGCTAAGATTCTGCAAGGGAAAACCTTTGATCTTTTTTGTTTTGTTTATTGTGAAAGTTTACGTTATGTGGACGAATTCTGTACAGAAAGAAATTGCGTTACACGGGCGAATTCTGTACAGAATGAAACCACTTGCAGAAAAATTTCTATACTGATTGGTCTATTTTATAAAAATTTTATAGTTATTTTTACATAGTTTTTACTTACTGTGACTGTGAGTTTGAAAACACGCGCAAATTGGCAATCGGGAGATTTTTTGACAAAAATTATTGCCGCCAACAGCGACTATTGAAAAAAAACTAACTGGGTATAACAAATCATTTGTGACTGGAATATTCATAATAATTTTTTTTTGATACAATAAATTATTTTCTTTGTAAAGTAAAAAAACAGCGATGTTTTAAAAGTTACTTTTTAGTCCGAAAAACATATAAATCTCAATATCTTCGATGCACATCCTTACAATACTACAGTTACAAGTAATATGGACCTATACGAAGTCTTTATGTACTCTGAAAATTAACGCAATTCGTCAACTTACCCCTGCTGCCAATTAGCTTCATTTATCTTTTGTTAAAATAAAATAATTTTTTTTAAACAACTGTTTAAAAAATTAAAAGTATATATTTGTTAATTAATATGTGTGTGTGTTTGTGTGTGTGCAACTTACTACCCTACGGGCATTTGTTTTCAAGAGTTATGTTCTAAATGTCTTTTAAACGTTTTTTAAACGTTCTTAACAAAAGAATGTTTAGAAAACGTTTAAAAACATTTAAAATACATTTAAAACGTAACTTTTAAAAACAAACGCCCGCTGGGTATGTTCTCTTGTATTCCTTCCTTTGGTTTATTTCTATTTGTTGAAAACTAACAGGCAACATTGAAATCGATTTTCCTTTTTTTTTTTTTTTTTTGATTATACTTTCTAACTTTGTTGAGGTTTTTGGATAAAGTATAATAATAATAATAAATCTTTTATTTTAGAATTTTCAAGTATTGCATAATATGGTGAACTGGTAACTATAGCAGCATGTTTAAAAGAATTTTGTTTTAGTTGAATGTTTTAGTCACTGTACTACTGGATTTTTCTGATGTAGGATATGTTCTATATTTTTTATAGTTGGTCTCGTCGTTTTTTATTGTTCCCTGCGAATCACCAATAAGTGTGATACTAGAAATGTTATATTAACAATAAGTGTGATGTTGCATTTGACTGTTACTGCATTGTCATTGATTGGTTTTTTTTTAGTTTTTTTTACGATTAAAAAAAATGACCTCCTAATTAAAAATCCACTTTCAGCTTTATTAACTAAAACAGCCTCACCTTAAGCAGTGCTGAACAGATTTCCAAATTCAGCCTCTGTTGCTGGTCTACCAGGGTGGTTGTGATCATGTCTACACAAACAATATATATTTATTGGCTGCATTTAACAAATACAATGACTCGGGCGGCTTGATATATTAACGCTGTTTCTACGAGATTTTATCTTCACTTTTATGGCAACTATAACCATCTAGCATAAGTAAAGTTGATGTGTTGCAGTTTGGTGTGTGTGTAAACTGTAAGAAGTAATCAAACCATATATCAAACAGTTCTTTATTTATTCAACGTTTTTTGTTGCATCACTAAGTGCTCCTTGGGGTGCTTGATCAATAAAAGATGAATTCACGCGTACAAGAAAAAAATAATCATAGGAGGCATGTATAGTGCTCCGACAGCACTCACGCAGCATAACATTGTAACGGTTTTGTCTATTCAAAACATGTTATTCCTCCAACTAATCTCTTTCCTATCGGAGCAATATTTTTACCAAGTATGACAAAGTAGAAACCCAGCCGGCAATTAACGTTGAACTATCGTTGAAAACGTTGAATTTACGTTGATTAAACGTTTAGAATGAAAGTTTTTTTTCAACGTTAAATCAACGTTAGATTCAAACGTTATATCAACGTTGATTCGACGCAAAAAAACGTTACAATAACGTTGAATTTACGTTGATTCAACGTTTAGAATGAAAAATTTTTTCAACGTTGATTTATCAACGTTATATCAACGTTAGGTTCAAACGTTATATCAACGTTGAATCGACGCGAAAAAACATTACAATAGCGTTGAATTTACGTTTAAAACGATAGTTTTTTTAACGTTGATGAATCAACGTTAAAACGGATGTTAAAACACTTTTTCACCATCAAAACGTGCTATGTATGTCAAAATGTATATATATATGTAAACGTGCTATGTGCGCCAAAACGTGATCACTATCAAAACGTACTATCCCAGCAAACATGTAAGCGTTGAATCAACGTTGAAAACCAGTTGCAGCGTAGAAAAAGCGTTACAGTCACAAAAACAACGCGCTTTCAACGTTGAATCAATGTCTGTTTTTGTATACTAAATCGCGGTAAATTGAAACGTTGAATAAGCGTTGAAATTGTAACATAATTTAGCCTCTCGAAATAAAAAGTTTATTCAACGTGGAATCAACTTACGCAAAAAGCCACTTTAAAAACGTTTTGAAGTATATTCTTTATCAACGTTAAAAACAAACCGCTTTTTAAACGTTACATTTTCAACGTTGAATAAGCGTATAAATTTAAACGTATCTTATCTTCTCAAAAAAATGCGTTTATTAAACGTTAAAAATAAGTACGCAAATAATCACTGTAAAAACGTCGCAAAGGTAATGGTTTATCAACGTTAGACATTAGCTGCTTTTTCAACGAGTTTAAACTATTTGAAAAACATCACTTATTCAACGTTATTTCAACGTTGGTTGAAAATGTGGTAATTAAAAAACGTTGAAAAAGTGTTACTTTGCCAACGTTAATAAAACGTTGTTTTGACAATGTTGAGGAAGTGGCGCATTGAAAATTATTGTCTCAATAACTAGCCATTACAAAAATAATTTGCCGTAATGGAAAGGCAAGGAAAACTTAATAGAATGCATTTATATGGTATAAAAATTTTTTTAATAAAGTTATATTTTATAGCCTATTTTATTGCAACTAATTTAAAACTTTTGGATTTTATATCAAAATGAATATAAAGTACATAAATCTCAGGGTAAATTCGATTTATTCAGCTTATTTTTGTAAATGTTTTATTTTGTTTTAAGTTAACGATTTTAATAAAATGCTCAACTTTTTTAAATATTTATTTCTTAGTTAGAAATAGTACTTAGTTTTAATACGATTTACATTTATAAAATATTATCAAAATTAATAAAACATAATAAGTCAGACTAAATTAAGTTTGTTAACAGAATAAATTTTTTAATTTATTTAAAAATTATCTCTTATACATATATATATATATATATATATATATATATATATATATATATATATATATATATATATATATATATATATATATATATATATATATATATATATATATATATATATATATATATATATATATATATATATATATGCATATATATATATATATATATATATATATACAGGGGTGGGACCGCAAAATGTGAACACTTTTCTGATTGTAATAATTAATTTTCTGTTAAATATGAACTATTTTAAATGTTCAATTTTTGTTTTTTTACATATTATATTTTACTTTGTTTACATATTCATTTGTACTTTGTCTTTCGTTTTTTATCAAATAAACTCAACTACATCTAACGAGAAAATAGTTATAATAAAACAAAAACGTTCACATTTTGCGGTCCCACCCCTGTATATATATATATATATATATATATATATATATATATATATATATATATATATATATATATATATATATATGTATATATATATATATATATATATATATATATATATATATGTACATATATATATATATATATATATATATATATATATATATATATATATATGTATATATATATATATATATATATATATATATATATATGTATATATATATGTATATATATATATATATATATATATATATATATATATATATATATATATATGTATATATATATATATATATATATATATATATATGTATATATATATATATATATATATATATATATATATATATATATATATATATATATATATATATATATATATATATATATATATATACACACACATACGTATATATGTATATATGTATGCAAGAGAGGCATATTGTGTGTATAATAAATACATGAATACATGCTTGTTTTTTTAATTACAAAATATTGTCATGTCTAGTCATTTTTATTGAAAAATATAAAAGTTGGTATAATAGTTTAGAAAAATTATTAAAGAATTATTATCAATATTTAAGAGTTTAATATTTTATGAGGAATTTAGTATTTATATAGTTTAACAATTATTTATTACTTTATTAAGAGTTTGTATACTAGTTTTATTAAGTATCTGAATACAGACCTATGAAGTCTCTCCCATTGGGCAGGAGTTTTCTGAATTTTGAAGAGAAATTTATTTCCAACCTGCATTTAAAAATAATTTAAAAACTTTCTTTTCCTCATTAGTAACTTAAAATACACCAAGCTTCTAACTTTTTAAATTGTTTTCATTTTTTAAGTTAAGAAAAATGGTTAAAGATTGTTAAAAATTGCTTAACACAAACATAAATATATAAAAGTATATCTATACAGAATAAATTTCAGCTCAGTCAGTGGCAAATTTGGACATTTTTAAGTTAGTTGTCAGAGTAATAAATTATTAAAAAACTTTTTTAGTCAATAGAGGTATTTTAGTGGACAAATATCCAGTGGTATAAAATTTTTTCAAAGTCTCTCTTGTAAACATTTTCAAATCATGACAGCTATGTGTATGCACATAAAAACTATATATTCATATATATATATATATATATATATATATATATATATATATATATATATATATATATATATATATATATATATATATATATATATATATATATATATATATATATACAGGGACTACTTAAAGTCCGGGACGCACGGCATTGAATCGATGTGAAATCGACGAGAGGGCTGACTTTAGCGCCTTCAATATACCAACATGTAATGTTAATAGCTTAAATAAAAGAGTGGTATTTAAAGATTATTGATAAGCTGCAACAAATGTTGATTCATATAGATTATATAATGTATTAACTTTAATTAATTTATTTTTTTAAGCCTTTTTATAGTACTTTTAAAGTAGTAAAAGTATTTTTATTAAGATGTTTATATGATGATTGTATTGCAATAATAAATATTACTTAAATTTTATTTCATTAGAGAAAGTAAATAAAGATCAAATTGTTGGTAATGATTTATTTACTACTAACCCGTATTACGAGTTGCTTTCTGTATAAATAAATTTATATTTTATTAGAGAAAGTAAATAAATATCAAATTGTTAGTAATGATTTATTTACTACTAACCCGTATTACGGGTTGCTTACTGCTAGTCTAATTATTAATAGTCAAATGAATATTATTATTATTATTATTATTATAATTAATGGAAAGCCGACTTGTTTAACTAATCTCATTCAAAGAATAAAATAATTAACACTTAAAGATAAAGAAAAAAAAATGAATGAGATATAAATAATCGTACTATAGTATTATATAGATAAGTAGATATATATGAAAAAAAAAAAACATTAACTGGAAAACAGTATACTTGCTTTTGGTAACCTATTGTGATACTGCAGCAGTTGCTGTAGGGATGCAGCTGTTCTTTTTGGTGTTGTTCAAAAACGTAATTTTTATGTTGGCTTTTAGTAAACTTTAATTTAAATTAAAAGACATCACAACGGATTTAAAATACTCATAACAAAAAAAGCAAAACATAAAATGCTTCCAGGAGCCAAACTATAAACATAAAAGATGAAGAACACTACTACTCGTCCTGGTCTAATATTACGATCATTGGCAATGTTGTTAATATGTTCATGTAAGGCATCATACTGCTCGCTTCTCAGCTTATTTTGATTATTTCTGATAAAAGCAAGACGCTGGCCTTCAATTTTTACATATGCATCAGAATATGCCGCCTAACGAATTTCCTTATCTTCTACTTCAGCCATGTTTTTAAATGCAAGAGCAAATGGACTTTGTTCCATAATTATAGTTTGCAATTGAAACATTAAATCACGTAAACAAAGATCATTACCACAGTGTTGCATTCTAAAATTTAGTGCAGCAATTGGATCATAAATATATAGTTGAGAATATATTAGTGGAATATCTTGATCTGGCCTAAGATTACTTACACGATGAAAAATCTGGTCACATATTTTAAAACATGGAAGCCCATGATTCATTGGTTGAACTACATTTGCTGTAAAAGAAGCAAAAGAAAGGCAGGCATTATAATTTCGAATATGTTTTAAAAAATTTGCATTAGCATTACGATCTACATAACTCCCTGTAAACAAATCCTATAAAGCTTGTGTAATTGGTGAAAGTGGAGGCAAAGCTACCTTACCATTATGGCAAAATAGAAAATGTGTTTCATCTGGAAATTTCTTAGCACCACAGTGCTGACAAATTTGATTCATTTCTCCTAAATAATTATAATCTGGAATAGCATTATCTCGCTATAGAATACATTCGTCCTTGTCCAACAGCTCTTCTTTCATTTTGGCGACGATTAACATTATCTCGATCGAGCTTATTTCTTTCATTTTGGCGACGATTAACATTATCTCGATCGAGCATATTTCTTTCATTTTGGCGACGATTAACATTATCTTGATCGAGCCTATTTCTTTCGTTTTGGCGACGATTAACGTTTTCTCGATTAAGCCTATTTCTTTCATTTTGTAAATGATTAATTTCTTTCGCCTAAGTCTATTTCTTTCATTTCGTCTACTTTCTTTCATTTTATTTCATTTTGTAAATACATAACTTCATCTAGCCTATCATTCATTTCAATGTCATCATTTTGATTAAACATATTTATCAAAGCAACACTAATTATTTCTTTTTTTTACTAATCTAAAAATAACAATAAAATAAAAAAACTTAATAAATAACTAAAAAAATCTTACTCAAAAAATTAAAAAAAAAAAATTCTCAAAACAAATATATAAAGAATCCAAACTAATGCAAAATAAAATTAATTTGCCATCATCAAAAGTAATACAGGTTTCTTAAGTTTATTTGATAGAAGTTAAGAAAAACCTGCAACCATTTTAGCAAAAACTTAATACAAAAAGTTAAAATTTATTCTGTTTCTAATAAAGTAAAAAAAATTTAAAAACAAACAACATATCTTCGCAGACAGCGTCATAAGGCATGCGTTGGGAGAAAACATTGAACAAAACGGGTAATAAAACTTATTAACGCGTTATGTACAATAGAAAACGGGTTATTACTCTATTACGCTGCCGCAACTCCAAGGATATACATAGTTATACATATATATATATATATATGTATATATATATATATATATATATATATATATATATATATATATATATATATATATATATATATATATATATATGTATAGAACTATTTATTAGCGAAAACATATGAAAACCAAAATTTTTTATATAATATATATAGTATATTTGATAAATAAACCTCTACAATTTTTTTGGTTCAACAACTTGATTATGATTAATAACAACTCTGTAAATATAAATTTTCTAATGATTTGAATCTTTATAAATTAGATATTTTATTTTAAATCTTAATTTTAAATTAAAGAAATTATATTTATCTTAACTATAAATTAAATCTTTATAAATTAGATATAAATAGAAAAACAAACATATAATAACACAATTATATCCTAAACCAAAATTCAATCATGCAAGGCAAATTATTAAACTTTTTGAAATGAAAAAAAACAAATTTTTTTTCAAAGAGCCAAAGTATTAACAATACTATAGATAAATTTTATTTATAACAAAATGTTGTCATGGCTTTTATCCCAATTATTAAAAGCATTTGAAAGCGTGAAACTACCCATAAATATCTTTTAATGGTAGACACCATCTAAGAATTATAGTAATCTATATTTTCAATATTTACATGTACAACACGAAGCTTTAAATTTAAAAGTACAATTAAAAAAAAATTACAATAAACTAATTACTTATAAAATTTTAAAAAGATTTTATAAATACTCAATGTCTACTTAGACATTTTGAAAAGATTACGATTTTGAAAACTTGAAACTTTAAAATATAAAAAACTGAAACTTTAATTCTACCTCAAAGAAAACAGATATATATTGAAAAGTATTTTTATTTCTTTTTAAAAATTTAAAAATGCTTTTAAACTTACTCCCTCGAATATAATTATATAATATATATAGTATATATGACAAATAAACCTCCACAATTTCCTTGGTTTAACAACTCGATTATGATTAATAACAACTCTGTAAACATGAATTTTCTAATAACCTAAATAAATTACAGATAGACAAACATAAATAACACAATTAAATCCTAAACCAAAATTCATTCATGCAAGACAAATTATTTTATATTTATTGAAGAGCCAGAAACATATTTTTTTTCAAAAAGCAAAAGTATTAACAATATTAAAGATAAATTTTATTTATAACAAAATTTTCAATAAAAATTAAATTAAGATAAATTTATAACAAATTATTGTCATGGCTTTTATCCCAATAACCAAAACTATGTGAAAGCATGAAACTACCCATAAATATATTTTAACGCTAGACACAATCTAAGAATTAAAGTAATCTATAACACGAAGCTTTAAATTTAAAATTACAATTAAAAAAAGATTACAATAAATTAATTACTTTTAAATTTAAAAAAGATTTTAGATTACCCATAATTTTAAGCTACTAAACATTATCTACTTAATGTCAACTTGGACATTTTGAACTCGTACCATGAAAGGTTGAAAGGAAATCTTTAAGAAAGCACGCGGTAAAGAAAAGTCTAAAAAGTGTATTTTACAGATACAGAACCGTACCGTTACTTTAAACAATACGCGTAACAATGCGCACTAATAATAATAATATTCATTCGGCTATTAATAGTTAGACTAGCAAAAAGCAACCCGTAATGCAGGTTTTGGTCGGTCTGTTACATAATTAATTTATAGTGGCTGTTTTCCACAATTTAATGTTGCAAAACCTTAACTAATACCCTTTTAGAAAATCGCCCTCAGCTTAAAAAAATTAATCCATCTGTAAAATTAACATAAAAAGTATGAGGAGTTAAAATAATTTATCAATCACTACTTAACATTTAAAATTACTACTTAACATTATTTGAGTAATTTACAAATGGCAAAGGTCATAACAGTGTAAGGCGAAACCATTTTCATCGACCTTCCTAAGTTTAACACAATACGTTTTAAGTTACTGACACAAAATAATAACCCTTCGTCATGCTTTAAATTGACGAAAGTATCAACGAAATCCTTGTAATAATATTTATAACACGAACCATTAAGATTAAAATAAAGTTAAAAAGAATAAATTGTATTATACAGGAGTTAACAATTTTTTGGTATCCCCTTGATTAATTTTTCTTTAGAAAAGAAAATTGTTAACTTAAAAATATTTAACGCACACATTTATATAAATTTATTAAAAATAACAAAGATTATTATAAATAACTAAGCAACTGAGTACAAATGCGTTTCAAACAAAAAAAATTTAATTTACAATCAAACATGGGTATAATATATTTGAAAAAATATGTTAACTTAATGCATTAGTGCATCATATGACAAACCTAAAATAAAAATTATAACAGATAAGTAGACATAAAAATTTGTAAACCATGCTGACCCGACCTGGGTCTTGATAAGTCTGTTCAACACAGATCATTTCTATATTATTTGTTTGGCCTCTTTATTTCATTAATTTTTAGTAAACGGTATTTTGCCACCATTTACTAAAAAGTCCTTTTTTAACTCGAAATTTAATTTTCGTAAATATTTTGACTCTATTAAAAAGGTTCCTCCCTTCTTTTTGCTTTAATGGTGACCAGGTGATTAAAATAAAATAATAAAATGTAAAACAATGATCTACATATAAAAGAATGTTCTCTTTCTTTCCTCAAAAGTGTTGAAAATACAGACTAAGCTAACTAATTAGTTAAACACATAAATAAAACTTGAGTAACTCGATATTAATGCGCTAAACTGCAATATTCTCCATGTTTTTAACGGTTTTTAGTTACGACTCTCGTTTTACAAAGATCCCTTTAAAATACGTACAACAAATTATTAGCCATAAAATAGATAAAATATAAAATTAACTAATAGCATATATTTATATCTTTTTAACTTACAAAAATTTAAAATAAAAAGAAATCAGGTTATTTTATTTTATAAATCTTATAAATGCGTCATAACGTAATTCTAAAAAAAAAAAGTAATGAAATTATGATATCATAATTACAAAGAAAAAAAAAACAAAAACCACTACACAATTACCGAAAATCGATTTCTGTTTCGTACAAAAGCATTAACAATACTAAAAAAAATTAAACTAAGATATAAATTGTTGTCTTGGCTTTTATAGTTTAAACATATATACAACTATAAACAAATATGACTTTATAACACATATAAACACATTTTACAACTATTGAATGATAGATATATTTATCAAAAACTATGAAAAAAAAATAAATAATGATAAATAAAGTTATATATACAAAATGTGCTCACAACCTTTAACAGTAAATTTTCGAAATGAAAATCAAAAGACTATAAATTAAGAACATTAAAAAATATAACAATATTTATGTCACATTTTTTTACATATTATACCTTGAATAAGATTTTTATCAATTTTGAAAAACTAACTATTAAATGCTCTAGTTCTTGAAAATGCAACACATAGTTGACCATGAGAGAAACACGGTTTTTGAGATATTTCTTTTGTCTATATTTTTAATTTCGCGTTACGTAATATATAGACGATCCCTAAAAGAAAATACTTGAAACTAAAAAGATTCTATTTATTACAATAACCAATAACAACCAAGGGACAATTTAAAGAATTATATCTTTAAATAGCAAATTATCAATCGCAGTATTAAAAAACACGCAAGAGCTCAGTAATTACATGAGTTTAATCAATTCTCTCTCTACAATTCTCAATAACAATTTTTATTTAAGTCTCATCTAAGAGAGAGAGAGGAAGTGTTTTAAAAACAGCACGTTAAAAAAAAGTAAAAAAGTCATGCAATAAATAACAGTAACTGGTTTTATTATGCTACCAATAAACAAAATTGTTTTTACCTTAACTAAAAGTTAATTTCCAGCATTTCTTAATTAAGTTCCAGCTTCTCTTTAACTGTTGACAAATGATTAATATTGTAAATTTCACATCATATTAAATTTACAAAATTAAAACCATGTTTCAACAGTAAGCAAAATAATCAAGTGATGACAAAGACAACTAAAAAAAAATGAACACAATTATGTTTAAGATTACAAATAAAAAATAAAATCATTAAAAATTGAAACTGTTATTACTTTTTATTATAACTAGTAAAATTCATACCTTAAAATTAAAATATTAAAAATTGTAAAATTCATACTTAAAAATTAAAATATTAAAAATAGTAAAGTTTATACTTTAAAATTCATATTTTAAAATGTCTAATGTAAAATCAAATAATAGACATCAACACCGCTTGACACTGAATTCTGGCAAAAGTTTTTTCTGTTCATCAAGCAAAGTTTCTTATATTTCAACGACAATTAATTTTATAAGGCCTAGATCTATTTCTTTCATATGACAACAATTTCAAGTCGCCTATAATCATTTAGACTAATAACTTCATCGAGCCTAATATTATACATCTGTTATCATTAAATATATTAACAGTGATTATACTACTGTTACAACTGAATAAATGAAAGTTTTATATTTTTACAACTGAAAAATATAAAACAAAACTTTTGACATTATTTTAATTTAGCAAAAAACTTAGACTACAATGCAAAGTTATTTTTACCTTCAAGCACAATCTTAATGCACAAAAATAATAAATGCAGAATCTTGTAATTACAGTCAGTTTTCCAAGTTAAATACATAAAATATATATCTAATATAAAATAAAATAAAACATTAAACTTACTCAAATCAGTAACAGTTCGACTGTCTAAAATTTTTTCTTATTAACCCTTCTATTAAAAAGAAAATAACAATTGATTTGAAGTGACTAAAAAGCACTTTAGCTCTTTCCAATCGCACTAAAAAATAAAATAAATCTTGCTTTGCTAAGTTGCCTAGTTCTTAAGAATCTCTAAACAAATAAGTAAAAAACCAAGAACAAACAAACATTTTTTTATTAAAACTACTCTATTTAAACAAATTAAATTAAACAGAGAACAGCATTAGTTTTCTTTGAAAACAGAAAAGCTTTTCAGCTCAATATGCATGCAGACCTTGCTTATAAAACCACTTGAATAAGAAAAGCATCAAAAAAGCCTAAAAGCTACTTAAAAATGATATATGTAACATTGAACTTTGAATGTTGACTGGAGTAGATATATATTTTTAAAAAATTGAAAATGATTTGTTCTTCTATAGCAAATAAAACCACTATAAATCTGAAATTAAATTGTAACAAATAAGTAAATACAAAGAAAAACATCATATATGAATTGAAAATCAATGTACCTGATAGAGATCAGCTGTTGTGATACCTGAGTAGTAGTTGCTAAATATTGTTTTTTCATGATAAACAAAATGTATTTATAGCGAAATGGTCTTGAATGAATTTTAGTAAATCAATAAAAGCAGTGAGTTCTAGTAATGAAACTACCTATTAGTCATTTTTAACAGCTGACACCATTGTAAAGATAAGCCAAAGGTAACAACATTACGCAAAAAATTATTAAAGATAATGCAATGTGTTTTCAGAATAGTTATATTTAAGGCTAGGGAACACTTAGACCTAAAGCAGTAACATTGCTTTACTGGTAAGGTTGATAAATCTTACTCAACATGTTTGCCAAGTAACTCTACTTTGAAATCATGGAAACAACATTATATAAACATATATACTAATTATAAAAAGCAATATATATTTTTAATGTTACTTAGCATATAAAAACACCCCATTTAACAATCTTGCACAAATTAGATATAATACATTTCATACTATTATAAAAACAAATTTATAATAATCACATTTATAAAACAACTATATAACATATATCACCACATACACGTATTTATCAAAAAATTTTAAACTTTGAGCATAATATACATGCAAAGTTATATGCAATCTTTTAACAACTATAAAACAACATTTATTAGCATCAATTATTTTTAATGTAACAAAGACTGCAGATACAATGCACAACATATTGTTAATAAAAACGAAGTTATATCAGTCAGTATATATTAATCTAAAGCAATGAAAAAGAAGAAACCATTTAAGAACAAAATTAAAAACTTCTAATAAATACATATTTACATACCTTAAAATGAAGCATAGAACAACACTCTTTTGACAAACTGCAGAAGAAATTTTCTCAACTTTCTATTCCTTATTATTTATCTTTAGAGAATATATATATATATATATATATATATATATATATATATATATATATATATATATATATATATATATATATATATATATATATATATATATATATATATATATATATATATAGATATAGAGAAATATAAAATAGACTGAATTAAACCGAAAATCTTAATTTATGTATGAGAAAATAACTTACTAAAAAAAGCAATCAGCTCCTCTTAACTGCTCTAAAAAATAAAACAAATACTGCTTAAAATGTTTTAAAAAGACTAACAACCAAACTGAAACAGTTTTCTTAAAAAAAGAAACATTTATTAAAAAAGAAACATTACTAAAAAAACTATTTTACCAGTCAATTTAGTTCTAACTTATTCTAAAAAATGAAAAATAAATACATATTTAGATACCTTAAAATGAAGCATAACACAACACCCTTTTGACAAATTTCAGAAATTTTTGTTTTTGTTTTTCTATTCTCAACTTTTGCTAAGAGAAAATACATACAGATATATATATATATATATATATATATATATATATATATATATATATATATATATATATATATATATATATATATATATATATATATATATATATATATATACATAACAAACTAACAATTATTTAAATTTTTATTTTAAAAAATAAACAACATCAATTCTTCTTGAAAATAAGCGTATCAGCTCCAATTTGCATGCAGATTTTACTCGAAGACCGCGTGGAATATATAACTACGCTTAGAAAAGTCTAGAAACAATTTAAAAACTAAGAAATAGTGTATTTTACATAATGCAGAACCATAATTAACAAAACGAACAATAGGCGTAACAATGCGTAACTATGCGCACTAATAATAATAATATTCATTCGGCTATTAATAATTAAGATAAGTTTTGCTTTAACAGTTAAAGTAATATCTAATCAATAATATCAGCAATAATCAGTATAAGTGTAACTAATACTACTTTATGCAAACTCAACGCATGATTTCTTTATATTTGAGTTTATTTGTCAGCAATAATTTAAAGTTGAAATAACGTTAAGAAAACAACGTTTAAACCGTAAGGTTAATTTAACGTTGTGACATAGTTGGACAACGTTGAAACAACGCTTTAACCGAATTTCAACGTTGAAAAAAACGTAATAATGCCGGCTGGGAAGCCACTCTCATAAGTAATAAAAATGTCATGGAAGTTGGTTCTAGTTTTTTGTCATGGAAGTTGGTTCTAGTTCTTAAAAATAATTTGAATTAGATTTTTAAAATGTACCTGTCTAATCTTTTTCTACACAGTGTTTTTTTTATTAGACTTATGTGGGGTGCAATTAACCTCACATGAAACAAACCACGTTGGTTATTTTTGATAGTTTTTCTCCCACTTGCAAAGTTTTACAAAATTTTATAAAATTATTTATTTACGAACGTATCGAAAACATATTTACTAAATTTGTTTTAAAAGTTAGAGCAAAAGTAGTACCATACAAATTACGACGCACAACTTTTGGTACTTCTTTTTGCTAAAAAGTTTCAAAGGAAGAAAAATAAAAAGTCATTTTTCTTTTGAAAAAATTAATGTTTGCACACTCCCAAAATAACTTTGTAAATACAAATCTAATTGGCCGATATAAAATTAAAAATCATACGAAAATTGAATATATAGAATGGGCTAAACTATGTACGTGGATTGATTTGTTAAATTAATCAAATACTAGAATATTAAATATCATTAGAAAGCCCTCAAATGTTTTAAAGGTGAAAAAATTATGAAAATAAAAACAACTTGTTGTATATAAATATTATGAATTTCTTAACAAAAAACACTATTATTAATAGTGTTTTTTTTTTAAGAAATTAGTAATATTTATATACAACAATTTGTTTTTTATTTTTTCCACATCACTAGCCAATGTTACAGGTCTATCTCTGTGTTGGGTGTTGGGTCGTGATGAAGGTTTAATACACTCTATCAAATTTCACTCTTTTAAATATAACAAACTTTACTAAAATGATTAAATCTATTATAAAATATATATTTCTACCCCCCTTCCGCCCCTTAATTTTTTTTTAATGAAAATTTAACAAATATCGTTAAAACAATAATATTAATAATAATATTAATAATAATAATAATAATAATAATAATAATAATAATAACAATAATAATAATAGCAATAATAACAATAATAATAATAACACGATGAATTTATTACGATAAATGAATAATAAACCTCTTTTCGAATCATTAAAAAAAAAAAATCAAAATAAAACCTGTTGTATATCTGGTATTTATACTGTAACTGACTACAATCTCTTAATGTAATTTATAGAAGCAACATCTTTGATAACTCTAAGGAGTCCTTACACAAATAGCCTCAACTGCAATTAAATCCAAAATGTCCTTCTTGGTTGACATCAACATAAATGTTTCAAGCTTGTCGTTACATAATGAGGAACGCAACCTCGTCTTGACAATTTTTAATTTACTAAATGCCCGCTCACAGCTCACTTATGAGAATGAAAGTGTTAATAGATATTCGTATTCCAGAAATAGGTTTGAATAAGCAGTAACAATCAACGAATATTTTTATAAAATGCTATAACAACATTTTAAACATTTTTTATAAGACCCTACACAACGCTCAAAGTTCTAAAAATCTCTATCGTTCTCATTTTCAGTTGCTTTTGTTGAAGTATCCAACTCTGAGACTGAATTCTTATGAATCTTTGTCACTAAGACTCATTGTAAATTCATCTCGTAGTCTTTTTGAGAGCCTACCAAAGTTTATACCAAAGCTATGCAATTCAGATCTCAATCTTTCAGAACAAAGATTAGTTCGTTGAAAAATTTTTGCAAGGCTGTTTTCTGGAATACCATTTTCAACAATTTCTTTAAAACGTCTGGGATCTAAACACGCAGTGTCTCTAATGATAACCCTGTTAACTGAGAAATGTTCATCTATACTAGTGATAATCTGATCAATTACTCTACGGAAAACATCTATTCTTAAACAATCAAGAGGATTCTCTGGTATGTCATCAAAGGCGAGTTCCCCTGTCATACATTTCTTTCGATGAACTTGATGAAATCAAGTTCACTTGATGAAATCTTGCTTCTTGATGAAATCAAGTTCCCTAGCATCTAGTAGGTTGTTGATTTATTTAACAAATACAATTGTCTTGGAATGGACATCTTTGAACAATATTGTCAGCAGTTCTTGTTTTGCTGAATCTACAATACTCCAAGTACTTAAATAATCCAGACCTCTTGCTTGCAAATATTCGGATGCTTGTCGCAAAACGTAGAAGAAGGAAAGCTGCAAGAAGCACATCAAATCGACACCATTTGTCATGCAGTGATGTGGCTTCGAATGTTAATTTTGCATCGAATCTTGAAGACATCCTAATACAGATAAAAATTTGAAAAAGAGCATAGAACGATTCCACTTGTATACGTTTCATAAGTTTCAAAAATTCGTTCAAGCGCCATTTGTTTTGACGACCAACGTGTTTCACCAATTTCTTGCAGTCTTTTTAGTTTCGCAGATCCAACTCCTTGTGCAATGTGAATATCCGTCCAAACGTTCATTCGTTTGCAAGAATCGCCAAAGTAAGTAACTGTACTCTGCAAGAGACAAATTTAATTTTTGAAGGTTAATATATTTTTCACAAAATCTGTTGCGGACAAATTTAGAACGGTCATGTAGCACCACATGTAGATAGCATTTGGTGAAACGTCGTTAATGTAACGTTGAACTCCATGATGTTCACCACGCATGTTTGCTGCTTCATCAAAGGATTCACCCACAATTTTTTCCATTTTTAAAACCATTGCGTTCAAGTTCTGATTTCAATAGTTGCTATAATCCTGCACCTGAAGCATCAGTCATTTTTTTTACCGCAAATAATCGCTCTTTTACGTCCTCTTCAAGTACACATCGTAAGATTATTGTCTCCTGATTAACCACCGACGTATCTTGGCTACCATCCGTTTGAAAACTGAATTTCTGATCACCAATTTCTTTGATTATACAATTCTTTATCTTGTTTGAAATAGCAGCTAGAATATTGTTAAATGTTGTCTTTGACAACATTGTTACCAAGCCTCCATGTCCACGTGAGCTTCTTTTTCCTTTACGAATCAAACAATTTTTCCTTTTTTGACTTGGCTGAATAGCTTTTTCTATATGATCATTAAGAGGAACGTCAAACTCTGCTATCAGCAATAATAGTTTCAAAAGGTTTCCGTAATCAATAGATTTATCGTGTAAACTGTAGAGAGATTCACCCCAATTACCTGTGTATGGAAGAGCTTGCTTCCCAATAAAATAACTGCTGCAAAAATTCGTTTAAATACTTCGATGTTTTTCAATACTTTCTGCTTTCTGCTGAATCATGTTATTATTTAATGCTATTCTTTGGTTACGCTATGCACAGTGAGGAAGCCGTTTATAAATCAATTTTGTTGTTTCGATACACTGATGTTTATGGTTGAGAATACTTGAGTTAGCATCATCTTTTGTTAGTTCTATATACACATCATATACACTTTCTTCGGTAACAACTGCACCAAATTCTGACTTACAGCCTGTTATAGTTTTTACGGGCAATTTGCTAATGGTAAAATCTGATTGCTTATTTTGTTGAGGACTGGAGGACACTGTATTTGATACAGTACTTGCTTTAATGATTACGTTAGGCGTTATACTCCACAAAAAAGAATTTTTCTTAATTAACACTGGATTTGACGCGGGAACAGACTTTAACAACATTGATAATATTTTCATTATTAAATAGCAGCTTGCGTTGTTTAGGATCTCGGCCTGATTAAAGCCAATTACGGTTCTTCTTTTTCTTATCTTCTTTTGGCACTGCTAGATTTTTTCCTAGACTTACATAATGTTAAGTCAGATTTTGTAGGAGCCATCTTATGTTCATTAGACACTAAATAGTTCGCTTGCTGGGAAGATTTGAATAAAGTTTCCATAGCAACCTACACAATGTACAATGCAATCACTGTAGTATTTGAAACATACATTTAATGACTATATAAACAGTAAAATCCCGTAAACTCGGACTCTCAAGGCAGGCCCGTACCGTGATTTTTAAGGGAGTCGTTTTGGAAAATAAAAGCATTTTAGAGTAGTAAACTTACCTTTTGCTCAATTTTTACATCAAAATTTGTTCTGACAATCTTTTTTCAAAATGTGTACACATTTTGGGTATAACTACCCAAAATCCTAATGAGACTTTTAATCGAATAATCTAGAAAAAATGCCCAAAAACACATTTTGTTTCAAAAAGTTTTTTTTGAGTTTTGAGCTGTTTCCTCAGCAGTTATATATTTTTTAATGGATTTTACGTTTGGCATAACGAAACATTTAAACAAATTGGATTTCATTGTTGAAAATATTTCCTTCTCGGTGCAATTAAAAAGGACAACAATCGCATCATTCATATGGAAAGGAAGGAAAAAGAAGTATCAAAATCAAAGAGGAAAAAATCGAGAGGTATAATAAAGGGATTTAGCAGGCATGACTCCTATGTGTCTGGAAATTTTTAAAGATGTTGATAAAGTTGTTTTATTTTGTTAACTTGAGTTTTCTCTGTTAACAGATTTTTAAACTTTGAATAAGAATCTTATAGTTAGCTGTTGTCGAGAGACATTGGCAGCACAAGTTTTACATAAAAATTAAAAATTATTTTTTAAAGTGCAGCCATTTTGATTCTGTAAAAGTTCTGATGGTGATTCTGGTCAATCCCTCAATCAACATGTTGTTAACCTTTTTGAAAAATGTTAACCTCACAAATAGTCAACTATTTCACGAGAAATCTTTGTTTAAAAATGTATTTAAAATTGCATATTTTTTGCTGATTTAGCATGTTTTCGAGTATATATACTTTTTATTACATTTACTCTAAATAATTTTATAATACACACAGTTAAAAAAAAAAAAATAATGCATCAAAATTAAATAAATTGACTGTTTTAATTTTTATGGGCTAGTACTACCTTAATGGGATTCTACTGTATATCTACACTCTGGCGTAATAAAAATCATTTCTTACATTTTAGTCCATTTTAAAAATGCTGTCTTTAAAAGGTTTTTTTTTAGACATTCATTTTTTATTTTTTAGTCTTCTTTATATTTCTACGTCGATGCAATTAAAAGCATTACAAATAAAATGTTGTAAAAAAAAAAAAAAATTACTTAAATTAAACCTTAACAAAAAAAACGGGACTTTAAATTTGAACGATCACGAATATTTAAAAACATTAATAATATTAATAATATACTTTACATAAATCAATATGGTTTTAAAAGAAATAACTCAACTGAACATAAACCAATATGGTTTTAAAAGAAATAACTCAACTGAACATAAACCAATATGGTTTTAAAAGAAATAACTCAACTGAACATAAACCAATATGGTTTTAAAAGAAATAACTCAACTGAACATAAACCAATATGGTTTTAAAAGAAATAACTCAACTGAACATAAACCAATATGGTTTTAAAAGAAATAACTCAACTGAACATAAACCAATATGGTTTTAAAAGAAATAACTCAACTGAACATACTCCAATATGGTTTTAAACTCAACTGAACATGCAATAGTTCCTCTTACTCGTAGTGATTCTTTCGAAAAGTTCACTTTAGGCGTCTTTATAGACTTATCTAAGGCTTTCGACACAATGGACCATGAAATACTGTTTAAAAAACTTGAACATTATGGTATCATCGGTAATGCTTTAAAACTACTAAAAAGCTATTTAAAACATCGCAAACAATTTGTCTATATCGACGGATCTTTTTCACAAGATTATTTAAATATAGATTATCTAAATATAACCTGTGGAGTTCCGCAGGGATCTATACTAGGGCCCTTATTATTTCTAATTTATGTTAACGATCTCCATGAAGTCTCAAAATTAACAACTATAATGTTTGCTGATGATACAAACCTATTCCTATCAAATAATAACATCGACAAACTTTTTTATGATATGAACATTGAACTAATGAAAATACCTGACTGGTTTAAGTTAAATAAACTTTCACTCAACATTGATAAAACTAAATGGATTTTCTTTCATCCACGATTTAAAAAACATTTACTTCCAAGTTATATGCCTCTTCTTCATATTGATAATATTCAAATAAAAAGAGTAGTTTTCACAAAGTTTCTAGGTATTATTGTTGATGAAAATCTCTCATGGAAGAATAACATCGGAAATTTATGCAACAAAATTGCAATAAGCATTGGAGTTTTATATAAAGCAAGAAGCGTTTTAAACAAACATTCACTAACTCAACTATATTACTCTTTCATACACTGTCATATTAATTATGCTAATATTGCATGGGGTAGTACCCATAAAAGTAAATTAAAGCCACTTTATTGTCAGCAGAAGCATATTGCACGTATTATAAATTTCAAAAATCGTTTTACTCACTCAAGGTCACTTTTATTTAACATGAATGTTTTTAATATATATCAAGTAAATGTTTATAATGCTCTTTGTTTTATGTTTAAATGTAAAACCAACTCTTCTCCAGCTTCCTTTTTTGATTTATATTCTTTAAAAGAAAAAAACAAATATTCTTTAAGAAATGATAATTTTATTAAACAACCAAAATTTCAAACAAATTTGGAAAATTTTGCATTTCTTTTCGTGGAGCTTTTTTATGGAACCAAATAATTTTAAAAAATTTTGATTTTTCTCATGAATGGAATTATTATATGTTCAAACGAAAACTAAAAAAAGTAATATTCTCAATTGAAAATATATTTATATGCTTTTAATTTTACCCAGTTTTGTCAACGCTCATTTATATTTTACTTTTATACAATATTGATTTAAAGTTTATGTCAGAAACTGTAGTTAAACATCATTATTTGAATTTTGTTAAAAGTTCCACTAACATTATTTGTACAGTAAGCATTTATTATTTACTTGTTTACTTTAATTTTTATTTTATTTCGTAATTTTGTAAATAATTTGTATTACGAACGGTATATACTTTTAATATTGAATTTAATTTTGTAATGAAAATATATATATATATATATATATATATATATATATATATATATATATATATTATTATTATTATTAAAAAAAAACAAAAAAAACAAAAAAAAAAAAAAAAAAAAAAAAATACAAAAAAAAATTTGATGTATGTGACTGGATATATCTGCAAACATTGTATGTATGATACTTTTGGAAGTTAATCATCCTTTGACAGTGGTTTAGCATTTTTGTCGGCGAAAGCGTTAACGTAAATGCACCAACATTTGATAATTATGGCTTCTCACACAATGACACCATCATTTGGCTATCTAAATTCTTCTACACAATCTTTTGGACAATCTTGAAGTGCATTTGGATGTACCTAGTGCAATCATATTCTTATTACTTTCGTTTATTTATTAATTAAATAACAATTAAGATCAGTGTAACTGATAGATTTGAGTAACAAGAATCAGTGATCGAGTCAGATGCAAGACGTATTCATTTATTAAGAATACTATGATATTATTGTTTTCGCTTGAATCATCCGGTTCAGAAGAATTAGTACTTTAATTCCAGCCATAAAGACCATAACTTAAAAAAGTTAAAAACTTGTGTTTATTTATTTTTGTTTTTCCTAAAATCTAAACTAAGATCAAAGTTCTTCAACAGCGGTTCTCGGTGACAAGACCTGTATGGTCTTCTTTGAGTATCCGCGTTCTTTATCTTAATTCTTTATTTTTTTGTAACGATTTTTTTGAATGTAAATTTTTCTTATTATATATTTGTAAATATTGCATTAAATATTGTAATAAAGAACAAAAAAAAAAAAAAAAAAAAATTAAATTTTAAAACAGTTATACATTTTACTTTAAAATATAATTAGAGTAAGATTTTCCATTGTTCTTTGTAGCGTTATCCTTGCATTAAGTTCCCTTGGAATTCCCTTCAAAAAATTGTTCTTTGTACCGTTATCCTTGCATTAAGTTCCCTTGGAATTCCCTTTTAAAAATTGTTCTTTGTAGTGTTATCCTTGCATTAAGTTCCCTTGGAATTCACATCGAAAAATTGTTCTTTGTTGCGTTATCCTTGCATTAAGTTCCCTTGGAATTCCCTTCGAAAAATTTTTCTTTGTAGCGTTATCCTTGCATTAAGTTCCCTTGGAATTCCCTTCGAAAAATTGTTCTTTGTAGCGTTATCCTTGCATTAAGTTCCCTTGGAATTCCCTTTAAAAAGAAGCAATTTAATAGTTTAATTTAAATAAAAGCTCACAATTTTGTATTTTTATCTCCGTGACACGCTTTCGGAATCAAAAATAAGAAATATCAAATCAGTTTGTTATTAAATTTGTGATATAAAACATGGGCGGGTTTAGGGAGGAGGGGGCGTCCTAACTCAGACTTTTTTCGATCACTTTTTTCAAATTATAAAATTTTGACGAAATATAGTTTCTTTCGGTCTAGTTTAAACTATCATTTAGTAAAGTAAGCAGCATAAGAAAAACTAATTCACGTGACTATTTGTTAAAAAGTCAAAAAATATTTTTTTGCCCTTCCCTAAAATATCTCTGAATTCGCCTCTGATATAAATGATGCTTCGATTGTATTGTGAGGAATTGAAGGATCATGAATTTGCAATTGAAGCAATAACACTAAATGGTTTTATAGTTATTAATTATATGTAACATGTGGTATTATGGAGATATACAATTTATGATTTAGCGAGGAAGGGGGTGTGCCAAGGATGGTGGGGCGCACCGGGAAATTTCCCGGTTTCCTGGGGGGCCAGTCACCATTCAAAAAACTGGTTTCGGTATTTGGTATCATTTTTTGAAATACTCAGGACTTATTCGGCCATCTTAAAAAAATAATTTGTTCCATTCAAAATGCGTAAACAATTAAAAAACAGGGGCGGTAAACTTTATAAACAAATTACTTTCATTTTCAAACTCGTTTCGTTTTTATATAAGTAGTTAAACTTTAATTGACATTTGGTTTCTTTTATTTTTATAAAAATAATTTAAAAGTTATATAAGTTACTTTTAATTTATTGTTATATAAACAATTATATCTTTGAACACTAAGTCTAAACAAATAGCTATTATGGTAATAGGTCAGGTGAATAAAACAAGCAATTGCTTTTACTCAGTAATTGGTCGGCTTTACGTGAATCAAAACTTTACCTATTTTTTTTAAGTTTTTATTCACGCAAAGCTGAGCAAATACTAAGTAAGTTGCTTAAATTTACGTGAATAAAAACTAGAGAAAAACTGCTAACATTTATTTTCACGTAAATCTGACCAATTACCGAGTAAAAGCAATTGCTCATTTTTATTCACCCAGCCTAATATCTTAAGATAAATACTTTTTGTTGTTAGCAAAGCGCAAAATATATGTATTACATAATTCATTCCCACTGCTTTTAAAAGTAGCATATTTTTTAAAATGTACCAAAACAAATGCATTAAGGTGTAGTTAGGTTCATAAATTATGTCAAACAAACACTTCAAGATATCTTTATAGTTATAAATATATCTCCAGCAAAAGTGTTATAACTTCGGTTGTATATAAAATTTTGCCATAATTTACCAATTCTTTGTTTGCATAAATTAAATACTAATAAATAAAAAGTTGTTCGGTTTGACATTTACAACCAATCGGATTTGTTCAAAATTATCGGCTTTTTTTTTACGTTTTTGTTTGTTTTATTCCTTAATTGAGTATATTGCATTATTAAGTATAATGCATAATTGAGTATAATGCATTGAGTAAAATAATATAAGACCAATAATTACGTACGATAAATTTTAAAAAATCTTATTTTTAAATGATCATTTTTTACTAAAAATTTTATTTAAAATTATTTATGTGGTTTAACATTATTTATAAAGTTAAACCACGTTAAACAAAGAAGTTTTAATCTGCAAAGCTATACTCAGAATTTTGACTACCATTTTCCGCACCATGACTGAAGTTACTTGGAAAGTTATTGTTATTGAATAAATTTGAGATAATTTTAGTTTATGATAATAACTTTCGAATCTTGTTAAAAATTAAAATACTAATAATAATAATACTTTTCTAAATTTATCAAATTTTTAAATTGTTTTTGACTTATTTTTTTGTAAAGTTTATTTATTAAAAATAAATAAATAATAATATTATCTCGTAATTCAGTATCGCTAAATATTTTCGTAACCATTTCTAAAGTAATGAAATTTATTGTAATTAAATCATAACAGTTATTAATTTTTTAGAAATATTTTACAATATTCTTGTTTTACAAGTTCATCAGTATATTTTCAAGAAAATTTAAGAACGACAGGATAAAAAAAGTCTTGTTATCAAGCCCCAATAGAAGGTGTAAAGCATTTTTACAAATTTTTCATTGTATAAATTTACAGTACTTATTATATAAAACAATTTAATACATAATTACGATAAGATACAATCATTTGTAACAATAAAATAAATAATTCAAGTAAGAAATATAACAAGATCTTTCTTTAAACTTAAAATTTATAAATATTTGCAAACATTCTATAGCAGAATTTTAGTGAACCTACTTTAAAAAATGAGAGCATTTTGAGCAAACCACAATAAATTAGATAAGTTAAAGTTATGAAAAGTATACGCCTTTTAAGTATTTACCCTGCAAACATGTAAGCGTTGAATCAACGTTGAAAACCAGTTGCAGCGTAGAAAAAGCGTTACAGTCACAAAAACAACGCGCTTTCAACGTTGAATCAATGTCTGTTTTTGTATACTAAATCGCGGTAAATTGAAACGTTAAATAAGCGTTGAAATTGTAACATAATTTAGCCTCTCAAAATAAAAAGTTTATTCAACGTGGAATCAACTTACGCAAAAAGCCACTTTAAAAACGTTTTGAAGTAAATTCTTTATCAACGTTAAAAACAAACCGCTTTTTAAACGTTACATTTTCAACGTTGAATAAGCGTATAAATTTAAACGTATCTTATCTTCTCAAAAAAATGCGTTTATTAAACGTTGAAAATAAGTACGCAAATAATCACTGTAAAAACGTCGCAAAGGTAATGGTTTATCAACGTTAGACATTAGCTGCTTTTTCAACGAATTTAAACTATTTAAAAAACAACACTTATTCAACGTTATTTCAACGTTGGTTGAAAATCTGGTAATTAAAAAACGTTGAAAAAGTGTTACTTTGCCAATGTTGTTTTGACAATGTTGAGGAAGTGGCACATTGAAAATTATTGTCTCAATAACTAACAATTACAAAAATAATTTGCCGTAATGGAAAGGCAAGGAAAACTTAATAGAATGCATTAATATGTTATAAAATTTTTTTTAATAAAGTTATATTTTATAGCCTATTTTATTGCGACTAATTTAAAACTTTTAGATTTTATATCAAAATGAATATAAAGTACATAAATCTCAGGGTAAATTCGATTTATTCAGCTTTTTTTGTAAATGTTTTATTTTGTTTTAAGTAAATGATTTTAATAAAATGCTCAACTTTTTTAAAAATTTATTTCTTAGTTGAAAATAGTACTTAGTTTTAATACAATTCACGTTTATAAAATATTATCAAAATTAATAAAACATAATAAGTCAGACTAAATTAAGTTTGTTAACAGAATAAATTTTTTAATTTAATTCAAAATTATCACTTATACATACATATCTATATATGTATATATATATATATATATATATATATATATATATATATATATATATATATATATATATATATATATATATATATATATATATATACATATATATATATATATATATGTATATATATATATATATATATATATATATATTTATATATATGCATATATATATATATATGTATATATATATATATATATATATATATATATATATATATATATATATATATATATATATATATATATATAATATATATATATATATATATATATATATATATATATATATAAGATGCATATATATATATATGTATATATATATATATATATATATATATATATATATATATATATATATATATGTATATATATATATATATATATATATATATATATATATATATATATATATACACATTACATTATCTTACATATATATATATATATATATATATATATATATATATATATATATATATATATATATATATATATATACATATGTATGTAAGAGAGGCATATTGTGTGTATAATAAATACACGAATACATGCTTGTTTTTTAAATTACAAAATATTGTCATGTCTACTCATTTTTATTAAAAAATATAAAAGTTGGTATAATGGTTTAGAAATTTAAATTAAAGAATTATTATCAATATTTAAGAGTTTAATATTTTATGAGGAATTTAATATTTATATAGTTTAACAATTATTTATTACTTTATTAAGAGTTTGTATACTAGTTTTATTAAGTATCTGAATACAGACCTATGAAGTCTCTCCCATTTGGCAGGAGTTTTCTGAATTTTGAAGAGAAATTTATCACCAACCTACATTTGAAAATAATTTAAAAACTTTCTTTTCCTCATTAGTAACTTAAAATACACCAAGCTTCTAACTTTTTAAATTGCTTTCATTTTATAAGAAAAAAAAAATGGGTAAAGATTGTTAAAAATTGCTTAACACAAACATAATTATATAAAAGTATATCTATACAGAATAAATTTTAGCTCAGTCAATGGCCAAATTTGGACATTTTTAAGTTAGTTGTCAGAGTAATAAATCTTTAAAAAACTTTTTTAGTCAATAGAGGTATTTTAGTGGACAAATATCCAGTGGTATAAAATTTTTTCAAAGTCTCCCTTGTAAACATTTTCAAAACATGACAGCTATGTGTATGCACATAAAAACTATATATATATATATATATATATATATATATATATATATATATATATATATATATATATATATATATATATATATATATATATATATATATATATATATATATATATATATATATATATATATATATATATATATATATAAAAAGCTACTTATAATAATTTTCCAATCAATGATTCCTGCAACAAGCTTAGACTTAAAAGAGTTAAAGTAACTAGAGGTCATTAAATTTTACAGTAATTATTGCTATTTTAATTGTTTTATATGAATAAAAAAACTATTATAATTTTATTTTAACGGTGAAGTATTATATAAAATAAACTATTTTTTTTTTTTTTCGGAATAAGTAATATTTTGAATCTGGTTATGGTATTATTACTGCCTAGATTTATATTGTAATCTGTTTACACTTATTCTACTTTTTTTGTTTTTACATAATTTTGTTTACATTTATTTTACTAAATAATTACTAATAGATAAAGAAGTATGTGCAGGATTTAATTTCACGACTAAAGAGGACTCCGAAGAAGAATGTAAGTAATTATGTTTGTGAATAATTTTGTTTCTCTTCGGATTTAATTTTTCTTTGTTTTTTATGTAGTAAAGAATAAAAAAATATAATATTAACTATTGGTCAAAACTGATTTTAATAACACTGTCTAAAATTTTTGACATGTGGTAGTTTAATTACCAGTATAAATTTATTCAGTAAAGTTCTGGTGGATCAAAGATCGAGGAATCATTTGGTTTTAACTGGTTTGCATTTTATGAACGAAGTGCATAATATGATTTAAATTGATGATTTATAGTTACACCTGTTGAAGTAAGTTTTATTTGGTTAATTAATGTATGGATACGGTAGTCGGTAAAATGCGAACTGCGAACCGCGAACTGCGAACTGGTAAAATGCGAACTTTTTTGCCAACCATGGTTCTATTGGTTGTTAATGATGTAATAATTTATTTTCCGTTTGCCGTTAAATTGTTTATTTTCCAAAATATTTTAAGGACTACACGCAAAAGCATTTATTTAAAAAAACAAATTGAATAAAACTAGTATGAAAAAAGAAAACTGCGAAAAAAAACAGATACAGACAAGACTTTGTTTATACATTAGCTTATTGCAATAATAAAAAGAACAGTTTTTTTTAAGAAAGATGTTCTTATAAAAAAGCTGAAAAACGTAGTTAATGTTGAATGATGTAGAGTAGAATGAGGCTTGATTTAAAACTGAAGAGAAGTAATAAAAGCTTCCAAGCTTTTACTCCAGAAGCAATATAAGCTTCCAAGATGCACTTTTTGCACACATATTATGGATATAAGCATATTTGTTTGCTATTTGTGTAGATGCTGGCATACAATATCCTTTCATTGTTGTATAAACTTTAGTATTTATATAGTGTAGTATTTGCCGAAAGAGAAAATGATCAGATGAATGTGTGGTGTGACTCTAACAAGATATAAAAAGTAGGCATAATCTTAGACAGATTAGAAAAAGCGTTGTATCAAACAACCTTTTTTTTTAGAAAAAGTTAAAGTTATTCAGGTATTAACATGTAGAGTGGTAGCAGCTTCAGTAAAAAATGGTTGTAGTAGAAGTAAGAAAATTTAAAGAGTGTGCCTTACATAGTGCCATAATAAAGATGATGATGATTATCATGATGACGATTAACAACATCAACATAATTTTTATTATCATTGTCAAGTTTTCCGCTTTTATGCTGTTGATGATAATGATGATCATAATGATTATGATGATCATAATGATGATGGTGATGATGATTATGATGATCATGTTGATCACAATGATGTTCATATATGCATATATATACAAAATATAGCATGAATTTTAAATTTAAAAAATATACTTTAGGATGTATAAATGTTTATGCAGGTCTCAAACCCAGCCCTGGCCCCGGCTATATTTTATCAAACCCGGCCCCGACCCCAGTCAAATATCAACCCCAGTTGTTTACTACAAAACATATCAAGAATAAAAAACGTCGTGTTATTTTTAAAAACAATTACTTATTTTATGCTATTACGACAATCACAATATATATATATATATTTATATATATATATATATATATATATATATATATATATATATATATATATATATATATATATATATATATAATATATATATATATATATATATACATATATATATATACATATATATATATAATTTATATATATATATATATACATATATATATATACATATATATATATAATTTATATATATATATATATATACATATATATATATATATATATATATATATATATATATATATATATATATATATATATATATATATATATATGTATATATATATATATATAATTTATATATATATATATATATATATATATATATATATATATATATATATATATACATATGTATATATATAATTTATATATATATATATATATATAATTTATATATATATATATTTTTTTTGTTTTTACTCTTTAAATGTAATAATAATCATACTAATTCAATAACATTTTTTAAACATTTGCTTTCAGATTGATAATGATACAAGTTTTACTTTATTTAGATTCTGTATCTCAATGATATCCTGGCTTATCGATACGATATCCTGTAAATCCACTCACACACACATAAATTTTATTTACACACATAAATCTCGTAAATTCACACATAAATCTTAAAAAAGATTTTTATATTTTTATCTATAAATGTAAATTTTATATAAATAAATTGTATATTTTTTATGTTTTTCATTGTATATTACTATTTGTACTAAAAATCGACTTGTAAGTTGTATGTTGAACTCTGCACTTGCAAATATTGCAAGTGCAGAGTTCAACATATAACTTTGTTTTATTTGCAAATTCAATATACATTATAACCAAGTTTAATCACGTTTAATAATATTTTGCGATATTTTTCTCCAGAGCATTTTAGCGTTGATTTAACGTTATATTTCAACCTTTACTCGACGTCTTTGAGTCACGTTAAATTGACGTTTTACTACCAACGTTACAAATCCTTGCAAAATCAACTGCTTTAACAACGTTAAAGTAACGCATTTCAAGTAACGTTTTTAGTTCAAAATCAGTTTAAATTGGACATTTACGATTGGTTTTACTATGGTAACCATTGCCCTTACGTAATTTTTGTTAAATGCGCTAATTTAGTTGTAATTTTATTTTAAGTCAAATTTCAAATATGCGTTTTTTTCCTAAAGAGTGGTATCATGACTAAGTTCTTGTATTTTATATGAATTAAGTTGATAAAACTAATTCATTATGGTTTTTAAATTATACTTTAAAGTTTAACAGGATTTAACATAATAGTTACACTAAAGAAACTGAAACAAAAAACTCCTTTGACGTAACTCACTAAAGTTGATAGTTATGCTCAGGGAGAATTAATTTAATTGATGAATGGTAGGAATGGTATTGAATGCAAATCGTTTTTTAAGAAGGTTATTGTATTAAATTTGGAATGTATTAAACGGTCATTAACTTGATATTACATTGAAATCTAATATTTAATTATACATTGTTTGAAATAATTATTCTTTTAACTATAATTATGACAAAAATGGCTAAAATACTATGAAAATATTAATCCACTAAAACCCAACAACATTTGAAAGTCATAAGGTTTAAAGCAACAATAACGTGACTTAAGGTGAGTTTTCACTCAACCGTTTTTTCATTGGAACGGAAAAAACGGACGAGTGGAAACTCATCTATTTTTTCTTAAGGTTATACTGCCACGTATGTTGCAAATAATATTATAAGTACCAATATAAAGCAAATATTTATAAAAGATAAAATATATAGATAAAGATAAAATAGATATTCTTTATATAGTCTTATATAGTCTTTAATAGTCTTTATCTATAACAAACTTTAGTTTTAACTAAAACTTTAACTATAACTTTTTAACTTCAACTTAATTAACAAACTTTAACTTTAACTATAACTTTATATAGTCTTTAATAGTCTTTATCTATAACAAACCTTATCTATAAAAAACAAAACCCTAAAAAACTATTTAATAGATCTATTAAATCTATATTAAAGATAATATAGATCTATTAAATATTTTTTTGGTGTTTGTTTTTTACTACTTTTATAGTTATACTTTATAGTATAATGTATTAGTTTATGCAATAAAATTTCGTAACGCATTAAACTCTCTATACGTGCATCAAAAACATGCACCAAGACTGGTTTATAATAAAAATAAATTTACTCATGCGATCGTTTACTTAAATCTTTAAACGCACTAAATATCTATCAAATTAATATATACCAAAATATTTTATTTATGTTGAAATACAAACTTGGAATAGCTTCACATTATTTTTCTAATAACTTTTTTCAAATTAACGCTAATAAGTATACTACAAGAGGAACGAGAAATTTAAGTTGCCTATAAAAAAAAACAAAAATTTCGCAATACGCAGTTGTATACCGTGGCCCTTTCCTATGTAACAAAGTCTATAAAATCTTTAAAAAAAACCCAAAATACAGAACTTTTGGTTCTGTATTTTGGGTATAGTAATTCTGGTAATCCTTATACTTTAAAGAAAAACCTTAAACATCTCACAATTAAACTCAACAAATTTTATCGATATGTTTTAAACATATTTGACAAGAAAGTGAAAAAAGAAAAATAACAAAATCCAAACGTCCTTTACAACACTTACTAATTTTAATATCTCAAATTTTTTTATGTGTATTACTCTAGTAATGTCACTTAACAAGTTTGCTTTTTAATTTTTTACTTATTTTATATCTCAAACGTTCTCGATGACAAGACTTTTTTAAATCTTCTGCGAGTTTCCTTACAACATCACAATTATTTCACCAAAATTATTTTATCAAATTTATTATCATAAAATATATTTAAAACATATATTTTGTATTTAACACAGTTTGTTAACAATATATTTTTAACGATTTATATATGTATACATTTATTTTTGTTTTCTCTATGGTTATATATTATGTCAAGAGAAGGAATTGTAACTATAGTTTACAAAGTTGTAAATAATCATAAAAAAAAAAAAAAAAAAAAAAAAAAATTAAGTTTATGTGACGTAACTTACGTCATTGCTTCAAAATATAAACAATAAATCACGCAAAAAAAAAATTTAGTGCTAATCATGCTAAGTTTGAAAACATATTTGGTAAACATAGCTAGATGTACAGAAAGAAATTTTTTGATTTTCATACTAATATAGGAATAAAGTATTACTAGTTTTGCGGACATTTCAAAAATATTACGTTTTTCTTTTAAAAAGAATAAAAATATAATTGCCTTAAAAACTGACTTTATGTAAAAAAATTATTAATGTCCGCAGAAATCTGTATAGAACAGATATTTAATAACAAGTATTCCAAATTTCAAATACCAAACATGTACAGCTATGCTACTAAGTCACAAGAAAGGTTTTCGCAATAATCGCAAAAAACAGTAAAGTGATCCCAAGTCATTAGCAATATTTTTATAACTTTTATTTCTTTTCCTTTGTTACAAGGTAAGATATATGTTTTTTATTCAAAGATAAAAGCATTTATAGAAAATAAAACAATGATTTCAAATTTGGTGATTTTTTAAACTTTTTATGCGAAAGTTGTTATTTTTGTTCTAAACTTGTAACGTAATTCACAATTTTACATTGCGTGAAACAGCCGTGTAAACAACCATATATATATATATATATATATATATATATATATATATATATATATATATATATATATATATATATATATATATATATATATATATATATATATATATATATATATATATATATATATATATCTTTAAAAGTCATTTCTTGTTATACGATATATATATATATTTAATATGTAAGTTGATTTTAATAAAAAGGCAGCGTATAACTATTTTTAAATATATTTTGATGTAAAAATATATCAACGATATTTCGCTGACCTATTGTGGTCAGCGTCATCAGGTAATAATAAAAAACGTTACAAAATAACATAAAAACAAACCGTTTAAAAAGAAGACATTAAAAAGCGTCAAATGTAAAAACCAATTAAATTAATATTTTTTAGATATTTGTATTACAAATACAATGAATGGATTTTATGAGTTTCAAATACACCGTAAGGATGCGATAACAAATGTTCAAATAAAACCAAACTCCAACATCAACCCGAGCATAACCATTGGCGTCTTTAAAGGTTTTTTATGTCGAGCAAAACAAATCTGCTCTCAAAAATATCTCTCACAAGAAATTGATTTCCTCATAAATACATTTTTTGAAAACGGCTATAATAAAAATAATCTTATTAAAATAACCAAAAACTATTTAGACGGCATTTCAAAAAATACTACATCTAATCAGTTAGATCAAAAGTTTGTTAAACTACCTTGGATACCTATTATTGGCCCAAAACTCCGAAGAGAATTTAAAAAACAAAACATCAGAGTTATATTTACTTCAGCTCCTAGTTTAAGTAATATATTATGCAACAACAAAACTAAACTACCTCCGAACTCAAATCCGGGGGTTTACCAACTTAAATGCTCATGCGGAAATATATATATTGGTGAGACCAAAAAGAAAATCATTTCAAGAAGTGCAGAACACCAAAGAGCTTGCAAAAATCAAAAATGGTCGAGTTCAGGAGCCACGGAACATTCCAAAACATGCCGTGGTAACTTTGATTGGCTAAATCCTAAGACCTTGGCAGTCGTTCAAGAATACAAGATACGAAAAATTAGAGAATCTCTGGAGATTAACAAAGCGAAAGTTCGATGTGAGATAGGTATTGGGGAAGGTGTTCTAAATCGAGATGACGGGGATAAGGTTAAAACAAGAACTTGGGGACCCATTTTGACAAAAATTTAACTGACGTCATTATTATATTTAATTGGTTTTTATATTTGACGCTTTTTAATGTCTTCTTTTTAAACGGTTTGTTTTTATGTTATTTTGTAACGTTTTTTATTATTACCTGATGACGCTGACCACAATAGGTCAGCGAAATATCGTTGATATATTTTTACATCAAAATATATTTAAAAATAGTTATACGCTGCCTTTTTATTAAAATCAACTTACATATTAAATATATATATATATATATATCGTATAACAAGAAATGACTTTTAAAGATATATATATATATATATATATATATATATATATATATATATATATATATATATATATATATATATATATATATATATATACATATATATATAACAAAACAATATATATATATATATATATATACACACATATATATATATACACATACATATATATATATATATATATATATATATATATATATATATATATATATATATATATATATATATATATATATATATATATATATATATATATATATATATATATATATACATATATATATATATATATACACATACATATATATATATATACGCATATATATATATATGTATATATATATATATATATATATATATATATATATATATATATATATATATATATATATATATGTATATATATATATATATATATATATATATATATATATATATATATATATATATATACACACATATATATATATATATATATATATATATATATACACATATATATACAGTAGCGGCATAAACTCATGACCACAGTTGAAAAACAAGAGAACTTTATTTTTGGCACAATATAAAATAAAATAGCACCACATTGAAATTAATATGACTCTGCATTGTCAGTAATAAGGGTCACTAATAATACATTAGAAATTCTGACTAAAAGACTAGCATTTTGTATGCCCTTTATGCGCATCAAGCATGGCCTTTACAAGTCTTGCCATAGACTGTTTTGGATAGTGTCAAAAGGTTATGCAGCTTGCAAATGTAGCCACAATTCATCCAGATTGCTGGGTTTAGTTTTCTGTAATTTTCTGAAGAGCTCTTTTTACATATTTTCAATGGGGTTCAAGTCAGAACTTTGTGGAGGCCATTCAATAGCATTGGTACAAGCACGTTTGAGATATTCGATTACTTTTTTAGCTTTGTGACAAGGAGCATTGTCCTTTTAAAAGAAAAATGGTTTGTTTTTACCAAATAGTTTGTTTGCTGATGGTGTCATTTGTGTTTTTAATATTTTTTCCACTTATTTCCAAATATTTATCCTGGTTTACCGTGCCCGGACAACGATATAAATTACCTACACCTGATCCTGATATGCAGCCCCATACCATAAGAGAGCCTCCTCTATGCTTTATTGTGGGAGCTACACACAAAGGACTAAATCATTCACCAACTCTTCTTCTCACATAAGCTCTTTTAGCTCCACAGAAAACAGTAAAGGTACTTTCATCACTCCATAACACTTTATTCCATTTTTCTTCGCGAATTCTCTTCTTTTCGCGATGTTATCAGGTCGCAATAAAGGTTTCTTCGCAGCAACTCTCCAATTCAAACCAGCTTGCTGCAGGCGTTTTCTAACTGTCTTTGCTGCCAAATGTAATTCATGGTTTTTACCATGTAGCTTGCAAGATCTGAAGCCGTGGCGAAACGATTGGACTAACTCGTCCGACCTAAATATAATTATACTGTTTATTATACTCTCGGGGGTATTTGCAAATATATATGTATTGAGTAAAGATATTCAGAAAGACAGTAAGAAAAAACAAATATATGTTTATTATTACAAGCTATTTTGGCAATGAGTATCGTTATAAAGTTTGCGGATCTGGTATCACAATACGATGGTTCGGGTGATTTTTTAGAATGGATACAGAAATTGGAACTGGTAGCAAAATTTTAAAAAGTTGACAAGCTGCATGTGGTGCTCCCCTTATTTCTTTCTGGTGGAACATTTGCAGTTTATCAAGGCCTATGTGATGAGATAAAAAAAGACTACAATGAAGTGAAAACTGCACTGACTACTGCCTTCTCTGTTTCTCCGCTATCAGCATACGAAAAGTTCGTCTTAAAGAGAATGAGTCCGTTGACGTATATCTTGCAGAATCAACAAGACTGAGCAAGCTAATATCATCTCACGTAAGCAAAGAGTGAATGAGGTGCACATTTATTTTTGGATTACCTGGAGAAGCAAGAAAACAGCTGCAAACTGCATGCTCAATATCAACAATGTCGCTGTGCCAGATCGCTGAAAAATCCAGAAGTTTGGTAATTTTACGTCGCAAAGAATTGTGTTTTGTCAGTTGCGTGAATCCGGTTGCCATTAGTTCAAGACTGGTTCCTAAAGGACGCGGAAAAAAGACCATAACGTGCTACCGTTTCGGTGAGGATAGACATATCAGTCAAAATTGCAGCAAAGAGATTGAGAAGAAGAGATGCTTTGTGTGTGGAAGGGACAATCACCTGGCCCAGTACTGCTATAAAAGGTGTACAAACTCAAAAAACGTGGAAGGGAAGCCACCCGTTTTTGTGCAAGCGGCTTCCCACAAAATTTAAAACCGCCAACTCTCCGCGTATATGTCAATGGAATAAAAATAAAAGGATTGTTAGATACTGGATGCTCCAAATCAATTTTAAGTCAGGATATTGTAAACCCAAAAAATGTCAAACATGCAAGCGAAAAGGTTGTTATGATGAATGGAAAGTCAATTGAAGTACAATACCAGACTGTTGTTAATCTTTCTATAAATGATACCACCATCAATTTGGAATGCCTGGTTGCCAATATTGTTCCCGAATATTAAATGCTACTTGGTATGGACGCAATGCGACTGCTCGGAGGTGTCCAAGTTGGGAGAGACAGCGAAACCATAAACTATAAATTTAAATGTGGCGCCCAGTATAATGACAAAAATTTTAAAAAAGGTATTATCCTTAGACAAAGTTGTCGAGTCTGGAACGGATTCATTTATTGATGACATCATTGTCAATAATAACATAGTGTCAAATTGTAGAGTTCAAGAACTCTTGAAAAAATATGGCTTGGATTCTTAGCTGCCAGAAAAACTTGTCGGTGGGCGTGTGCTTGGATTGTGAGTGTACAAAAAAAACAACCAAGTGCGTTGGAAACGTGGCAACATACAAAGTTCCTGAAGAAAAAATGACGCGTCGGTAAATCTTTTCTTGGTGTGGACAGCTGACTGGACATTTTCCAATAGCAAATTGGTTGCGCCCTTCGTGCAGCTGTCTAAAAAGGGTTTCGAGTAGTTGTGGATAAGACACTTAGGTAAACGATCGTGTTGTCAAATTAGTAAGCAGTTTAAATGAAAGACTTACATAGAAAGATCCCGTTCATGGGTCATGGAACGTAAAAAACACTTCTGAAGCAACAGTGTGGTGCAATGCAAGCAGTTTAGCTGTTGGCATAGTTCTGGAAGTTGCTGGGGAAATAGTAGAAGACTGTTCGTGGCTGAGAAAACAAGATGATGCAGCTCACAATAACCTCGCAGAGTTAGAAGCTGTGATAAAAGAAATCAATCTAGCAACAAAATGGGGATTCGAATGTATTACCATAAAGTGCGACTCGGCTACTGTTGTTGGTTGATTGAAATCCATAATCATCGGTGACAAACCCATTTGAGTACACGGTCTTGGAGAACCACTTGTCCGTCGCCGGTTGTTGTTAATTGAAGAAAAAAAAAAGAGCTGGTACCATTTAGCTATTGGCGTTACCCACTATAAACCAGAGATTTATTTGTCTATCATTGACTGTGGCAAAAAGCGAAAGTTTGCAATTTGGAGGAAGCTAAAAAACGAGAAAGAAGCAACAGTGGGTTTCTATCTAGAAGAAATATTAAGAGAAAGAGGACCTCCGTGGCAAGTTCTTCTTGACAACAGCAAGACCTTTTGCTCCAAACTCGTTTGGTGAATTATGCGCAGAATGGGGAGTGTCCATCCTGTTTCGTTGCGCTTACAGGCCATCTGGAAATTAAATTGTTGAACGTCACCATCGCACAATCAAGCGCATGGCAGCAAGAAGTGGCAAAGATCCGTTTAAAATTGGATATTGATATAACGTGGCTCCCAGAAAAAATGGCGAGGAAACATCGCTCCCCTACAAATCTATATTTTTCTATGAGTGGAAACCACACACAATTTTTACCAAAACAAACGAGGAAGTTCTCCACAACTACACACAAGGACAAGAAGTATTTATAAAACCACTTGATTCAAAATGTACTAGCGAATGGAATAGAGGAAGAGTCTCAGATTAAGGACGAGGACTTTTTGGTAGAAATCAATGGATTGCCGAGACACATGTCGGACGTCCGTCCAGCTGCCATTGTAGCTGACTTGTCTACGAGAAAACCGGAAGAACCCACTGCGAACAACCTGAATCTCAGAAGATCGACACGTGTGCGGAAGTTTCCGAATAAGTATGCGGACTTTGTGATCTAGAGATCAAGGGGTGTTGTAATTAGTGTAACTAATTGTATTATTAACTATTAACGTGTTGCGTCAGAAAGAATGTTGTGGGCGCGTCATATATATTATATTGTACATAACGTTTATACTGTTTATTATACTCTCGGGTTAAAACATAAATTTTCCTGAGACACGAATTGATGTCTATTATTTATAAGAAAATAGTAAAAAAATATATTTTTTGACTTTGATGATATCTTGAGGTTCCTCTTTGGATTCTAAATTCTATTAGGCTGACTGGTCCTAAGGTTTATGATTTTTTTCTAAACCATATCAATCTTTGACTTAAAAAAAAACTGTTACAAAAACTGGCAGAAGTGCACACTGACATAAGTGCGCGTAATAAATTTGCGAACATTGGCATAAGTGCTAAATGGCGTTTTGCCTTTATGCTAGTTTGCAATTATGCCAGTTTGCAAATGTTTGCAAATTTATTTAGTACATTTATGCCAGTTTGCAATTATGTTGTTAGCTTTTTTGCCAGTTTTTGCAACTGCTCCGCACTTATACCAGTACCCACTTATGGCAATTCACGCTTATGCCAATAATTGTAAATCTATTTAGCGCACTTATGCCAAGTCGCACATATGCCAGTTTGCACTTATGCCAGTTTCTGTAAATGTTTCAATAACTGCTTTGCACTTATGCCAATTCGCATTAATGTCAATGTTTGCAAATTTTTTCAACGCACATATGCCAATTCGCACTTATGCCAGTTCACACTTATCACAGTTTGCACTTATAGTAGTTTGCACTTATGCCCCAGTTAACCAACCCAGCTGGGTCCCAGCTGGGATTGAGCTGGGATTACTGGGGTTCTGGGTGCCAGATGGGTTCCATATGGTGTAAAAATATTGCCGCAAATAAAGTCTGGGTTTTTACTGGGATTGGCTTGTCATGACATGGTCATGACATGACATTCCGTAAATGGTTTACGGCTGGTTTGAAGATGGGACGCGTAGTTTAATGATAGCGTGAATTTCTAATCAAAGCAATTTTTTTGGCATCGTTTTTATTAAGAAGTATTGTTGAAATAAATTTACAAAACTAAAATGTTAAACTTTTTTAAAATAGTTTATATTACTTACCTTTTTTTTATATTACTTTTTTTTTATATTACTTTATATTATTATATTACTTTATATTATTATATTACTTTATATTATTATATTACTTTATATTATATATACTTTATTTTATATTACTATATTATTTTTTTTATATTACTTTTTATATTACTTTTTATATTACTTTTTTTTATATTACTTACCTTTTTTTAAAATAGTTTAAATTACCTTACTAAGTAAAACTGCCTTACTAAGTAAAACTGCCTTATCTAAACTTTACATATTATTTATAGATACATAAATGTTTTACATTTTCTATAATTTATATAATTAACAATATAATACTTTTATTATAAGTACTGTAACTGATATTATAAGATATAATATAAGGTTTTGTATGAAAAATGTTAAAATTATTTATATTGTGAATTATTTGTACATAATAGTAAGTAATAACAAAAATTATTTGATGTTTTAACGTTTAGCTTTATTTATCTGAAGTAATAAGAAAATTATCACATTTTGTTTGAATATATTTATTTATTAAATACATTTTTTAATTCTTTAAAATATAAATATTTCTATATATTTTGATAGTAATATTCAGACATTTGTTTAAGAAACAATTTGGCTAGTCTAAAAGAGGGAAATGTTAAGTTTTAAGGTTTTAAGATGTTTTTTAATTATCACAGGATATTGAATAATTTTAAAAATATGTTCTGAAATAAATTAAATATACAATCATAAAATGCTACTCAAGTGCAATATAAAAATGAAAATGTAGTTTTGATATTAAATACTGCAAAAACTGAATCATTCAATAATCACGAGTGTTTTGTATTTTTCACTTGCTATAGTAAGTTAATTTCATTGTGTTATTACATGATATCATATTGTCATATATAATATGTTTATTTACAAAGTTATAAAAAAGATATAAAATTTTTTTGACAATAATTTTTTTATCTATGTTATTTTTGTATACAACTTAATTAAATTTTAAATTTTAATAAAACTTTATTAAATTTATTAAAGAGGTTCTATAGAATCTATGTTTTGTTTTTAGAGTTGGTTTGTGTTGATTTATGATTAACAACGGAAAATGCATTACTTCAACAAATGTTAGTTTTTTACACATTAGTTATATAAACTCCTATGAAATGGTTTATCTAAATCTAGTAAGTTAACACTTAATCTGACAACATTATTTTGAATATTTTTGTTTCAGAAAGTTCATGAAAGTTTTAATTTCCCCGAGTTTTAATATCTCAAAATATCAATTTATAGAGTTTGATAAAATAAATAAACAGGGTTGCCACTCAACCTGGAATACTTGGAAATAGCAAAAAATTTTCATAAAATTCAGGGAAAACTCAGTGAAAATAATTTTTTTTTTTTTAATTTTGTACAATAATTTTTTTTTCAAAAATATTTTGCTAGTACATATAATAATAAGTTTGCTAGTTGTGGGTGTTGTAGTAAAAGTTTGAGTTTGTCAAATATAAAGATTGTGTTTAATTAAGGAAAATAATAATCTCGTTGATGAACAGGAAAGAATATAGAAAAGTCAGGGAAAACTCATTGAACTTAAAGGGGCTACCAAGTTCCTAGACATGTGTTCAAAAAAAAACGTCTAAGCAAATTTTTTTTGATTAAAACTAATTAATAAATGTATACCAAGAAAAACAAATCTTGTTGTTTTAGTCGAAATTCGTCTTCTCCGTTTTCTCTGGTATTTTGAGTATGTAAAATAAACGCGATTTTCCAGGCGCATTATACAGACTTGATAATTTATTCAAGCGCGTTTAATTCATAGGAGTTTTAGTGCATGACGTCATAGATTTTTTTTTTTGTTTGTTTAAAACACCGATTGTTATTTTTTACATACAATTTCCAAATCATATTCATTTTTATTATATTTTAACGTTCTAAAATGTGTTTACAAAACAAAATTAAAAACAAAATAAAATTAAAAACAAAAATAAAATAAAAAACAAAATAGTATTTTATTTGCGCAACTTTTTTTAAATAATCGTCTAGACCACGTGTATTTTGATTTCTTTTGTTATAAGTTTTTCTTTCAAAATATTAGATAAAATAATTTTAAACCTAAATAATAGGCCGGGAGAATAAAAATGAGCAATTGCTTTTACTCAGTAATTGGTCAGCTTTACGTGAATAAAAACAATAGGAGTTTTGCTCAAATTCTATTCACGTAAAGTTAAGCAATTTACTTAGTAATTGTTCGGCATTACGTAAATAAAAACTTAGAGAAAATTCCTTTAGCTTTTATTCACGTTAAGCTGACCAATTACTGAGTAGAAGCATTTGCTCGTTTTTATTCACCCGGCCTAATAATGCACTTTTATTAATTTACTTTCTAAATATTAAAAAAAAATTATTAACGCATTTTTTCTCTGATTTTCAAAAATGTATTTTTTGGTATTGAGGTGATCTTATTTCATTATTTATATTTCCATTATAACATCAAATATATATTATGGCGGGGGCTTAAAAATTAAAAAATTAATATATATTAATTTTTATTTTACAGACATACATGGAAACATAATTAACTTGAATGTTCTTAAAACATCTTGCGGAAGAATAAAAAGAATATTCGCGAACACTAAAAACCCGCCAAATTTGCGAACACACTAATACCATGTTCACACTAGCGATGTTCGGCGGAACATTATTCCGGAACAAATGTTCCTCATGTAAAATTGGCTTGACGGTACATAAAAGAAAAAACGAGTAAAATAACGGTAGGTAAAACTCGAATAAAAATTAGTGAAAAACAGTTTAGCAAATACACATTGTTAATATAATTTATTTATTTTTAATATTTATTCATTTATGAGAGGTAAAACTAAATGCAAATAACGCTGAGGGTTCAGCTAGCTCAGAGTTAGACAATAGAAACCCAACCCAAAAAACCCGCCATACAAAAGGTGACGTTGGAATTTTGTTATCCCGTTTCTTGGCTTTTATGGATAGGTCATATCTCCTTTAATCTCTTTTGACGACACAGAATAGTAGTCCATCAGTGGTATAGTACCGAATAAACATATTATACAATAATATGTTACCCACGACCAGTTAAAACTAATCTCATTTTGTGTTCATACATATTTAATATTTATTTATTTAGACACATTTGATAACCTCAAGGAAAGTAAGTTTAGTTCAAAACTACTAAACACATAACCATATTACAGCTAAAACTTTAAATAATAAATGATATTATTACTACTTTATAAATAAAATGATATTATTACTACTTTACTTGTCCCTTTCATAAAGGTATTTAGCAATTGAGTCATGAACATTTTTTCCTGGTCCATTATTCCCAGTTGTAGAAACTGTATTGGGTTGAGCTAGACTGTCATCATGATGATGCAGAAGCCATTCTATTATAATAATATCGTCATAATATTCACAAATGTTGTGAAGAGTGACGCAAGCATTAACAATTCTTGTAGCAAAGTTAATATCGCATTCCATACGTTTGCAAATTACACGGAATCGAGCTTTAACGCGCCCAAAGGCATTCTCAACTACTCTTCTTGCTCCGCAAAGTATTTTGTTGAAATTTTTTTGAATTTCACTAAGCTCCAAATTTTCAGGATAAGGTTTTAACAAATGACGCGTTAAAGGAAATGCTGAATCACCTATCAAACATAGTGGAACAAGAGAATCGCCCAGCTCTTTACAACATTTATCAAATAGATTTGATTCTAAAATTTCTTTCAAAGAAGAATTCTGCAAAATATAGCTGTCATTATTTCTACCAGGCGATCCAACACTTGTATAAATGAAACGGTATCGACTGTCTACAACGGCAAAAAGTACAATGGAATGCCACCCTTTATAATTATAATAAGAAGTTGCTTGATCTTTAGGGGCTGAAATAGGGATGTGGCATCCATCAACAGCTCCAACGCATTGTGGAAAACCAAGAATAGCTTCGAAATCTCTACTATGTTTATTTAAATTTTCCACTGACAATGGAAATTTAACATATTTAGGGAGCAAAATGTCATTAACAGCATTAATAAATTCATGAACAATTAAATTTGCTGTTGACTTTCCTATGCCAAAAAGGCTAGACACAACACGATACTCTTTACATGAAGCTAGATAATGTAATGCAACTGCAACACGTTTTACTACTGAAATAGGTTCTCGCATAGTTGTGGTAGTTTTGCCTAAATGTGGATGCAATTCATTAACTAGGAAATTAAATGTGTTACGATTTACTCGAAAATGCTCTTTAAATTCACATTCCTCCATTTGAGTAAAAATCTCATTAAACCATTGAGAACTTTTTGGCCTAACCCAAACTTTTCTTTCAATCAGATACCCTTGTTGATTTAACTTAAAGGAAGCTAAATCTAAATATGAAAATGGGTGGGTGATTGATTCATCATTGATTAATGTTCTTCTTCTTAATCGAAGTACGGCCAAATCGCTTTCCATGTTTTTCCAATAGCTTCTTCCTTTACCGATGTCTCCCTAAAAAACTATTAAAACTATATAAATATATTAAATAAATATAATACTTATTATATTACAATTCAAGGGAAATTAAAACACATTTTTAAAAACCATTTTGTTAGAATTGATACAGCATGATCTGTTAACAAAAACAAAAATGAAACGTGTAATGCAATTTGTATATATTAAAAACAAAACACGTTGGCAAAAAACATATCACTATAATTCATCTACAGGCTTGCTTCATATTGCAAAAAAAAATTATTTGGTAAAAATACTTAATATATATAGCATAGAGATACAAGAAAAGGTATTTATAAAATAACATGACAAATTTAAAAAATACCACCAGATATGCATTTTAATGCTTGAAATCACAAAATATTTTTATTTTATATAAAGTAAAAATTCCTTTGATAATAGTAATATGGTAACATGAAAAAATATATATAAGTAGAGCTTCATCTACAAGCTTGTACAATATTTCACTAACCATCTCTTTAGTTAAAACATTGAAAAATCTTATGAAATATATATTGCATAGAATTGTAAACAAGGTATACTGTTGAAAAAATACTGACCTTTCAACTTTAACATAATTAATAAAAAGATATCTTGACTAATAGAACACCTTATTTTTTTATTAAAAATTTATAATATTCTACTTGGGCTTTAGACACATCTACTTGGGCTTTAGGTGCATTTTCAATTGCATCGCAAATACGCTCTAAAGCAACAACCTCTCTGATTCGTAGCTCTTGTGAATGGATTTGAACATCTAGATTTTTATTTGCTATTTTTAAATATTCAGAAAAAAAATTTGTTTTTTTATTTTTTCTCACCGGTTCAGTTTTTGCTATTTTATTCAAAGTTTTTTCATCATCAGAGCTCCTCCGTTTATTGCAGCCGGATGTAGATTGAGTTGGTTCCTCATCAGGAATAGTGACAATTGATTGCACATCGCTTGTATCATCCAAAGCTTCAGTATTTAAAATACTGACAGTCTCCTTGCCATCTTCCATTGTGGCAATCTGTAAATAAAATATACACATTAAAAAAATTACACATTTGAGAAATGATTATAAATCATGTTTCAATCAAAATTTATCTCTTGACTTTGAAAGACTTGACTTGAAGTCATTTTACTCCCTTCCTTCCCTAAACAAAAAGGATCTATTTAGACAATAGCATTTTACAAATATCCCTTTTATAATTCAAAAACTTTATATTATATGTTTTTGATCTTTATGTTTTAAGTCTGCCAAATGTTGCAAAACTAAGAACCTCTTAAACCTTATTTTTTAGAAATAGTTAACATGCTTGTTTACATTACTTTAAAAATATATAGCCCTTTAAAAAATACAACAATAAATTATACTAAACTTACCTGACCATCTTGAAAATCTTGAGTAGAAAAGTTTTGACTTTGAGATAAAAGGTCATTGTCAAGGGAAGCTTCTCCACCTATTATTTTGGCAACAATATCGTGAGGCCACCATTTACTAGGAGCTCCTCCCGATGAACCAACTTGAAGTTTTTCTCGTCAATGAAAAATATACATAAATATAAGTAAATATAAGCACATCATTAACACCGTATAACATTAATCAAATAACTTTAAATGGACAAATTATTATTAACGAAATAATTATTAACAAAATTAACGAATTATTAACGAACAATAAAATAACAAAATATTAACAAAATAATTATCAACGAGCTGTAAATCTTTAATACTAAATAAGATTTAAGTAATTTTTAATATAACACTCAGTTACAAACTAAATTGCAACTAGATATTATTACACATGGTTAGTTTTGTAAAATACTTTCAGTATTTCAGTAAGGTATCAAACATTAAATGTAGAATATGTACATACCTAAATTGTTTCCTCAAATTACTAATTTTAGATTGAATTTGATATCCAGTTAACGGAGGTACGATATTAAATGTGTTTGAAAATTCAGCTGCCATTTGTTTGTAAATATTTGTGTTTCTTCTTGCAGATGTTAATGCATTGTAATTATCTTTCCATAAATCTAATAATACTCTTGTGTTAGCCATATTCCATACAAATTTATTTAAAGGAGATGTGCAAAGACCAATATTTGTTGTGCTAGCGTCAATACACTCTTTTTCTGAATGCTGAGACATTGTGTAAAATTAAAGTTATACCTACTAAAAAGGATAAGTACATTGAATCTTGCAACAATAACAACAACAACAACAAAAAGAAGAGAAATAGTTAATAATAATATTAAAGGTTAAATTTCATAATTGCTATAAATGTTATGGGCTTAAAATAATTTAATAATGTTATGGGCTTACTAAATAACTTAATAAATTGCCAAAAACTGGTAGCCAAGAGAACAGAAACTTTCAGATGCTACTTTTACTTTTTTTTACTTTTCCATGCAATGTGATAATTATGTTATTTAATAACATTGATCTTTCAACACTATTGTTTATTTTTATTTTTAAATGTCAATAATTGTAGTACATTGTGGCAAAGATATAAGGTACAGTCATATCAATACAGTCAACCAATAATATATATTCTGAATAAAGATCTTATTTTCACAATTATTCACAAACAGTAAAATAACTAATATTAAGTAAATACAGAATATTTATGAGGAAAATACTAATGGTAATGTTCACAAATTAAAATAACAAGATAAGATAAAGCTAATATAATAAAATATATATGACATATAAATAAAATATATGACAAAGTTCATATATAACAATATATACCAATAATAATATCAATAATAATGTTAATATAAATAATAATAACAATGATGACAATAATGATAATAATATTAACAATTGTTATTGTTGTTATTTTTATCATTATTAATACTATTAATATTCTATTATTATAATTATTATTATAATAATAATTATTATTTTTATTATTATTATTATCACTGTTGGCAAGGCCAATGATAAACAAATCTGCTTATTAGTTCAAAGTTGAATTTTATAAATAAAATTACTATAAGTTTATTAAAAATGCATTAATAGCAATGCTTGCAAAGAATATAATTAAATTAAAACTATTAAACAATGAAAATTAAACTTTCTTAACGCAAGTTAAATGTTACCTTGAATTATACTTCTTGTTAATTCAAATTAAAACTGATCTTAATAAGAATAATACTGTCTTTGTAATGTTATATTTTAAGATTAAGTTTTTAAAAACACATATATAACTTCTTTTTAAATTAATAATATACTAATAATTAAATTTCTATTCTATTTATACAAATTTTAAATATCGTTAAAAATAACTTGAAATTTGTGATGGTCAAATAATTGTTTTTTAAACAATTGCCCACCATCTGGTCTACTCATGATTGATCCCACACGAGTGGGATCGGAATTTCCTTGGTTGCATGAAATTACCACAAGTTTTTACTCAATGAATAAATATATGAAATTATATTTAAAGAAATGTTTTGAATTAAATAAAAAAGATGGAAAGCAAAAACTAAAAGTTTCAAGGCAACATGTTGAAAGGCAAATAGTATATCGATAATCTTGTCTTGATATATGACCAAGACCTAGGACAATGCAGAGATCAAGGACTAAAAACTCTGGTTAAGATGACAACAACTTTGTAAAAAAAATAGTTTGAGTTACTTTTACAACAAATTTGCATCTTGCAATGTATTTTTATTGAATCATTTAGCTTATATGCATACGCTTATTTTAAAAATAGTTGAAAATAGGCACCATTTTTTATACAATACCAAATAAATGTTCCGGAACATTTATTTGTTCTGGGTTGGCGGGACGGTACAAAAGTTCCTCAAATGTTCCTTGAATTTTTGTTCCGTTTGCGTTCACACGAGAGGATATTTGTTCATGTTCCATGTTCCACGGAATGTTCCATCAAATGTACCCTCGTGTGAACAGCCTATAATTCTATTGGTTCAAAAAACACGCTGACCAAGCGAGATAAAGTTCTAGAGTATTTTTTTGAAATGTTTTAGGAATTGTATTATTTACGATTTGTTGCGTTTTGAGAAATTTTTTTAAGAATATATTATCAAATGAACTATTACTTTCATATTATGGCTCATTCTCGGAGCCACATCTGTAAAGCCGTAAAACTTATAAACCAATCATTTGTTTACAAAAATAAACGTTTTATAATATATATTTTTTAATTTGTCAAAATTTTGAAAGTTAATTACAAATTATATGTTTTATTAGTATATTCTTAATTTTTATATCTTTTCTTAGAGCTTGGTTTAATTATTGTTTGTTAGATTTGTAAAAAACTAACGAACAATTAATAAAATAAACTTTTAATAAAATAAGTAACCATAGTTAGCTATTTGAGTAAAATTTAATAGTAGAATTTTTAAAGACTATCTTGAATGTTTCCAATGACGTCATGCTCTAAAACTTCTATCAATTAAACGCGCTTGAATAAATTATCAAGTCTGTATAATGCGCCTGGAAAATCGCGTTTATTTTACATACTCAAAATACCAGAGAAAACAGAGAAGAAGAGCTTTGACTAAAACAACAAGATTTGTTTTTCTTGGTATACATTTATTAATTAGTTTTAATCAAAAAAAATTTGCTCAGACGTTTTTTTTAACATTCTCTTTAATATGAACACAACATGTTTCGGGACTTGGTAATCCCTTTAAAGAGTTCAACTCAGGTAAAAAAGTTCTTTACTCAGGGAATACTCAAGGAAAAACTTCAAAAATTATAGTGGAAACCCTGATAAAATAATTTCTGTATAATAAAAATATATAGAATTTGTAAAATATACAGGTTTTTCCTAATATTGACCTGGGCTTCTGTGAATGGATAAATTCTGTGAATAGAAGATGGACTGTGAATCTCTAGGAAATGTGAATGTTATTAGAACAAGAATAGTGTGTTTTACATCATTTTTATTAAAATTTTATGAATATATATGATAATAAACATTTTTAAAACTGCATATACAGTAGTGTGACATGATTTGGAAAAAATATACATTTAAAGGATTTTTCACATAAACTTCATTTGGTACCTCAATGGTAGTTTTTTTTTATTTTTATTTTCATTTATCTGTTGATTAGCAGAATAATATGTACTAGTAAGATTATATATGGTAAAGCAAATATGTTATTCATGCAATATGATTTCAATAGCCAATTTTTTAATAGTTTAATGGCAGCATGTATTGTCATCAATACATACTGCCATTATCACAATGAAGTAAAAAAGTTATTTAATACATACTGCCATTATCACAATGAAGTAAAAAAGTTATTTTAAAGTTATTTATGTATAATGATTTTTTAAACCAATTTGTTAGGGTGTTATATTTTTTAGAATCTACTGTGAAATAAGTTTAATATATAATCACAAAATGTAGCTCTAAGACAACATGAAATTAAATAATAAATTCTGGTCCACGATAATTGAAATACGTTATGTTAGACTAATCATGAATATAACTATTATATATAATAATATAAGTACTCTACACTCGTTTATTATAGTAAATTTTCATTGTGAAAATAATTTTATTATTAATATTATTGTGGTCAAAATTACAATTGTTTTTAATTAGGTACAATCAAAATGTTAGTGATATTGGTTATTTTTGCATTTATTAAATTATATAAAAGATATTAAACCCTCACCAACTGATTTAATGGTTTGTTGTCAGGTTAACTTGAACAAGACTTTAAATTTTAAATGCTAACATAGTATTCATGTTACATTATTGTTGTTCAAAAGTCTATTTATGTCATGCCTAATTATTAACATCAGTTTTTTTACCATGAAATAACATTGTTTTAAATTCCCTGCAGGATGCCTGTTAAAAAAAAAACTGAAGAAACTTCAAAACTAGATGATGCCATCTAAAGAAGTTGAAACACCGTTATTCATGGTGTCATATCGAGGCTTCAGTTCTCCTATATTTATTTTTATATTTTACTATATATCTTATGTTCATTTTATTTTTTATTTTTGTTATTTTTGTAACAAAAAAATATGTGAATAATTAGTTGTCCTGCCCTGGGCCTCTACTTCAATCTGGCTATTATTATAACACGTATATCGATTTATATATTGTATTGAGTTAGCTTGTGATTTGTACGTGTGTTTTTGTTTGCCTAGTATTTGTTAATTATATGCAAGATATGACATGGTATGGCACAATGCATGGTATGCCCTAAATAATATTATCAATAAATATTTTTATCTATACTTTGTAAATATATATGCTATAATTTATTATATTATTCAAATGTTTATTTTTAATTTATAAAATTAGTGTAAAAGTGGATGAAAGCACTGAAGAAAAACGATAACGATATGAGAGAACTACTTTGGCAGAATATTACTATCGTAGTTTTGCATCAAATTATTGTATAATATTATTTTTTTGTTGCTTAAAAATATTATGAAATTCAAATCTGCTTTTTCAATTGATTTGTAAAAATTATGTGAGACCAAATATTCATTTGCCTATTACATTTTATTGCCCTGGCGAAGAATTCAATATAGATAACATAAATAACCTTTACTTTTTAATTTTATATAAAAAATGCGACGCTTTTCAATCAAAAAATTGTCACATTATTTCGCAGATTCGAGACAAAAGTTGCGAAAAAACAAACTAAAAAAAGTTGAGAAAACCCGCGATAAATGAAAAAAATATCTGAGTTCAATATGGGATATCCCGTTAAAAACCCAGACTTATCCCAGATAGGACCCAGTTGGATCCAACTGACAGAATCGCACTGGGACCCATGTGGGATACCCAGATGGGTCTCATTGTTTTCCCCAGTTGGGTCCCAGTTGGAATGATTAATTGGGGCCAATGTTTGGAAATTCTTTTTGTGCACTTATGCCCTTTTGCACTTATGCCTTTTTTCTTACCACCAATATTTTGAACTCTTTGTTTCTAATAGAAAGAAATAATAGAAAAACTGACAATTCCTAATTAAGTAGTAAAAATTATGTATTGTAAAGAAAATTTTTAAAAAAGAAAAATCTGTCAAATCAGTATTTAGCATTTTACAAGTGCAGAGTTACAAGATAAAACATTCAGTTACTACTTCTTGTTCACACTATTTTATATTAAGTTTTTTGCATCCTTGGGTTTTTATCTCATTTAAGAGAAGCAACACACAATATTGAAAGTCTAAACAAATTTCCAATAATAAAATTTTACATAGTCTTAACAAAACTACGTAAATAAATAAATTTAAAATACATAAATTTAACAATTTAACAACTTTTCTGGTCTAACCCTAAATCAGAGAAAAACTAATAGACAGTAAAATACTTGATAGTGGCAATGCTATATTAAATATATTAGCGTTTTTCTCAGATTTCAGGTTAGACAAGAAAGATTGTTCCATAGATTTATAGCTTTGATATATTGAAATAATGGATTTCATGACGGTGATTATTTAAAGTTAAAATTGGAACCTCATCTTTTCAATGATGTTTTTTAATATTGACAGTCATGTTAGCATTTTACAACAAACATTACAATATTATTTTTAACTAAAGACTTACTTGCTTGAGATAATGGAAATCAATCGTCCCAGTGGGCATTTCGACGTCGAACGAACGTCGAGCGACGTCGGATCTCGACGTCGGATCGACGTTGGGTTTACGTTGGAAATGGAAATGTTATATGACGTCGGATAAACTGACATCGCGCAACGTCGGCATTCCGATGTAAATCCAACGTGTTTTTTGAAAACTAAATTACGTTGCCTTAGGTAGGAATCGAACCTCGGTCTATAGATCCTAAATCCTACGCGCTTACCACTACACCACAGGGACATATTATATAATGTGTTTATTTAATAATTTATACTTGTAGCTATTTGGGAATTATTTCTTTGATAAGAAATAATTTTGTTTAATTATTTTATAAATATTAAAACGAATAGTTATATATTATAAAAAATGTATACTCGAAAATGTTAATAGTTAAAAAACTATGCTAGTGCATCATACAAAACCTCATGATGTTTTATCAACCATTATTCAAACTTCTTTCCATTAATAAAAAACAGGCTTAGTTCACATATTTATTGAAGAGCGCAATTGCACACATATTGTTGGGTTTGGATTAAATTTTCATCAGCGATGTCTTACGACGTTGTTCCGACGTCGTTTTAAGGACGTTGGATTGACGTCGGAAGACGTCAAAAGACATCGGAGTACGTTAATATTATGACGTTGCCCGACGTCTTTTTATCGACGTTGGATCGATGTCAGTACTGCGACGTTTTTTGGACGTCTTTTAAAAGATGTCGGAACAACGTCAAAATACATCGAAACAACGTCAGGGGATGTTGAGATAAAGACATCGCCCGACGTCATTTTACTGACATCGGAACAACGTCGGAATAGGTCTTTTGACATCGCTGATGAAAATCGCACATAAATCCGACGTCGGATTGACGTCGGGTGCCCACTGGGGTGTTTATCCTTTTTATTTAAAGATGATGAAGATTGATGTGTCTTAAAATGAATCTCTTGGTCATCTCAATCAATATCATCTTTATTTATTATTTTTTGACCTACAGAACACAAGCATAGAAAATATTTGAATTTCATCTAACAACTAGTTTTCTCATGTAGCAATTTTATAATTAAAAATTTTTTACAAATTACTTTACAGATTAACAACTTTATAAGTAAAATAGGGTATATAGTATGACATGTAATATTATAGGTTTCATACTGCCAAATATTTGGTAATAACACCAGAATATTATTAAAGAATAAAAATCTTAAAACGACATTTTGAAGAAAGTCACTCACTTTCTCGAAACAAATCATCATATTTTTTCCCTTCAGCCTTTTTAACTATAGTAATTTTTCTATCAAACCACTGATATCATCATTTTTTATTTTTAGAGTTAAAGAACAAAAACTTTGAGAATGTTGTTCCCTTTTCTCAAATCCAAATGAATTTTTTTGCATTAAAAGTAGTTGATAATTAAGTAGAATTAAAAACTTCATCTAGTTTTTTCATCAATCAAGTTTACTCAACAATTAAGTCATTTAATAGAGTAAAATAATTACGTTACGAGTTTAGGACAAAAATAACAACTTTCGCATAAAAAGTTTAAAAAATCACCAAATTTGAAATCATTGTTTTATTTTCTATAAATGCTTTTATCTTTGAATAAAAAACATATATCTTACCTTGTAACAAAGGAAAAGAAATAAAAGTTATAAAAATATTGCTAATGACTTGGGATCACTTTACTGTTTTTTGCGATTATTGCGAAAACCTTTCTTGTGACTTAGTAGCATAGCTGTACATGTTTGGTATTTGAAATTTGGAATACTTGTTATTAAATATCTGTTCTATACAGATTTCTGCGGACATTAATAATTTTTTTACATAAAGTCAGTTTTTAAGGCAATTATATTTTTATTCTTTTTAAAAGAAAAACGTAATATTTTTGAAATGTCCGCAAAACTAGTAATACTTTATTCCTATATTAGTATGAAAATCAAAAAATTTCTTTCTGTACATCTAGCTATGTTTACCAAATATGTTTTCAAACTTAGCATGATTAGCACTAAATTTTTTTTTTGCGTGATTTATTGTTTATATTTTGAAGCAATGACGTAAGTTACGTCACATAAACTTAATTTTTTTTTTTTTTTTTTTTTTTTTTTATGATTATTTACAACTTTGTAAACTATAGTTACAATTCCTTCTCTTGACATAATATATAACCATAGAGAAAACAAAAATAAATGTATACATATATAAATCGTTAAAAATATATTGTTAACAAACTGTGTTAAATACAAAATATATGTTTTAAATATATTTTATGATAATAAATTTGATAAAATAATTTTGGTGAAATAATTGTGATGTTGTAAGGAAACTCGCAGAAGATTTAAAAAAGTCTTGTCATCGAGAACGTTTGAGATATAAAATAAGTAAAAAATTAAAAAGCAAACTTGTTAAGTGACATTACTAGAGTAATACACATAAAAAAATTTGAGATATTAAAATTAGTAAGTGTTGTAAAGGACGTTTGGATTTTGTTATTTTTCTTTTTTCACTTTCTTGTCAAATATGTTTAAAACATATCGATAAAATTTGTTGAGTTTAATTGTGAGATGTTTAAGGTTTTTCTTTAAAGTATAAGGATTACCAGAATTACTATACCCAAAATACAGAACCAAAAGTTCTGTATTTTGGGTTTTTTTTAAAGATTTTATAGACTTTGTTACATAGGAAAGGGCCACGGTATACAACTGCGTATTGCGAAATTTTTGTTTTTTTTTATAGGCAACTTAAATTTCTCGTTCCTCTTGTAGTATACTTATTAGCGTTAATTTGAAAAAAGTTATTAGAAAAATAATGTGAAGCTATTCCAAGTTTGTATTTCAACATAAATAAAATATTTTGGTATATATTAATTTGATAGATATTTAGTGCGTTTAAAGATTTAAGTAAACGATCGCATGAGTAAATTTATTTTTATTATAAACCAGTCTTGGTGCATGTTTTTGATGCACGTATAGAGAGTTTAATGCGTTACGAAATTTTATTGCATAAACTAATACATTATACTATAAAGTATAACTATAAAAGTAGTAAAAAACAAACACCAAAAAAATATTTAATAGATCTATATTATCTTTAATATAGATTTAATAGATCTATTAAATAGTTTTTTAGGGTTTTGTTTTTTATAGATAAGGTTTGTTATAGATAAAGACTATTAAAGACTATATAAAGTTATAGTTAAAGTTAAAGTTTGTTAATTAAGTTGAAGTTAAAAAGTTATAGTTAAAGTTTTAGTTAAAACTAAAGTTTGTTATAGATAAAGACTATTAAAGACTATATAAGACTATATAAAGAATATCTATTTTATCTTTATCTATATATTTTATCTTTTATAAATATTTGCTTTATATTGGTACTTATAATATTATTTGCAACATACGTGGCAGTATAACCTTAAGAAAAAATAGATGAGTTTCCACTCGTCCGTTTTTTCCGTTCCAATGAAAAAACGGTTGAGTGAAAACTCACCTTAAGTCACGTTATTGTTGCTTTAAACCTTATGACTTTCAAATGTTGTTGGGTTTTAGTGGATTAATATTTTCATAGTATTTTAGCCATTTTTGTCATAATTATAGTTAAAAGAATAATTATTTCAAACAATGTATAATTAAATATTAGATTTCAATGTAATATCAAGTTAATGACCGTTTAATACATTCCAAATTTAATACAATAACCTTCTTAAAAAACGATTTGCATTCAATACCATTCCTACCATTCATCAATTAAATTAATTCTCCCTGAGCATAACTATCAACTTTAGTGAGTTACGTCAAAGGAGTTTTTTGTTTCAGTTTCTTTAGTGTAACTATTATGTTAAATCCTGTTAAACTTTAAAGTATAATTTAAAAACCATAATGAATTAGTTTTATCAACTTAATTCATATAAAATACAAGAACTTAGTCATGATACCACTCTTTAGGAAAAAAACGCATATTTGAAATTTGACTTAAAATAAAATTACAACTAAATTAGCGCATTTAACAAAAATTACGTAAGGGCAATGGTTACCATAGTAAAACCAATCGTAAATGTCCAATTTAAACTGCTTTTGAATTAAATCTTACTAGGATTATTTTGAATATTACCCTGATATATAGATTTAAATTTAGTTAATAAAAACATTTACAAACATTTCATTTTATTATGATCGAATTTGTAATCTTATACACTTGATGAAATAGGTAAGATTTCTATTTTTTTTTTGGTTTGACATATTGCTAAGTAATTTTTTATAGCTACATTTTATTATTAAAATGATAACAGAAATTTTACTCTTCAATATAAAACTATTTTATATAAAACTAAAATAAAATGTTCAAACAACAGATAAAATAAATTACATACAAACATACATACACATACAAACATACATACACATACAAACATACATACACATACATACATACATACATACATACATACATACATACATACATACATACATACATACATACATACATACATACATACATACATACATACATACATACATACATACATACATACATACATACATACATACATACATACATACATACATACATACTGAGCGCGCCGTTAAAGATGGCAGACGTGACTTTATAAAAAAAAAAATATTTCTTAACAATTAAATAGTAAAAGAAAAACTTATCTTGTCAATTTGACAATGGTAAAAAAAAGAAGACTTAGAAGTCTTAGTTAGTAGAGTAGTGAAATTGGAAGCGGAACTCTAAATAAAAGATAAAGAAATAAATGACCTTAAAATAGTTGTAAATGATTTGAAGAATCAATCAAAACTCGTATCAAACTCAAATGATGTATCAAATACATGGTCCGATGTAGTTGAAGGGAGGAGAGAAAACACATCTTTGCAACTGGATTTGTTTTTTCTTTAATAGATGATTTTTAAAGTAATCCTAAATACTTAAAAGACGTATACTTTTCATAACTTTAACTTATCTAACTCAAATCTTAAAGACTCCAATTGCTTAATTTTATAATGATGACCTCGTCTATGGTACATAGTTCTTAATGAAAATATGAAGAATATAATTTCAATAAATTGTTTTAAAAATATAGTTAGACAGTATTCACCTAATAATCAGACACAAATATACCCAGCAAAAATTATTTTGGTGGAGTTGCAGTGGACCTATATAGGCATTTTTGAACGGTTATTGGAGTTTTGCTCATCGATTACATAGCGGACCTTTACTTGCTACCGCTATTAATGGGCAGCCAATAACTTTGCAAAATATAAATAGTGGCTAGTCATTGGCTAACCACTTTTGGCGGCTACTGATACTAATTGTCCACTGGTTAACCGATGAGCAAAACTATTGTGGTTTGCTCAAAATGCTTTCATTTTTTAAAGTAGGTTCACTGAATTTCAGCTATAGAATGTTTGCAAAAATTTACAATTTTTTAAGTTTAAAGAAAAATCTAGTTATATTTTTTACTTTAATTATCTATTCTATTGTTACAATTAATTGTACCTTATCGTAAATATGTATTAAATTGTTTTATATAATAAGTACTGGAAACTTATACAATGAAAAATTTGTAAAAATGCTTTACACTATCTATAGGGGCTTGATGACAAGACTTTTGTCTTCTGTCGTTCTTAAATTTTATTGAAAATTTACTGATAAACTTGTAAAACAAGAATATTGTAAAATATTTCTAAAAAATTATTAACACAAAAAAGAACTATTGTTTCCTTCTAACTAAAACAATTTTTTTTTTTATCTCTTCACACATTAGCAACGTCATATTGAAATAAATAAACTCTTATTCGTATATTTGTACACGCAAAAAACAAAAATAATTTGTATTTATTATTAGACTAAACTTCGAATATTAGTCAGCAAGAACAGCAATATTATGTTAACGAGTAAATATTATAAATTGGTTTTTAATATCACCTAGATAAAATGAGATGAGCAACCTTGTAAACAATACAAACTCAATAAATAACAAGGACGAGAAAATAAACAGAGATTAAATAAATAAGCAAATAAAAAAAACAAAAAACAAAGAAATAAACAAGACAAAATAATCTCACTCAATTTATATATATATATATATATATATATATATATATATATATATATATATATATATATATATATATATATATATATATATATATATATATATATATATATATATATATATATATATATATATATATATATATATATATATATATATATATATATATATATATATTATATATATATATATATATATATATATATATATATATATAAACTTTAGCCATCTATTTCTACATCGGTTACAATCAACATATCAAAGAAAGTAGAAGAAAACCAGAATCATGTCAAGGCACTTTTTCGTGCTATTATCAATTCCAAAAGTTTTAGAGGACTTTTTTTTTTTTTGCCAATAATAAGGCCTACAAAAACAAAAATAGCCCCGGGCCCCAAGATGTCTTAATCCACCACTGGCTATTAGATTCCTCGCTTATCAAGGTATTGCATTTTGTGGCCACAATGACACAGAAGGGTCAGAAAACAAAGGAAATTCTTGCGAATTAATAAATGAGTTTGCGGAAATAGATAAAAATCTAAAAATAACGTTAGAACGTCGCTATGGACATTGCATGTTATACGATTACCAAAATGACTTGATTAAAATTTTTGGTGCAATGGTCAAAAAATATTTGTTGAAGAAATTTAAGCGTTTTAGTTGTTTTCAGTTCTTATTGACGAAACGAAAGATATTTCAAAAAAGGAACAGCTAGCATTAATAATTCGTTACTTTTATGATGGGCAGATACGAGAGAGAGTACTTAGAACGTATCATATGAGTGCTCTCAATACCAAATCACTTGCGAATTTTATTTATAACAAATTAGTTTACGTATAAATATACTGGAACTATTATGTTGCTCAATGTTATGATGGTGTTAGTGTGATGAGTGGGTGGGCTAATGGTGTTCAGGCCAGGTTAAAAGAACATGCGCCACGTGGTCAATGGATATATGTCACATTTATAAATGTGACATATGTCCATTGTCGCGCTCACAGATTAAAACTTGTTTTGATTATAACAATTTCCGGCATATAAGAATAGTCGGAATTTTTAGAAACCATCCAACCAGTGTTAAAACGTTTGAAAAATTTTCTTAGAACAACTTGTGGTAACAAGAGACTAAATTTTTTACTGCTAATGGCTGTCGAGCCTAAATTAGTTAAAGGGTTAGACCTCGAGAATTTAGTAAATGACTTTGCCTAAATTCGCCAACGTTGTTACCCAATGTTGTAATAAAACTTTCGTAACTTTTTAATATTTTAAACTCTATTATTTTATTAACTGAAAAAATAAAAAAAGTAGTTTACGTAGGACTTGAACTCTTCTGCTCAATGTTATTTTTTTTATTATGTGAGTAGGAAGAGATTTTGGGTTTTGATATTTATTTGAAAGAGAGAATACTTTTTTTTACAATGAACTTCATTAAATAACCAAGCAAGTAATATAATAGAATTTCAAGAAAAAGTTAAGAAAAAAAAAATTTTAATTGAAAAGAAAAAACTTTAAAAATAAGAGTTTGTTTCATTAATGTTGAGGTCTAATAGCTGTTGCTTTACAACGCATTTAAAATGTTGGAATGAGTTTATCGTTTTTATTTTGTTGAGTTTCACAATTGGGGTCCTCTGCTGGATATTGAGAATTTAGATTGTCTTAAAGAGGTTTTTGGAATATAGCAATTCTTGATAGAGTATTTTGTTTGATTCATATACATTACCTTCAAACTAACACATGTTTACATGAAAAAAAAAATCTATAAAGTGACGTCCTTTTCTGACAACCTCCCCCCCTCCTTTCTGTCATCTTTTTTTTCTCAACCCCCTCCCCCACCCCTATTTGGACAACGTCCTCTATGGATGGCCCCTTACTACATGATCTGGATCGGCTTATGTTTTTTCATTTTAAACATTACAATATTTAAAAACTAGCTGAGATCGGACCCGTAAAAATACGGGTCTTTGTAAGTCTATTCCAAATCGAACTTTACTTTACTTTTTCCCTATACATCCTTGCTCTCCGGATCCGTAAATTACGGGCCTTAACCAAGCCTAACATTTCTATCCATATCTTTTCTGCACTGATTATTATATATCTATTCCTTATTTAATTCAATATTTTTTAGTGAAACAATTTATTCTGAAATACTAAAAAACTTAAAATGTGCACCTTTTCCGCATATATAGAGCTTATAAAAAACTTAAAAATTAGATTTATTTTTCTACTAAATGCATTTCATTTGATAGCTCAGTAGTTAAGTGCGCTGTCATCAGTTTTGTTTTAGGGGTTTAAGACTTTTCTTCAGCGTAATAAACTTTGACATTTTTTTAATAATGCTTACATACTTATAACAAATAAATAATAATTTAGCAAAAAAGATCTCTAAAATTTAAAATAAAATTATAAAGTTTTCTCATTTTATAAATATATTAGCTGTCATGACCCGTAAAAGACGGGTCTTGGTAAATTTATTCCACATCGCCTTTTTCCAAAACTATTCCACATAAATTATAAATTTATTCCACATCGCCTTTTTCTATAGTGAGCTGAAAAAAGGTATAAAAACCATCATTGTTGTTTTCTTCTTAAATCAATAAAAAATAAAAATTTCTATTATAGTTAACCTTAATAAACTTTAAATGATACGGTAACGTTACGTTGCATAAATAGCCAATTGGATACCTGTCTAAATACCTGCTTGAAACGTGTAAAAAGTTTCACCTGACCATACCCGTAAAAACATGGGTCTTTGTAAGTCTATTCCACACTGACCTTTTCTATTCATTTTCTTTATGTGTGTATCGTAATTCTCCTAACCAGTAAAACACGGGTTTATACCAAACACGGGTTTATACCAAACACGGGTTTATACCAAACACGGGTTTATACCAAACACGGGTTTATACCAAAGCGACAATTTCTATACTAATTTATTCCACACAAATCATTTCTTAACTTTAATATTATTTGGTAAAATAAAATAATTTAAAAATTTCTAAAAAATTCCTCTAGGCGCGGTTTCAGACAGAATTAGCAAAAAAAAATTAACGTGCGCATCTTTTCCGTATACGGATCTTATAAGAGTATCTTATATAAGTGGACCTTATGAGTTTGTTTTTCTCATAAACAGAGAAACTCTATTCCACATTAACTTTGTTTATATTTCTCCTAATATTTTTTTAGTGAATAATAAATTATGAGCAAAAATGAAAGTTTACATACGCATCTTTTCCGTATACTTAGAGCTTATTACTACGTATATTTTTTTGGAATGAAAAATTCTGAATTTACTACTAAAAAAATTTAGAAAGAAAATCGTCTCTTTACGGTGTTAGATGCCTAGATTTACCTAATTAAATATGTTAGGTACTATTTTCATAGTTATCTAAGTTCCGTCATTTAGCACTTGGTTTTGAATGTTTAGCGGAGGCGTTGTAAAATAGCTATGAAACTTTAAATTACTTTATTATCCTAAAATAAGTAATTTTAACTTTTATTATTTTTTAAAATAATTAAGTTGATAAAAATAATTTATTTTATATAAAATCAAAATTTTAAGTCATGTTCTTAATGAAAACATTTTATTTAAACCTCCTTACTTTGTTCAAAAAAAGTTTAGAAGCCGAGTGGTAAGCTTGCTTTTTTTTTTTTTTTTTTTTTAAACGCAAAACAAAAAAATTTCATAGTTCTCTTTTAAAAGTGTTTTATTCTGTATTTTAAATTAAATCAATCAAAAATTAAAAAAGAAATAAAAAAGAATTCCAATGATAGGACTCCGATATTGGACTACTTATATGGACTACTTCAGAAATATGGACTATTTCAGAAATCGATATGGACTGATACGGACTACTTCAGAAATCATTTGGAAACGCTAAAAATACTTGGACTATAATAAAAGAAATAACAGGGAAAACAAAAATTACATCTAGCAACTTCCCTAATTGACTGAAAACTGATAAAGGTGAAATTTTTAATAAAAAAACAATTGCTAAGAGACTGAATAATTTTTTTTAAATGTTGGGTAAAATTTAGCCAAAGAAATCTCTCCAAGTAGCAAAACATTCCAGTCTTTTTTGAAAAAATCAGATTTTATTATGGACAATTCGGAACTTTCCATTGAAGAACTTCATTCAACTTTTGACATGCTACAGAAAAATAAAAGTGCAGGTCTTGATGAAATTAATACAAATGTTTTGAAAAGTGTCTTTGATATTATCGAATTGCCTCTTTTCATTATTTTTAAACTTTCATTAAAAAACGGGGTCTTTCCTGATCAATTAAAACTTGCTAAAATAATTCCAATTTATAAAAACGGTGACGATTCTTTAGAATCAAACTACAGACCCATCTCAATTCTTTCCTGTTTTTCAAAGGTTCTTGAACGTATTATGTATAATAGAATATATAACTTCATCGATAAAAACAATATTTTATATCCTAAACAGTTTAGATTTCGGAAAAATCATTGTACAGAGCATGCTGGGATGGATTTGGCTAGCAATATTTTGAAAGGATTTGATGGCAATAATTATACACTTGGAGATTTTGTTGATTTGTCGAAGGCGTTCGACACTGTCGACCACGAAATCCTTCTCTATAAATTAAAAAATTATGGAATTCAAAATACTAATATAAAATGGCTCGAGTCTTATTTACAAAATCGTAAACAATGTGTGACGTATGATTTAACTAGAAGTTATTAGTTGTGGTGTCCCTCAGGGCTCAATACTTGGTCCTCTGTTGTTTCTCTTATATATTAATGACATCTACTTATCCTCTAAATTCCTTAGTTTTGTTCTTTTTGCTGATGATACTAATATTTTCTTTTCGGGGTCTAATTTAAAATTTGTTTTTTCTACTGTAAACACAGAGCTAATTAATCTCAATGAATGGTTTAAAGCCAATAAACTGTCCGTAAACATTAATAAAACTAAATACATTCTGTTCACAAAACCTTCGAAAACTGATAACATACCCCTGAAACTTCCTGATTTATTTATAAACAACATTAAAGTAAAGAGAGTTCATTCAATGAAAATCCTAGGTATAATATTTGACGATCATTTAAACTGGAAAAATCATATCCAATTTGTGGAAAACAACGTTACAAAAGCTCTTGGGATCCTTTTCAAAACGAAGCACCTTTTGAATATAATGTGCTTAAAAAGCTTGTATTTTTTATTTATAGTCACATTAGTTATTGCAATATAGCGTGGGCAAGTAATTATTCATCCTCTTTAAAAAAAATTAATACCAAACAAAAACAAGCGAGCCGGTTAATTTTGAATGCAGGTAGATATGCATGCGCCGAGCCTTTACTCAAAAAAATTAATGTTTTAAATATTTATAAACTAAACATCTATCAAAATCTGTTATTTATGTTTAAAATTTATAACAACATGCTTCCAACATAATTTCAGCCTCATTTCACCTTAATTAATCACAAATACTCTACAAGATATTCCATTGGCAATTTTCTCATACCAACAACATCCCTTAGAAAAACAGACTTCTCAATAACATGTCGAGGACCACGTTTGTGGAACTATTTCCTGAATAGAGACATGAAAAACATGACTTCAATTAAACTATTTAAAAGAGCCGTTAAACTATACTTATTAGATTTAAATAATAAAAACATTCTTTTGAATTTTTAAAAAAACATTTATATATTAATTTGTTAACACGTATATATGCTTGTGTGCTTGTGTATACTTTGTGAACTGTGATGTGTTGTATTATGTTCAAAACTTGTAATATTTATAAAACTTATACAACGTGTATTTTAAGAAGTTAATACGTAAAACTTTATTGATATTTTCACGAACTTAGGAGCAGGGTGATAAGACGCATTGTCTTCTGCTTGCTCCTGTCAGAATATAAATATTTAATATTTAATTTTTACAAAAAACATTGTAAAATGATTGTTTATAGACGAAATATATATATATATATACATAATAATATAATATTCACCTCCGTATGTCGGCTCGCTAAACGCTCAGCCATATTGCAGCTTACTTAACTTAGGTTTTAAACTATTTAAAAAGCAAAAGACTGTATAAAACAAAAATAAATGCTACAGATCAAAATTAAAAAGATGTTGTCGCAATGCAAGTAAAACTGTAAAACATGATATTACATATTTATTATTACCAAACTTGATCTTACATACATAATGAAAATATACTAAACATACAGTTTCGTTCAATGATACACCTTCGTTTTAAGATACACTTTCGTTCACATTTTCTTATAAAACAAAGCTGTTGCAACTCTCTCTCCCCATTACCTCAATTGCAATGGCTTCCAAGAGGTCTGTATCAAACAGGCCCGAAAGGGCACTACTACTAATAACTTTAGTATTATTAAATAGATAAAAAGAATATTCAAACCTTCTCTATTTTGATTACTCATTTCTAAAATAAATTAGAAATCTTTATTCTTTTGTCAAAAACAATAGTTATGTTAATTCTGAATTAAGATTTTTAAAAAGAACACAATAAATAAACTTTTAATAGAAAGAAACGAAACTTACTTATTGTTTGATAAACGATATATGAAAAGGAACAGGCATATTTTCAGTCGTTTTAGAGTACAGTTGGCGCTCATACCATAATCCAAGGAATCAGATAATTTTAAAATCTTTTTATAAAGTTTGGTGGATTTAATTAGATGAACCGCAAAGACATTATCTTAGTCGTTTGAGAGTTGGCGCACATATCGTAATACAAAAATTCGTTGACTTTTGAATCTTAAAATTAAGCTGTTTTTATTACCGGGTTTGGCGGATATAAGAAGATGACATAATTTTAACAAATCTAAAATTGGAGTTTCAAATTTTTCACTTACATGTCTATATGTTTTGTGTTTTTTCAGTTTTGTCAATTTTTTTAAATGTAATATATTTTAAATTTAACATATTTTAAATATAACATACCTACTAATCACTTAACCTACTTAAACATCAAAACAAAACTGCTTGAGCAAAAAAGACTTGTAATTATTAGAAAAGTTTACTTCTGTTCCATACGACCCTGAATAAAACGTTTTATAAGTGGATTTTTTATATTTTATAAACAATTTATATAAACAAATAACATATTTTTTTATATAAATTGTTTATATAGTAATGGTTAGGCGCCAAACTTGTCTATTCAACAAAGTTTAATATAAGTTAGTTTTATTAAAAAATAATTTATATATTGTTTCTTCGTTTATATATTGTTTCTTTGCCAACACTAATACTTAAAATTTTTAAGCGCTGAATTGCAATTACTTTTAATTCTTTTGGTTTAGTGGCTTTTGCTAAAAACCTTAAGCCGTTTTTCAAAACGCCTTAAGGTAAAAAATATCATTTTTGACTTTTTTACAAAATTAGCTTTGTTTTTTTGGTTTTGTCTACAAACGTTATTAAATACATATTTACAAAAAGTTCTGAAAAAATTCATTAAAATTATATTAAAAAAAAAAACGTTTTACAAAGAGTTTATATATACATTGTTTGCGCTTAATTATCTCTATTTAATAATTTGCGTTTTTCTCGAAATACGTAGTAAACATATTAAGGCGTTTTGAAAAACAGCTGCCGCACATATTGTAAAAAAAATAAACGTTGCGAAAAACCTATTTATTTTCAAAATAAATTTTCAATTTATTTTCAAACTACGTGTTTTTTTTTTTAAAATTTTTTTTATTTTTGTGCAGCACTTTTTAGAGTAACAGAACTGTTTTGAAAAGTGTTTTTTTTTTATTAAGTTTTAGAAAAATTTGTTTTCAGACCATCCGCAGCTTATTAGGACTAATTACCTAAGCACGTTATTAACATAAGTATCTAAATCATGACACATACGCAACAATTTTTTTTCCCGGTGCTTTGATGTTTTTAAAAATATTATCTTTTTTAAAACCTTTTCGTTCGTTTAAGTGTATATTATCGTTACATATGTTTTTATAAACACTCTATAAAACTTCAAAAATATTTTGTATTTTAAAATAGTCAAAAAAATTTTAAAAAAAAAGTTTTCAATGGTAGGGCTCGAGCCATGGCTTACTTGTTCAGAAGCAAAGCGCGCTATCCACTCGGCCACGCTGGCACGTTAACAAACGAAATTTTCTAAAACTATGTAATAACGTTTATCACGGAAAGATATGTTGTACATCAAAGTTAAGGAGAACTTGACGCAATGCAATTTTTAAGTGAAAATCAAACTGTAAAACTTGACAAATGTTTCAGTATGTTTTAACATTACTTAATTTAAAGTTTACATACGTTAGAAATTTGCATACACCTTCGTTCATGTTTTCTTAAAAAACAAAATGCTGCAACTCTCACTCGCGACTATCTCGGTTCCAATGGCTGCAAAGGGTTTCGTGTCAAATACGCTCTAAGGGACACTAAAACTATTAAGTTCGGCATTATGATATAGTATATAGCAAATAATGTTCGTATTAAACGGAATCTTTTTATTATTGTTATTCAAAAAAAAACTGTCTTTCAAACGTTAAAAACAAAAATTCAACATACAACAAAGTCGCAAAACATATTTTGCCGCAAAATATTATTATTGGAGTAAAAATCTCATAATGGGAGTGAAAAATTAATATAAGATTTTTACTGGGGAGTAAAAATTTAATAAGCGGTTTTTACTGGGGAGTCAAAATCAAATCAAATCAAATATATTCTGAATATAGTTGTTATATATATCTAGGATATTTACAAATAGTAATTTGTACTAATAGAAAGTAAACACCTGTTAGACTAAATAAAAATAAGATTCAGATATTAATAATAGTTATAATACAAGTAGGAATAATAAAGTAATAGTAGTAATTATAGTAATAAAAAAAATATTAGTAGCAACTATAAAAAGTATATACTATAATAATAATTCTTGTATATAATATAATAATAAGTCTTGAAGATGCGATGCAAAAGATTAACTCTATTAATCTAAAAATTAACTCTATTAAATCAGTTAACTCTATTAAATATCTTGGGATCGAAATTCTATTTTGATTCCAAGATATTTAATAGAATTAACTGGATTTATTTTCTGCCTACTTAACCTGAAGTTTAGTTGCTTATTTATTTTTGTTATTTAACAAATTTAAATATAATAATTTCCGTTTTTTTAGAGTTAAGAGATAATTTATTTGAGCGGAGCCATTGAACAGCATTAGCTAGATCGTGATTCATGTTTTTGTTAAGTTTTTTAAGTGATTTGTTAATTAGGAGAAAGTTGGTGTCATCCGCAAAGTGATATGCAGTAGAAAATTTAAGAGAAATATTTAAATCATTGATAAAAATAAGAAAAAATAATGGACCTTAAACCGAGCCTTGTGGAACACCATTAAAAGGTTAAGGTAGTCCTGAGTTGATACCATTAATTGAAACAAATTGTGTTTTATTACAAAGAAAAACCAGAGAAAACGAATACCTCTTATAGTGTCGTAGTGTTTCAGTTTTTCTAGGAGGATTGCGTACTCAACTGTAACAAATGCTTTTCTTATGTCAATAAACACTCCACACGCAAAATGTTTATTATCGACGGCTTGTCTAATTTTCTCTGTAATTTCTATTAACGAATGAGTTGTTGCGAAAACCATACTGGTGTTTGTAAATAAATTTATGTTTTTCCAAAAAATGATTGAGTCTTTGGAACATTGCTTTTTTAAACAGTTTCCTTAAGTTAGAAAGAAGTGAAATAGGTCGATAATTGGAGTAGTCTAGATAAGAGCCCATTTTGTGTATAGGAATTACTTTGGCTACCTTAAAAGCTTTTGGAAAAATACCATTTTAGAAAGAGTTATTCATCATAGTACATAGAGGTTTGGAGATTATGTGAGATACCAACTTTAGTAGAAATGTTGGCAGACTATTGGGATCAAGGTTTTTATTATTTTTATGAGATTTGCCACCTCATTTTCAGTCACGGGATCAATAAAAAAATAATTAGTACTAGGTGCTTTAAGAAAGTTGCCAAAAACACATTTAGAGGGGACAGTATATTTAAGTAGTAAAAATTTAAGATGAGATTTTAAATATTAACTAAGAGTAAAAATTTAATATGAGATTTTTACTGGGGAGTAAAAAAAACGCGGAAGTAATAATCTCATACTATACCGGACTACAGCTAATGTATTTACTAGAAAAAAACTTTTTTTTTTAAAACGTTCTTTGAAAACTCTAAGTAGTTCTGTAATGAAGTGGCAAGGTGCAGAAGTGGCGTTGGTGTTGGTGCAGAAAATGGTAGTCAAAATTCTGAGAATAGCTTTGCAGAATAAAACTTCTTTGTTTAACGTGCTTTAACTTTATAAATAATGTTAAACCATATAAATAATTTTAAATAAAATTTTTAGTAAGAAATCATTTAAAAAAAAGATTTTTCGAAATTTAACGTACGTAATTATTGGCTTTATATTATTTTACTCAATGCATTATACTCAATTATGCATTATACTCAATTATGCAATATACTCAAGGCATAAAACAAACTAAAACGTAAAAAAAAAGCCGATAACTTTGAACAAATCCGATTGGTTGTAAATGTCAAACCGAACAACTTTTTATTTATTAGTATTTAATTTATGCAAACAAAGAATTCGTAAATTATGGCAAAATATTATATACAACCGAAGCAACTGTTATAACACTTTTGCTGGAGATATATCAATATAATTATAAAGATATCTTGAAGTGTTTGTTGGACATAATTTATGAGCCTAATTACACCTTAATGCATTGTTTTGGTATATTTTGAAATAATGTGCTACTTTTAAAAGCAGTGGGAATGAATTATGTAATAATGCGCTAACAACATGTAATGTGCTAACAACAAAATGTAATGTGCTAACAACAATGTGTAAATGTAATGTGTAAATGTAATGTGCTAACAACAAAAAGTATTTACCTTAAATCATTACCGAAGCCATAATAGCTATATGTTTAGACTTAGTGTTCAAAGATATATTTGTTTATATAACAATAAGTTAAAAGTAACTTATGTAACTTTTAAATTATTTTTATAAAAATAAAAGAAACCAAGTGTCAATTAAAGTTTAACTACTTATATACACCTAACCAATTTATATTAATTTACGATGAAATTTGTAAATTTTGTTTATATGGTTGAATAGAAATATATATATATATATATATATATATATATATATATATATATATATATATATATATATATATATATATATATATATATATATATATATATATATATATATATATATATATATATAAATGTATATAAATATAAATATATATATATATATATATATATATAATATATATATATATATATATATATATATATATATATATATATATATATATATATATATATATATATATATATATATATATATATATATATATATATATAAACAAAACGAGTTTGAAAATGAAAGTAATTTGTTAATAAAGTTTACCACCCCTGTTTTTTAATTGTTTACGGATAAATTATTTTTTCAAGATGGACGAATAAGTCCCGAGTATTTTAAAAAATGATACCAAATACCGAAAACAGTTTTTTGAATGGGGCTAAAAGTTATGATTATTTTTGCAAAAACAACTTTTGTAGAAAAGTTAACATTTCCATAGTTTATCTGAATCTAACGTGACATTATTGTTAAACATACTCATTTAGTATGTTTAACAATCAGTATGTCTTTTGATTCATTCATATCGCTTTCATTGTCCGATAAATTGACATCCCAATCTACTTCTTCTTTCGTTTTTAGTAAATGTCTTTTGTTTCTTCTAATAATATTTCCATTTAGGGTTTTTACATTGAAACTTCGTTGCTGTTTGCAATCAACAATTTTTCCTGGTTGCTATTTACTATTATCATGTATACGAACACAGTCTCCATCGTTTACGTTTTCCAATGTTTTTGCGTTTTTGTCATAATATTTCTTCTGTAAGTTTTGAACTTTTTTACGATTCTTCTTAAATTTATTTACATCGATTGGATTTACTTGAAGTAGTGACAGAGAAGTAGGAAGTGTTGATCTCAATCTTTTTCCACTTATGAGCTGAGCAGGTGATGCCAGACCGTCAACAGGAGTGTTTTTTACTTATAGTAGAGCTATGTACAGATCTTGATTTGACCTTTTTGCTTTGTTTAGCAAGTTTTTTGCTATTTGCACATGTTTCTCAGCCATTCCATTTGATTGTTAATACTGAGGGCTACTAGTTACATGTTTAAACTCCCACTCTTTACTGAATTCGTGTAAAGAGAGGGAGTTTAAACGTGTAAATTTAGTAACGTTGTGTGAAACAGACATGTTTTACACGACTTTACTAAATCTTCAATTTGTTTATAAATGCCTGGCCAAAATACAGTTTCTCTTGCTCTCATTTTAGTTTTTTCAATCCTCATGTGTGCTCGATGTAGTTATTGAGTTGTTGCTTTTTATTCTTAAAATTAATATTCTTTGTCTTTTGAAAATTATTCCTTCTATGAGTGTCAGTTCCTCTTTAAACGACCAATAGGGTTTTACTGAGTCTTCAACCATTCTTTTATCCTGCGGCCATCCATTTGTTATGTAGTTTGCTACTACATTTAACGTAATATCTTTGAGCGTGTTTTTTTTTATTTCTTTGAGGTTTTCTTCTGATGATGAACAGTTTGCGTAAACCATATGCACTTAAGCGATCATTTCATCTTCCGGAATTTCTTCTTCAGTTTCATTGATATGAGCTCTAGATAACGGATCTGCCAGAACCATTTCTTTACCAGCTTTATAAATTAAATCAATATCATATTTTTTCAATCTCAATAACATTCTCTGAAGACGCGGAGTAGTGCTTGCTAACGATTTCTTCATAGTATTTTCCACAGTTTATGATCACTGTTAACGGTTACTTTTTTTCCATATATATATTGGTGAAATCGCTCACACCCAAAAAGTACCTCAAGAAGTTCTTTTTCAATAATTGCATAATTTAATTGAGCTGGTGTCATTGACTTTGATGCAAATGCAATTGGTTTTTCATTTTGAAGAAGTGCTGCCCCAACACCAGTTTTGCATGCGTCTACTTGTATTGTTACAGGTTTTTGAATATCATAGAATGCAAGATATTGTTCCGAACATAGCAATTTTTCAATTTTTCTAAAGGATCGATCTTGTGCTTCGCCACATGGCATGTGTGTTCCTTTTTTAATTAGATTTCAAAATGGTTCCGTTGTTTCTGATAAGTTAGGTAGGAATTTACCAACATAGTTTACCTAGAAATCTTTGAACTCCTTTTTTTATCTTCAGGTTCTGGCATTTCATCGATAGCTTTAATTTTTGATTCATCTGGTTGTACTCCGTTTAATTATAATTTGTGTCCTAAGTATATCAATGCTTGTGTTCGAAATTGGCATTTTTCAATATTTAGGGTCATTGTCATTTTTTCAGCTTGATCTAGGCATTTTATTAGATTTTCATCGTGACATCTTTTGTGCCCCATATCAGAATATCACCAATATCAGTTTCCACAAAATGAAGATCATCAAAACATTGACTAATTCTTTTATGACTACTTCCTGAGTCGAATGCATACCATAAGGTAAACGTGTAAATCTAAATCTTCCAAATGGTGTATTCATCGTGGTTAACATAAAGCTATCTTTATCCAGTGGAATTTGCCAATAACCTATATTTGCGTCTAGTTTTGTGAAATTATTTGCACCATAAAGTCTAGTTGATATTTCTTCAAAAGTAGGTAATTGGTAATGTTCTCTTTTTATAGCTTTATTTAAGTCTCTTGGATCCAGACAGAGTCTTTGTTGTCCATTTGGTTTTTCCACAACCAACAGCGAATTTACCCATTCTGTTGGTTAATCTACTCTTGTTATTACTCCTGTTTTTTCCATTTCATCCAATTCTGTTTTTATTTTTTTTCTCAAGATAACAGGAATTTTTCTTGGTGGACGAATAACAGGATTTGAGTCATTCTTCAACTCGATGTGATGTTCAGGTCCAATCACGCCTAATCCGTTAAATAATTTCGGATACATTTTTAGTATTTCTTCTTTTAATTCTTATCCTTACTTTCCTTCAATTCGTTTTACTTTGTTTAAAGTAGAATTTTTTTTGCTGCGACTTAGCTTTGTTCGTGTCTACAGTTTTTACTTTATCTAGTAGTTTGATAGCTTTGAGGTCTTGTGAAGTTTGTAAGCTAAAAACGAGTTTGCTTGCTGTTTCAACTACATAAAATTTAACTAACTTTTTACGACTTTTGTAGTAACACATCATATTTGATGTCCCAAGCACTGGAATATGATTTCCTCCATAACTACGTAGTTTAACATTTGTATAAGTGAGAACATCACGTGATGTTAGTTGGTCGTAGACTCTTTTTGGCATAACATCAACTTCAGCTCCAGTGTCAATTTTTCCACGAACCAATTTATTATCATTTTTAAAGATTATCAAAGCTTCATTTTTACCATTCATTTTACCAGATGATACAGATTCCACAAGGTATTCTACAGCGCAATTTTCGTGTATGTTTTTCGAGTTGCAGCAAGTTGTCCTATGATTTATTTTATTACATTTACGGCACGTTTGACCGAATGCAGGACAGTTTCTTGGTTCATGTTTTCTATTGCATTTCGTGCACTGTCTTTGTTGTTGTTTTTTATTTGAGCCATTATTGATTTGTTTCCAGTTTTGTTTGTTTGGTTCAACTCGGTCTTTGCCTTTTGACTCATTTTCGTTTTTGAGAACTTTCTCCATTTTGGTATTTCGATTGACGCATTTGCTTGTCTTGGTTTTATGAATTTCTTTACCACGCCAATATCTTTTTCTAATATAATTTGTTTCATTTCTGCATTTGCAACTTCTTCAGCTCTGCATATGTCAATCGCTTTAGTTAAAGTTAAATCCGCTCCTTTTCTAAGTAGAATATTTTGGACGTTTGATTTGATCAATTATTTTGTATAATATCAGACTATCTTGAATGTTTTCAAACTTGCATGTTTGAGCCAGATTTTTTAAATCAGTTACAAAGAAATTAAATAATTCATTGAAGTCTTGTTTTCGTAAAAAAAACTTTCTTTGTTCCAAAACCAGACTTCTTTTCGGTAAACAGTATTCTTTGAATCTTTCAAAAAGTTCTTTTACCGTGATGTCATGATGTCATGATTTAACCGTCGTCATTTTTTGTTTTGTTCCAAGTCCACGTAATGAAAATAATTCTCTTCCTTTTTCACCGATCACAAATAAGAATGTCGCGTATTTTTCTTCCTCATATTTATTTGTCATTGCTGCTTTTAGATACAACTGCATAGTTTATTTCCATTTTATCCATATAACAGCTATATTGGATTCATTGAAGTCCATTTCGTTTGGCTTTGCCAAAAAGTGTTCAATCAAGTGTAACAATCATTACAGGTGTGGTATTGAATATAATAACTTTAATTTTCATAAAAAAATAGTTTTTTATGGATAATTTTCACATAAAATGTCTGATTATAAATGTCATGTTACATTCATTGAAAACAAACACTAATACATACTTTTATAAACAAATCAAATCCAAAGACTTATCTATAGCCAAGCCATAATCCAATGGCCACGGACGTCTTTTAAAAGAGACGTCTTTTAAACGTCTGATACACGTTTTAAACGTCTTTTGAACGTTTTGGACGTCTTTTGAAAGTTCAAAAGACGTCTCTTTTAGGTCCGGTGCCCACTAGGAAGGTACTTTATGTTAAAAATTATATTTTTCATTAATAAAACTACGCTTGATGATATGTTATAGTCGTATTACTTTTACCAGATTATAATAGTGGTTAAAATAATCTTTCCATACTTACCACATATGTCATATAGTTTGATAAATAAATTTATATATTATGTAATTAAAAAGACTATTTTTGTTCGGAAAAACGTGTACCATGCTTTAGTTACATTGAGTGCTTATTTTCCAAACTATGAGTAGGAGCCTTCTGTTATAAACAGAAGGCTCATACAGACAAAGGAAAAATTTTTGTAATCTTTTATTAGATTTGAAAAAAATTAATTTGTAATTAAAGTAAAAAAAACTTTGTAAACGAAAAAAACACAATTAGTAAATAAATTTTAAAAGAAATTTAATATAACAAATAAATATAGCATTTGTTTGGTGTATTTTTTCTATTGTTTTTATATTAGATCAAGCTGTATTTTTTTGTTTTAGTTTTAACAGTTTAAAATAAAGTTCATTACGCTGTGCAAAAGCGAAGTGACTTCTCGAGTGTAATATGAAATAAACATACTTTTTATATCCTTCTTTGCTCCTCTGCAAATAATTGTAAGAATTTTTAAGCTAATCCGTTTTTCCGTTTCTGAAATATTTGTGAAAAGGGAGTAAGGTTGCTATTTGCACCAAGATCTTTAATCGTAATAGTTTCTGTCTAAATTAAAAATTTAATTTTTTCTGACTATATATAAATTAGTTAATATTTAAAAAAACAAACGTCTCAAATTAAACATTTTAAACATTAGTTAAAATCTGGTTTTAAATACAAATTGAGACTCTCAATCATGACTCCTTTACTCTAAATAGTAGAGAGTAGAAGAGTGTAACTTACCAAAGATATGCTGAGTAAATTTTGAAAGTAATTATAGTTGTTTTTAACAAAAAAATTTACATATTCTAAAATTTGAATTAAGAATCTATTCTGATTCTGTTGACTGCATTGCAAACATGTCATTGAAAAACAGGACATTGGACTGAATGCTACGAACTTTAAAACCAAGGAAAGATTAATTGTTTTGAATAACTTATCAAAAATAATTCATACCGAGAACGCTGTTTTCTAGGAAGCAAGAACTTGTCAATCAAATTAAAATTACTCTTACCATCGCTTGAAAACCCCAGAAAACATGAATCAACGTTGAAAACCGGTCGCAAAAGATGTTGCGGAAACGTTGACAAAGTAATCGATTTTGCAAAGATATGTAACGTTGTTAAAGAGACGTCGATTAAACGTTGTAGCGTAACGTTGAAAAAACGTTATTAAAACGCTTTTTAAGTAACGCTTTTTCAACTAAATGTTGAAAAAGCATTACTTAAAAAGCGTTGCATAGGCGCCGCAACTTAACGTTGAAAAAACGTTACTTGAAAAGCGTTACTTAAACGTTGTTAAAGCAGTTGATTTTGCAAGGATTTGTAACGTTGGTAGTAAAACGTCGATTTAACCTGACTCAAAGACGTCGAGTAAAGGTTGAAATATAACGTTAAATCAACGCTCAAATGCGCTGGAGAAAATATCGCAAAATATTATTAAACGTGATTAAACTTGGTTATAATGTATATTGAATTTGCAAATAAAACAAAATTGTATGTTGAACTCTGCACTTGCAATATTTCCAAAGTCGATTTTTAATACAAATAGTAATATACAATGAAAAACATAAAAAATATACAATTTATTTATATAAAATTTACAATTTATAGATAAAAATATAAACATCTTTTTTAAGATTTATGTGTGTGAGTGAATTTACAGGATTTATGTGTGTGAATAAAATTTATGTGTGTGAGTGGATTTACAGGATATCGTATCGATAAGCCAGGATATCATTGAGATACAGAATCTAAATCAAAAAATAAAACTTGTATCATTATCAATCTGAAAGCAAATGTTTAAAAAATGTTATATATAATATATTAAAATATAGCCGGGGCCGGGGCCGGGTTTGAAACCAGGCTGCATAAACATTGATACATCCTAAAGTATAATTTAAAATTCATGCTATATTTTGCATATATATGCATATATGAACATCGTTGTGATCAACATGATCATCATAATCATCATACCCATCATCATCACCATCATGATCATCATTATCATCAACAGCATAAAAGCGGAAAACTTGACAATGATAATAAAAATTATGTGGATGTTGTTGATCGTCATCATGATAATCATCATCATCTTTATTATAGCACTATGTAAGGCACACTCTTCAAATTTTCTTACTTCTACCACAACCATTTTATACTGAAGCTGCTACCACTCTACATGTTAATACCTGAATTACTTTAACTTTTTCTAAAAAAAAAGGTTTTTTGATACAACGCTTTTTTTAATCTGTCTAAGATTATGCCTACTTTTTATATCTTGTTAGAGTCACACCACACATCCATCTGATCATTTTCACTTTCGGCAAATACTACACTATATAAATAATAATGTTTATACAACAATGAAAGGATATTGTATGCCAGCATCTAAACAAATAGCAAACAAATATGCTTATATCCATAATATGTGTGCAAAAAGTGCATCTTGGAAGCTTATATTGCTTCTGGAATAAAAGTTTGGAAGCTTTTATTACTTCTCTTTAGTTTTAAATCAAGCCTCATTCTACTCTACATCTTTCAACATTAACTTCGTTTTTCAGCTTCTTTTATAAGAACATCTCTCTTAAGAAAAAACTGTCCTTTTTATTATTGCAATAAGCTAATGTATAAACAAAGTCTTGTCTGATGTAAATCTCTGTTATTCTCAGTTTACTAAACCTTCTATCTTATCTTAGATGTTGATTCTAGAGACTTTTGGTTAGTTTTCAACAGTGTTATTAACTAAAGTGTCTTATGGATTTAAATTCTGGACTTGAAATCCACAATTTTTGATAGACAACAAAACTCATTTATTTACTACAAAAAAATATTGCAATATTGTTGGTGTTCCTATATTGACAAATAAAAACCCTACAATTATTATAAAATGCTTTACAATAATAATAACAATAATATATATATGTATATATATATATATATATATATATATATATATATATATATATATATATATATATATATATATATGTATATATATATATATATATATATATATATATACATATATATATATATATATATGTATATATGTATATATATATATTTATATATATATATATATATATATATGTATATATATATATATATATTATATATATATATATATATATATATATATATATATATATATATATATATATATATATACATATGTATATATGTATATATATATATATATATATATATATATATATATATATATATATTGCAACTAAAAATAGTCATGTATCCATACATTAATTAACCAAATAAAACTTCAATAGGTGTAACTATAAATCATCATTTTAAATCATATAATGCACTTCGTTCATAAGATGCAAACCAGTTAAAACCAAATCATTCCTCGATCTTTGATCCACAAGAACTTTACTAAATAAATTTATACTGGTAATTAAACTACCACATGTCCAAAAATTTAGACAGTATTGTTAAAATCAGCTTTGACCAATAGTTAATATTATACTTTTTTTTATTCTTTACTATATAAAAAACAAAGAAAAGTTAAATCCAAAGAGAAACAAAATTATTCACAAACATAATTACTTACATTCTTCTTTGGAGTCCTCTTTAGTCGTGAAATTAAATCCTGCACATACTTCTTAATCTATTAGTAATTATTTAGTAAAATAAATATAAACAAAATTATGTAAAAACAGTTACTTTAACTCCTTTAAGTCTAAGCTTGTTATTATTATAGGTAGCTTTCATTGCATGAACACAAGTTGGCCAAAATAACCATCCATCTTTTTTCGAACAAGATGGAGCAACTGCCTCTGCTCCAAACCTAATGTATATGTAAATAATGTATAGATAAATCTTTATATATATATATTAATTACACACATACATATATATATATATATATATATATATATATATATGTATATATATATATATATATATATATATATATATATATATATATATATATATATATATATATATATATATATATATATATATATATATATATATGTATATATATATATATATGAATATATAGTTTTTATGTGTATACACATAGCTGTCATATTTTGAAAATGTTTACAAGGGAGACTTTGAAAAAATTTTATACCACTGGATATTTGTCCACTAAAATACCTCTATTGACTAAAAAAGATTTTTAAAGATTTATTACTCTGACAACTAACTTAAAAATGTCCAAATTTGGCCACTGACTGAGCTGAAATTTATTCTGTATAGATATACTTTTATATATTTATGTTTGTGTTAAGCAATTTTTAACAATCTTTAACCATTTTTCTTAACTTATAAAATGAAAACAATTTAAAAAAATAGAAGCAGTGGCGGAACTACTGGACGCAGGACCCTGCGTTGCGGGGGGTCTACCAGCTATAGGGGGCCCTCATAAAAAAAAAGTTATACTCTCAATAATATTTATACTATAAAACTCTTTTCCGCAAAAAAAAACATTCTTTTGCAGGGAAGGGGGGCAAATTTTGAAGTTCCGCCACTGGTTAGAAGCTTGGTGTATTTTAAGTTACTAACAAGGAAAAGAAAGTTTTTAAATTATTTTTAAATGCAGGTTGGAGATAAATTTCTCTTCAAAATTCAGAAAACTCCTGCCAAATGGGAGAGACTTCTTAGGTCTGTATTCAGATACTTATAAAACTAGTATACAAACTCTTAATAAAGTAATAAATAAATGTTAAACTATATAAAATATTAAATTCCTCATAAAATATTAAACTCTTAAATATTGATAATAATTCTTTAATATATTCTATATATATATATATATATATATATATATATATATATATATATAGAATATATTATATTATATATATATAGAATATATTAAAGAATTATTATCAATATTTAAGAGAATTATATATATATATATATATATATATATATATATATATATATATATATATATATATATATATATATATATATATATATATATATATATATATATATATATATATATATATATATATATA
>NC_061166.1:21582188-21644688 GCF_022113875.1 Hydra vulgaris
AAAGTGAAATCATCATTGGTGTGTTCATTTAAAGTACTATAAAGTGAAATCGTCATTGGTGTGTAAATTTCATATACTATGAAGTGAAATCATCATTGGTGTGTCAATATTTAATACTATGAAGGGAAATCATCATTGGTGTGTCACTATCAAAAACTATGAAGTAAAATCATCATGTAAATATGGTTGTAAATAAAGCAAATAGTCGATTAGGTCAATTAACCAAATCATTTACTTATAAAAGACAAAATAATAGTAAATATTTTGTACTGCACTATTTGTAAGACTTATTTTTGAATTTGCATCCCCAATGTGGAAAACATATAATAAAAAAGATATTCATAAATAAGAAAGTGTTCAACAACGAGCAACTAAATTGATTCTGGAATCAAGGCACCTACACTATAAAAAAAAGGTTTAAAAATCTCCAAATGACATCCTTAAAAAGCAGGAGAATATTATATGATTTAATTCAATATTATAAGATTTTTCATAGTTTGGACAAAGTATTTTGGTATCAACAACCAAAAACACCAATTTCTATTTCAGCAAATGGCCCAGCTGCAAACATTAAAGCACGCGTAGATATTAAGGTAATAAAAATAAAAAGATCAAGAGAATATTTTCTGACAAATAGACTTGCAAAATGGTGGAATATTTTGAAACTGTAATTAGAATGGGCTCATAATAGAATTAACATGGCGTTGAATCTCAAGGAGCATAAATAAATGAATATACATAAATGAATATATATATATATATATATATATATATATATATATATATATATATATATATATATATATATATATATATATATATATATATATATGTTTATTTATATATATATATATGTATATATATATATATATATATATATATATATATATATATATATATATATATATATATATATATATTTATTTATTTATTTATATATATGTGGCGCGCATCGGCCAAAACTATTTTGACTTTAAATAAAACAGATTAGTATAGCATTAATGATTCTGTTAGTTAGGCTCCTCATATTAAAATTTAAGTTATTTTGTTTAAGTTACTTGGTTTCCTAATTAGCCCACTATTTAATTGATATCAGCAGTACATATGCCAATAAAGTGGCATCGGCCAAATTTTTTAGGCGAGAACGGCTCTACAAAAAGATATAGTAAAGTTAAAATTATTACAACATAATAAATTACACAATACTCTTAACTCATGAATCTATATTGAACTCTCTTTTTAATAGAGTATTAAAAATGTTGGTTATTGATCATGCTTTACATCATACCAAAGAAAATTGAGTTTCAAGAAAAAATATTCTAGTTCTTAAGTCGAAAAAACAACATCTCTATATACTTGGAATAAGTTCCCGCTGCCAATAAGAATGTAATAAAATTAATGCTAATTTTTGAAGAATGGAGGATTTATTTACGCTGACATTTTTAAAGAGGATCATTGGACTATTTACTATACCATTCGTTAACGGAACTCTTGATCACTTTTATATTAAGCAAACCACGTTTGCTTTCCGGGTTTTTTTTCTATTTTGCAGATTAAATATGGGTAATTGAAAAGCTTTTTCTCAGGGTTGACTAAGAAAAAGCTTTTTAAGCATTGAAAAAAAAAATATTTATGTTTAGGTGTGAGTTAGTTTGTGTCTCTGAGAATGCATAGCTTTAATCCAGGTCCTGACTATTGTTAATAGCTTTAAATATAATCTATCTTTAATCCAGGTCCTGATATTTATTAATAGCTTTAAATATAATCTATCTTTAATCCAGGTCCTGATAATTGTTAATAGCTTTAAATATAATCTATGAAATATACTTGTACTTTACAATAAATTTTTTGTTTTATTAAAAAAAAAACTCAATTCTACCAAATAAAATTTGAAGTTTAACAGTATTAATTATATTTGCTCTTATTTATTTAGGGAATCGAGAATAGTAACAATAAATTCATTGTGTATGGAATATTTTCCTTCATTGGCGTTATTTTGAATATCGTGGGCTTGATTGTACTGGTTAAATTTACGAAAAAACTTGATTTAACGCAGCGATATATACTAATCCAACTATGTTTCATAGACTTTTGCTTAAGTTTAGAACAGGCCATTTTATGTTTATTGACAATAATAGATAAAATAACTTATAAAATATTGGGAAGGTTTTTTATTGCGCTTTCAATTTTAAAAACAGCATTGTATTATACAACATTTTGGTTTACATTTGACAGATTTTTGCATATTAAGCTAAACGTAAAATACATCATCTATTGGTCGAAAAAAAAAACAATCATTGTGATGGTAATTTTATTAAGTATTGCTATATTGATTGGAAGCTTAGTCGGATCAGGTGTAATTAATTTCGCTTACGAGTACACGATTTACGCGTGTTACGATTTAGTTATAGTTAGCTTTTCTGTTTTTTTTTACACGTATACTCTTGTACATTTTTACAAGCAAAAAGCAAATCTTCGCTCCAACCAACTAAACAAAGGGGTTTTTAAAGGAATTTTACTATCTGTTAGTATTATAACTATATTTGTTGTGTTATTTGCAATACCTGATGCATTAATGGCTTTATTAAATAGTGAAAAACTTATATTGAATGATCCAACATACATGTATGTAAGTATATCTCTTACTTTATCTTTGTGGACTGATGCATTAGTATATATATTTGCGTCCCCAGAAGTAAGAATTATTCTTAAAAGAAAATTAATACGTTTAATTTTCAAGAAAGAACATCTGAATAAAAGTAAGTTTACTGCAACTATATCAACATCAATAGGAAGTATTAAAAACTAAACTTTATTAAAAAAAAAAACATTTTTATTATAGATACAAGCAAAGCACACTTTTAAATAAGCTTTTAAATAAAATTCACCAAACAGATTCTAAATATCCTTTGACTGATAATATTACTGATATTTATTATTGAATTTAGTTTTTCTAAACGGTGAAGGTATTTTTTAATATAATTAGAACATTGCAAATAATTGTTGTACAAATTTTATTTTTTTAATTTTATATGTGAAGTATATGTAAAGTATAACCTTATAAAGAATATTCACAAAACAAATGCTAAAAATTCATTTGATTGATAAAATTACTAAAGTTTATTATTGAATGTACATTTTGTAAACGATGTTTATGACATTTTTTATTTTATAAATACTTAAATCATGTATTGAATTGCAATATTTATTGACTTTGCTAAACCCTACGGGTATTTGTGTTTAAAAAATTCCATTCTTTGTCTTTAAAGTTTTTTAAAGGTCTTTTAAACGTTCTTTACTGAAAAATGTTTAGAAAACGTTAAAAGACATTTAAAATACATTTAGAACCTAACTTTTTAAAACAAATGCCCTTTGACATTGGTGATCACGAGCATCTTTTTTCCAAATTATCAATATATTACGCATTTACTATTGCGGCGAACAGACGTGTTTTAGCATTATGCATAGTAACTTTATATTTAGCATTATATATATTATGTATATTTTATATTTAGCATTATGTATAGTAACTTAGCATTATGTATATATATATTTTTGTTTTTATGCATTATATATATATATATATATATATATATATATATATATATATATATATATATATATATATATATATATATATATATATATATATATATATATATATATATATATATATATATATATATATATATATATATATATATATATATATATATATATATATATATAACTTGATATCATGTGTTTTAATCTTTAAGTTTAATTCTTAAATAAAGCTTGTTATGATACGAAAAAATTATTCTTAATTATCTTAATTTTATATCAAATTATTTTAAAAAATAATTGTTATAAATTTTGCTATTATAAAGAGAATAGTACTTTTAAAAGCTTTTTAAAGATTTATGGTAAAACTAGGGCCCTGTGAATTGGCAGTTTTGTTTCGAATTGAATCTCGAATCAAAGCAGGTCCTGATTCGCAATTCGGAAAACATTTCAAATTAACATTTTGAAGTCTAAATTTAAGCATTTTTTATTTAGTAATACATATTTCAGAATAAAATAACTAAAACAATTGTATAATATCTTTATTGATGATTTTTGTCCTGGTTAACCTTTTTAATGACTGATTAAAAAGGTATTTAAGGATAAGTAATATTATTTTGAAAGCGCCAAAGCCCAGAATATCTAAAATACCTACTATAAAAACAAAATAAGCATGTATTCGATTTTTAAAATTTTTTGAATCGTAACTTGAATCATATTTTTGATTTGATTCGATTCGGAACTTTGTAGGCCCATAGGTAAAACATTTTAACACTCTAATTTCAAGATAATTTTCACTAGGCAGTTATATAATGTATAAGTTAAAGTTGTAATTTTCTGTTAGTTAATTTACACTAAAAAATATTTTATGTATACACACACACACACACACACACACACTTACGTATATATATATAATCTTTTCATTTTAGAGTGATGTCAAATAAAGTAATGAGTTTTTTTAATATGGCTGGAACAAATAACCTTAGTTTCAGAAAGACCAATCTGATGAAGATTCTGTGTGGTATTAAGTTATTATAATCAGCAATTATTGCTTAAGTTTAAAGTTTTGTTAAAGATATTTATTTTTCATGATTTTTGCCTGAAATAATATAAAAGGTATTTATCATTACTTTTACAATATATATATATATATATATATATATATATATATATATATATATATATATATATATATATATATATATATATATATATATATATATATATATATATATATATATATATATATATGTATATATATATTTATATATATATATATATATATATATATATATATATATATATATATATATATATATATATATATATATATATATATATATATATATATATATATATATATATATATATATATATATATATATATATATATATATATATATATATATATATATAGACGTCTATATATATATATATATATATATATATATATATATATATATATAGACGTCATATATATATATATTTTTACAATATATATATATATATTGTAAAAATATATATATATATATATATATATATATATATATATATATATATATATATATATATATATATATATATATATATATATATATATATATATATATATATATATATATATATATATAGACGTCATCTGGCGTTGCCATTTAGAACCGGTCCTGAACGTCCTAAAAGGACGTCTTTTCGACGTCAAATATACGTCGGCGTGCCTACTAGGAAGCTGCGCTTGATATTGTTTTTCAAAGTGCCACTTTTAACAACACCCACAAGCAATCCGTTGGTAGCATGCTAAAAATAGCAATTTACATTGCACTATAAATTTTAGTAACAGTAAAAATAGTGACTATCATTAAAAAATTTCGCTTATAATAAACTTTTTCTACCCCCAAATTAATAGAAAATAATGTTCATCAACAGATTTCTTTAAAACCCTACTCAAATCTCTAAGCGTAGAAGATACGTAGAGAAAATTTAATCCTAATTCCTCAGAATTTACTTATAAAATAACCAACAACATAACTTACTCACGACTCGACAGAATATATCTAAGTAAACACATGCGCCGACAGGTAGACGTTTCGCATGAATCTATAACACATTCTGACCACCACAATCCAATTCATCATTAAAACAAACAGCTTCAAAATAGGCAAAAGATGTGTGGATCCTAAATAACAAACACTTAAAAAATAACTCCTATAATACAAACACAGCAAATATTATAAAAACCAGAGCCGAAATTTTAAAAAACTCAGAAAATAATAATCTTGATTGAGACGCCTTAAAAAATAAAATTAAATGTTTTTTCCAAAAATTCAGTAAATCTGAAGCTGCAAAACAACGTTGCGATGAAAAAACAATTAAAAAACGCCCTTAAAAAAGCGTATCACAACCCTTGGATGAAACTTTTAAGAAAATGAAACTAGAATATTATGAAAAAAATAAAAAAGGGTGCTGCTATACGAGCCAAAATCGAATGGCGAAACCAAGGCGAAAAATGCAGCAAGATTTTCTTCCAACTCGAAAAAAAGAAATCATCCAAGCAACTTATTACTAATATCAAAGACATAAATGGTGTGGAAAAAAGCGACACTCCGGACATCATGAAATGCTTCCAACACTTTTACTCTAAACTTTATAAAGACAGTAAAAACAACGTAATTGATCAAAATTATTTACTAGAAAATACCGACTAAAAAAAATGGCCCTTGAACAACAGCAAATTGATAAACCCATAACATTAGATGAAATTCAAGATCCTTCGAAACAAGAAATCACCCGGAAGTGATGGTTTAACGGTAGAATTTTATAAACAACACATCAATATTCTTGGGGATACCCTAACAATTGTCCTAAACAACATCATGAAAGGAAACGAGATGGCTGCGTCACAAAAACAAACCATCATAATTTGTATATTTAAAAATTGTGACAAATCCGATATAAAAAACTGGCGGCCAATATCACTTCTCAATATTTCGAAAAATCCTTCCTTTCATTATCAACGAAACTCAAACTGCTTGCATCCCACATAGAACGATATATGAAAACCTATCCTAGACAAGAGACGTAATTCACATCGCTAACGAAATTTGGACGCATCAATAATCTCCTTTGACCAAAATAAAGCCTTTGAGAGGGTACACCAAAATTTCTTATTCGACTGTCTCTACAGTTTCGGTTTTACTATTTCATTTATAAATCTAATTAAAACATTATATTACAACATCACATTGCAACTGAAAATAAACGGTTACCTCTCAAAAGAGATAAATATCCACAAAGGAGTTAGACAAGATTGCCCTCTCTCCATGACCCTCTATATCATCCAGGCTGAAATCTTCGCACGTTACATCAGACAAAACAACAACATCAAAGGAATAATTATCAACAATAAGGAGACAAAACTACAACAATATGCTGACAACACCAATTTTTTATCTCACAAACGACAGTTCAATTATAGCTCTCGGTGAAGCCCTTGCCCTCAGCAAATCGGCCACAGGGACCAAAATAAACATTAAAAAATGCCAAGGTTTGTGGCTTGGAAAGGACAAAAATGAAAACAAAGTCAACTTTCTCAATTTCTCATGGCAGGATCAAACACTCTTAAGTCTAGGTATACTTTTCACAAATTCAAATCGTATTCACAACAAACAAAGGGATAAAAGCATCAACAAAATCAAAAAAAAAAAAAAAGTTGGCAACGCTTCAAATTATCTTTTAAAGGAAAAAGAGTGGTCATCAACCAGAGTCTTCTTAGCAGCTTATACCATCTAGCCTTTACACTACCGCTACCAAATTTTAAAAAAATTAAATCTCTTGAAAAAAAAAAAAGAAAACTACTTAAGGGACAATAGCCCTATAAGAACATCTAAAAAAACATCAAAACTCTCTATCCAAAAAGGTGGTCTTAACATCGTTGACATCCAAGCAAAACTAAACTCGATCCAACTTAGCTGGATATCAAAACTCTTCGACATAAATACCAAAGGTAACTGGAAAGATGCAGCCTCACATATTATAAATAATTACCGAAAAGGACACCTAGGAAACCAAATCTTCTTCACATCCCATTCAAACGACTCGTTAAGAACCTTGCCCCCATATTATCGAAAACTATTAAGCAACTGGAGTAAAATGTATAGCCAAAGTGAAAACTTCATAAAAATGTCCTTCGAAGAACTCATGAATCAACCCATATTTTATAACCCTCACATAAAAAACCGTCAAACCTCCTTAAAACCATTACCAGACTCGGAAAAAAACAAAATATTTAGTTTAGCAGATATTGCCAAAGTTTTTGTTCCCAGATTCCTTGCATGTAACCAAATTGTAATAAAAGTTAATCAATACAAAACAGTTCTGCAATCGATACTCCCCCCCTCCCCTAGTGGAGAAAGTAAATCAATAGCAAATGCCAAAAGTACGACCACAACAAATCCATACCACTGCTTTACTTTACGAACAATCACCACATTAAATTTTAAGACCTCACACCAAAAGCCACTTATAAAATCACAACCAAACAAAATGAAATAAACATCCCAAAGAACATATTAAAATGGAAATATTACTTTAAAGCTAGCATGAGCAATGTAACCGACAAGGAATGGTCAAACTTATTCCGCCAAATGCACAAGAACAAATATAACAACAAAGCTGACGAAATTAGATACAAACTTATCCACTTCAAAATACCAACAAATGAATTTTTTAATAAAAGGAATATCACTACCAACGCTCTTTGTCCACAATGTCGAAAACAATTAGAAACCATACCACACATGATGTATAGCCGCGGAAAGGTTCGCCCACTCATGAAATATATCATTGTCCTTTCATTCACAAAATCTATCCACATATCCCTCGCCTTCAAAACACTTTCAATTCATTTCTTTTTGTCACTACATTCAATACTAACACTTCTTATATTGGAAATATAAGAAGTGTTAAATATAAGAAATATAAGGAAATATTAGAAGAAATATAATTTTTAATGAGCTATTGTACAAAATTTATTGTAATCGGTAACGGTCGTTCCACGAAAAACAAAAATTTTCAAGGACAGCACTTTTGGCAGAATTCAAAAAAAAATAAAAAAACACTAATTGAAGAACGCCAAATTACTCTAGAAAATAATGTTTTGGATATATTTATCGATGAACTTAAAATTATCTGGTGCAACAAAAATAAAACTTTTCAAATTGAGACAAAATAAATTTCTAAACTGAAATACCCAGATTTATTTTGGAAATTCTTTTGTTTTTGTTTTTTTTGTTGTTTTTTTTGTTTTGTTTCTTTTTTTTTCTTTAACATTTTCATTTGTTCATGATTTTTTTTTTCCGTAATACTTTAATTACGTTTTTCTTATTACTTTAATAGTAAAAAAATGGACCAAAGTTGTAAAAAAATATTTTTAAAAAAACCATTTGTATCCATTATTAATATCTCTGCAAGACATCTGCCGGAAGAGAGAAATAAATGTGAGTACAATATAAAACTTTTTCAGTATTTGTGTTAATAGGAAGTCTTGCTTGTGGTTTTATCATTTGAAACGAAGTTTAAAAAGAGTTTTGTAATATTTTAATTTATTTGTTAAATGTCTAAAAAGTTACGCAAGTGTGGTTTCGCCTTTAGATGACAGTGAATCCGGACGTAATAATCTTTGGATTTTCAAACCTTCTGTCTCAAGTGCTTCGCATACAGTTTTAACCTGTCGGTATGTTGACCTTAATTGTAGTGTGGAAGAGTGTTTGGAAGCTTTAGCAAAAAAAAATCTACTTCCTTACATCTGGGGAATAACAAGGCATTATAGTAATCGTTACTTTGAATTTGTTGTAAACAACATTAGCAAGGTATCCGAGTTCCTTGAAACCGAAATAGTAATTAAAAACGTAACCTTATTAATTAGTCAGAAATTTATACGTAACGTTCACGTTCTAGTTCAAAACATTCCTATTGGAATTCTGTTGAACGGTGAATCAGCGGCACTAATAATTTTAGGAAAACATCTTGAGACAGGCAGAGGTACTTTTGAGTCGTTTAGCTGCCAAAAGCTAAAAGTTCACGGGGAAGAGGTACTAACCAAGAATGTTATAATTATCATTAAGAATCGGCAAAACCCTCAACTAAACCCACTACCTAGGTACCAAAATGTGGATGGGTTTACCCTGAGGTACAAGCACAATGGGCAGCCACAACACAACTCCAAATCTGTAACTTTAAATACTGCAGCAAATGTCAAAGAACCTTTAATTACATCTGTAGAAAATGTTCCATCAGATGATACCCAAAATTTGTCTAATACCCTTGCTAAAAAAATAGAGACCGCGGTAGAAACCGGGGAATTCACCGATAGCACACAAAATGAAGATCGTAATATGGAAGCAAAAATAAGGAGAAAAAGAACAAAAAATAAAACGTACAACAATATAAAACCGAAAAAAAAGTAGTAACACGAGTTCCAACGAAGAAAACAATGAAATTGTCAATGCAGAAAATATAGAGCAAACTTTTGAAAAAGAAAAGATGGAAAAGGAAGTTTATCATAACGATGACCAAGAATTAAACTTTAACTTTAACCGTTACGATGCATTAAATTGTGCGGAGAAGATGTCGTAAGATTTTATTTTTATAATTACTTTTTCTACTTTCTTATTTCCAACTTTTTTAATTTCTTTTTTTCTTTCTGTTCTCAAATCTGTATAATTTTTTTTATATATACTTTTCGTTATAGTTTTTCGATTCTTTTACGTTCTATTTTAAAACACACGTTCTATTTTTAATTAAGCGCTTAACTTGTGGTAATATTGTTGTAGCTCGCGCCTTTGTGTAAAATGTTATGGTCCAGTGCGTGCATCTGTTAGTATTACATCATTTCAAACGAAAACTCGTGCTATAAGGTTAAGGTTTAAATGTTTGTTCTTTTTATGTCAGGTTGTAAAATTATTATATTTATGTTTAAGGTATACGAGTTTTCAAATTAGGAAAGTTGATCCTCTCCATCATGGCTAATAATATTTTAACATGCAACATAAACGGTCTAAACGAACAAACAAAACGCGACAATTTTTTTGAGTTTCTAAAAAATCCTCCTTCGATCTCATCCTCCTACAGGAAACACGTTCTGGACCATCCACTGTTAAACAGTGGGGAGACGAATGGACTGGCGAGTTCATTTGGAACTCCGGTCCAAGTCATAAATGTTGCGGGGTGGCGATTCTCTCTAAATCCATTATATCTTTAAACAAACTAAAAAGGGACACAAACGGAAGAATATTAAATGTCATGATAAAAATTGACGAACACGATATGCAGGTGCGGAATATTTACGATCCAAATGTGCCGAGAGAAAGGCGTCATTTTATTGGCGAAGATATTATCGTTTCCATATATAAATTCTGTGTATGAATCTGATGGGGATGGCAGAAAGCTTGTTGAGGGAGGAAATCATTATCATCATTTGAGTCTAAAGCTTCCTCTATTAAATTGTTTTGCTGGCAATTATACAAGCGCCAGCTATTTAAATTAAACATTTAGACAATATTACCCAGAAGGAGAATACATCTATAGTCATAAAAATTAGCATATAAAATTTAAAATAATTAATGTCATTCATATATTAGCACAACAAAGGCATGTTATATTTATACAAAACAATCTATTTTAATTTAAAAATAAAAAGATAATTCAATAATATAATTTTTAATAAACAAGTTAAAATTTCATATTGTGCACTTTCTACAATATTTTATACTTTTATATATTATATTTTATACTTTTATATATCATATATTATGATTAACTATAATTATGACTAATACTGTAGTTGTTATCCTTTATTATGATAACCATGGTTGATTGGTTTAAACCATATAAAATAAAAACAAAAATAATATAATATGTGATAAACTCTATGACATTTAATATGACTAAATATAATTTTGTCTTCTACATTTTTAATCAGTTATTTTATTTTATTTTAAATAAAATGAATTAATTAAATTTTTATTAATTAAAATAGAATTTAGTCAATTTGAATTTAATCGAATTGAGGTTTGTTTTTGGAGTCAAAAAGAAAATGATTTATTAATATATATTAAATATATATATATATATATATATATATATATATATATATATATATATATATATATATATATATATATATATATATATATATATATATATATATATATAATATATATATATATATATATATATATATATATATATATATATATATATATATATATATATATATATATATATATATATATATATATATTCACATTAAATTCTATTTCAAGTAATATTATTACTAATAACTTATTTTATTTTAACTTTATGGAAATAGAATAACTTATATTATTAAATTTAAAAAACAAAAAGTAAAAAAAAAAAAAACTTTGAATTGAGCTCATTTGAGCCTAGGCTCAATGGAGTCAATACAATAAGAAATTGATTTCCAATAAAGATCTAAAACATACTAGGTACTTTTCTTTCTTAGTTGCAACCACGTTCTATTCAGACGAAAAATAAAGTTAGCGTTACCGATGTTATTTCAATGTTATTATAACGTTATAACACAAACGTTACAAAACCAATGTTAGTACAACGTTAAAATTCTGATGAAAATTTACGTTGGTGAAATTAACGTTATTACAACGTTAGATATAGCTAGTTGACGTCGCCCAACATAATCTGTCGTAAATCCAACGTTGGATCGACGTTGGGTGCCCACTGGGTAGGGACTTCTCGCAGGACACAGGACTATTCGTCCTGTTGGCCGGAGATTTGAACATGGTCGAACGCCTGCCTCTCGACACAGAAGGCACGAACAACTCTAAATATCACACCTACGGCGTTGACGAACTCGGGGTATTCCAAGGTAAGTATAACCTAGTTTATGTTTTTCGTTCAAAATTCCCAAAAAAAAGAGAATTCACATGGCGAAATCAGAAGACAAAATGTAGACTCGATCGACATTTTGAGATCTACTGCCTTGATAAAGTCGCCGAAAAAACAACATATACTAAAATTCTCACCAATCCCTTTTCCAACCACGAGTTCGTGACAACAATTGTCAATTTTAGTAAAACAAGGAGAGGACCAGGGTACTGGAAATTGAATTGATCCCTTTTGGAAATAGAGGTGCATAGGCAAAAAATTAAACTTTTAACTAAAGATTGGCAAGCAAAAAAGTTATCCTACAACTCAATTTTAAAATAGTAGGACGACTGCAAATTTTTTGGTAGGGTTGATTTACAACATATATCGATTCAGGAAAATGCGATAAACAAAAAATAAATCAAAATGATTGAAAACGAGATCCAACGGGAGCGACAAAACGCTAACCCGAATTTAGATAGCATCAAAGAAAAACGCGATGCTATTTTCTTGCTCCAGTTTCCAGGAGCGTTTATTCGCACGAAACAAAAACTAATCAAAGAAGGAGAAAAACCTTCAAAATTTTTGGGAAAAAGCTCAACAATAAGTCAATTACCAAAATTCACAAGAATGACGGCACATCGACGAGTGAACCTGGTGAAATACTTAGCTCCCTTATTTCATATTATAAAAACATTTACACCAAAACGAATTTATGCAAAGACAGCCAAAAAATGTCTTCTCACACATCACTAAACATTTAAGTGATGATGATAACCAAGTTTTAATTACCGCCTAACCGGCGTGGAGCTAAAAGATGCCCTTTTTAAATTTGAAAACGAAAAATCTCCGGGTTACAACGGACTCCCAGTTGAATGTTACAAAACTTTTTGGCACATTTTAGAAAAAGATTTTGAAGAAATTGCTTATGAAAAACTTTCCGTAGAAAAAAATACCAGCCACTCTATAAAAAAATCAATAATTTCACTGGTTCCCAAACAAGGAGATCTTTTCTTTTTTCAAGTTGATTAATGTGCCCCAAGAAGTCCTTACGGTCTTATCACAGAGCACTGCGGAAGAGCATTTAATAGGAAGTTCACGCCTCCTTCCCAACCAATGTCGCAAAGCTTGCCCAGAGGTGGGGTTTGAACCACGGATCTTATGTTTCTGAGGCAAGTGCGCTTCCACTGCGCCACGGCTGCTCATAACCGATCTAACCGAATGCAAAAATTGGAGGCCCATATCCTTAATCGGCGCTGATTACAAAATAATCACAAAAGCGCTGGCCTTAAGACTTGCAAAAGTAATTTGGAAAATTATAGAACCAAATCAAATTTGTGGAATTCCAGATAGAACAATTTTCTCAAATTTACATTTAGTGCGTGATCTAATAGATTATGCGGAATTTAAAAATCTACCTAGTTTCATTTTATCAATAGATTAAGAAAAGGCGTTTAACAAAGTCGATCGTGCGTTTCTCCTGCATATTCTCCAAAAATTTAATCTCGGAGAAAACTTTATATCTTTTGTTAACACTCTATATTAAGAAGTTTCGGCATCCGTTCTGAATTGCGGTTTCCTGTCAGCCTCATTCCCTACCAAAAAGGGAGTCAGACAAAGCGACCCTCTCTCTCTTTTTTGTCTGTCTTTGTTGCTGAAGCTCTCGCTTTGGTGATCAGAGCAGTCAGCAGAATTGAGGGATTCCCACTACCAGGAACATCAAAACCCCATAAATTACAGCAGTACACAGACGTTTCGATTTTTTTTGCCAGGGACGTAAAATCAGTCCACTATTTTTTCGAAACAGTAAAACTATTTGAAAAAGCATGTGGTTCAGTGATCAATGCTTCAAAAACCAAGGGTCTCACACTTGGGAGTTTTGATTTTAAAATGTACCCAGAATTGGACAACATAGAGTGGACCAATAACACTGGTTTCAAAATTTTAGGTGTTACTTTTTACACCAGACTGAGGTATACTACCAATTTCATCTGGCTAGTAACTCTAAACAAAATAGAGAAAAAACTCAAGTTTCTGGGACTACGTACTTTGTCACTTTACGGAAAGACTATGTTGATAAATACGTTAGCAATGTCAAAGGTGTGGTTTCTGGCAAACGTGCTGCCCGTTCCCGAATGGGTAATAAAACGTTTGCACAGTGCCATTTTCCAAAATCTGCAAAAGACCAATTTCAATACGGTCAAAAGAGAGACTTTTCTTACCCGTCAAAAACAAGGTTTTCTCGGAATTTTATCACCGAAGGACTTTTGCACTCAAAACACTCTTTCAACTGAAAGAGTACAAAGAGGATAATACCCACGATTACTACTACTTTTAAAAGTACTGGTTTGCAAGTTCACTGATAAAGTTTACGAACCAAAACCAAAGCTGGAAATTTTTGAAACAGAACAATTTTCTAGAACACTGGGACAACAAAATGTCTCAGTACTACACAACAACAATTGAAACATTATCACTTTTTAACATCATGGAAAACTAAAACATTGACCAAATTTAATACACCAGCTCAAAATTCAGAACTGAATGTTTAGTTAAGACCTCCTGTTCTCTGCAAAGTTTTTTTTAGAAAATAAATATTGTTTTTTATGATTAAAAAATAACTGCCAGCCTTTTTTTATGATTTATTATTTTAACATATTGGTGTTATTCGTGAAAATTTTAAAGTGGCATTTGTCTAAAAGTCCTGCAAATTAACTTATCACCTATTTTTTTTTCCTTAATATAATCTTTCTTTTCAAAATACTCTAGTCTAATATTGAACATTATCTTATAATACATATAAAAAGTCTTTTAGCTTACCAAGTTATTGACGTCTCTCCGTACAACGGCTAAAAATTAAAAAAATAAAAAATACAAAAAAATGTATAATTAAAAAACACAAAAAAATTTAAAATTTGAAAAAAAAAAAAAAAGCGCTCAACATGCAAGCCACTGGAGCCAAATTAAATGTAGCTAAATACCAAGGCTTGTGGCTCGGAAAAAATAAAACAAAAAATAAAGAAAATTTTTAAACTTTAACTGGGAAGAAAATACCCTTAAAAGCTTGGGTATATACTTTTCCAATAGAGACAGTTTTATTAACATCAAACAATGGAACGAAAGTATTATTCAAAAGAAAATTAAACGTTGGTAAACGTTTAATTTATCTTTTAAAGGAAAAAGAATAATAATTAACCAAATACTCTTCAATAACCTTTGACACTTTTTTTGGCAGCTTTTACTTTGCCAATACCCAACGACAGAATTATTAAATATATTAAAAAAATTGTTGAGAATTTTCTATAGAGCAACAGCTCAATCAAAACAAACCAAAAAGTTTCTAAACTTCCCATTAACCAAGAAGGTTTAAACATTATTGACATATATTGGCGAAAAACTAAAATCCATCCAGTTAACATGGGTGGCAAAAATATTAAATCACACCCTAACAAGCGCGTGGAAAGACGCTGCGACGCACATTTTCAATAGTTATAGTAAAAGTAATCAAGGCGAAAATATTTTCGTCATAACCCACTCAAGCAGTGCAATAGATACTCTACCTGTGTTCTGCCAGCCACTAATCAAAAACTGGAGTTACATATTCAACAACGAAAGCGGCATAAAAAATATGTCAATTGAGGAAATCCTCAACCAGCCCCTTTTTTACAACAATTTTATAAGAGACAAAAATCACTCTTAAACCTAAGCAAGAAACAACTCAGAACCAAATATCTAAAATATCTGACCTTGCAAAGGTTTTTGTACCGGGTTTCTTGGACTACCAATTAACCGGTCTCAAACAAACAACTTTTAAAAAAATTAAAAACTTCATTCCACGCGTTTGGAAAAAAAAAATTAAAAACGAAGGTCAATCTTATGACCACAACAAATCAAACTTTACCCTTAGAAACTTTATACACCCTCTAAAACCGGTTTTGATCACCGATTTAACATCAAAATCAATTTACGATTTTCTTATGAAAAAGAAATACAGCTTGGGTGTAACAACCCTGGCTTTACCAGATGGAACTCCGTGTTTGAAAAGAGTATGATGGGAACCTCCTCAAAGGAATGGTCCCTCCTCTTTCAGAACATATTTAAAAGAAATAACAACAACAAAGCAAACGAAATAAAATATAAAGCCATTCACTTCGCGTTACCCACAAACTCCATCTTTAAACGCAGAGGTCATGCGCCGGATCATCTCTGTCCCCAATGTATGAAAGGTAGAGAAACTCATCTCACATGATATATAGTTGCAAAAAAGTACAACCTTTATTAAATACACAATATTTTTACTAAATGAGATTTATCCTCGTGGTAAACCTTTTAAAAACACTTTTAAATTTTATCTTTTCGGTTTTGATGAAAACCCGCCAAAATTTTATATCGGTAACCTATTGCTTGACGAGCTTTTTTATTATGTCTACACGATGCGTATGAGAGCTTATCATGAGAGAAGTATGAGCGCTAGAATAAGCCTTTTAAGAGCATATATACCTAAAATTAAAAAAATACTACAGATCGAACACGACATTGCGAAAGAAAACAATCAACTAAACTCTTTTTTAAATGAAACTAAAGAAATAAGAGATATAAACGGAAACATAAAACTAGAAAACCAACTAAATCAATTTTTGAATTAAATCAAAAAACCTTATACCTTTTGAAAGATCCAAACTTCTGTTTTTTTTATTTTACGCCGAAAGTTTTTAAACCGAATTTTACAACCGAAAAAATTTGGATCGAATTACAAAATCCTTTCTTTTTTTAATTTTTTTTTTTCCGTTAGTCGTTTTACAATAAAATAAACAATTAAAATTTCTTTAAAATATATATACATATATCTTATACTGCTGAGTTAGGTGAGCATGATGATGTCATACTCCCCTAACGTCAAATAGCCTGCTGCTGGGGGCTTCAGTACATACATCGACTGACAAATAGCCTGACTCGCAGTGGAGTGCTGCTACATCGACTGAGGGTTTGGTATGGGTCAGCAACCTTTTCATTTATTATTCTTCGTTTTCCCTCGTCGTTTTCTAAAAACGCTCACTTAATTGTAATTAATTAAGTGTAACTTTCGGTTGTAAACCATTTTAATGAAATTCGGTTCTAAAATCATTAATGACTTTCGATCGAAAATTCGATCGAAATTTTTTTGGTTCTAAAATCATTAATGACTTGCGATCGAAAATTCGATTGAAATTTTTTCGGTTCTAATTTTTTTCGTAAATATTTTCGGTTGTGTAATAAATTTCTCATATTCGGTTCTAAATTGAAATTAGAGATTCGGTTGAATCATAGGACGCCAAAATTTAAAAGCTCTTAACAAAAGCCACTAAACCAAAAAAAAGTATTTACAGTGCAGTTCAACCCTAATTACTTAAAAATTTTAATATAGTGTGTTGGTGTTTGCAAAGAAACATTATGTAAATCATTATTTTAACATAAAATAATTTCTTTTTAAACTTTGTTGCGTTTGACTATATAAACAATGTATTTATAAACAAATATGTTATTTGTTTATATGTATTGTTTATAAAATGTAAAAAATCCACTTATATAACGTTTTATTCAGGATCGTATGTAATATAAGTAAACTTTTCTAATAATTAGAGGTCTTTTTTGCTCAAGCTGTTTTGATTTAATTTTTTGTAGTTATGTTATTATATTTAAAAAAATTGACAAGATTGAAAAAACACATCCAAGTGGAAAATTTGAAACTTCAACTTTAGATTTGCCCCTCTCGATAATTTCTGACGTCATCTGCTTCTTAGTTCTTTAAAAATGATAGTCATAGAAATAAGATTTTATATCAATTTTTGAAAAAATCTCTTTCTATTAAAGATATATGGAACATATTGTTATGGGATATGTTCTAATAAAGACATCTCTTATCCGTGAAAATGATATACCTGTACCAGTTTTATATATTTTTATGCATTTGTATGCAACAGAACTAAAATAATTAAAAAAATGTAAAATAAATGCAAAAGGAAACTTGATGGATAAAGGTTTATTTTGTCAAAACTGACGTCAATGCGCAAAATCTTTTTGGCTTCATAATCATAAAAATGAATTTTTATCTTATGACTATGTTTTAGTGCTCTATATCTTCTTAGTTCTATATCTTCTTACCATTTGTATAGCGTCATGTACAAACGTCTATAAGTGTTAACGTCTTTAGCATATATTTATAAAATGAGAAAACTTTAAAATTTTATTTTAAATTTTTTTATATCTTATATATTATCTTATATATCTATAAAATGAGAAAGTCTGAAAATCTTATTTCAAATTATAGAAATCATTTTTGCTATATTCTTATTTTATTGCTATAATTATATAAGCAAGATTAAAAAATTAAATTTATTACGCTTAGAGGAGGTCTTAAACCCTCGAAAACAACACTGATGACAGCGCACTTAACCACTGAGCAATCAATCAAATGCATTTAGCAGAAAAACAAACCTAATTATTAGTCTCTTATACGCTCTACGTATGCGGAAAAATGGGACATGTTAAGTTTTATACTCTTAAAGTTATATAAAGTTTTATACTCTTTAAGTTAAGAGTATATTTTATACTCTTTAATTTTTTTTTAGAATAAATTATTTTACTGAAAAATATTGAAGTAAATAAGGAATAGGTATAAAATTATCGGTGAGGAAAAGACATGTAAATCGTTTTCGAATAGATTTACAAAGACCCGTATTTCTACGGGTTCGATCTCAGCTAGTACATATGATATGTATGTATATATATATATATATATATATATATATATATATATATATAATATATATATATATATATATATATATATATATATATATATATATATATATATATGTATATATATATATATATATGTATATATATATATATATAGGGTAAAGTAGGGTAATTTCGGCAGGGAGATAATTTCGGCACCACTTCAAAAGACACCTAAAAATATTTATTTAATGAAATATCAAAAGTATAATTGAGTATTATAGAAAGATAAACAGTTTTTCTAAAAATATTGGTTTAAACTTTTATTTTTACATTATAGGTACGTTATTTTATGATTATTAGCTTTTTCTTAACATTTTTTCCTTTTAGAAAATAGAGGATAAATGATTTTTTCCGAAAATTTTTACCAAAACTTTGTATTTATTTCATTCAAAAATATACACTGAACAAAATGTGAGCAACAATAAAATTAAACTCTAAGTATTTTACAAGATATAAGAGTTTCCCCTAGGACTGCTTTAAGGAGATAATTTCGGCATATAAATAGTTCTTAATTTCGGCAGTGCCGAATTTGCCGACCTGTTGTTTCTCCAAAACTAAAATGGAAATAAGCGTTTTAAATTTTATGTATAGAAGAAATTGATTTTAGTAACTCAGATAATATTAAACTAATAACGAGTTAGTAAAAAAGTGAATTTAGTTAGTGTCACTGTGAAACTTATCAAAATAATAGTTCCCCACAATATATTTTAAATTTATGTCATACATAACAATATGTATATAATAAATTTATAATTTGTTATATACAATAATTATTATTGTATATAACAAATCATTTATTAATTATATACATACTGTTGAATATTATTGAATAATATACATATAATAATAATAATATATATATATTTATATTTATATGTATATATATGTATATATATATATATATATATATATATATATATATATATATATATATATATATATATATATATATATATATATATATATATATATATGTAAACATTATTTTACAGCATCATATAATGAGTTCAAAACGTGTAAAATATGGTAATTGGTCACAAGAATCATTAAAACTGGCAGTAAATGCAGTTTTCGTTGATGGTTGCTCAAAATATTCTGCTGCTAAACAATATAAAATACCAAGACAAACACTACATGGCTCTATAAAACGAGCACCTGTTGATAATTTTGTTAAAAAGTTACGTGCAGGACACCCAACAACACTCTCAGCTTTTCAAGAAAAAGAGCTCGTAGAAGTTCTTCTGACCATGTCACAGAGATTGTTTGGTTTGTCTCCAAAAGATGTAAAACAAATGGTATTTCAATTTTGTGAAGAAAATAGAATTATTCACAAATTTAATTGTGCAACTAAGTCAGCAGGAAAAGAATGGTTTAGGGGTTTTTTGAAACGCCATAATGAACTCTCTGTCAGAGTTGCTGAGTCAACGTCATTGCATCGAGCCATTGGTTTTAATAGAAACAAAGTTAATAGTTTTTACGATGAATAAGAAAAAATAATGTTTAATGCTAATATGAAGCAGATTATTCCACCATCAAACTTATTCAACGTAGATGAATCTGGATTGTCTATTTGCCATAAAGCAGGAAAAACTGTTGCTCTTAAGGGAAAACACAGTGTTGGTGGCTTCACAAGCTCCGAAAGAGGTAAAACAATCACAATAGTTTGTTGCCAATCAGCAAGCAGGTTATTTATCCCTCCAATGTTGATCTATCGACGTATTTGAGTGAAACCTGAATTTTTAAATAAAGCCCCAATAGGTTCTATTTCTGGTGGCAGCAAAAATGGCTGGATAACAACTGAGTTGTTTGAAATATGTTTTGATCATTTTTTACAAGCAGTCCAGCCTCAGTCAAGAAACCAACCAGTTCTTCTAACTTTAGATGGACATTCAAGTCATAAAAAAAATCTTAGTGTTATTAAAAAAGCGCGCCACTCAAATGTTATTATTTTATCACTTCCATCCCACTGCACTCACAAACTGTAACCACTTGATGTTTCGTTTTTTAAAAGCCTCAAAATATTCTATGATCAGGAGGTTAGTACTTGGCTTCGTCACCATCCTGGTCATCCCGTAACTGAACTAGAGGTTGGTGAAATATCTATGGGAAAGCTGCAACTGTTCAAAATTGTCAGTCAGGGTTCAGGATATAAATCTCAGCTATAAATCTCAGCTAGAGGAATCTTTAAAATTGAAATATAAGAACAGACAGCCACATAAAAAGTGCATTAAAAAAGTATATCTACTCATCAAAAGACGTGTTTGAAAAACCTTGATGCTAAAGGTGCGATTAATAAACAACTTTGTGCAAAGTGTCAATACAGTTATGGTGATCCTGTCGATCCTTATTTAAAAGATAATTGGGATAAATGCCTTAAATGCTGTAGATGGTGGCATGAAACATGTGCTGCTATATGTGGTGTTTATACTAAAAAAGTATTTACTTGTGATGACTGTATAAAGCACTGATTCTTAAAAAAAAAGTTAAATTTCATATATTGATAAAATGTGTTTTAACTTTCTTAAACTTTTTTAACAAGAGATTTATCTCTTGTTAAAAAAGTTTTCTTTGAGTTTTGTTTTTTATTTTTTTAAGTTTAACTATTGAAGTTATGTAAAATATTATTTTATGAACTACTTATGAGCTTATAAACATAAATTCTTATTTAAACAGAATTTAGAAATAATCATCGAAATCGTAGAAATTAGTAATCGTTTCATTAACAATTATACTTTGGAAGCACATTTATATTTAATAAGGTTTTTGTTTTGGGTGACATTCATACTTTAATAAAAAAGGTGACATTCATACTTTAAAAATACATGACATTCATACTTTAATAAAATAAATAGGTGGTTCAAAAATTTTTTTTTTTTGCAACTGAAACGCCCTTAATTAAGTGCCAATTAGGTGTAACAAATTCTATTTAAGAGACAATTCTTTATACAATCCAGATTTATAGCTGTTTATAATATTTTAAATAAATTAATGCGTTTTGAACAAACTTCTTAATTTTCGTAACTATGCCGAATTTACCGTACCATAGTGCCGAAAATACCATACTAGGTCGCTAATTTCGTCATTTTTGAGTATTTTGTAAAACAGGTTTTACGTAAAACTTTGTAAGTTGGAAACAATTTTTTAACTATTATTTAATAGATATATCTGCAGTGCATCGATATGCATGGTTTTTTAACAATATTAAAGCAACCGTTGTCTATAAACAGCAAAATAGCTTAATACGCCGAAATTACCCTACTTTACCCTATGTATATATATATATATATATATATATATATATATATATATATATATATATATATATATAAATATATATATATATATATATATATATATATATATATATATATATATATATATATATATATATATATATATATATATATATATATAAATTTATGTATATATATATATCAATCGGAGAGAATCAAGAAAAACATCGTTCATCTTTTTAAAGAGAAATTTAATCTAAAACTTACAATAAAAACCAACTTAAAAATTGTAAACTTTCTCGATGTTACCTTCAACCTGACAGAAAATACTTTCCAGCCATACAGAAAACCAGGTGACCACCCATTATACATCAACGCAAGTTCTAACCACCCACCTAGTATTATTAAATCCATACCATCTATGATATCTAACCGTATTAGCAATATTTCATCTAGCATGGAAGTTTTTGATATAGCATCACCATTTTATAACAATGCGTTAACAGCAAGTGGGTATAATGAAAAGATTAGTTTTCAAAAAAACCTCACCTCATCAAAACCAAAATCAAGATCACGAAACATTATTTGGTTTAATCCTCCGTTTTCACAAAATGTAAAAACCAACATCGCAAAAAATTTTCTAAATCTAATTGAAAAGCATTTTCCAAAAACACATAAGTTTCGAAAAATTTTTAATAAGAATAATTTAAAAGTTAGTTATAGCTGTCTTCCTAACATCACCAATATTATTAATTCACACAATAAAAAAATATTATCTAATGTTTCCAACACAATTGTTCCAACATGTAACTGCCGGTAACCTTCTCAATGTCCTTTGCAAGGTATGTGTCTCAGTAAAAATATAATTTACGTCTGCAATGTAAAAACATCACCGCAGGATAGTGGTCTTAATTATATTGGTCTAACGGAACACACCTTTAAAGATCGCTGGTACAAACATAAAAATTCCTTTCAATACGAAAGTAAAGCTAACACCACAGAACTTTCGAAATATATCTGGGAAATGAAAAAAAAGGGATTTTCAAATCCTATTCTTACGTGGAAAGTTATTGATAGGGCGGAACCATTTAAACCTGGAGGAAAGTTATGTAACCTTTGCTTAACCGAAAAATACCATATCATTACGTCATCTTTGAAACTACTGAACAAACGAAATGAACTAATATCAAAATGTCGCCACGAAAACAAATTTGTTATTTGCAACTTTAACGTCATCTAAGCTAACACTGTATTGTATTTTTGTATATAATTTTTGTTGTTGTTACGGTTGTTTGTAACGTCTGATGATCGCATAAAGCGTGAAACTCCGAGTTATGTTTCAAATCTAATTGTATTTATTTTATTATTAATTTAATATATATATATATATATATATATATATATATATATATATATATATATATATATATATATATATATATATATATATAGTATATACATATATATATATATATATATATATATATATATATATATATATATATATATATATATATATATATATATATATATATATATATATATATATATATATATATATATATATATATATATATATATAATATATATATATATATATATATATATATATATATATCATTAAACGGCAAAATTATCTCATCTATGTATATAGCTTCCAGAAAATAAAAATAATAGTTTTCTGACTTGGGCTTTATTTGGACAACTCTAATATCTACAAAATGTGTTTAATGGTTATAAAGTGTAAGTTGCATATTAACAATTACATACCTCCTTTTTCTGAAATTTCTGGATGGAAATTATTAAGCTTTTCTATTGCTATTGAAAAAAAAAGATATGTAGTAAATGTATCAATAAATATTCACAATTTAAGGAGATGAATTCACAATTTATGGAGAAGAGAGAAAAAGAGTACCTTAAAAATATTTTTTACAAAGGTTCTACTGTGGCATGCTTGATTGGTTAATTGATATAGACATACCACTCAGCTTTTTTATATTTTGGTATAATTATAGAACTATGACTAATCATTAAACTAATGACCAATCATTAAACGGCAAAAATATTGTTTCGAACTTTACCGAGTTCGTTTACGAACTTTACCGAGTTTAGGGTGCGCCGAGTACAGGTCCGCCTATATATGTATATATATATATATATATATATATATATATATATATATATATATATATATATATATATATATATATATATATATATATATATATATATATATATATATATATAAATAGAGTTAAAACTTGTTATAAACCTTTTAAATATAATATAATATAAGCGTAAATAGGATCTACGATGAGATAATGTTAGTTTAAAATATTTATTTATATAAATATATAAATGTAAATAATAAAAAGCAGCTATATATTATATTCAGTTACTTTGTAGTTAATTCGGAGCGATTGACTTCGAACCGATAATATATTGTAATATAGTAAAATAATAAGTTATGAATATTAATATGAAAGTATATAAGATATATGATAGAAGAAGAAAAAAAAGAAAAGAAAAGAAAAGAAAAAAAAAAAAAAAAAAGTAAAGAGAACAATTGAAAGAAAATAAAAAAGAAGAACTCGAAACTTACGACCAAATAAAACGCGTCTTAACTACTCAAGTGAATAGCGATGAATTTGTTTTTATAATTTTTTCATGGGAACCTTTTTTCAAGTCTGCATAAATTAATTTAGATTTTTCAATTAGTAAATCTTCTTAATTCAAATGAATAATAACTTCAAATTTTTCTTGTAAACATAGTATAGGTATTTGGAAAATGTTATTATAAGCAGGCGCAATTTTTAAAACGGAATAGTAAAATGAGTCCCGACTTTCTGGTGTATTTATGCATGTTTTAATACATACTATGATAGGTTTGATTCACACAGAAATATTACAGAAAATGGTAGAAAATAATAATCTTAGCTTCATTAAAGATCTATTTTAACTTTTGCGTTGTTCATACATTTTATGCATATAACATAACAAAGTCGATATTAAAGTTGACTTGAATCTTTTTGCCTACTACATCAAAGCTTTTGTTTCCGTGTGTGTGTGTGTGTGTGTGTGTGTGTGTGTGTGCGCGCGTGCGTGTGTGTGTGTTTAAACTAAAAGCTTTTAAACTCGGTTCTGTTTTAATATTTATTTTTATTTTACTTAATAATGCAGCAGAAATTAAAGAAAAAGTACGGTGAGCAAATATATCGACCTACTATAGAGCTGTTAACGTATGCCAATCATATATTTATTACAGCATTTATCTGAGTCACATTTTACTAATGCAAAAAATATTTAGCAAAAAATATTTGTATTAAAATAAAAATATTTTATATAGGGTAATGGGCTGAAAGAATAGAAAACAGATTAGGGATAGATTTGTTAGCCGGAGGATTTCGTGCAATTCCGGAAAAACAACATCTCAAAAATATGCTTAAACTTAAGCATATTTCTAATACCATATACCTATTTTAATAATTTCTAAAAGTGTGAGCGTTATTAAAGGTTAATGAGTATAAGAAAAATAAAAAGTTGACTTTGGCTCTGTATTTTTGTTTTGGTTTTAATGTAGCTGAATTAATGTTGTTATAAACTTCGGTTTTTGTTGTTTTTCTTGGTTTAAATTTAGAAATATATATATTTAAAATTTTTAATTGAATAAAAATAAAAATTTTTAAATGGTTTATCGAGGCTCAGGAATATGCTTACATATGCATATTTTTTTTCCAAATCTGAGCCTATAAGCGTTATGCTTATAAAAAAAAAAAACGAGTATATACAATAGAATTCCGTTATCTCGGTCCCTGGTAAGTAGGACTTTGGGGCTATCTATAAATGATGTCAGTAAATATAAGAAGATGGGGTACTAAAATTTTGACAATGGGGAGGGGTGACAATAGGGAGGGGGTGACAAATTAAAAATAGGGAGGGGTGTTGAGGCCAAAATGATGCCCATTTAAGAAAATAAAATTCAAGCTTATTAGCCAAATTCACGTCAGAAACCTGGGTCTATTTGTAGGGAAAAAAATCAAAATGGTAGCTTTGTTTAAACATTTTTAGTGTTTCTTAAACCTGTTCTGTTTATATTTTTTAATCAAAAAAAGTTTAAATTATTAGCTTTAGCTATCCTAGATTTTAAAATGAAAAGACATTCTAAAAACGCAAATGGGAAACCAATAGAATTTTATCGCCTTCCACGCGTAGAAGCTATTCAGAACGAATATAAAAAACTTTTTAAAACAGTTGGAATGTATTGAGATCATCATCACATATGGTCACAATACGACTTTAGATATAAATCATTAAGTTTTAAACTAAAGTCACTATTTTAATTGAAAAAGATTTGAAATTTATATAAACAAAACTATCTATATACAAAAATAGACTTCACACGGTTTTGTTGTTATTTATAACGCTATCATTTTTATTTTTTTCCCTATAAACAGCGTTATATGGATTTGACTAATAAGAGCAGATTTCTAAGGTATTTGCATCTACAATGTGGTATAGAAATAGCATTAGCTTTGTGGGGAATTCGATGTAAGTTTCCTAGAGACATGATATAAATTAAAAACTTACTAACGTTTTACTATTGTATTACCATTTGACTGAAAATCTAATTGTTTACAAATATTAACAATTTGTATATAAATTTAACAATCATTGTTTTAAAATATGTTTTAAAGTAAACACATAAAGTCATTTGTCATTATCATCGAAGAACACTTCAACAACTCATGGGAAGACAATGAGTGATACTAAGTTTACTAAGTTTGAAAATTTTTCAATTTTTCTTGAACGTCCTATAAATACCAAGAGCTACGCTTAATTCAGACATTCCCTAAGTTGTACTAATTATCTGTTCCCATTGAGAGTCCAACCTAACGGGATTTTACTGTATATGTATGTATGTATGTATGTATGTATGTATGTATGTATGTATGTATGTATGTATGTATGTATGTATGTATGTATGTATGTATGTATGTATGTATGTATGTATGTATGTATGTATGTATGTATGTATATATATACATTTATATATTAGATATATTTATCTAATATATAAATGTTAATATCTTAAATATATCGTAACAATGTCTTTTGCGTCTTTTTCGTAACTGCACATTCCGGAATGCTACTTCCGTAAGGAAATATTTCGTAAGCATTCTGACGGTAAAAATTCTTCTCTTCTTAGCCTTTATAATTTTAAGAGCATTTCAGTTCGACCAGATAATCTCCTTGTGATTTTTTTATCTGTCAAATTACCAGAAATAAGTTGAACATTCTTCATCCACTGTCAGCAAGTAAACCTAAGAACGAAGGAAACATTGAAAAAAGATGTTCAGACTGTTTTTCTGTGATTGGGCGAGGGCTGCCCCACAATCGTACAAAAAGAACAATCCGGGCGAGGGCTGAGGGCTGCCCCACAATCGTACAAAAAGAACAATATCAATATACAAAATATGGTTGCAGTTGCCTCAAAAGATACAGTGGCTACAGAGTTGGTTGTAACTATGGTCATCTCAAAAGATACAGTGGCTACAGAGTTGGTTGTAACTATGGTCATCTCAAAAGATACAGTGGCTACAGAGTTGGTTGAAATTATGGCCATCTCAAAAGATACAGTGGCTACAGAGTTGGTTGTAACTATGGTCATCTCAAAAGATACAGTGGCTACAGAGTTGGTTGTAACTATGGTCATCTCAAAAGATACAGTGGCTACAGAGTTGGTTGAAACTATGGCCATCTCAAAAGATACAGTGGCTACAGAGTTGGTTGTAACTATGGTCATCTCAAAAGATACAGTGGCTACAGAGTTGGTTGTAACTATGGTCATCTCAAAAGATACAGTGGCTACAGAGTTGGTTGAAACTATGGCCATCTCAAAAGATACAGTGGCTACAGAGTTGGTTGTAACTATGGTCATCTCAAAAGATACAGTGGCTACAGAGTTGGTTGTAACTATGGTCATCTCAAAAGATACAGTGGCTACAGAGTTGGTTGTAACTATGGTCATCTCAAAAGATACAGTGGCTACAGAGTTGGTTGTAACTATGGTCATCTCAAAAGATACGGTGGCTACAGAGTTGGTTGAAACTATGGTCATCTCAAAAGATACAGTGGCTACAGAGTTGGTTGTAACTATGGTCATCTCAAAAAAACCTCCTCCTTCTCATGGCACTGTCTGTCTCAGTCAAGCAAAGGGAAGAAACAGTTTTTTAGTTGTCCCAGGTATGGTACAGTTTTAAAATACCATAAGCATTAATCCCCTATGTCTAATAGCATATTCTTTCCTTTGGGCCATCCAGCGCAAGAGTATTCTTTTCTGAAGAGACAAAGCTAACAGCTATAGATATGTTCATGGTTCAAAATGAAACTGGAATTTCTAATCGTGGCATGAAAAAACTTGCATCATTACTAAATCAAGACACTCCTCATCATATTGTTGAAAAAAGTTTTTGATAGGTTTGAGTCACTTGGAAAGACTCTTGCAGAACAGTCCACTTTAAACCACATTCAAGACTTAACAAAGTAATATTCAACCAGAGTTGTTGTTCACTGCAGAGATGTGTCTGATATAGTCAACCATCTTTCAAAAGTCAGAAATATTCCTGGAAAACCACTCATCAAAGTGAGAATTGATAAGGGAGATGACTTTTGTAGAGTATCCTTAAGTGTTATTGAAGCAAACAGAGAGGATTCTTCTCCTCTATCAAAGCGGGTTGCAAAAGACACAGGTGTGAAGCCAGTTATTAATTTCGCCAGTTATTAAGTTTTTCTGAAAATCTACCAGAGAGTTATAAAAACTTGAAAAGCGTTTTGACTTTTGAATTTTCTGCAACTGGAGAGTTGCAGAAAATTTCTTTTGTTGTTTAATCTGACATAAAGTAGCGAATCTCATAACTGGACTTTCAGTCTCATGCCAGTGCTCACCTTGTACATGGTGTGATGCAGATTTAAAAAAACTTCACATCTGTGGAAAACCCAGAACATTTAGTTTCATTCAAGTTGACTTTAATGCATTTCAAAGGAGTGGATCAATTTTGAAAAGAACAAAAAAGTTCAACAATGTTGTTCACAAACCACTTATTTGCTTGGACAATCAAACGCTCTTATTGGACTTTATACCTCCAATGAAGCTACACCTTCATGAAGTATTAAATTCTCTCTACAAAAATTTGTGTCAAACATGGCCTGATGCCAATCAATGGCCTGCTGGAAATGATTGTCAAAAACTATTGAAGCATACAGATAATCTACAAAATTTGGCTGTACAAAGCACTTCGTTCAATGTCATGCCTTTTGTTGAAACTTTTAGATGTTTTGAAAGTGTTGTGAATTCTTGCTTTGGAAATGTTCTTTCTCCCAATGTTTCAGACTAAATCAAGGAGTTTCAGAGTTCCTTCTTGAAGTTGCTAGACACCTCCATTACTCCAAAGGCGTATGCAGCCTTTTTTCAAAAAGGCATTTTTATGACCGCCACAAGTCAAACCTTGGAGTATTTTCTCAACAGGCCACATAATCTTTGCATCACAACTTCAATTTACAATTGGCAACGAAACAAACGTAATCCTAGTCATCCAGATTATGGAAAGAAGCTTCTGTGTTGTAGACCTCAACAGCAAGCATTCATTTTAGTTAAAAAAGGTCTTTTTCAAACTAAAATTAAGAATACTGTAATCTTAAAGAATTATTTCCCGATGTGATATTTTCATTTAGAAATGTTGTTTTATATGCATAAGAATGTTTTTTTTTGTGTCACAACTATAAAATGAACTTTAAAAAAACAATAATAAATGCTGTAAAAATGTAAAATCCCCTGTCATTTTGCAATTTTAGAGGCCTATTAGCTTCAAAATTTAAAATCAAAATATCTTTCTCGGACGTAATAGTTTGATTTCCAAATTTATATCTAAATGTTAATATATATATATATATATATATATATATATATATATATATATATATATATATATATATATATATATATATATATATATATATATATATATATACATATATATATATATATATATATATATATATATATATATATATATATATATATGTGTATATATATATATATATATATATATATATATATATATATATATATATATATATATATATATATATATATATATATATATATATATATATATATATATGAGCTATTATCCCCCAAAGGGTTTTCGGGGGACATGAGTTTAAGGTTGATCATGGTTTGGGTAGACAGTGTACGTGTTTATGTAAGGCATCATACTGCTCACTTCTTAGTGTGTATTGGTTATTTCTAATAAAATCAAAACTCTGTCCTTTAATTTTGACACATGCAACAACAGCATATTGCTGAAATAGTTTCTTGCCATAAAATATTGAACAAAAGTTTTATCTTACTGAATGCTTGTAATTGTAAAACTGCGATAATGTAATATCATTTCTAACTAGGTTTGCATGTTCAGGGTTATGCACCAATTGATTATACAAATCACCATCACTCCTTGGGAAAAAAAAAAGAATAAACCATAGAATATTAATTGGCTGAAATACTCGATGTAATTTTTAGAGGATGACCTTTTATATGTTTTTTATAACCGTTTTCCTGGAAACAGGCGGAGCACCATCTTCACCAACGAATACAACAGCAATTTCATTATGTGAAGGCAGATTGTAACAACGTTTATTCTGACCTTCAATTAAAGACATTTTTACAACTAAGCCGATGCAATCTTTTATAGCTGTTTGATGAATTTCTTCATCTTCTATTTCAGCCATGTTTTTAAATGCAAGATCAAATGGGTTCATTTTACTAACTATTGTTTGCAAACGAAGCATTAAGCCACGTCAACAAAGATCATTGCCACATTTTTGCATTCTAAAATTTACTGCTGCATGTGGATCATGTGGTCATACAGTTGTTATATGTTGGGGAAATATCTTGGTCTAGCCTAAGATTATCTAAACAATGAAAAACTTGATCACATATTTTAAAACAGGTAGGCCCATGATTGAACATGATTGAACATGATTGAACATGATTGAACATGATTGAACATGATTGAACATGATTGAACATGATTGAACATGATTGAACATGATTGAACATGATTGAATCATGATTGAACCGTATTTTCTAAAAATGAAGCAAAAGAAAGATAAAAATTATAATTTCTAATTTATCTTAAAAAAATTTATATTGGAATTATGATCTATATAATTCCCTGCATATAAATCTTGTAAAACTTACGGAAGGGAAGAACGTAGAGACAAAACTACATTTCCCTGTTGTCATTATAGAGAATGTGTTTCATCAAGAAATATTTTAACACCACAATGCTGATAGATCTGCTTCCATTTTCCTTAAAAATTATAATCTGGAATATTTTTACTTTTTGAAATACAATGCATTCTTCCTTGTTTCTGTATGCACTCATTTCATACACTTTGTAGATTAATTTTATGATTATTTCATCTTGCCTAGTTCTATTTCTTTAGATTTGACGATAATTATTATTATGTTGCCTAAATACATTATCCTTATAAGGGTTTAAATTAATTTCTGCTCGCCGAGCAGTATTTCTTACATTTTGTAGATGATTAATTTTATCTCGCCTAGCTCCATCTCTTTTATTTTGACAACGGTTATTATTAACCACATTATCCTATTTCCATTTCTCAAGAAGAAGCTAAGAATGTCAAAATTTTTTGACACTTGACACTCTTAGCCAATAAAACAGACTTTCGGTTAAATATATATATATATATATATATATATATATATATATATATATATATATATATATATATATATATATATATATATATATATATATATATATATATATATATATATATATATATATATATATATATATATATATATATATATATAATTATAAATAGTTTTAATTTTTTAAAGACGATGGTGACTCTAAAAGACGATGCTTTTTTCAAGAGGTCAAACTCTTGATTTATGTATATATATACATAAACACTACAGTACTGTTACTCGCCAGTTAAGTGGTGTTTATGTATATATATAGACATAAACACCACTTAACTGGCGTGTAACAGTACTGTAACAGTACTTTTACACACCAAACAGTAACGTACTGTTATGATGAAATATATAAATTAAATCTGTTTGTAGTTAGTGTAGTCATAAAAAGTGTTAAAAAAAATTGTTGAAAGAATGTGTTTAAAAGAAATGTTGAAAGATATATAGTTTTTTAATATCTATAATAATATTCTTAATATTTATAATTTTAAGTAACTTTTATTGAACAGATATTATACTTCATTAAATAATTTTTATACTATTAGTTTTTGAGTAAATTTGTTTAAAAGTGTACAGAATATATATTATTGTATAAAAAATTTGTATAAAAATGTACAGAATATATATTATTGACTTTTTTTCTTTAGAATATTAGATATCTGAAAAAATTTAAATAGTTAAACAAATTTCTATATTTCCAAGTTGTTTTTAGAGGTTTTCTTTTATTAGTTTTGTATTTACTTATTTATTGCAAATCTTGCATTAGATGCGTTTCAAAGTAATGAAAGGGTTTTCATGATGAATGATTACATTTTATCCATATTGTTTTATTACTTATAGATTACATTTTATCCTTATAGTACTTGCTGAGCAGACAGGCCTAATTATTTTTAATTTGTTTTATTTATGAGTTCTTAAATGTAAAAAATTTGTTTTTTAAATTACTATACTTTTGTTTTTTTGATTAAATACTAATAATATTTTGTCAATAATTAATAACAATTAACTTAAATATGAAACAATACTCAGTTTAAAAGATTATATCAATTTATTTATAACTTTAGTTTAACCTTTTAATAAAAGTATGTTAACTTATTATTATATTATACTTCATTAAATAATTTTTATACTATTAGTTTTTGAGTAAATTTGTTTAAAAGTGTACAGAATATATATTATTGTATAAAAAATTTGTATAAAAATGTACAGAATATATATTATTGACTTTTTTTCTTTAGAATATTAGATATCTGAAAAAATTTAAATAGTTAAACAAATTTCTATATTTCCAAGTTGTTTTTAGAGGTTTTCTTTTATTAGTTTTGTATTTACTTATTTATTGCAAATCTTGCATTAGATGCGTTTCAAAGTAATGAAAGGGTTTTCATGATGAATGATTACATTTTATCCATATTGTTTTATTACTTATAGATTACATTTTATCCTTATAGTACTTGCTGAGCAGACAGGCCTAATTATTTTTAATTTGTTTTATTTATGAGTTCTTAAATGTAAAAAATTTGTTTTTTAAATTACTATACTTTTGTTTTTTTGATTAAATACTAATAATATTTTGTCAATAATTAATAACAATTAACTTAAATATGAAACAATACTCAGTTTAAAAGATTATATCAATTTATTTATAACTTTAGTTTAACCTTTTAATAAAAGTATGTTAACTTAACACATTGTTATATATGGTAGAATATAAAAGGTTATTATATTATGCTCTATATTATTTGCTTACACTTTATTTTAGATTAGTTTAAAAAAGAAAACTCAATTTTTTATTATATTAGGCATAATTTTTACACACTTTTGATGCATGATTATGTCTGATAATTTAAGAAATAAAAATATTAGACTTCGTCAAAATGAAAGAAGACAGGCTAGACAAGCTGAGATAAACCGCCGTTGGAATGAAAGAGATGAGCCCAAACAAGCTGAGATAAACCGCCGTCAGAATGAAAGACGTGAGTCCAGGCAAGCTGAAATAAATTGCAATCAAAATTAAATAAATCAGGCTAGGCGAGAACTCAATAGGTATAATATGCATCGCATAGCAAGAAATAAGATTGCTACAGAGACTAATTACCTCGGAGAATTCGATCATAATTGTCAGTATTGTAGTGCGAAGAAATTTTTTAATGAAACTCATTTTTTGTGCTGCCACTCAGAAAAAATTGTATTAGCTCCTCCTTCTCTATATCTACCATTGTTGACTGATTTAATGACAGGAAACCATTGTTGACTGATTTAATAATAGGAAACCATGTTGATCATGCTGTAAATCAAAAAAATTTTAAACACATAAGGAGTTATAATTCCTCTTTATCTTTTGCTTCCTTCACTGTCGAATTAGCTCCTCCCTCAAATAATGGCCCTTTCTGTTTTAGGGTCTGTTTGCAAATTTTGCATCGTGTTGGATGTTGGATGTTGAAATTTGAGGCCTGCAGAAGGCGATTTGCCCAAATATTGTCAGTTATGATCCTAATGCAGCAGTGTCATTTAGAATGGAGCAACCTGGTAATGATGGTTGTATACGCGAGTTAATGCAACTTTTGGAAACATTAATTAAATTAAAAAAACCCATTTGCTCTTGCATTTAAAAACCTGGCAGAAGTAGAGGATGAAGAAATCTGCCGAGCAAAAAAATTAATTGGTTGCATGACACGTTAATTTGTTATTAATGTGTAATATGTTTAAAATAATTTTGTTCCATTTTTAGGTCGAGCTCCTTTTCTTATGGCTGACTTGATTATGGCCTACCTAAAACCTTATAATAATGAAATAATGTTACAATTTAAATTGTTTTTTAAGTATTTTTTTTACTTTTTGTTAAATGTAAAATTTTTTTTTGTTATTTTTTTTAAAGTTTATATTTTTATTTTATCTCAAGAAAAAAATGTTTTTTGTTTCTTAAGTAAATATCTATATTTTTTTATTTTGGATTTATTGTTTCAAATGGATATATTGATCATTTTTGCATTGCTTTTTATATATACGAATAGAAACCGTTTATACTTAAAATCGTATTTTGTACTCGAAGTTTCCATTTGCATTAAGTATTGATTAGCACAATCAATGTTTTATAATTTTGGATGTAAAGACAGCCTAATTGAATGAATTTGTTAACAGTTTTGTTTTTTACAGCAACGTTTTTATAAAAAGTATCAAACGGATAGAGCTAACTTATTTAAAATAACAAGTCTCTTTGGTCCGTTTTCTGATGTCCAAATTTGTTTTTTAAATAAATCTTGATGAGAGGGTAAAATCTTAATTATAGCCTAAGTTTTCAAAAACACCTGAAGCTTTTCAAAAACACCTAAACACCCGCAACTGTCTCTATTATGTTAAAGATCCTTTTATGTATAAAATATTGGAGTACATTATGTAAATAAGTACAGTTTCTAAAGTATATTAAGTCAATTGTTAACAAAAAAATTTAAATCGACTATTTTTTTGCTGTTTACTTAAGGTATAGAGACCTAACTAAGAACAAGTTTGGAAATAGCCGAATGTGGAATAGAGTTGCCGCGACCCGTATCGTACGGTGTACCACAGTCAATCCCGCAATTAAAACAGTACAATTGTTAATATATTTCAACAATTATATAACTTTTTTATAATTATATAAATAATTTAGGTTTTTTTTTACAGACACATAGTCGGCACCAGACCTAAAAAAGACGTTTTAAACGTCTTTTTTTGGTAGACGAACTTTAATTGTAATTGCAATTAAAATTCTTATTTTATTTCTATCAGAACTTTAAATTGATACTTTAATTAAAGCAGCCGTGGCGCAGTGGTTGCGCACTTGCCTCAGAAACGTAAGATCCGTGGTTCAAACCCCACCTCTGGGCAAGTTTTGCGACATCGGTTGGGAAGGAGGCGTGAACTTCCCATTAAATGCTCTTCCGCGGTGCTCTGTGATAAGACCGTAAGGACTTCTTAGGGCACCTTAATCAACAACAAAAAAAAAATTTATTTAAACTCTTTTTTTTTGTTGTTTTTTTTTTGTTTCTTTTTTTTTTTTTTTTTCTATTTATTTATTTTTTCGTGAAATTTTTATGTTTTTTAGGTGTCACTCCATTGACTAGTTTGTAACTATATGAGTGACACCTAACCAATTTATATTAATTTACGATGAAATTTGTAAATTTTATTGATATGGTTGAACAATATATATATATATATATATATATATATATATATATATATATATATATATATATATATATATATATATATATATATATATATATATATATATATATATATATATATATATATATATATATATATATATATATATATATATATATATATATATAGTGTAATTAAATAGAAAAATACAACTTTATAATGGAACTAAAAGTTTCATGCCTATCGGCAATCTTCAGCCATATATATTATACAAATCAAGAAAAAACCGTTAAAAAATACAAAATACAAAAACAGCAGTAGAATGAGTTCCGACGTCAAAATAAAATAGTTTTAAATGATGTTTCGCTTATGCCAATGTAAAATTTATTAATGGGAGTTTGAACAAGATTGTTTGAGCATACATTAGCTTGATATACTATATTTTTTGTTAAGCATTGGTTTGATAAAGGGCAGGTGTTATTATCTATGCAATTGCAATTATTTTCAGCTGATTCTTTCTTTTTGTTTATAACATGGCGATTGTGGGCGTTTAAAACGAATTTCATATTAGGCATACAACTATAACTTACTTTTAATGTGTTTCTGTTAAAAATTTTGTGCAACTTGTGATTTTTATGGAAGTGCTTATCAATTAATGTTAAAAATATTTTTTCTATATTTGTGCTCACGTTTTTGCTAATAGGCGGGTTGAACCAAATGATGTTACGTTTACGGTTCTTAGTGTGAGATAATATTAAGTTAGGTTGGTAAGAAAGATTGTAATTAAAATCGGACTTTTTTAATGCTTCATTGTACATTGGAGTGGATTTTTGAAAGATTTCCTCGCTTAACGAATTTGCTGATAATCTTAAATCAATAGAATGTGGGAGTTGCTTTAAAACACTGGATGGGTGGTTTGATTCAGCATGAATGTAATTTAAAGAGTTTACGGGTTTAGAGTAAGGTTGGTAGGTGTGGTTGTTTAGGTTTAATTTCAACTCCCACATTCTATTGAATTAAGATTATCAGCAAATTCGTCAAGCAAGGAAATCTTTCAAAAATCCACTCCAATGTATAATGAAGCATTAAAAAAGTCCGGTTTTAATTACAATCTTTCTTACCAACCTAACTTAACATTATCTCACACTAAGAACCGTAAACGTAACATCATTTGGTTCAACCCGCCTTTTAGCAAAAACGTCAGCACAAATATAGAAAAAATATTTTTAACATTAATTGATAAGCACTTCCATAAAAATCACAAGTTGCACAAAATTTTTAACAGAAACACATTAAAAGTAAGTTATAGTTGTATGCCTAATATGAAATTCGTTTTAAACGCCCACAATCGCCATGTTATAAACAAAAAGAAAGAATCAGCTGAAAATAATTGCAATTGCATAGATAATAACACCTGCCCTTTATCAAACCAATGCTTAACAAAAAATATAGTATATCAAGCTAATGTATGCTCAAACAATCTTGTTCAAACTCCCATCAATAAACATCATTTAAAATTAGATATGCTAATCACATAAAATCTTTTAAAATTCCCAAATACAAAAATGACACTGAATTATCAAAGGAGATTCAAAGATGAAAACTTAAACCCGGTTGTTAGGTGGAAAATAATTAAATAGTGCGATGCTTATAACCCTGTAACTAAACGATGTAACTTATGCTTAAACGAAAAGTACGAAATTTTATTTTTCAAACACCCAAATCTGTTAAATAAAAAGAGTGAAATATTATCTAAATGCCGGTGTAGTATGAGATTTTTACTCCCATTATTTTTTTACTCCCCTAAAAAAATTTTATATGAAATTTGTGCCGCGGAGTAAAAAATGCGTATGAAATTTTTACTCCCTTTATGAGATTTTTACTCTCATTAGATACTTTTACCGTTATGTTAATATAGTGCTTAATTAATATATTTTATAAAAGTTAAGCTTTTAATAAACTCTTTTAACTTAATTTATTTTCTACATTTTAGTGGGAGTAAAATTTCTTATATTATTTTAAATAAACGGTGAAAATATAAATTTTACAGATAATCTTTTTTAAACTTAAAGATCATAGAATATGCAAGTACTTGTTTGATCAAAATGTGTACTTGTTTTATTAAAAAATGAAGGGGAATATCCAAAATTGTTTTATTTTACTATTAGGCTATGGTACTTGTTGCAAACTTGTTAGAAAAGGAGTTTTCTAAACAACAAGTTTACCTTGCTAACCTGCAGAATCTGAAAATCGCAGCTTTTTATTTCTTTCTGACTTTTTTTATTTAACAATTCACATCTGCAAAAAAAAAAAAAATTTATCGTAGGTTACCCTATGTATCAGATAGAGTAAAGATTTTTTTTTTAATTAAACACATATTGTTATATAAGTTTATTTCTGGATTGTTTGCTTTCGCTTTACTAATGTGGAATCAGTCAGGCATATGAAAAAGTATTGCCACCAAATTTAAAAAGACAAACATTTTTATTCCTTCTCCTACATACCGTTGTAAATTCGCTAATTTTTACGTTTTTAAAACATTTGTTTACAGACTTAAAATAAAAATATATTTAAAAAATGTCTAAAAATTATGAAAAGAAGATAATTTATAAATTATTTTTTTTTTAATAATATTTTACAACAGTACAACATTAAAGTGACTTGCAGTTGAATTGTCAAGGAATATAGCATGCTCACTAAGCTGTGTAAGTGTTAAACTACATGGGTAAGTCAGCCATTTCAACTTCTCTCCATATTTGCTATATACTTTTATATCAATACCCATGAACGAGGCACACCCAATTATTTCTGCATCAGTTGCCCAAGTTGTGTTATCACTCATACCACTTTCATTTAGATACGTTATTATTGATTGATTCATATATAAAGTCATTTCATTATTAATATGAGTACACATATGTTTAACAACTTTTTCTCTTATAATTTCATAGCTGCATTCACTGCCTGTAATGATATACGATATTGCCCTAAAAAAGCAATTACCATCGCCTATGGTTTTGTGAATTTGTTTCGGACGTGAAAGTAGATTAATATCTGCAATAAAAATATTTTTGGTAATACCAATTCCAAATTTTTCAGAAATAGAAGTTCTCATTTCAATAGTTGCATACTTTCCGATCTTATCATTAGAAATTTGCGTATTAATTTCATCAAATGTGATTTCTTGTTCATCATTAGTTATTTTTTCATTATATAAACATAACTTTGTCAAGTTGTACTTTGTTTTCAAAATTTGACCCTTTAGATTTTTCAAAGTGCAGTTATTTGTGCTAGAAATAGAAGCTACAATGTATGGTCCAGTCCAAGGCTTTACAAGTTTACCACCTTTTCTATCATCACGTCTGCTATTTCTTAGTAACACTTTTTTATTTATGCTAATTTCATTATTTGGTGCAATTCTCTTGTCGTAATCATGTTTTTGTCTTTTTTGAGATTTTTCAATATTTTTATAAGCATCGTCAAAAATTTTATTCTTCATTTTATTTATTGCATGTAAGGTATCTGAAACTATTTTTTTGTTAGAGAAATCATCATTGCTAAGAGCGTTACTATCATTAAAGTCAATTAAATTGCAATCTATATCAATAGGAAAAACTGCTTTCCTTTGGTAAAGCAATGCAAACGGTGAAAACCCAGTAGATTTGTGCTTTCTAACTCTTAAAGAAAACAAAACACTGTCAATAATGTATGGCCATTCCAAAGCAGCCTCATCAAGCACTTTTACTAATATACGTTTAATTGTTTGATTTTGTCTCTCTACTAATCCATTAGCTTGAGGATGATATGCACTTGTAATTCTTTGAATTGTTCCTGTTTTTGAGTAAAGTTCTTTAGAAATTTCATTTACAAACTCACGACCTTGGTCATTTATTTGAATTTCAAAACAGCCATGTCGACAAATCTGTTTATACAAAAAAAAAGCCACAGCTTTAGCAGTTTTATCGGTAAGTGCTTCTGCTTCAACCCATTTACTGAAATAGTCGATTAATACAACCAGATATTTGCAACCGTTAACTTCTGGTAGCTGTGTTAAATCAATTCCTACCTGCTTCATATTGCCTTTAGGAATTGAAATATTTTGCAGCAATGGTTTCGACTGAAGTTTTCTGTTCTTTGACTTTTGGCATTGGTCACATTTGGAAACATAAGTTGTAATATCTTTTATCATTCCATACCAGAAAAATCTACTTTGAATGTGATAGGTTGTGTTATTAATACCTGTATGACCAGATAAAGCTTTAGACTCAACAGAGACATCGTTTCCTTCATGAACAAACTTTATTATGTTTTGTTGTTCATCTCTACTCCAAATAACTTTTCTCTATAAAAAAAAGAAGCTGTAAACCATCAATATAATGAGAATCAAAACTAAATTAATTTTCATTATTTATTAAATAAATTATTTGTAAATATTCGTGTTTATTTGATGACTAGATTCTAGTTGCAAAATGGCAAAACTATTAAAACATTTTGAAATAATAGCATACCTTTGCAGCTTTATTTAAATGATATAACTCATTATTATCAACTATAAATGGCTTAGTTTGTCTTCTAAAATTGGCTATATCGCCTTTATTTAAAACTTCTTTTGGATATATTTGGTATTTTAAGTAACTAAAAATGTCTGCAAATCTAGAGTGCATGTTTTATTGGGTAGGCTCTCTTGTCAAACCCTTATTCCGACGCTGTCCTTAAGGTCCGAAAATGTAAAAAAACGACTTCTTCATTTAAAAGAGAACCTACCCACCCCAAACCCTCAGTCGTTGTTTACACACTCCGCTGCATGTTCTCTCTAAAAATTAGTTCGTGTATGTGCGCACCGCAACGCAAATCCCTATGTACCCCGTTTTGCCCTTTTCCTAGAAACACGAGTTCGCGGACGCAAAGGACGCTCAACGTCGGAATAGGGGTTTGACAAGAGTGCGTTCCGTTTTATTGATATGCAATTCCGCTAATAACAACTTGAGAGTAAAAATAAAATAGTGAGAGTAAAAATCTCATATGCTTTTTTTTTACTCCGCGGTAAAAACTTCATACGATATATATATATATATATATATATATATATATATATATATATATATATATATATATATATATATATATATATATATATATATATTATTTGTTTTTGAATATTTATTAACAAATCACAATTAAAACAAATGCAAACCTTTTTAAGCTAATGTAGTATTATCAATATAGTTTTTTTAAACATTTTAATGTTTTGTATATATATTTATTACTTATTTGAAATTAAATTATTATTTTAAGACAAAGCGGACAACATTTTACTTTAAATTACCAGTAAAGAGTTTCTAGGCATATTTGCTATTTGATTAACAGCTTTTGGCTCGGCTTTTTTAGTAGGTCAGTGCGTGAGTTTTTTCATGAAATGTTATAATGAAACTAAATTCTCTTAATTAATTACAAAAGTTCATCAGAATATGACATGCTCATTGAGTTTGTAAAAATATTAAACTTCTACTGTATATACACTTTAATTTTACTCTTAATTTAATTTTGTATATAGACCTTGTGTCTATTTATATGTTTATATTAAATAGATTAATAATAAAAATAAGATAAAATTAGTATAAAAACTTTATAAAATTGACTTTATAACAACTTTCACATAAATTATAATTTACTAATAAACAGTTTAGTTAGCAAGCAACAACGAAGAAAATAAAAATAAACATTTTTTTATTTTAAGACAATATTTACCTCCCCCCCCCCCCTTCCTTCCTCCTGTAGAAGATACCAAAAATAGTAAATTAGTTACCAAAAGTGTGAATAAAAATAAAGATAGTATGCATGAAAGTTTTTTAAAAAAATTGGCAGGCGAATAGAAAATGTGTAAATTTAAGATAATATAGAGTATAAAGAATAAGGAGCATACCTTCGATGTTTTCTAACTTTTCTAACTTTAGTCAGTAAATTTAAAAACTATACATTAAGAAAGAAATTATTCTAGTTTTAAAAAAGGTCCAAATTTATACAAATTTCTTAAAAAAAGGGTACAAAAGACGTTATTTCTTCACTGGCGAAAAGCAAACTTCAAAATTTCTACTGTAATGATGGATGTTGTTTGTTAAGTATATTTTGAAATTGTTTTGCGTGTTGTAAATTAGGAAATTATAGTTACCAGCGATAATTTCACAATAGTATTGAGAGAATTCGTATTAATTACAGTTTTTATATTTTTTAACATATTTACTCTCATACAGGATGTCAACATTTAAATCATATATATATATATATATATATATATATATATATATATATATATATATATATATATATATATATATATATATATATATATATATATATATATATATATATATATATATATATATATATATATATATATATATATATATATATTACTATTGTAATACAAATTACATCAATCGATATATACGCTCTTGTTAGTTGAGCACTCTTCTCGAATTCGTACACAAGATGGAGAAAATTAATTTCAACTACTCTATCAAAAATATTCCAATTCCATCGGAAAAAGAGTTTTTAATACAGTTAATGCAGAAAACTGAGGTTCTCATAAAAAGAATGAGGTGGAAAGCTTTATTTTTCATAAACAAACTTTCTGATAACAAAGAATCGTCTCAGTTTATAAATTATGGTATAAAATCTGCAAAATGCCCGCCAACTATTAAAGAAATGTCATTATTTGAAAAAGATATTTTAAATCTAGTAAAAAGTATAAAACTTTGAAAAATCTGTAACTCATTTCAAGAAAGAATATCAAAGGATATAAAATCTTTTCGCGTATCGCCCATGGCACTAATCCAAGCTGACAAATCAACTAATATGTACAGAGTATCTAAAGATAAGTACAACCACCTTTTAATGAATGCCATAACATCTACGTATAAAAAAGCTGATCATAATCTAAACCATAAAATTAAAATAAAGAAAGTAAAGAAATTTTAACCAACCACGATGTGTTTAACAAAATTGAGTTAAATGGTACTTCTAATTGCTTCATCACTCTCAAAGACCACAGGGTAAACTTTTTAAATAACCCCACCGTTCGCCTGTTAAACCCAGAAAAAAACGAAGTAGGACGAATTTCCAAAACTGTAATCTCAAAAATCAATGCTACATTGAGAAAAAAGCTCTGCTTAAACCAATGGCAAAGCTCGCAAGATGTTTTACATTGGTTTCAAGGTATTAATTAAAAACACCTCTACGCATTTTTAATTTTCGATATAACTGACTAATACCCATTGATTAATGTAAAACTACTTTGCGACGCAATAGAGTTTGCTGGTCAGCACCTAGTTATAAATCAAGAAGATAGGAAATTTATTATTCACGCGAGAAAATCTTTAATCTTTATCAATGGTGATTCTTGGATTAAAAAAACCGAGAATTATTTAATGTAACTATGGGTGCTTATGATGGTGCAGAAGTATGCGAATTAGTGGGAATTTTTATCTTGCACCAACTATCTCAATATTACAACGGGAAGGAATTAGGTTTGTACCTTAATATTATATTACTAATTCCTTCCCGTTGTAATAATTAATATTACAACGGGAAGGAATTAGGTTTTTTAAAAATCGTAGTGGCCAACAAATGGAAAAAATAAAGAAGCATTTTGTTAAAATTTTTAAAAGCAATGGTCTCCATTTATCTATTAGCTGTAATATTAAAATTGTCAATTACCTCGACTTAACACTAAATCTTAACAACAGTACCTTCCAACCTTACTCAAAGCCCGATAACACTCTTAATTATATTCACGCCGACTCTAACCACCCTCCGTGCATATTAAAAAGTCTACCGCGAACAATTGAACTAAGATTGTCTACTGCATCTTCACCAAAAAAATTTTTGAAAAAGCTGTTTTTCCTTATCAGGATGCATTAATAAAATCGGGTTTCTCATCCAAGCTCAAATATCAGTCAGATATAATTCCCACTAAAAACAAAAATCACAAACGAAACATTATTTGGTATAATCCCCCGTATAGTAAAAATGTTGCAACAAAAATTGGTAATCTTTTGTTAAAAATAATTGATATAAGCTTTCCTGTTGGTCATTTATTACACAAGATTTTTAACAGAAACACCATTAAAATTAGCTACTCGTGTATGCCGAACGTTAAATCAGACATTAATTCGCATAATCAAAATATTTTATACAATCATGAAAAAACAACAACAAAAACTTGCAACTGCATCAATAAATCTACCTGCGTTATGAACAACCAGTGTCTAAGTAAGAACATTGTGTATCAAGCTACTGTTTCTTCCAATAAACCAGATTACACAGATAAAGTTTATATTGGTATTAGCGAGACCCCTTTCAAGTTAAGATATGCAAAGCATTTAAAATCTTTTAATTTAATTAAGTACAGCAATGATACGGAGTTATCTAAAGAAATTTGGAAACTTAAAGAAGAAAATTTTTCGTTTGTTACTAAATGGAAAATTATCAAGCGCTGCCAAACATATAATCCTTCGTCCAAAATTTGCAATCTTTGTCTTAATGAAAAGTATTTTATTTTAACCCATACAGGGGGAAACCTGTTAAACAAAAGGAACGAGTTGGTTTCAAATTGTAGGCATAAAAATAAATTCCTTCTTTCGTTTTATGAAACTGGCGATTAGCTGATTTATATAAGATTTTCTTTGACGTTTTCTTTTTTTGTCTCTATAGAGACGTCAGATGTCGCTCCACTGTATTTTGTAATTTTATTAACGGTTTGTTTGTTTTTGATATAGTACATGGCTGATGATTGCCGTATTGGCATGAAACTATTAGTCCCATGAAAAGTTGTTTTTTCTATATGTAAATAAAAATAAATAAATAAATATATATATATATATATATATATATATATATATATATATATATATATATATATATATATATATATATATATATATATATATATATATATATACCGCTCTAGTTTTTCAAATTTTAAAAATGATATATATATATATATATATATATATATATATATATATATATATATATATATATATATATATATATATATTGGCCTTCATCAAGATTAATTCCGCCGTTTCGTGAAGAGCACATGTTGTTTTGTATTTCTAGTGCCTCTCTAATTTTTCTTTCAAACTTTTTATTTTTTACTTTTAATGTTCTTGTTTTTTCCCAAATAATATTTTCTTTGGAAAAGGTTTTATGATATGCTAATGCAGATTGATTAGGTTTGTTTTCATTAATGCTCTTTTGATGTTGATGCATTCGCGTATTTACCTGCATTTTTGTTTCACCTATGTAAACTTTGGAACAGTTGCTTTTTATTATATAGGTTCCAGGGTGGCTGTTACTTGGTAGTTTTGATTTGTTTTTTGATGTTAATAAAGATCTTAAATTTGGGTTTGATTTAAATACTGCTTTGTACCCTGCTTTTCGGAATATTTTTTGAAGTTTTGGTGAAAGGCCTGATACCCATAGTAAAGACACTACAGGAAGATTATTGTATTCTGATGGAATTGTGTTTTTATTTTGTCTTTTTTGATGAAATTGGTGTGTAATATTCCTCAATAGCTTTTCATCGTACCCATTTTCAACAAACATGTCAGTTAAAAAATTTATTTCATTTTGCAAATGATGCTTACTACAGATGGAGTAAGCTCTGTGGAGAAAACCTTTAAATATAGCTGTTAAAATATTTGGATCGTGATTTGAATGCGGTTTAATTTGAATGTTAGTGATTGCCTCTTTTCGATATACTTTATACTCATATTTTCCTATTATGTTATTTGTAATGGTTATATCAAGAAAGTTAAGTGTTTTTGTCTCGTTTTCAACTTCAATTGTGTATTGTATTGCAGGATGTTGTTGATTTAAAATATCTTTGAACTGTTTTGCTTGTTCGATGTTAGGAAATCTTGCATGAATGTCGTTTTGGACGCCATTTTTAAAATTTAAAAATCAAAAGAAGCCATGCAATCGCTGATATATATATATATATATATATATATATATATATATATATATATATATATATATATATATATATATATATATATATATATATATATATATATATGTATTTTTTTATTTTGTTTTTACGGCCGTCGTGCGGAAAGAAATCGAGAGTTTTAGTAAAAAGTAATAAAGTTTTAGTAAAAAATAGTAAAAATAGGTTAAAAGATGATTTTTGAAGAAAATCAAAATTTTTATTACAACAAATGAAAAAAAAATTTAGGACTTTTAGACAAACTTTACGTTACGAACACTATAAATAATACTATATGTTAAAAATTATTCGAGCCGTTGAGCCGTTTTAGTTCATATGTTTAGTTTTAGATTTATGTTCTCTACTTGGCAAAAAATGTTCTTAATATAAAATTATTGACAGAAAATGTCCGCAGTGTTTCCACGGATTTGATAATTTTATTTTAAAGTAATAATATTTCTGATGTTCCTGATTATTACCATGATCACTGCCAACTTTTGTGTTGCTAATCATATGGTGGTATCTGTTGTTCCATATTGCACTCATGAGTGAGTGTCAACAGCAACTGTGAAGTAGGGTTTTTCTCCAATAAATTCGCTGTTTCAATCGAGAAAATCAAGTTTATCGGAGAAAAATTATTTTGGGATGTCAAGGAGTTATATACATGTTTAAAATACTCCCATATTTTAACAGAAGGAGAACTGTATGCAAAGATATGAATGTTTTCCTCAATTTTACCACAAGTTTTGGACTTGTTATTTTCAACGATCTGTTGCCTTGTACTTTTGGCTAGCAAGAAGTTAGACTGTTGTGTAAAAAACGATCTCTTGCCTTGTACTTTTGGCTAGCAAGAAGTTAGACTGTTGTGTAAAAAACGAAAGAGGATATTTTGTGTCAATCCGCATGCGTGGGAGGTAAATTTTTCTTTCCAAATTTGGGTTAACATTGTTGTTTTTGTTGAACCGTTCTAAAAAGGTTCTGCTGGCACGACTGTCTTTTTTTTGTCACTTTTAAGTAAAAATTTTTTGTTGATTTTTTGCCTAATATTTCAATTGTTGTTTTGTAGTACTAAAACGTTTTGTTGTCCCAGTGTTTTGGAAAATTGTTCTGTCTTAAAAGTTCCAGTTTTGGTTTTGGTTCGTAAATTTTATAAAAGAAATTGTTAACCAATACTTAGAAAATTAGTAGTAATCGTGTGTTTTTTCCTCTCCGCATTCTTTCAGTTGAAAGACTGTTTTAAGGCGAAGTGCAAGACTTTACTCTTTTTACTCTAAATTCCGAGACCCCCGCTTTTGACGGGTAAGAAATGTGTCTCCCTCTTGACTGGATTGATATTGGTTTTTTGCCACAGATTTTTGAAAATGGCTCTGTGCAAACGTTCTATTACCCAATCAGGGACGGGACATATACCACACTTTTGACATTGCTAGCGTATTTATCAACATAGTCTTTACCCTAAGTGAAAAGTACTAATCCCAGAAACTTGAGTTAAATTGACACCGTTAAAAACATTAAATTTAAACATTAAAATTAAATTTACTGTTAAAAACGTTTCAACGAAGAAAGTTACGTATTTTATTTGAGGTATTGCGGTTTATTCTTCTCCGGCGAGTTGCCATATGGAGGCCACATACCAAGGCCAGCAAAGACGAGTTCAGCTCATTAAAGAGCATCATAACCCGCTTCAACGGCCCAAAAATAAGTGAGTTTAAGAGAAACGAAAAATAGTAGAGTAAAAGTTAGAAATCGAGTTTCAAAGATAGCATATTGAAAGCAGAAAAATATTACATTGTATGTTAGAATATGCAATTATAGATTAATTGGTTACAACAAATTAATACATTTCAAGATACGAATTATATTTAAGCAGTACACTCAAAACGAAACATTCAAAGTAGCAACACGATGACCTTAATAATTAGTAATATTATTGCTAGCGATTTTTTATTAAAAAATTCAATAAAATTACTTTTTTAATGGTTTTTATTATGATTTATTTTGTAATAACTTACCTCTGATAACAATCTATTTGACTTATATCTAGATACAACATAAAAACAAAGAAAATTTTAGGCTACTGCTTGTTTATATTTGATATAACAAAAGTTCAAGTTAACCGGTGTTTGACATACCAAGAATTGTATTTTAAATCAAGTTGTCAATTTAAAAATACCATGTATTGTTTATAATGGAATTTTTTTTGTGAAGTGCCTATACACAAAAAACGTTTACTACACACAATACATAAAATCCAATACTTATTTTATATAATATAATACATTGTTTATTCCTAAAAATGAATATATTATATAATGACATCAAATTTTTATATACATATTTAATATAATATATACTTAATAATTATTAATTTTTATTGAAATATATTTTCTTTAATTGATTAAAATACATTCTTATATATTTTTAATTTTAGCTTTCTGACCAAAGAATATATAAACCAAGTATAAACATGTTTTGCAAATAACCTCAAAACTATATACAATTACGATTTTTATTGTATCTTCAAGCAGCACATGGTATGTTTTGTCTTAAAAACGCTAAATTACTTTTCATTGATTGAAAACTTTGGACAGCATCTTTGTACGGCTGATCACCTTGTAAAAGATCTTGAACAACCTAAAAATTTAAAATACAACATTAAATATTTAAAATGAGCCAAAACCGAACATCTAGTTTTTTTTTCGGGATTAAAACCTGTAAAGACTCATGTTTTTCACGATCCAGGCGTAAAACAAAAACAGGTGTATATTACGGGCTATTTTACTCAAGTTTAACACGTGTTTTTTGAGGTTTTAAAGTCAATTTTAAACGTCGCATGCTTTTACCAGTGGTTTCACATTCCTTATGAAGATTCATTATAATATAATACTACGTTGCCGTAACGGTGAAGCCATAAATATTTTAAGTGGTGTTTATGGTAAGTACTAATTGTTAATTTCACGGAATGAAAACCATTATTAGCACGCGTTATTCTTTATGCTTTAAAAGGTTTTAAGAAAAACCATGCGCAAACTTTTTTTTTTTAGTTGCGCCGGCTAGGAAAATTACAAAATCGATATAAGGTATTTGGGTGGTTGATTTTTTCTATCGTTTCTAGCCTTTAGCCATGGTAATTTATAAAAAATCGTTGTTTGCAACAAATATAAAAATAGAAAGGTTTCCTGAGTTTACAAATTTAGGAGTTTACAATAACTAAACAAGGAAGCTCAACTTGTTCATACTCTCGAGTGTCGAATACAACGGGGGGTGGGAATAAACGGGTGGGTGGGAATTTTAGTCAAAATCTTAAACGGGGAGGGGGGGGGGGGTTAATAAAGGAGGTTAAATTGTCGACCTATTAAATCGAGATTTAATAGGTCGACAATTTGTAAAACCTGTTTACACTGAAAGTTTTTGTTTTTATCGGTGACTGAAAATTGTTTTCAAATTTTTAAGGCCGATTTTCACTGAATTTTTTTTTTTACTTTTGAGATATAATTTTGTTGACAAGTAAAAATTAATAAACGAGCGGGTCTTAATAAGCTTAGGGTGGGTGGGAAAAGTATTCAAAAATTATTAAACGAGGGGGGGGGGGGACGTTTATTAGGAACTCGAGAGTATTTAGCTTCAATATATAATTTATAATTAACAAAAGAAAATTTGTCAAGCTGTAAATAAAACTTTTAAAAGACATTTTCCATTATGTGTTAATAGTTTAAAAAGAAAAAGTAAAAAAAGAAAAGTTCATTTTAAAAATGTAGATTTAAATAAAAAATTTCAAAAAAATAAACAACAAAAAAACAACAGATATTGTCATATAACACGTAATAACTTGAAATTATTATATCATCATAACTTGAGATAAATACTATACTCCACTGATGATTACAAAAAAGAATGGAGCAAAGTTTTACAAATTAATACTAAAGACAGAAGTATTAATGAAAGAAGTATTGATGAAAGCCTAAAGACTTACATTTAAAAAAAGTTCAGTTTATTTGCGTTAAATAAACTGCAAATTTTATTCAAATATATTATTTTAATTATTAGTTTATTCTGTAATAAACTGAAAATGAAATTTAAAATACACTTGCCTTTCAAAAAAAATGTAATTTAAAATACACTTGCCTTTCGAAAAAAATGAAATTTAAAATACACTTTCATATTTTTAAAATGCCTTTCGAAAAAATTATTCTTTAATACATTAAATGCTATTTAACCTAATTTCAAATTCGGTTATATATATGGGATGACCAGGTATCACAGACAAACATGTATGGTATGACCAGGTATCAAAGAAAAATGATTTCTTATGTATTCTGCAAATTTACATATTATTGTTAATTTACATCATGCATGCTTAAGAAATTTGAATAGTTTGATAGTTACTTTTCATCTTTACAACAAACAGAACATATCAAATCTATTTCATGTTGATTTTCCAAACAATGATATTCACACAAAACATATCAAATCTATTTCATGTTGATTTTCCAAACAATGATATTCACACCAAACAGAGCATTTCCAATCTATTTAATGAGAATTAGTTATTACTAACAATCATAATTCCGCCAAACATATTCAATCTATTTCACGAATGTTATTACAAATAATGATAATTGTAAATCATGAATATTAAAAAACTAGATATGTCATGATTAGTGATTTTACAAAATTCCCTAAAACAAAGTATTCGCCAAGGCTCTTTGCCGAAGCACGGAGAATTTAAAAACACTTAGTATATTATGTAAAAAACAGGTTCCAACCTGCATTGGTGAAGTGCGTAATTAACCCACGAGTGTATTTGGCTATTATAATTAATTACACATTATAAGTAACACATTAGTTACTTATATTGTTAATTTCGTACAGACATTATTTATTGATTGTTACATCAACAAATTGTGGTACGTTTTGTGTGTACATTCTGAATATCACTGTTTATTTGCAAATAACTTTATAAAATGGCATAATTTAATAAAAATCACCTATTTGGAAATAGTATAAAATACATAGTGAAGACAATAAACTGGGAATTTGTTTACTGCGTTACATCAAGATCTCAAGTGGTGGAGAACGAAAAAAGCAAGTAAGCAATATAATTGAGTAAAACTGTTTATTTATTTTAATTATTTACCAAGCTTCTTTTGTTATTTATTTTATGTGTACTTGCACAGTATATACTTTATTTAGATTTATAATAAAAACTTAAGAATAAAAAAAGATCTATTTTAAATACCCTTACAACATTGTTTTTTTATTATCTTATTTACCTAATCTTTAAGTCAGAAGAGTAAGAGATGAAAAAAGTTAGAACTTATTACTCGATTGATAAGTTTAAAATTTTTTTCTTGTTTTTTTTTGTGTGTTGAGTTATTATTTGTTTTTTTGTTCCCAGCAAATTTTTTTTTGGAAAAACCGCCTTCATAACAAACATTTTGAGCAGTATGCTATGTTAACTAGAGCCAAAGCTCTCATTAGAGCAAAAATGAGGAAAAAAAAGGTACTGTAATTTCTAACAATTTAAAGATACCAGCAGTACCATGTATGTCAAAAAGATGTGGATCTATCACCCATACAGTACAACAAAAATAGTTTTTTAAGTACCTGATACCTCTAGTGGATCAAATAGTGTATCAGTTGACTAGTTTTGAATTTGACATTTTTTACATTCACTATATTTAACACATGACACAGTAATCTTGGTGTACAAAATTAGTTCTACAAAATGACACAGTAATCTTGGTGTAGTAATTCTACAAAATTAAATAGCATAATTGAAAGATTGAGAATTTAAAAAAAAAAAATTTAAAAAGAAGTCAAAGCAAAAAAGTGTATGAAATGCAGAATATGGTTTTGTCAAATATTTTAGTCAAAGGGGCTGAAGCTGTCAAGAGGCTGTTAAAGCACATTATAAACATTTGTTCAATGTTCAGATCCAGGATTGAGGCTGTGATTGAGGTTATATATTGGTAAAATATTGACTATTCTAAGCACATATATTTAAAAGACTTAATAATAAAGCATTTTCTATTTGTGTGTTTCCTTTTTATCCACGCACAAAAGCATTTAGTATAAAACTATTAAAATCATCTCTCCATTATGATGCAATATTGTTCATTATGATGCAACATTGTTCATATGCTAGAATACATTTTTGAATATTGAATATATTGTTATTTTAGTAAAAAACTACGAAGTGGAGTTTGAAGGCTCAAAGATTTTTTATCTTAGCCAATTTGTTTTTTTTTTCTCTAGTCTTGATTTTATGCAAGTTATTAAGCTCCTTTAAAAAAAGAAACAAGTACGAATATATAATGCTTCAATTGTTATATAATATGAATACAAATATATAATGTTAAAAGATGGTCGAGTGGTAGATTGAGAAGCATACAGTCTGTTAAGCATGTTGTAAAGCTTGTCTTGAAGTTTCTAAAAAAGTCTATTTACTAAACAATAGACATCACTTAACCTTAAGAAAATCAAAAAATTTAATTTTTTGATTTTTTTTAGGTTTTTCTATGTGGGATTAAAGTTTTCTTCAAAAACTGTTATGTTTTATAAACATTTCTTATTTGTTTTAGAGATTTAGTACCCTTTCATTTAGTATACAGCTCGTATTGTATATATAGTATCCATTTAATTTATATAGTTAAATATTTTTTGCGGTTTTGTTTTCTTTTTGGAAATTCCCTCACACACATCACATTTCTTATTATTAATTATTACAAAATCTATTTGTGTCAAATTAATACAATTTTATGTAAATGCAATATAAATATATTATGTAAATGCAACATTTAATTTCATTAAAATACTTTTTTGAACAAATAAGAAAATTTTGATTAAGATGTAAGTAAATTTTCTTAACAAATAAGATTTTCTAGCAAATAAATTTTCCAACTATTTAAAGGAACAGCAAGTGTAACTTTTGAGCTCCTTTTACAATGAGAGCAAAAAAAAACATATTAGGTTTAGTAAGAATAGCTTAGCAAAAGAAATATTAAGTTTAGTAAGAATATCTTAGTAAAAGACATATTAGGTTTAGTAAGAATATCTTAGTAAAAGATATTAGGTTTAGTAAGAATATCTTAGTAAAAGATATTTTTTTAAATTAGTTACATCAGCTAAAAAAATTTAGCACTTGGGAAATCTTAAAAAAAAGAAAGTTTTAAAAAAATAAAAGAAAACAGACCAAAGAGTCTAATAGGTTTTACAGAGTGACATCTGGAAATTTTTTAAATACCTTTATAGTGACATAAAACAATGTCTTCATTAAAATTTCACTAATTAGATTAATATTACTTGTGCAGTAAACATGACAGTCCTTCTCTATCCAATGCTACCAAGCTCTACATCCAATGCTACGGCTGATTTTATGCAAGCTTCTTAAAATACTGTTGCTGCTTCAAGCTCATCTGATGTTGAAAAGATTTTTTATTTTATTTTATACTTCCACTAACAAAAGCATAGTATTCAAATTTTTTTTGTTTAATGATACTTTTAGTTAAATACAAAAAAGCATAAAACTGAATAACAATAAACGAAATGTTTATCTAGAGATTTAGTTTGAAAGTGAGTGAAAAAAAGTTTTAGATAAAAAAAGTTTGTTAGGTTAAAAATGTGCAAAGTTTTTTAGGTTAAAAATATGCAAAGTTTGTTAGGTTAAAAAAGGAAAAAACCACCTAAACAAGATGTTATTCACAAACAATGGTAGCAATAACAAAATGATTATGTTAATTATAGCATTAAAGGCCTGACACTCAACAGTTTTTTCTGTGCAGTAGCTTTGTTAACCAAGGTTTGTTTTTTTTTTTTTTTTTTAATTCACCTCCTCAATGCTGAGAAGACCACTACAGACGAGGAGGCTACTTAATAGTGGTTATAACCCTCTCTCAACTCTATAACTCCAAAACACGAACCTTGATGAACAAGGCCACTGCGCGGAGAAAAAAGTTGAGTGCGGTACTACCAGGGATGTGGTGGGGATCGAACTCGGAACCTCTCACTTATGAAGCAAGTGTTTTACCACTACACCACTACCGCATCATTTTGGAGCTATGGATTATAGAAAAGCTAGTAATAACAATATAATAATAATAGTAATTTAAAAAAATTCTAATTTTAAAAATCTAGCCTCATGAATATATATTTGTAATGTATATAGAAATATATATATATATATATATATATATATATATATATATATATATATATATATATATATATATATATATATATATATATAGAAAATATATGCAAAAAATATAGAAAATAGAATTATTAGATTTTCTATTCAGGACATTTGATAATATTGTAAAAAACTGTCAAATATATTTTGACATTAAAAAAACACTGTGAGAAGTTAAGTTCCTCTATCTAAATGGGAAGTCAATAAAACAGATTTTTTAGAAGAGTGGGTATAAGTAATATTTAATAGAAAATTAAATAATAAAAATAATCTGTTTTTATTATGTTTAATTTTTATTAGAGTGTTAGATAAAACAGAAATAATGAAAATAAATTAAACGATAACCTTAAACTTAAAGTGTTAGTTTAAATATTTTTTCTTAATTCTTCAAATTCATTTCTTAAAATTCTTTAAATCTCTGCATATTCTGGAAGAATACTTGATTCTGACACAAACAGATATTGTTTAGAGATGCTTTTAATCAAAAATTATATATGTTTGAAGATGTTTACAAGAAACAGTTCATCAAAAGTGGCACTAACATCACCATTATATATTAAATCCACATTATATATTGCTACAATATACCTTCTATAAAGTATGCAAAATGCATACTGTTTTTAAATAAAAGCTGCTTTACAAATTTACAGTGTTGAAACTGAGGACAAATAAAGTTCAAAAATTCAGACCCACTTAGCTTAAATTAAAGTTTATCTATAGATACCATCAAAAATTTCTGGGGGTCTGATCAAAGTTTTGTTTGTTTTTTGGTTATTCTTGAGTGAAAATAGGAATTCAAACTCTCTGGTATACAGTGAAAATATTAAATACATTTCAAAAATAATAAAATATTTTTAACACTTGAATATACTATTAAAAAAAAAGTAAATAAAAAAAATAGTAATAACTCAATTGAACTTTACCTTAAAAGATGCATTTAAGTTTGACCTGTATGCTTTTGTTTTGCTTGGAAGTAAAGATGCAGTTTCTGTGGAATATTTAAGTTTAGACAAAAATTTTTTAACAGTCAGACCGTTTCTACTAATTTTTTTAGACATCATGTCTCTTTCTCTCTTGATGAGTCTCTTTCCAATAAGTTCAAAGTCTTCGTCTAACTTTTTAATTCGCATCATATGAGCTTTGTAAAAAAATAAAAAATAAAAATATTATTAAATTAAAATAAAATCAACAATCGAAAACAAATAAACAAAAAATTTACCATGAGTAAGACTATGAGCCAAGAAAACGAACTCTTGACGTTGTTTCTCATTACATTTAGCACGTTTACCTAATTAATAATAATATAGAATAAAATTTCTCTAACGTGTTTTAACTATATTTTATTAGCTCTAAAAAAATTAATTTTTTAATATAATTTATATAAAAAAGATTTCTTCAAAAAAAAAAAAAACATACATTTTTCAATTGCTGCTTTCTCCAAGTTATTAAACATATGATTAGATTCAAAGCATTGCTTTTTATGCATACTCTTTTGATTTTCTAAAAATGCAAGCATTTTATTCAAGCGATCTGATATCTTGCCATAACTTCTGACTAATCCTTGTGCAAGCTTGCATTTATTTTTCTCATTTACTAATTGTTGTGTCAATTCGTTCATTCCTATATAGTAAAAGAAGTAAAACAAGCTTATGAATAAAGGTTGAAATAAAGAAATAAAAATTACATTTTAAAAACATAAATAAATTTAATTCTATTTTTAGCAATGCATAAAATAAAATAGATTAAATATTATACCCCACATATACTATTTGCAGACTTGTTAAAAAACATTTTTATTACAAAAAGAGTTATCTATCTCTAGTACCATTTTTGTTATACTAAATTTGATATTTTTTGAATTATCGAATTTTTTTCAATAATATTGCTTATGTGACATTTAAAAAGCATCATATTTAAATTATTTAACAACAGTAATAAAAAAACATTGTTAAATAAGTTTTATTTTTTACAAAATTTGTTTAATTTTTGCTAAAAATTATATTTTTAAGGTAATTTTTTACTTCTCAAAACAAGTTTGAGAAAAAAATATTTGTGTTTTTGGTTGAGAATTTTTATGAAATTGGTTTAATTTCATTTAACCTAAGAAAAAACTTGGTAAACAAAAAAACAGTATATATATTTTTTTTTTGGTATTCTTCAAACCATTTTGAAGCATGAACTTTCAAAAGTATATATCTAAATTGCTGACTATAAGTTAAAATTAAAAAAAATCAATTCAAAAACAAACTTGATAAATCAGATTATTACAAAATTATTTATTAAATAACACTTAATAAAAATTATATTCAATAAAAAGTAAACAATGCTATTATAAAAACATTTAAAGCTGTTATAGCACAACATCTTCTGTTATTGTGCTCTGCAATTAATGTTTTAATCAGTTGTCACAATTTATATTATTACTATTATCATTATTATTAATAATAATAATGTATGAAACGTTTCCTTTTTAGGTTTTGCAGAAGCAAATGAACAAATACATCAAAACTGGTCCAAAAATATCCAAAAACGACAAACTTCCAAACATGCAAAATTAAAATCAAACAACCAAAAACAAAATCAAATTAAAATAAAATCAACCTCATTTTTTATAACAAAAACTTAAAAAATGTCTAAAAAACGAAACAATGAGAAATATTTCATCAATAAAATAATAAAACAAAAACTAAACTAAAAGAAATAAACTAAAAACTAAAAAGAAAGAAACTTAAAACTTGATACAATTATCGATTTTTAAATTTAAATGAACAATTTTAATTTTAAATAAAGTTAACAATTTCTCAAAAAATTATCAGTAACTTAATTTTTAAATTTAACAACTATTAAACACAATTTTGAGAATTATTTTAGAATTAATAAGTAATATTAAATTTTATGTTAATAGGTTATTTTAACATTAAAAACTAAAACAAAAAGTCTCTAATTTTGCTTGCAGAAAAAAAAAAAAAAAAAAAAGAAGCTTTTAACATAAGAAACTGTTAACTTGTTAAATTAAGTAAATGAACAAATATAATTAATATAAATTAGGCGAATAAAAAAGTATAATTAATATAAATTAAACGAATGAACAAATATAATTAATACAAACTAAGCGAATGAACAAATATAATTAATATAAATTAAGTGAATGAACAAATATAATTAATACAAATTAAGCAAATGAACAAATATAATTAATATAAATTAAGTGAATGAACAAATATAATTAATATAAATTAAGTAAATGAACAAACATAATTAATGTAAATTGAACTGTTAATAAGTTCAAAAGCATTTTGAGATTCTAAAGAATAAAGTTCATCATAAAGATCTTTTTTACTGAGTTCTTTTTTTAATTTATCTCAAATTTAAGTCAAATTTTTTTCCTACATTTTGAATTGATTTTAGCAGATTAAACTTTAACTTAAAAAATGCCTTTTTCATAGTAAAAAATGTTAATGTAAATAATTTTCATTATCAATAAGAACCCAAATATAAAATTTGATTCTGATTCAATATATAGAAAATGTTAAATTGATTTTAATTCAAGACAAGCATTCATTAAAATTTTTTAAACCATTTCAATTAACCATATTGACTTGAAGTAATTGGCAGATCTTGTAATTATGGTTTGAGAGTAAAGTTTTTAAACTAAAAGAATTTTTACCCCCATTTTTAAGTACTTTTATTCTCTACATTTTTTGAGTAAAAAACTCACCAAATGATTCTTCTTCAGCAAAATTATTCTGGAGGGTATAGTCAGGATTTATATCCAAAGCTTCAAGAACATCTCTATCAGTTAGTGAAACAGAATGAAATTCACTGTAAATCTGATGTTTTATTTCTTCCATGGTAATATTGTGATATATATTATTCTAAATAAGAGCAGAAACATCACAAAAAAATTTTATACTTTAAAAACACTAGTGCTAATTATAATAACTATGTACCAATAAAATTACTCAAGAAAATAGATAATGATAAGCTTCATATTAAGAATCAATTGGTTTTATGGACAACTTAGTAGAGAAAATGAAATTTTTATTATGGTTAAAACTAATTTTTTTTGCTGATTAATAAAATATTTAAAAGCATACTGGTATACAGAATCAAAATAAAATACTGTAGTAATAAATAAATAAAAACTAGGAAAATATCGTTTAAAGCTGTTAATTAAGAATTTTAAAAAAGTATTTCTGTTTTTGTTATAAAGTTAGCAAATCTAGGTATTAGTGATGTTAGATTAACCTGTTAAAAATCAGCAAATAAAACCTGACATCTGATAATCATCAATATATATATATATATATATATATATATATATATATATATATATATATATATATATATATATATATATATATATATATATATATATATATATATATATATATATATATATATATATACAGTAACCTTTTTGATCATCTTCTTAGTAAAACTGCCACCATTATCAACACTGTCATCATTAACATCAACATCAGTGTCATCATCATCATCATCATCATTATTGTCATCATCATTATCAGTAGCGACTTCTTCTTCTAACTTTTTAACTTCTTTTTCGTTTTCAAGTGTTTCTTTATTTAACTGTAACATAAGTTATCTTATTACTCATGTAAGTTTATAAAATTTTAATAAAAAACACATATAACATAAAATACTTTTCATATATAAAGACATTTAAAAAGTAATAAAAAAAAACTTTAATAGGAAATCAATGTTTTGATAATATTCAAAATATTTCATAAGTTAACAGTGCTACAAAAAAATAGGTTTTCAAGTTGTCTCTTTTTTGCTAAAAAAAATCTTATTATACTAGGCAATCAGAGATACCTACTGCAGTAGAGTATAAGATTTATTTTACCTGTATAATCTAACTTTGCTCTTTTAGTTGATTTGCATGCATGATCACAATATTCTAACCAATTTATCTCCATGGTAACATGCTACTAATTTTCATAATGATTACTACTCAAATTAAACTATGTCATTATGATTATTTAAAAACAAAACATTACCGAAGAAACAATAGTTTTAGTTTGTTCATCAAAATAATGTTACAAGCAATATAAACCTCTTACTTCTTTTTCATCTTCATCTACTTGAAATAATTTTGCTTTTGTCTCTTTAATTTTTTCACCAATTGCTCGTATTCCAGGATAAATTTTATCTGTGATTGCTTTACCAATGGATTTCATGAAACCCATTTCAAAGCATGTTTCTGCTTCAAAAACTTTGTTTTGGTTTCCCATAACAGTTACATTCAATTTGACAGCAAAACAAGCCTTTGATGCCAACTCAAGAGATGTGTCGAAGCAAGCATGATGAATTTGGATAATATTTTTCTTAAGGTATTCAGAAGCATCTTTAACAGCTTTTAATCCAGCTTGAGCATAACTAGAAACACTATTACTGATAGCTTCTGTTTTATCTATGATTGTCTTTGATTTTTTAACTAGAGCTTCTGCTGCATTTAAAATACTCATAACCAACTTGTATCTAACTTCACGTATCTGAAGAAAAAATAAAATTTTAAACTAATTAAATTGAAAAAAAATTAATATTATATAACATGTAAATTGGTTCAAAGGTCTTTTGTAACTGTAGAGATTATAATTTTTGGAGATAAAAATAAATAAATACCTCTTGCTTTGCTTTCTTTGCTACTATTTTAATAGATGCATACTTTTTAGCCATCACACACTTAGCTAAGCATTTTTTGTTTGCATAAAACTTTCCAACTTAAAAAAATTAATGTAGTATATATATATATATATATATATATATATATATATATATATATATATATATATATATATATATATATATATATATATATATATATATATATATATATATATATATATATATATATATATATAAATATATATATATACATGTTAATAAATGTTCCTGGTTTATTAACATCTATATATATATATATATATATATATATATAGAAGTTAATAAACCAGGAGTACTTCTGCAATGCCAGAAACATTGAAAAATCACTACTTACATGACTCAAAAAAAAAAAAACAAAAAAAAAAAAAATAAAAGAAAAGTTTGCTGCCCCATACAAATTTTCAGTCAATATAGCAGCACTCCTATGCGGCAGCAGGTCATAGGATAATTTATATATGTACTCTGACACTTTCTGGGTAAGTTTTTTTTTGTTTGTGTAGTATCCGGATTTTCTAGGCATGTTGTTCTTGGTAAAACAAAAGCATTTTTTGTCATCAATGACCAGAAGTGTTTTGTGTTATAGAGATGGTTAACCAGTTTCCTGCTTTTTTTTTATTTTAATTGTTGTTCTATAGTACATTTTGGAGTCTTTTTATGTTTCCGATATTTAATATTTAAATTTTTTTAACTGAAGACAAATTGTTGATTGATTTACGCCGAATTTAAAAGCTATTTTTCTCTGACTGACCCCTTTTCAATTGTTGACAAGTCTTGTTAATTTGGCTTTTTTTGCTCTAGTCTAGGATGTTGGACGACAAGGGTAGTTTCTATCAGAAAAGGATTGAACAGAATCAAGTCTTTTTAGGTTATCATATATTGTACATCAAGCAAATCCTTCCTTTTCAAGATGATTTACAATTTCCTTTTTTTTTTTATATTAGCTTTATTTACAAAAAAATTTTGAGTCACTTTTGAAAAGATTCTTGTTCAGCATTTAACATCATTTTAAATAGTTTTTCAAATAGTGTTTCAAATAATAAAGTTTATATTTTATAGAACGTTTATGCCTACGCATAAAACCACAAAAACAAATTATTATGCTTATATAATTAAATTCATAATCCAAAGTCCCATAACTTCCGCATCACCAATTATATATACATATTAGGGTGCATCACCAAATTTTTTTTTAGATTTTTGAGTCTGGTATATAGTTCTGTTCTATTAGTGGAAAGATACACTGTGGTAAAAAAGAATTAAAATTGCTTAATATATAGAGGTCCCACCAGCCCGCACAAGTTTCACATATGTTAATTAAAATTAAGCTCCGCATAAATTTTTTCCATTGGATCTTTGACATTATTCATAGTCTTTGGTAGCCATGTTTAATTTTTTCAAGATTGTTATATGATCTTTGTCTGCCATTCAGAAGTTATATAAATAATTCAGAAGTTATATAAATAATCATGATTTATTAACTCATCTTAACAGATTGGTAAATATACAGTATTATTCACACTGTCAATTTACACTGTTTGTAACTTTTATAAAAAAATTAAGAAACTGAAATTGCTTATGTGTACTGTGTATAGTGCTTAAAAGATTATCAGTTTATTCAGCTAATATATAGAATTATAAATGTGGCACATAGGATAGTATAGCATGTTATAGAATAAAGCATAGCTAATGTCAGCAATATAATTAATTTCTAAATTTTATTTAAAATATAAATGTTAAAGTTTTTTTTTTTTTTTTATCCTCTAGCATTTCGTTTACCCGGAGGAGATTTTTAATAAAATCTGACGTGTTTTCAAAGTCGAGTCTACTAGCCTAGGTGATGTGATGTTGAAGTAGTTTGAAATCATTTTGAATCCAGAAGAGTACAGTGTTTTTTGCAAGCTTTTCTCTTTTTTTCAGAACCATCACCTAGTAAAACTATATCTGTTGTGCCAAGTCCTCAAAACACAACTCCTTTCTCAGCTTCCAAAAAAAAGCCACAGACTCGTCGAGCTACAGAGTTGTTTGGGATCAGCCCTGCTATATGCGCAGATGATGGAACAATCACAGGTATTCGGCTGCCAACTTGCTTACAAGTTTTTAGAAGCATGATGTAACACTGCAATGTAGCAGTAAACAGTCAACGTCCAGGATCAACTGGTGCACCATCAAGATTTACAATAGCAAAAATAGTGCTGAAAGAAATTGCATCGCTGTATGGAAAAGCCAACACA
>NC_061166.1:21649688-21667188 GCF_022113875.1 Hydra vulgaris
ATATACATATATGTGTGTGGATATATATATATATATATATATATATATATATATATACATATATGTGTGTGGATATATATATATATATATATATATATATATATATATATACATATATGTGTGTGGATATATATATATATATATATATATATATATATATATATATATATATATATATATATATATATATATATTTATATATAACAATTACAGTCTTGAAGCCTTCTTTACTATTTTTTAGTGCACTTTTTTGTGTTTCTTGGCTCATTAGATAACGCTTCTCCTTTACGGCATTTGTAAGTAATAGTTTTTTAGAATGTTTTCTGGCAAACTTTTTACAGCTACCAGCCTCCTTCTCACAGGACTTGAGCAGACATGGATGTCATGTGTGGCTAAAACATTCATTAGTTGGTCACTTATTTACTTTTTGATACTCTCCAGTATCAGATATAGGTCATCTCTCACAGATGTCTTTTATTTTTGACCACATTTTTCTTGCCTTAATGGTGATAAGGTGCCTGTTGCAAAGTAATGCTTTTTGACCCAGCTAATTGGTGATTGGTTAACTGAACATAATTAGGCTATTGAGATTTATTAGAATACTGAAGTAAAGCTAATATTTTAGATCTTTTTTTTTTGGTGTAATGTTCATCTTTGTTTATTTACTTTTTTAAGTTTACTTATCTTTTAATCACACTTAAATTAAAGAAAACATAGAGTAAAACAGTAAATAACAAAAAAAAATTTGATGCAATTAATATGCACAATACAGTGTGTGTGTGTGGTGTGTGTGTGTGGTGTGTGTGTGTGGTGTGTGTGTGTGTGTGTCTATTTATATATATATATATATATATATATATATATATATATATATATATATATATATATATATATATATATATATATATATATATATATATATATATATATATATATATATATATATATATATATATGGACATATATATGTCCATGTTCTAATGTAATATCTAAATTTAACAGTATCTTAAGATCTTACCATTATTACATTTTTCTGTACAATCAGTCTCAATTTTTTGTTCATACTTTTTTATCTTAGTAGCAGTAATAGTCATCTTCTCAAGAAGTTTTTCCATTGTTTTTTTTAAAGATTCCATTGTTGAAACAATTTTGTTATACCATGTGGCTAAACAAAAAAATACAATAATTTTTATATCAGATCCTAAATATTGTCACCTCAAATCAAGAATGCACCATCATTGTTTTATGTATTCATGTTATTATAAAAATAAGGGTTTAATAATAATACTTATATTTATAGTAATTATATTATTAAAAATGTGACTTTCAAAATGTTTTTTCATATTTTCCACTGAGCAAAAAACTAATATGATGGGTTCTTGCTTTAAGGTGCCTATGTCTAAATTCTTTTAAAAAAAGGCTCACTAATGGCTGTAAAAAAAGTCAAAAATCTTGTGTTATTCAAGATTTTTTTTATATATGCTTCTGAGCTTTTTTTTATATATAACCCAAAAACTTGTTTTATTGTTGTTTTTAGCTTTAACCATTTGCAACTTGGAGCAAACCTTCTAAATTAAATAAAAAGTACTGCTACATTATTAAGCAAACTCAATGGTAACCCAATTGTAGATGCAATTGTAGATGCTCTTTAAGAACAAATTATAAAAAAATTAGCAAAATTACTGATTATTTTACTAATAATTATATATTTTATATATAATAATTACTATTAATTATACTGATTATTTTACAAACAAACAAATACTACTTGCTGCTGAAGTCAAACTAAAAATGATAAAAGAAAAGAAAATAGTGAAATTGTTCATAATACTTTTGTAAAAAAATAGTAAACCAATAACAATAAAGCATTAGCACTAGCATAGAGCTGCAATTTAGCTAATATTCCATTATGAAATCTTGTAAACGTTGTAACATGTGTATGTTATAGATTAGTGAACAGAGAAAAAAAAAACTTTCTAGAAGTTTGATAAAACAATGTTGTATTGCAAGAATTGATTTCAACAGGATCTCACTGGATGTTTGCACATCTCACTGGATGTTTGCACATAATTTAGAATAAAGCTTTGATTTATTCTAAATTATATACAATTGTGTTATAAATTTTTTAATAAATTTTTAAAAATAAACTTTTGTTCAATAAATTGATAAACAAAACATAGCCTTGACTAAGAACACTTACTATATATTTTGATACAGTTCAAACTAAAAACACGTAGGACTGTTAGGAAACAAGTTATAAAAAATGTGCAAAAAAACAACTAAATGATAAAAATATAAGTTTTATAAGAAGCACTGATGTTAGTACACATGGCAAATATAGTGTATACAGTATAAATAAAAAATATACATAATTACTATTCAAAATTAGTAACCGAATAAAAAAAAAATCACCTTTAAAAGAACACAGATTTTGTATTAGTTTGCCAAAAACATTGCAAAATTTAGTGAATAATAATAGTACAAACGTGAATTTTTGAAAACTTCTGAAAATATTGCACACTACTTAATTTTACAGTTAATAAAATATATAGAAGAAAATTAAAAGCCAAAAAATGATTGACAGAAGATTTAAAAAAAGTGTAAACTAGAGATAAATATGGTAATATAAATTAAATCAGGAAAATATGAAAACAGGAAAGGATTCCAAAATCCAATGTTCTAGAAAAAAAACTAAATAAAAGAGCTTTTAAGCATGAAGAAACAGCTACAATGAAAGAATGCAACACAAGACTGTTTTGACAAATGAACAAGAAACATTCAATTTAGCAGTCATGCAAGCATGGTACCCACACCTAAAGAAAGTTAATGTGCTCAAGAATGTTAAACGCCAAGTGTCTAAATAGTACTTAAAATCAGAGAAAAGAATTCAATTATTTGGCATAGTATCCTGAAAGAAAGACATTACCACAGAGACCTAATACAGTTGATCTCTCTGATTCTATTATAAATAGTAAAATTGATATCAATGATTTACAAACCTGTATTTTTATTTATTATTATTGTGTTTAACAAGTATGGAATGCCAAAGTAGAGTAAAATACATTTAATTTCTCTCTAATTTTTGGAACAACTATAACTTTAATTATACTCAAAAACTCTATCCAAAAATAGGGCAACATTTTCCCTCTAATGCCATTATTGTTACTAATTAAGAAAGAATTCATTAACATAGACAAAAATTAAAACGAATTTAAATTTATAAATGTTTTACCACGTTCATTAACACTTGTTTGAGTAACTGATACAATATCTTTTGTTTGCTCAACAGCATCTTGTACAACAGTGTTAGCTTCATTGGTTGCTTCATTTAAGTCAGCTGATAAACATGCTGCAACCTAAACATTTTGAAATTAATTTGTTATTTAAAAACAATTAAGACTTTTTATATGAGAAATTTATATATATATATATATATATATATATATATATATATATATATATATATATACATATATTTGTGGCTACAGCCCCCTCAGGCATATAAAGAGTTAAACAGCTGTGGTAAAGTGGTTAGAGTTTTGGCTTCAGAACTGGTGGTTCGTGGTTTGAAGCTGGCTCTGAATATATATGCAACAGTGGTAAAGAAGGGGAAAGTGAAATTACATGTTAAGGGGAGAGTGAAATTTCATGTTAAATGCTATTCTGTAGAGCACTGTGATTAGATCATAAGAACCTCTTTCACCTAAATAACTAGAAAGAAAAAAATCAACCTAACTTGTTTTAGCTCAACTTTGAACCAAAGCTCAACTTAACTGAAATGAAATTGAAATTTTTATTGTTAACTAGCTCAGTAAATCAAACAAAAAAGAGTTAAAAAACGAATTCAAACTAAAATGAATATTTTAAACTAGTTACGCTGATGAAGTTTTTAACAAATAACTATTGAACTTTATAGCAAAATTTTAGTTAATTTTACACTAATTTTTAAAACATTTTAAAACATTTATTGCACCCAAATGTCATTGGGACTTACTCTAACCTTTAATTTTTAGGTCTTTCTATTTCCTCCCCAGCTTATCAAGACTGGCCCATTTATTTAATTTTGAATAAATGTAAAAGAATTACAAAATATTTTTAGTTTTTAGAAATCTTTCTTTGCCCTTCAATGTGTTAAATGTTCAGCTTTAACGCAGTGTTTTAAATTCTGGCTCAGAACCATGAGAATACTTTGGGCCTATAAACGACAATGAAAAAAAAAAAAAATTACAAAACTCCTATTTAAATTCTCTTCGGCAGTGCTCTGTGATAAGACATATATTAAGAGAAAGAGAGAGAGAGGGATAAGGCGCACAAAATAACAGGCGGGTAATAAGTCTAAAATAATAAAAAATTTTGTTTTGACCTCCGAAAATAAATTCTTGCCCATCAAAGTTGACCGGATAAAAAATTTGAATTTTAAAAATTATGTTTTTACAAAAAAAAAGTTGCTTGAAAATAATCAATATTTATACATCTAAAATATTTTGGGCTGAAATATTGCAAAAAACATCTAAATTTTTTCATATTATATATGAATCGCTAACTTGAAAAAGGGGACATATCCTACAAAAGTTCACATAACATGTCCCCTTTTACAAGTTAGCGATTCATATGATGTAAGCCATATTCACAATATCATTTCACAGTAAAATCAATGGTTACTTTTTGTATACTTGATTAAAGTTCTCATTTTATTATAATTTAATAAAAGCAAGTTTCTTTTTTTCTCTTATTCAATTTTTTCATAAATTTTTTTTTTATTAAATTTCTTTAATAAACCTCTTAAAATTTAACCACCATTTTAAAGTCATTGCAATGAATGAACCGTTTAGCAATTTAAATAAACTATAATTAACATTAACACATTTTTTAAATAAAGTTATCAATATAATGATTCTCATTAGTAATTTTCGTTCTATAAAAATACTTTATAAAACATTTTATAAAACATTTAGTTTAAATATTTGATTTTAGTTAGTTGAATCTTTTGTGCAAAAAATAAAATACTACGCTAGATTAGACTTTATACAACATGCTTAAACTATTTACAGCTACACTTGGTTTCGATTTAAAATAACGTCACATGATATTCTTAATAAAATTTAAAATTAAGAATGGCTTTAGGGGGGTAAAAACCTACAAAAAATTTTTTAAATTAAAACTTTCTTAAACTTTCTATAATAATAATAAGTTATTCTTTAATTTATTAAAAATCTGAAAAAATGTAAACATGAAAAAAATAATAAAAACATCTAATACAACTTTAATGTTTCAAAACTTTTTTAATCCCAACTCTGTTTTTAATCAAACTTCCTTTTTTTAATCAAACTTCCTTTTTAATCGAACTCTTTTTTTTAATCCATGCACATGAGTTATTTTAGAATAACGAGGTTTTAAACAGTTTATTAGAGCTTTAGTTATTTACCATAAAACTTATTTATAAATTTTTGTAAAAAAAGCAATGATTTGATTTCAAAATATGTTGAAAGTAATATATATATATATATATATATATATATATATATATATATATATATATATATATATATATATATATATATATATATATGTATATATATATAAGTACTGTAATGAATATTTTTAATACCTGAAATCCAGCATCACTTAATTTCATATTTTTTCCATATGGGGCTTTAACTGTCAAATTTGCTTCGACAATGTCAAACAAATTTCCAGAAATGCTAAAGTGTATGCCATTATCTCCAATATCAATTGTAACTGCTGAAGAAATCCCCAAAATTGAAATAGCACCTTGTATAAAAAACTTTGCCTACAATTAAAATAAAAAAACTATAAAAAAAATTAAAAGTATCTAATGTACTTAATATAAAGCACTAATAAGAATTTAAAATAAAAAATCAAAAAAAAAATTCAACTCACTGAAGTAGGAGATAACTCTATAAAGACCTTCGGACCATTTTCTTGATCTTTTAAATTTCTTGCCAAAACAAGAGCACCATTTAAAATGTCAATACGAGATAACTCGCAGTCAACTAGAAGCTTTTTTGGATTAATGACAACTTTACTTTTTGCTTTAAAACCCAGAACATTCAGCATACCCTGTAGTTGGAAACCATTTTCAATTTTTGTACCAAGTTGTTTAATTTCCTTGCCTTAGAAAAATTATGATTTATAAGTATCAAATAAGAAAAACCACAACAAAAAGTAAAAAAATTATAAAGCATTTGAAAAAGTTGAAATGCTTGAAAGTTTTAATAAGAAATAATATGCAGAGGACATTGCTAAGTTTGCTTAACTGTTGGTACAATTTTATTGAAAATAAAATAAAAATTTAAAAAAGATAAAAAAAAAATTATTGTGTCAATTTAATCAAAATCAACTGTCATAAAATTTTTATTTATCAATTTTTAATGTTAAAGTTTTGATCCTTAAAGCTCAAAATAGACTATTTAATATTAAAAGAAAATTTTCTTTCTGAACTCTAAAAACACTATATATTACTTTTAAATTGTTTAACCTAGCAATTTAAGCAAACAAACAATTATAAACTTCACTTTAAAATAATAAACCAAAAATATAACCAAAAACTGTTTATACTTTTTACTGTTTAAATATATTTTAAAATAAAACTTTTCACAGATTTATTTCTATTTGTTAAAAACATATTTATTTCAAGGGAATACTCTTGTAATCAAATTGTAACAAAAAAAAAACTACTGTAAAAAATAAAACTGCTAAATTATACAAAACGGTTTAAATTTACAAAACAATGTTCATTGTAAGAGCTACTTTTTTATAAGTTTTATAAAAGAGTTTTTCGTAACGTATGTAATGGAACATGGGTTTCTAAAATGACACCAGTACATAATCACCATCATTATGATTAAGACAATTATTTTGTATTTACAACGCTTACCTAACTTTCCTGTTAAAACTATTCATTTATATTTTAAAGGTATTGCAATCATTCCAGTTAAAGTTTCCTTGAAAAATTTTGAAATATTCAACTACAACTGAATTTTCACATTTTACCTAGTTGTGCACTTGTTTGATGCTGTTTTTAAATACTTTTCTTAACTTTGTAACTTAGGACTGATTCTAAGGATGCAGGGTAAAGACACAAAACATTTTAAATACATTAATAAATATATATGTCTATACATACATACATACATACATGCACACATACATACATACATACATACATACATACATACATACATACATACATACATACATACATACATACATACATACATACATACATACATGCTGACCTCAATCTTTTAGAGGTCGGCAAAAAAAAATTTGACACAAAAGTCTTCTAATAAAACATCAAAACAAAGTTGGCAATTTTTTGCCGACCTCAAACACTTTTAGGTTGGCAGTTAGGTCAGTTGCAGAATGTCGACCCTAATTCCTAGGGTTGATATATATATATATATATATATATATATATATATATATATATATATATATATATATATATATATATATATATATATATATATATATATATATATATATATATATATATATATATATATATATATATATGTATATATATATTCACAAATATACATATAATTAGTTAGTAAATTAAACTACACCAAGTCTTAAATTACACCAAGTCACAGCCTTGAAAAACTCATCATCAGCTGTATACTTGACTATACCCAACTTGAATGTCTGCCACTATTGTGTGGCATTCACAGTAAATGATAAGCTTTAGTAACTACAATGAATGTAAACTTTCCAGTAGTTGTTTTAACTTATTAACTGATGTTGCCTCAATGACATTATCTGGCAAAGCATTCCAGTCATTGACTACACAGTTTTTAAAAGTCTTGTCTTACTTTGCAGTTCCTGATAATCTCACAATGAAATCTGATTTGATGTGGAGCTCAGGGTGCTATGCTGCAAAACTTTACATGCTAATCAGTTATGTTTAAACTGTTGTTAAGGTTATATTGTTTAATAAGATTGCCTCTTTTTTGTCTGTCTTCAAGTGTAATTACTTTCTGTTATGATAATATGAAATATGGAGAATATATATAAATATATATGTTTTGTATGATACTCTACATACTTTATGTATTGTGTTATTTTGTTATAGACTAGTATAATTATAGCTCTTTTGAGCCAACATAATTAATTTGGTTATTCTTTACAATCAAAAGAGCTAAAATATTATTATGAAATAAAAGAAAGATGGATCGATACATGAAACCTGACAGACTTGGTATAGATCCAAACTCAGCAGATGCAGCAAAAACATATAACCATTGGTTAAGAACATTTTACAATTTTGTAAGTACAGTTGATGATAACTTCATTAAGCTTAATCTCCTAATAAACCATATTGAACCTAACGTATATGAATTCATATCAGAGTGTGATGATTTTGAACAAGCAACAAGTATTCTCGAGTCTATCTACATAAAACCAAAGAATGAAATATTTGCCAGACACATTTTGTCAACACGGAAGCAAAAACCAAGTGAAACAATAGATCAATTCCTCAATGAACTTAAAAAATTATCTAAGGACTGTAAGTTCACTGCTGTTACAGCTGAGCAATATAAATCTGAAATGATTTGCGATGCGTTTATAAATGGCTTACTCTCCAATAGTATACACCAACGTTTACTAGAAAACAAAATATTAGACCTTTCATCAGCCTTTGACCAAGCTAGATCTTTAGACGTGGCCCAACAAAACTCAAACTTATACTCTTAATTGACTATACCTACCTCTGCCTCTATTCAGGAAATCAAATCACCTTTACAAAAACAGTCCATGACTGATAATCACTTACCTGCTACAGCAAAATCAAAACAATTGTGCTGGTTTTGTGGAAAAATAAGACATCCACGTACTAAATGTCCTGCTCGCGAAGCTATCTGTCACAAATGTAAAAAGACTGGTCATTTTGAAAAACTTTGCAGATCATCTAATGTTTCTGCTGCTATTCCTAAAATTGATGATGATTACTTCTGTGCCACCATATCAGCTTCAGCAAACTCTCTATTCAGAGTTTGTCATAACACCATTGTTAATGATAGATATAAAGCAGAAGCATTAATTGATAGTGGGAGTACAAACAAAAGTTTTATAAGCAACAAACTAGTGACTCTACTCAATTTAAATATTATTTATGAACAGAGTGTAATTGGAAAGGCATCAGCTGCCTTATCTGCAAAATCAGATGGATATTGTTATGTCTCAATAACTCTTCAAAACAAAATTTATAACAAAGTCAAGTTGCATGTGCTGGATAACTTATGTGTAGATGTTATTCTTGGCACAAATTTTCAAGAGTTGCATCAAAGTATTACCATTAAGTATGGTGGGAAAAGACCACCCATAACATTTGCTGCTTTAACAACAATGAAAACTGAACCTCCTGAATTATTTGCTAATCTCACGCAAGATTGTCGACCGATTGCCACTAGATCTAGAAATTATTCTCAAAGGGATAAAGAATTTATTAAATCTGAAATCTACGGCCTGACTCAAGCAGCAATAATAGAGCCTAGTAATTCACCTTGGCGTGCCCAGGTCTTAGTAGTAAATGAAAAAACTAAACGTCGCATGATTGTTGATTACTCTGAAACTATTAATAAGTATACTCAATTAGATGCATATCCTCTACCTAAGATTGAAATGATTGTGAATATAATTTCTAAATACAAAATTTATAGTACTCTTCCACCTTCGCTCAGCATACTACCAAATCCCTTTATCAAAAAAAAAGATTGACCATATACTGCTTTTGAAGCTGACAATAAGTTGTGGCAATATACTAGAATGCCTTTTGGAGTTACCAATGGATCTGCATGCTTTCAACGCAAAATAGATGACTTTGTTAGAAAATAAAAACTAACTAACTGCTTTCCTTTCATTGATAACATTACAATATGCGGTAATAATCAGAAAGAACATGATGAAAATCTACTTAAGTTCAGATTAGCTGCCATTGATGCTGGAATTACATTTAATGAAGAGAAGTGTGTATTTTCAACTTAGACTTTAGATTTTTTAGGTTACCGTATATCGTATGGCTCTTTAAAACCAGATCCTCAGAGACTTGCTCCTCTCATTAAGTTACCCCCACCTGATAATGCAAAGTCTTTACAGCGGATTATTGGAATGTTTTCGTACTATGCAAAATGGATAAGAAAGTTTTCAGATAAAATTAGACCTTTAAACTCTGTTACTCAATTTCCACTCAATCAGCAGCAAATATCAGCATTTGAAACATTAAAAAATGAGCTTGTTCAATCTTCCATGCAAACCATTGATGAGAATATACCTTTTACTGTGGAGACTGATGCTTCTGATTTTGCCATATCCGCCACACTTAATCAGGATGGAAGACCTGTTGCTTTCCATTCACGTACCCTTCAAGGGAGTGAACAATACTATTCATCAGTGGAAAAAGAAGCTCAAGTGATAGTTGAAGCCATAAATCATTGGAGTCATTTTCTTTTGGGTCGACATTTCATTCTCATCACTGACCAACGATCTGTGGCGTATATGTATGATTATAAATTAACCAGTAAATTAAAGAATGATAAAATAATGCGTTGGAGAATAGCTTTGTCTCCATATTCTTATGATATCCATTATCGTCCTGACCAATGTAATAGTGGTCCAGATACATTTACTCGAGTTAAATGTGCAGCAATAAGTTCAGAATCTTTATATAATTTGCATGCTGCACTTTGCCATCCTGGTGTTACTTGCTTCCATCATTTTATTCGATCAAGAAACCTCCATTATTCAGTAGAAGATGTAAAACAAATATGTAGGGATTGTAGAATATGTAAAGAAATAAAACCCAAGTACTACCGCCCAAATGATGTGCACCTGATTAAGGCGACTCAGCCATTCGAACATATATCTATTGACTTCAAAGGCCCATTACCTTCTTCAACCCCTGAACAGTATATGCTAACAATTATAGACAAATACTCACGTTTTCCATTTGCTTATCCTGTGAAAGATATGACAACTCAGACAATAATAATCTGTTAAGCTGATCTTTTTTCCTTGTTTGGTATGCCTAGCTATGTTCATTCGGATCATGGATCCTCATTAATGTCTTCTGAATTAAAGCACTGGTTCTTATCAAAAGGGATCACAACTAGTAGAACAACCCCTTGCAATCCGACTGGAAATGGGCAAGTTGAAAGATACAATGGAATTATTTGGAAGGCAATATTACTTACTCTGAAATCTCGAAATCTGCCTGTATCATCATGGAAAAGAGTTTTACCTGATGCACTTCATGCTACAAGATCTCTATTATGTACTTCTACTAATTGTAGTCCACATGAACGTTTTTTAATTTTCAAAGAAGATCATCATCTGGGTCTTCAATGCCTTCATGGCTTGTTAACCCTGGACCTGTACTTATAAAAAGAGATGCAATTCAAAGTAAATATGAAGATTCAGTAAATAAGGCTCAGCTCATTGAAGCAAATCCTCATTATGCCATTGTGAGATTTCCTAATGGTCATGAGACTACAGTGTCTACAAAACAGCTGGCTCCTATCGGAACAACTCCTATAGTACAAACATCAAATGACAATTTAGAAATAACAGCTATTGATAACTACCCCTTAACCCCTAATGGTAGCAATGAAACTCCGTTAGTCTCCGAAGGGGAACTAGAAAGCAGAGTGAATCCTATAGAGCAAAGTACTCTGCCTCCTCGTAGATCTTCACGAATTTCTAAAGCACCAGAAAAACTCAACTTATAAATACACCTGAACACTTTTAAGAGGAGGGTGAATGTTATGATAATATGAAATATGGAGAATATATATAAATATATATGTTTTGTATGATACTCTACATACTTTATGTATTGTGTTATTTTGTTATAGACTAGTATAATTATAGCTCTTTTGAGCCAACATAATTAATTTGGTTATTCTTTACACTTTCATGATTTTACATCAAGTTTTGTAGCCTTTATTTCTCAAAGCTTGAAGAACCTTAGTGGTGTTGTATTGTACCTTTTCAATTTTTTTTAAAGTCACTATCAAAGTAAGGGTTCCAAGCTTGTATAGCAAATCCAAATGTGATTTAATACAAGCAGAATAAATATTTTTCCTCATGTCATTGCCTCTTGGTATGAATATCAGGCCTTGTTTTAAAGTGTTACATGTAGAGCAACTTACACATGCCTAAAGCAAATTTACATAAGCAGAAAGTGATTTTGGTTAAGCAAATTATCTTTTTTTAACTTTTAAATTATTCTATAAACGATAAGATAAGAATAAGCGCTAAGAAGTATTTATTTTTAACAAAGTCACATTAACTTTTGAATGATAATTTTTTTTTTTTTTTTTTAAACATCTTTGCTTCCGACAAGGCTGCAAGCAACCACTAATTAGTGTTGGAAGTTACTGGAAGAGAAAAGATGAAGATTGTAGAGCAAGATAACGATTGACAGACGACTTGAAAGATTGCAAATTATATGAATCAGGAAAGCAAGATGAAGGAAACAAATTACAAAGAACTGATGTTTGAGGAAAAAAACCAGATGAATAAGAGTTTTTGGAGCACTTAGGAACAGTAACAGAAAAAAGATGTGACTTAATTGAATGACAAGTACCACGAGAATATATTTTAGCAGATGGCACAAGAGACGCTAGCTCTTAAGAGCAGTGCCCATTATAGTATTTGTAGAAAAGAGAAAGAGAAGCAACATTACAACGATGTGACAGAGGTTAAAGGTTGGCTGCAAGAGCAGGTCCAACTATGTTTACAATGCGTTTTTGCACCTTGACTAAAAGAGAAAGGGCATCATTAGAAGATCCACCCCAGATATGGCAACAGTATTCCATACAAAGCCGGATTTGAGATTTATAGAGATAGAGAATAGAATCCAGAGTAAGAAAGTGACAAGCCTGATAAAGAGAAGCAACTTTGGCAGATGCCAATTTTGCAACGGATTTGATATAAGGTTTCCAAGAAAGATCAGAAGTAAGAGTTAATCTTAGAAGATGAAGGGTAGGAGACTCATCGAGTACATTACCGTTCATAAATATAGCAAGGTCTAAATTATTGCAATAACGATTGGTTGAAAAAAATTAAGTTTTATCTGAATTAAAGTTCACAGCCACTGTGAGCCCCATGCTGTAGCAGAAGTGAGATCCTTTTCAAGCTCAGATGCCCCCTGCAAGCAATCAGAGGGAGTAGGCTTCTTATCGTGACAAGAATAAATGGTAGTATCATCAGCAAACAATGCCACCTTAGATGTGAGAAAATCTGGAAGATCGTTAATGTAAATTAAAAAGAGTATAGGGCCAAGGATTGAACCTTGAGGAGCCCCTGAGGTTACAGAAAAAAAAAGAAGAGTGCTGTCCATCAAGGACAACTTTTATACTACAATTGGAAAGGAAGGATTCAACTATCTTAAAGATGTTTACAGACACACTGTAAGAAGAAAGCTTATGGAGAAGACCACCATGCCAAACTTTATCAAACGCTTTAGAAATGTCAAGAGCGATGGCCTTAACCTCTGCACCTTTATCTAAAGCGCGATAAAACCTATCGGTTATTACTGGTAGCAAATCAGCCGTAGAACGAGAAGATTGAAATCCATATTGATGATCAGAAAGTAGGTTATGAGGTTCGAGATGAGAGATTAAGTGTTTGTTAATTAAAGATTCAAAAACCTTGCTTATGACAGGAAGAAGACTAATGGGACGGTAGTTAGACGAATCGGATCGCTCTCCAGAATTTTTAAAAATAGGGATAACAGATGCTGCTTTCCAGCAGGCTGGAAAACAAGACTCTGATAAGCACTTGTTAAATAGTTTTGAAAGGATAGATGACAGCTCCGGAGAACACTTCTGCAAGACTATAACCTTTGTCAAAAGGAAGACGAAACATTTCTACCCAGGGGGCATCACAAAGAAAATTATGGAAAGTCAGTCAGCTTTAAGGTAGTTGTAAGATGTACAATGATAGGGGGATTCTGATGGTAAAGAAGAATGAGATAATAGTTTTAGAGAGACCAAACCATGATCAGAAGCACCTCAGGGTGAGTGTGGAGAAACTGAGCACTGACTAGGATCAGAAACAAGACATAAGTTGAGTAGAGAAGGTAAATGATTCGTGTTGTCTGGAATGTGAGTTGGAAAGTTGAGTATTTGAGTTAGGAATTGAGAAAGGCAAAAGTTGTGGGCCTTAATGCCTGCGGAGTCACTGACACTAGAGTCAAGCCATTCAGTGTGATGAACATTAAAGTCACCGACAACAACAATATAAAATCAAGAATAGTGCAGTTTTGAGATGAAGGAGAGCGATATAGAACAAAGAGAAAGGTGATAGAGTGAAGTGGTGCTAAACAAAAGCGCATAAAAGAGTAGTCTCTGGATTCAAACCTAGTTTCCCAACAAATGGGTAAATTCTTACGAATGTAAATGCCTCGGCCAAGCATGTGACTATTGGAATCTTTACAAATTAAAGGAAGATAACCATCAACACTAGATCACAGATCACAAGATGAGACAGCTGAACTCAAATTAGTCTCACAAAGAGCAAGTAGGTCTGGTGATTTTGCAAGAGGTAAGACTCAACAGAAGAAAAATTACTTCGAAGACCACGAATATTGGTGAATGATAGGTTTAGCGAACTTGGTAATGTCTGTGGTTTTTTGTGTTTTATAGTTTTTGTTACTTTATTCATTTTTAAATTTGTTAAAGAACTTGACTCGAAACATAGATAGTACTCAGTACACTGTTTTATAGCCCAAGCAATTGCCTCATTTCCACTAATAAACCCAAAGCCATAACAAGCCGTAACTCGTCAACAGATAGAATCTGTTTACCCCTTAAGTCTTTGCCTAGGAGGCCTTCTACAAGACAGCAGCTGGATGTACACTGTAGTATGTAGAGTATTTTTATCGAGACACCATCTCTAGCTTTTACTCAACCAAGAGCTCCAAGGTAGGGGGTGTTTTATGTCGGATTTTGCATCTCTTAGCCTTTGCCTAAAAAGGCATATCCTACAAGGCAGCAGGACATAAAGCAGATTGTACTGGGTTACATGTTACCAGTAGCAGGATAAACCTGACCTGACCAGGATTATGTAACTGTAAAAATATTTGTTACAAAAATTTGAATGACAATTATGTTAGATATAACCGCTATTTACTAACAAAATAAACTCAAATAAAATTAAAAATTATTTTTATTTTGTTTTTATTTTGTATTTTGTAGTTCCGTATTTCCCTGTTCACACACAAGGAGTTGAGAGAGCAGTTAATGAGGTCAAATTAACTTTCCCTAACCTCAATAATATATTAGTTGTTAAAAATTAAAGAAAAAAATTTACTGCATTAAAAATACTTTAAAAAAATAGTTTATTTTATTTAGGTAACTGCAGCTTCTGAAACAGTGTTTGGTTTTGAGAAACAAGACAGATTTATTCGTGCAAGAGCAGAAAATAGTTCAATAATGCCTCGTTTTAACAGCAAGAAGGATTTCATTCAATTTTAGCATTCTTTTTCAGTACCTCTAGTAGAGTTACAAAGATTGAAAAATAAGTTTCATTTTTGCTTATTAACTTATATAACCCTTATATATTAAGTAATTTATATTATAAGTTTGACTTTTACGCTTGGAAAATACTTTAAGCTTAAAGCAAAGATTTATATAATTTAATTCTGATAAAAAATATTTGATTTATTATAAAACTAATTTAATAAAAATATATAAATTTATTCTTATAAAAAAAATATATAAATATAAAAAAAATTAGCTCATTTTTATTGCAATTGTTTTTTCGGTTTTCCTTCCTAAACATTTTTTTTTTACTCAAAATTAAATTTTAAATAAACAGCTGCATCAAAAATTTGCACAAAACGTAAGTTAAACTTTTTTTTTAATAATGCAAGTTAAATTGCAGTGATTGTTTTTTAATAAACGTTATATACAGCAATATACTTAAAAAAAATGATATTTTGAAAAATAATCTTTGCTTTCAACAACAAAATTGTAAATAAAATAATAAATTTTAAATAAATAAAGTAGATAAGTTAACATAATTTTTTTATTTGTTACTCGCTAATTAAAAAAAAAAAGTCATTTGTAGTTGCAAAGCTGCTATCAGAAATTTAATAAATGATTATTTAAAAATTCATAAAGTTAACATATTTTAATTCGCTAATGCAAATGTTGAGATAAGAAAAAAATTTGTTAATATTAAACATTTTTAAAAATGTTTTTAAAATGTTAAAAAATAAAATAAAATATAAATTAAAAAATAGAATAAACTAGTAATAATATAAAAGAAATTAAATATTTAACTTGTTTAATTAAAACTTGTTTATTTCAGTAGTTAATTTTACTATTGTTTCATTATAGTAATAATATAAAAGAAATTAAATAAAACTCGTTTTGCGGTAATAAATTTTATTATTGTAGTAATTTAAAAAGTTGATATCTTTAAAAAAATAAAAAAATAAAGAGAATTTCATAACATCAAATTCAAATTAGGCTATTCATTTAAGCATTTTTTAGTTAAAACAAAGCCTGGTTTAAATATTCCGAGCATGTTATTTGCTTTGTTTCCAGTTATATTTCAATGTTGAGTATATTTAAGATTCCGAGATCTTTTTCGAATTTTGACTACATTATTGGTTGTGTTGTATTTTTTTTTTCTTTTAAAGTAATCAAATTTCATTGTTCCAAAGTTAACATGCACAACTTTTTATATTGTCTAGATCAGATTGTAAACTTTCTTGGTCTTCATCATTTTTAATGACTTTCATAAGCTTTGATTCATCTGCGTACTTTTTTCAAATAGCTGATTTGACATGACTTGGCAGGTCATTAACAAATATGACAAAGAGCATTGGTTCTAAAACAGAACCTTGTGACTACCGCTAGTTATATCAATCCAGTCTGAATCTCCAAGTACAACACGCTGCTTGTGGTTTGTTAAGAAGGCTTTTATCCAATTTAGAAGATGGCCATTTATACCATACATTTCAAGATATTGTAGCAGTCTTGCGCAAAACTTATCGAATGCCTTTGCAAAGTCAAGTAAAAATCAGGTTGACTGGTTTTTTCTTTGATTTGCTATGAGTCAAAAAGTACATTGTTACTTAAAGATTTATGATGCAGTCTTTTTTGAAATTAAAAAGGTTTTAGTGGCAGAAAAAAATGGTTTTAGTGGCTGAGTCAGTGGTCCCTTTGTAAAAACTGATTGAAATTAGTTGTTAAGAATATTTGCTTTTGTTATTCCATCACTGCTCATTTGAATTGAATCTGAGGTTAAGGCTGATATTTGATTGCTCACTATTTATTTACTATTAATATATGAAAATAAAAGTCTTTTTGGATTGTGCTTGTCGTTAGCTATCAATATCAATAATAACTATTTGACTCATAGACACGTAATCCTTATTTGCTGTTTTTCTTTACCGCTTTTTTGACATTTGTATACTCCTTGATGTGTACTTCATTTAATACACTTTGAGTTTGCATTTCTG
>NC_061166.1:21669688-21677188 GCF_022113875.1 Hydra vulgaris
AAAAACAGATATCTTAAGTTTCGTTTTATATCCAACATTTGAAGCTTAAAAAACAGATATCATAAGTAGGTTTAGTTATCCAACATTTGAAGTTTAAAAAAATTGTTGAAATCCTAAATCTTTTGAGAGCATTTTAAATAAGCAATAAATAAATGAACATAATTCTTTTAAAAAATGAAGTTGGAACTTTCATTTTATTTTTAATCAGTAACATTTAAACATTTAAAAATTTAAAAATTTTAAATGGCTAGTTAAATAATCAGGATATTACTTTTTGACTTTATTCTAAATTTTATTGTGACAATTTTTGACATTATTTATGTTTCAATAAATGTAGAACACTCTTTACAGATGTCAAATATAGATAATTTTCTTTAAAAAGGATTTGGTCAACGTTAGAAGCTAGGTTTACTTTTTTGCTTTTGTTTAAGGTTGTCTTTTGTAACAAAACACACACAAGGTCTATTGGTCACACAAGGAATATTGGTACTAAACTTGTGGTCACACAAGGAATATTGGTACTAAACTTGTGGTCACACAAGGAATATTGGTACTAAACTTGTGGTCACACAAGGAATATTGGTACTAAACTTGTGGTCACACAAGGAATATTGGTACTAAAGAAATTATTAAAATAAACAATCATAATCATAACAACAACAAACATTCAACTCATTTTTTTAACAATTACAAATTTTATGTAGTTTTTAATTTCATAATTATTCTAAATTTTTTTAATTTAACAAATATTTTTTTCTATTAAAAAAAAAAGTTCAACATTCAAAACATAAAAAATAATAAATTGCTATTTAGCTTAATGATACCTTACACAGCAACAATTTTAAGCATTCAATAACACAGTATTTATAGCAAGTATGAAATAAATTAGTAATAAATTAGTAGTTTTCACTATCTGCAATATCTGAATTTACATTTACAAGAATTATAGGAGAAAATCAGTTTCAAGTAGTTAACAGATTGTGTGAGTGGCATCGCTGAGGTTGGTGTCACCCAGGGCAATAAACTTTTTTATAATTATAGTTTTTTTCAATATAATTTTGCTTTAACTTATTTTAAAAAAGATGCTCTTGTTTTCCCTTACCTCAAAATGAATATTTTTTACAAATGTTTACCAAGAAGTAAAAAACATGGAGAGAAATTTCTTAACAACTTTTAAAGTTTTGAATGTTCTGTTAAATTTTCGCTATCACAGTTTAGTTGAGCGAATAAAAAAAAAGAATTGCATCAACTGTTAAGAAAAGAAATAAATTTTATATTTTCAAATATCAAAGCAAAATAAATATAACACTGTACATAACATTTTTGTGTAAATTTTCAATTAAAATAGTTTAGTAGAAAGTTAGTTAATTATGATAGACAATTCAGTAAAATGAAATAAAAAGATGATGCTGATATTACTAACTTTTTAATCTTTGCAAAGCTTGTAATAAACTAAAATAAAACATCATTTAACATATAAAATTGCAAAATTAACAGTTTGCAATTTATGTTCATTTAGTGGACAAAATTTTATAAACTCAATTTTATAGACTATATTGCATAGAATACTTGATAATATTAGAAACATTTTAATACAATTTTGTAAAAAAAAACAAGTTTTTACTGGCAATATACTTTGCACATGATTTTGAAGTAGAATGATGTAATGTTTATAGAAATGATGTAATATTTACAAGTAAAAGCACAAACTCATTATGAATTCAAATAATGTAGATTTAACAAATAATGTTGATTTAACAAAATTGTTAAATTTGTATAATACAGAATAAATAGTAAAAACTAAAACAACAGACATTTACAGATTTTTATAAACATTTCCACTTCTCTCTTGCTTATTTAATTTGATTTTATAAATAATCAAGTTTAATTTTTTATTACTATTACATAGAATATATCAAATAACCACATAGATTGCTTTGAACACCCTAATACATTTGATTAACATGTAAAACCTGTTCAATTTACCATTAGATGTATAAATAAATAGCAATATAAATATAAAAATTGTACATTGCGTAAGAACAAGCAGTAAAAAAAGAAAAATTTAATAACGTGGTAAAAAACCAAAGGAGAATATTGAATCTTTTAAACAGGCCCATTTGAGAGCTTCCCAAAATCTAGGAACTGAGAAATTTAATTGACATTTCAAAAACCTACTCTGGTACATTAAAAAAGTTGGACCAATTGGATATGATTACAAAATTTAAATGATTGGAATTCACAGTTTTCCACCCAGATATTTAAATCATTAATGTATCCATAAAAGGTTGTAAGGAATAAGTTGTTTTAAAAGGATCAATTTACATTTAGTAAACCTTTTGATAATCTTTTATTTAAAATATAAAATTGGATATGATTACAAAATTTTTGAATATTTAAAAAATTAGATTAATTAGACCAATTAATTTTCAGTGATGAGATTGAAAAACTTAAATGGAGAAACCAAACAGATTTTATAAAGTAAGAATTTCTTATTAATTTAATCAATATTTTTTATAGTTGTACATTTTATAGTATTTTGTATTGTTGTAAATGTCTAAACCAAGTTTTTGCTTTTTTTAAATATTATTTTAAGCTTCATTTCAAATAAAGCTCAATTATTTGGTTGGTTTGAAGAATTTTGAAACCAAGTCAGTTTTAATATTCTTTCAAGTTAAAGGTTTCTCTTGAAAGCTAGGCACTGGTAATACTGCAGTCAACTTGTTTCTCACTGCAGCAACAATTAACATCAAAGTTTGTGTTTTGGAGTTTAAGAGTTGTAAGAGAGGGTTGTAAGCATACCCAGTGGGTATTTGTTTTTAAAAGTTACCTTCTAAATGTATTTTAGATGTCTTTTAAACATCTTCTAAACATTTTTATGTAAAGAACGTTTAGAAGATGTTTAAAAAATATTTAAAAGAAATTTAGAACATAACTTTTAAAAACAAATGTCCATAGGGTAATAAAGTAGCTTCCTCAATTTTAGTGACCCTCTTGTCTTTTGGGAGGTAAATTACATTTAAAAAAAATGACAGATACGTCAATCACTTTATAGAAACACTAACAGGAAAGACCAAAACCCTAAAAAAAAACAACTGTTATCTAATTTAAAAAATTATTGAAAACTTTCAAGTATGATATTGAAATATTAACTTAATCAGTTTAAAACAATTTTTTAAAACAATTTTACCATCAGATTGCACAGGAAACTAAAAAATATTTAGAAAATACCATTCAGGGTTAGGGTTAACCCTAACCCTGACCCTGAAAACTTTTTCCATGATAAAAACAGACTATATAAATGGTGTTCTTTCTATTTTGATAAAGAAGTATACTAGGTTCTTTTTATCTGTGTAGGAAAATGTCAAACTTTTTTAGCTAGATTTATTAAAATATTATTAAATACATGGAATGTATTTATTGAAGCTTCAGCTAACTCATTAGAAACTGAAGAAAGAAGATGTCAACAAAGTTTCACCATTTGTGGCAACATTTTTACATTTCATGATTTCTGAAATCATCTTCCATAATATTAGTATACAATAAAATTGTTTTAGATTCCTGACATAAAATTTGTATATATTTATCAAAGCTTCAAGTTTTTCAAAAATTTAAAAACATTCAGAACATGAAAACTGCTATGAAGAAAATAGTTGCTTAACTCAAAATTTCCTGGCAAGCAGTCTTATAAAAAGTCAGAGACAAAACATTAGCTGAAGAATATAATGTGGAAAAGAGAATAAAAAAGAGAGAACAACAACTCCTTATTTTGCTCCTTACCAATCCTCACATCTTAGATAAAAAAAAAATATTTTCAATCAAAGTCAAGCAAAAAAATATTTTGTAATGAAAAAAACATTTTTTTTTTCAGATTATGTTTTATAACTTAAAAATAACACATTTTGAAGAAATGGAAATTGGCAACTAACACTTCCTAAAGGCTAAGAGTAAAAGTATAGTTATTAATTAAAAAGAAATTTGATACATGTAGACTAAATTGTCATGAATTTTGTAAAATGAAATTAAGCACAACCATTTTTGAGTAGTTGCAAATCTAATATTATAAGTCTGTTAAAATACAAAGTCTTTAAAAATTCGATGGCACAGATTTTGTCAAAGGATGAAGCAATTCAACCAATTTGCATGACTGAAGCAGTTAAACATAGTGATAGAAAAGTTTATCACACTTGTATTATGTATGCATATTAGTGATGTGCCATCGGCTAAGGCCGATTAAGGCTAATAATAGGTTTAATGTATTTATTTAAGGGTATTATAATAATATTAAAGGTTTAAATTACATATTCAATATGTACCTATTTATCAGAAGTGATTTGACCTATAAGCCTATGCTATTAGTAACCAGCAACCAATCAATCAGTTTAACCATTAGCCGATTAATTGGCTGATGGCATCGGTTGATTAATCAGCATTTGCCAATGTATCAGCATTGGATAATAAGCCAAATCAAACTGGTGCATAGGCATACCTTATATATACAAATTGCATACCTAATATTAGGGTATTATCTTTATAAACATACATTAAACCCTAGTATTAGTCTTAATCGGCCTTAGCCGATGGCACATCATTAATGTATATATATATATATATATATATATATATATATATATATATATATATATATATATATATATATATATATATATATATATATATATATATACATATATATATATATATGTATATATATATATATATTTATATATATATATATATATATATATATATATATATATATATATATATATATATATATATATATATATATATATATATATATATATATATATATATATATATATATATATATATATTTCTATTATTAGATAATTAATAAAATTATTAGATATTTATAAAAGTATTTTGATTAAAATTATTAAAATTGCATAACTTTTTTGCATAACTTGCATTAAATTTTTTTGCCTAATTTGCATTGCATAATTTTTAAAAAAAAGTTTTCTTGATATGATTTTTAAGGTGATTATATATACGCAGATTTTATTATGGAATAATAACTAACAAAAAAAAAAAAACTGTTTTTTCCTTCTAACCAAAACAATAATTTTTTTTATCTCTACCGACATTAACAACATTATATTAAAATAAATATTATTCGTATGTTTGTACACGCAAAAAACAAGATTAATTTGTATTTATTATTAGAGTAAACTTCGAATATTAGTGCATTCTTATATTAATTTGCTTGAAACCCAAACAAAAATATATATATAGCTTGTGTGTGTGTGTGTGTAAAACACACTGCAACAGGCAGCAAGAACAGCAATAATATATTAAAGAGTAAATATCATAAACTGGTTTTTAATATGACCTAGTTAAAATGAAAAGAGCAACCTTATAAACAATACAAACTCAAAAAAGAACAAGAACAAGAAAATAAATGGAAATTAAAAAAAGAAGCAAGTAAAAAAATTAAATAAACGAAACAAAAAACAAAGAATGTAGCGAAGTTGAATTGTTACTTACCTTCAAATACTAAAGGATTTGGTTTCAATTGCAACGTCAGTTTACCATTTAAAGAAAACTCATTCTTTAAACCAACTTTTACTTCAAAGTTTAATGAATTTATTACCGCTAACTTGCTAAGCTCTAATGTTCCTTCATAACCAGCCTTTAAAAAAAAAGTACTATCTTGAAAACCAGCAGTAACAAACAATACAGCATTAGGAGACATTCGCTTCTTTGCGAACTCGCACAATTCATTCTTCATACAATCTTGGGGTATTGTTAACGTTCCTCGAAAATATATTCCTAAATAGATAAAACTTCCATAAAAATATGTTCTCCTCAAAAATACTTTTTTTAAGGAGCCCCAAAAATTATTTTCAACTTAACTTTAAAATGTATGTATGTATGTATATGTGTGTATGTATATATGTATGTATGTATGTATGTATGTATGTATGTATGTATGTATGTATGTATGTATGTATGTATGTATGTATGTATGTATGTATGTGTGTATGTGTGTATGTGTGTATGTATGTATGAGTGTATGTATGTATGAGTGTATGTATGTATGTATGTATGTATGTATGTATGTATGTATGTATGTATGTATGTATGTATGTATGTATGTATGTATGTATGTATGTATGTGTGTATGTGTGTGTGTATGTATGTATGTATGTATGTATGTATGTATGTATGTATGTATGTATGTATGTATGTATGTATGTATGTATGTATGCAGGCTTTCACAGGAAGACGTGCGATTTCACGTCTTTATATGACCACGCAAGTTACATTTTGCTATGACGGTTTGACCGCGGCTAATTCAAATAACATCTTAGAAACGCGCTAAATAAAAAATATTCTAAAAAAGTGAAATTAATTACATCAAAACTTCTTAACAAATGTTTTTACATTAGCGAAACGATTTTAAATAAAGTAACAATTTACTGAAAAAAAGTTTTGGTTTTTAAATATAAATGACAGTTGTGTATATTTTTTTAATTTAAAACATATAAATTGTTTAAGTGTTCATTTTTAAAACAAATCTTATTAAAAAATAAAAAATTGTTTTGTTTATATAAACGATGACATTCTACGACTACGAAAGTCTCTTTAACGAATTTAAATATAAGAATGATTAAAGTTAATGCATTTAAATAGATAAACAAAATTTCATTAAAAAAAAAAGGTTTTAGAAAACCGTTACAATTTAATAAGTTTGATCTTAAATGCTTTTTTATTATCGAAACGCTTTTAATGAAGTAAAAAAAAAAACAACACTTTTAATTAATTTAAAAAAAAGTATCTATAAAATGTTTTTTATTTTATTTATATAACTATGTATTTTTTATGAGAAATATTTAATTTTGAACATATTAAACAAATAAAAAATATATAAAAATGTTGAAACAAAGATTAAAAAGGTTTTTTAATGCGTAAATTAAATAGACTAAGCATTTTAGTTTGATAAGTTTTGTTTTAGTTGCGTTATATATATATATATATATATATTTACTTTTGTGTGTTTTTGCTTTAACTAAGTATTTTTTTTTTTAATTTTTTCTTTCATTAATATTTATTATTTTTTTAAATTTTTTTTTCAGATAAGTTTTTGTAGCGCGTTTTTAAATTTTAAAAACATGTCGTGGTCAAATCATTAAAACATTTTTTTTTTGCGTGGTCATATAAAGACATGAAATCGCACATCTTTCTGTGAAAGCCTGGTATGTATGTATGTATGTATGTGTGTATGTATGTATGTATGCATGTATGTATGTATGTATGTATGTATGTATGTATGTATGTATGTATGTATGTATGTATGTATGTATGTATGTATGTATGTATGTATGTATGTATGTATGTATGTGTGCATGTATATATGTATGTATATATGTGTGCATGTATGTAAGCCATATATTTATAAATCAATAAATTAAAAAACCATTAAATACACAAATTAAAAATACAAGTTAACAGGCCTTCTTGTAAGAGGCGTGCGAT
>NC_061166.1:21682188-21709688 GCF_022113875.1 Hydra vulgaris
CAATACATAAACCTTTTATAAAACAATACTACTTCACTTCAAATACATTTTTTACTTTGTTACATTATACATATAAAGTTGTTAAACACTTAAAAAAGGAAAAACAATACATATAATACTTTGTTACATTAGACATATAAAGTTGTTAAACACTAAAAAAAGGAAAAACAATACATATAATACTTTGTTACATTATATATATAAAGTTGTTAAACACATAAAAAAGGAAAAACAATACATATAAGACTTTGTTACATTATACATATAAAGTTGTTAGGCACTTAAAAAAAGAAAAACTATTCATATAATACTTTATTACATTATACATTTAAATTTGTTAAACACTTAAAAAAGGGAAAACAATACATATAATACTTTGTTACATTAGACATATAAAGTTGTTAAACACTAAAAAAAGGAAAAACAATACATATAATACTTTGTTACATTATACATATAAAGTTGTTAAACACTCAAAAAAGGAAAAACAATACATATAATACTTTGTTACATTAGACATATAAAGTTGTTAAACACTAAAAAAAGGAAAAACAATACATATAATAATTTGTTACATTATACATATAAAGTTGTTAAACACTTAAAAAAGGAAAAACAATATATATAATACTTTGTTACATTATACATATAAAGTTGTTAGGCAATTAAAAAAGGAAAAACAATACATATAATACTTTATTACATTATACATATAAAGTTGTTAAACACTTAAAAAAGGAAAAACAATATATATAATACTTTGTTACATTATACATATAAAGTTGTTAAACACTTAAAAAAGGAAAAACAATACATATAATTCTTTGTTACATTAGACATATAAAGTTGTTAAACACTAAAAAAAGGAAAAACAATACATATAATACTGTTATATTATACATATAAAGTTGTAAGACACTTAAAAAAGGAAGAGCAATACAAAATATTTATTTTTGTAGCACTGTATATACACACTACACTGTATATACACACTACAGCATTTTAACTATGAGAAAAAAGTTAAGGTTAAAGAATTTTTTAAATTAACTTTGCAAAAGAAACTTTTTGAAAATAGAAAAATCATAGAAGCATAATAAGATAAAAATATATGAGCAAAGTCAAATGGTAGTACAAATAGAAAGATGTCTTAAGATATAAGGATATAATAGTTCAGTAAATTCTTTTATAAATATAGGATCAGAAGATAAAGAAAGCATATCTTTATGTATAAAATCAGAAATAAAAGGAAGCATAAATTTATATATAAAATAAGAAGATAAAGGTAATTTACCACCAGCATGCTGGTGGTAAATTACGATTTAGACAGTGTTATTCATATATATGCTATAACATACTTGCTAAACATGGAAAGATCATATTCACATATAATTCTAAAACAAGATGACTTGTTTAAAATTAGTTCATATACTCAGCAATGAACTTAAAAGCAACAAATGTCCACTTAGTTTTTAAAAGTAACACTTAAAAGCAATGCAATATCCAACACTTAAAAGCAATATTCATTCATTGAACTTTCAACACACTTTACACGTTTATAAAGATACAGATTACAATTTAAAGATTTTTTATGATAATAAAGCATTAACTTTTACCAAAACTCCACAAATATATCTAATAAATTTTTGCCAAAGCTTTACAAATTATTTAATAAAGTTTTGCCAAAGCTCCACAAATATATCTAATTAATTTTTGCTAAAGCTCCAAGAATACATCTAATAAACTTTCCAATTACTTTGTCATTAAAAAGGTATAACAATGAAACAAATTGATTGATTAAATCAATGTTTCATTGGAAATGGTAAATCAATGTTTATTTAGAAATGTTTTCAAATGAATTTTCAAATAATTTAAGTTGTCATTAAGGAAACTTTCAAAATATTTCAAATAATCTAAGAAACTTTCAAATAATTTAAGAAACTTTCAAATAATTTAAGCTGTCATTTAGTCATCATATTTAATTCTAGTTACTCTCCTTTTACTTATAAACATTTTATTAAAAACATATGTTTTTATAACAAACATAGGTTTTATTTATAAACATAGATTTTATTTATAAACATATTTTTTATTACAAACATAGGTTTTATTAATAAACATAGATTTTATTTATAAACATATTTTTTATTATAAACATAGGTTTATTTATAAACATAGGTTTTTATTACAAACATAGGTTTTTATTACAAACATAAAATATTTGCAAAAAAATTGAATATTTTTATATTTGTAATGTTTAAATATATTTAGAAAAGGCTTGAATATATATTTTGGGCATATATAATTCAATTTATTTATTTTTATCAAATATACATAAAAAAAAAGTTTGATAACTTTTTTATCTTTAATTTAAAAAAAAGCAAAGATATAAAAATTCAAATAAAAAAAATTATAATCAAAAACACCAAGTATATTAATCAACAATCAAAAAATTAAGATAAATTTTTTTCCATTAAAAATCTGAGACTGCCTTACTTTTTCGATTCCATTAAATGCTAAGGATTCATCTCTTTCTTATCTCTACATCTCTTTATATGCCAATTTCTTAATCTTGATTCTATTCTTTGTCTCAATAAATCTCTAATATGCCCTTGTATAGAATACTGTTACCATACCTGGAGCAGATCTTCAAATGATGCCCTCTCTTTTAGACAAGGTGCAAAAACATATTGAAAATATACTTTGGACCTGCTTTTGTAGCCAACCCTTAACTATTGTCACATCGTCGTAATGTTGCTTCTCTTTCTTTTTTCATACAAATTCTATAATGGATACTGCTTGCATCTCTTGTGCTATCTGCTAATATTCTTGTGTTACTCGTCATTCAATTAAGTCTCATCCTTCTACTATGACAGTTCATGAGTGCTACATCAATTCTTTTCAATCAATCAATCTTTTTTTTTCCCTCAAACATCAGTGCTTATGAATTGGCTCCCTTCATTTTGTTTTCCTAATCTATTTAACCTGCAACCTTTTAAGTTGCTTGATAATTGTTATTTTGCTTTATAAACTTCAACTTTACTCTTCCAGTAACTTTAAATTCTAATAGTGGTTGCTTGAAGCCTTGTTGAAAGTGAATTTGTTTTTTTTTTATAAAAAAAAATATATATATATTTTTCTGCAAAAATGTTGTAGGAAAATAAAATATTGAAAAATTTTATTTTTTAATTATTTTTTTTCCTACAACATTTTTACATAAAATGAAAAGTTCGCAGAATGCATACAAAACTTAGCTTTGAAAATAGAATCAGAGACTTCTTTTTTTCAAAACTGAACTAATAATAAAAGAACAAGATTCCCAAACCTTTCAGGAATCCTCAAAATGTTTGTAATTGTAAATTATTAAATTAGTAAATTTTTCATACTAAAAACAATTAGCAACATCCAAAATAAAGAAAAATTTTTTTAAAAAAAAACCAACCTTTATTTACAGTTTTAACAGCATTTTTAACTTCTGGTATGGTGAATAAATTTTTGTCTGTACTAGAAATAACAAGTGCTGAAAAAATAAATTTACAACATATCACTTTTACATTTAAAGGATAATAAATAAAGGAAAAAAATTAAAAAATTACGCTGTACAACTAAAAAAAGCTAATGAAAGTCATTATCTGTTTTACTAGTAGAATGTGCTGATTTCAAAACTGAAGTTTTTTATCTCCACCAATGCCACTTTTATCTCCATCAGTGCCACTTTTATGTAAAATTGTTTTTGGATTTTTGAGAATTTTTAGAGAATTTTATTTAGAAAAATTTTTTTTTTAAATATTTTTCTACTATAGTACACTTCACAGTATTCAATTAATAGCACTAGAAGTGTTTGCTGCAAGATTTCTGCTTGTATAGGCAGGTTAGAGGCATTGCAATGTAACATCCAGAAAAAGTCTGCTAGCATTACAGGTGACCATTTTTTTTTTTTTTTTCCATTCTCTTTTTCATAACAGCTACATCCTAGTGATATTGCTCATCATGCTTATCACTTACACAACCCATTTTGTCAGGGAAAATGTCAGTGTGAAACATCAGAAAATGGAGCATCAGGGACATTTGTAACCCTTAGCTTTATATGGTTGAAGCAGTAGTTGAATGAGATCCATGTAGTTGAGAGAACAATGGTTGCCAAAGAATTCATTGCTTATAGTTCAGAATACTTTCTAAGCTGTCAGATGAAACTCATCAAGAGTCAGCTCGAAATGATCATATTCTAGGAGTAGTCTTATGTCAGATAAAAAAATCCCCACATTAATCTTGGCCTCACTCAATGTAAGAAATTTCTTAACCAGATATTTGAAGGCAGCAATTTTAATTATCAAGAACCTTCACCAGTTAGAGTAGAGGTTACAATATTATATTTTTACTTCTAACTAAAAGAAGATTGTTGGCGTTGCTGGTATCAGGAACATGGTGCATTGGCCAACTAATCCTAGTTGAAATGGTAATGACCTTGACAGTAGAACAGATAACCAATTTACAAGAATAAATAACAGGAACAGATAAATATACATTGAGATTGTGAGGAAGAACAGCATTTATGCTGGATTTGGATGCATCAATGAAGAGGCACCAGTTTTGTGTGTTGTTGTCAATACCAAACTTATTAAACAGAATTTTTAAGCAAGAAATTACAATAACACCAATCTTCATTCATAGAAAATAACAAAAATAACATAACTATGATTTTTACTGCATCTACAATGTGTAACAAAGAATGCTTTGATTTAAAAATTCTACTATCTCATTATGGCTTCAAAAAGCCATAATGAGATAGCAGAATAAAATTACCTGAGAACAACAATAAACTATGTGTAAAAAAGCAGTTAGGTGAATCAATTGATGTGTATACACAGAATTACATTACAATATTCACACAGACGCAGCATACAAAGAAAATCTCAATTTTTTTAAAAAGTGATGCGTGATGGACATACACTGATTTTAAATTTGAAATCATCAAATTAGTCAAAAAAAAACAAAAGGTATTTGCATACAATCAAATTAGTATAACAAAGGTATTTGCTTTCATGAACTTTTATAAATATTAATGTTTGTTGTAAGCGTTATTTAAAAAAAAATATTACCCACAAAATATTGTATAATTTACTAAAGTAACCATGAGAAATATTTGCTTAAGTGACCTTGATAATTTTAGTTACTACATCAAATATTAAAGCTACATTGTGGAATATAGTTTACCATTTGTTAAATTATTTTAACAGATTTTTTAAACTATTTTTACCAATTTGTCAAATAAAAAAACAATTTACAATATTTCTTTAAGTTATATTGTCAAGTGATGATACTTAATCAGTTATTTAGATAAAAATAAATAATGAAATAAGAAATGAAAAAGAGTTGACAATATATTCATTATTAATTCAGATTGGAATATATTTATGTTAATTTAAAATATGCATTACAAAAAACACATTTATTATGTATAATGATCACTTTCTAATATGTATTACATGCTTAATATACAATTTAGAAATCATTAATTATGCAGGAAATTTTATATAAAAAATTTCTCCACTTAATCTGACTTTATTCAAAATAAAAACTATAAAAAAAACTAATACAAATAATACACAAAAAAGTATATATGGGCAATTCTGCGAAAGTGGCGGTTGTAACATTTGACAATTTTTTTATTATTAATAAAAAAAGTTATTGAAAATAAACCGAAAACGGAAATGATTTGAAACTTTCATGAAATGTGAAATACTATCATATAATCTAGTATGTAAAAGTTACAGCATTAAAGCCTTCAACTTTCAAAAATGAACTCTAAGTAGCGTGACGGTTGTAACGCTTACTTTTTACCACTTCTAAACAAAACAGTTTGTCAGACTTGCAGCGAACAGCATGCAGCAATACAGCAATGCAGCGAGCAGCGAACAACATGCAGCGATACAACAATGCAGCAAACAGCATGGTAAATAAAAAAATGTTTAGTGTGTGTATTTAGCACATAATAATGTTACTATATGCTAAGTTTCATAGTTTTTACTTGAAGTTTTACAAGCATTTTTATGTTTTTTTTGTTGTGACGTAACCGTAAGAGTCGTAACAAAAAATCCAATGCTTTAAAACAACAAATAAAACAAAACAATTAATGATGTAAGAAAAAAAGTATTATTGATTATTAACAACTATGAATATTATGTTAAAGAAATGCAATATAAAATTATCAAAGTATTCACTTATGAATGTACGGTATGATTTTTAACACTACACAACAGGACTGTAAAGTTTATACAACCCTTTCAACTTTAAAACCATGCAATGGTATGATAAAAAAAATTTTTTAAATAGTAATAACCAATAATTTTTGTTTTTAAAAAGTTAGTTTTTTGCTTTTTTTTTTTTTTTTAGAATTGCCCATATATACAAATAGAAACAAATTTCAAAATAAATTTACCGATGTTAAGGTTGACCATCCAATTAGTACCCATGATAGTTTTGTTAAACAAATTTTCAAAAATACTGTCAATTCTAATATCTTTCATAAAAATTGCCAAACCCATTTGTTTTTCACTCATCATTCTTTTGCTTGCATCCTCTGATTTTTTTTTTAGGCTTGATACACTCTGTGTTACTGGTTCACTGTCAATATCAAAACCTTTTTGTACTGAGCTTTCCACTCCATCTGTTGTGTCATCATAATCTGTTTCTTCATCATATTCTGTTTCTTTTGATGATATTTTATTTCTTTTAGCTAAATGTTGAATTACTTTAAACTTATATTTATACATAAAAAAGGTGTTTTTTTCAGGCTGTGAAAATAAATACAAAATAACTGACCTATTTTTATTTTAAAAAAATACGGATTTATTTCATATTTATTGCTTTGATTGTTGAACTGAGAAATTGTATTTTCTGAAAACTTTGAAAGCTGATCAGGTGGAACCTGTTTACTTAGCATGTACGCTTCAAATTTCATTCCTTCCCAGTTAAATAAAATAGGAACGCCAACTAATCTGTGCATTTTATAAATAAAATATAATGCTAACTAACAAATATTTTTACAAATTTGATAAATACTGTTTTTTCATTTTTTGTTATTCTATAATAAATATCATTAATATTTCAGTAATAGAAAAAAATTGCAAAGGTAATTGCAATGAAATTACCTAACTTCTTGCGAAACTCCTTGTCCAAACTCAGCAGTTAATTGAAGATCTTTTATTCCAAAATTAAAATTGGACATTTTTGATTTTAAATTGTCATCTAATTCTTTGGAACCAAAAGCATTAATGAGTTCAGTAGATGTAAGCAATGCAACAGAGCCTAAATTAGAAACAAATTTGTGAATAATAGTATAATGAATCGAAATAACAAAATGTAACTGAAAATGAGTTTAGTAGATGTCATCAAAAAGATTGTAAAAGAAAACAACTAATCTGCATGGTAACAGTCACTTTGAATTTCAGTTTTTAAAAGTGTTAAATAACTCACTATTATTTTATTTAATTATTAATAAAGCTTTATTACATTCAGATTTATGACATTTTTTATGCATAGCTCAATACTTTAGATTATGCATAGTTATATACTCTAGATTGACTGAACGTTTTAGAAAATGAAGTACTAAGTGTACAAAGATTTATTAGTCAATAATGATATGAACACATTTATATACATTGTTTTACACATTTGTACACATTTATACACATTGTTTTTATCTGAAATATTTTACAGTATAAAGAAAATGATTTTTTTAATAGCAATTACAGCCCTCAATTCTATAACTCTGAGTCACAAACCTTTACAAACAAAGTTTAGCGCAGTATTACCAGGGACATGGTGAGGATTGAACTCGAAGTCTCTCACTTATGAAGCAAGCAATCTATAACTACGTCACTGTATTAAATAATTAATAAGTATCTAATAAACACATTTTTTAACAACTGCACCACTGTCGTTTATGTTATGTATTTATGAATGATATATCAAATTATAGTTTTTTTCTCATTTGTGTTTATATTTAAGGTTTTATGTTTTTAGTTTAGTTTTTAAACAGTTTTCAAAAAAAAAATTGTTTTTATTCAAAATAAAAATATACCTTTTAACTCAAATTTTTCATCTTTTTTCTCAACTTCTATTTTAATTGAGGAGCCAGCAAGTTGTAGCTCAGCCTTAAGTAAGAAGCGAAACTTGGCATTCTCATCTAGTTTAAGTTCAAATTCTGCATTTTTAACAGATATGAAAGTATTGCCAAGAGTAATCTAATAAAACAAACATTACAACTATTGTGTTTGTTGTTGTTTTTGTAGTTGTTTCAAAATGCATTTGCAGAAAACTTGAATAAAATAATATCATAAATATAATTTGATTTTCAGTTAATACCATATACATAAACATACCTCACATAAGTAAACATACCTCATCAGGAATTGATATAGAAATTTCAACTACTTTTGTTTTTATGTTTACATCATACTTTTTAAAAAGAATCTTAAATTTTGACTTGAATAAATATTTATTTAGAAGATCAAAAGCATTTGGTGCTAGTGCAGCTAAAATATTCATTCCATCTTCAAAAATGTCTGGAGGAAAAACAAATGAAATTTTCTCGCTCTTGATAATGATTTGAAATGATAACTCTTTAGGTATATTGTTTAGATTAGCAGTAGAACCTATGTTCTTTAAAATTTTGTTTATAGGAATGTTAAGACTAATAATAGTACCTTCTGAAAGAGTTGCAGAATGGCTTGGAATTGAAGCTGATAAAAGTTCTTTAATTTCAGTATCTTTCAACTTTAATATATCTATGTTTGCATATTCAATTGATATATCTAAAAGGAGATCTTTTAAAATGTCTATGTCATTTAAATCTTTGCCAATAATTGCAGAAATAACCTTTAAAGGCTGAACATTTTTGAGAGAAGCGACAATACCAACTCCAACAGGACCATCTGTTGGCTTCTGAATAACCAACAATGCATTGATATCTCCTAGGCCAGTTATTCCAGTAGCTTTACCATTTATTATAATTTCATAGCTTCCATCTTCACTTCTCATAATTTTAATTACTGGTTTTTCAATAAATATCTTAGAGAACATTCCTCCATCATTGACAATAACTTCACCATTACCATCTTCAATCCCAGCTATTACTTCAGATACTGCCTCCTGTTTAGTTTTTAAAAAGAACTTTGAAAAATCAGTAACTTTAATTTCTTCTGCAAATATTTTTATAGATGATGAAGAGCTTTTTTTATCCTTTTGTACTTGAACTGATACAATGAGACCAGCAATTTCAACTTTACCTTTTATGTCAAATTCAATATTAGTAAAAGCAAACTCATTTTGTAACTCCATATAATTAAATTTCAAGTTAAGTTCACCACTAACTATCTAAAAAAAAAGTAAACCATTAAACCATAGGCACAGTGGAACCAGAGGTGTAAATAGAAAAAAAAAATTGGTTTGAAAAAGTCTATAAAAATTATTTATTCAGAAAGTCAGATAAATTTGTGGATGAAAAAAAATTAGGTTTCTAGCTAATTTCTAAGTGATAATATGCAATTTTGAAGTTGATGAACTTCCAATTTTTTTTTTGTACCTATTAAAGTTTAGTAAGTTTTGATTAGTTTTCTTTCAAAATAAATTTACTAACTTAAAAATTGATAACCCACAAAAATAAAATTTGTTTTTAATTTGACATGGAATATATTTTTGAACAAATATATAAAAAAATTTGTTTATTTTTTCAACTTATTTTTTAAGCTTTTAAAACTTTATTATGTAATTATGTTATAAATTTATGTTGTTGTTTTTTACAGAAAATCAGATTAAATCTTAGATTTTTTCAAAAGTACTAACTTGCCTCTACTCCGTCATACATTTTTAAAGTATTAAACATTTCTTCTTCTCAAATATTTTAAGGGGAACTGAGGCAAGTTAGTACTTTTTTTTATTTAAAAAAAAGTACTAACTTGCCTCAGTTAAATTTATTAAAGCTGACAAAACTGTCAGCTTTAATAAATTGTCAAATTGTCAAATTCAGTAACATATTCAGCTATTAAAGAAATACTTTATAAATATTTTGAACTATTAATTAATTCACTGGAGTTTGAAATTGTGTGTGAAAAAACATGGAAACGTTATAAATGCCTAAAAGAGAAACATTTCAAGAAAAATGGAAATGTATTTATACTTTCACAAGCATCAAAAGATATTATTTATGAAGTAAAGGATGCTTACATAACAGAACCATGTTTTTCAAAACAAAGAAAATCTTTTTTTTTTTTTTTTTTTTTTTTTTTTTTTTTTTTTACAGAACTGAGTGATAAGATGAAAAAGAAGAGGACACAGGAATTTTTCAATTTTATAAATTACTTTATCACTAATGAGTGCCCAGAGTTTCATGTTAACCAGTTATTGGTTTTTACCAGATGTGTTTTAAATATGGTTGTGATGGAATAGGGCAACAAGAATCAATAAAATCAAAAGAAATGATTGAAATAAAGTCAAATATGTTTCAATAAGGTCTTTTTCCTTTGAAACTGGTATGCCATCAAGATTATTACGCACTGTGTTTTTGATAAGAGAAACAGAAACAAATCAAGATTTGCTAGACCTTATTGTCCCAACTATTGATGACGCAAGAGAAGTTGAGTTAAATACTCAAGAAGTGTGTTGTCTGTTTGGCAAAAATTATATCAATGTCAAAATTTATATTTAAAATACAATGAAGGATTTAAAGTTTAAACAACTCTTTATCAGACTAGGAGATAGTATACTTTGCAAAACAAAAACTACTGAATGGACAGATATTAGGAGAGTTATTGAAGGATTTCCGATTGATTGATCATCAGAAAAAACTTGGATGCTGTACAAAAAGCTAGTTGAGAAGGATGGTATCATTCCTACTAAAATTGGAGATTTTGACACACGAAAAGGACTGACGAAAAAACCACAAACCAAATCTGATCAAAAAAGCATATGTATTACACATTCATATAAAAATAGCACTACCTGATTTTTAAAAATACTTTATTGGTGTCATATAGATTATAAACTTTCGCTTAAAAAAACAAGACTACTTGGTGAACCAATACGTAATACAAAAGACAGGGTTATTACTAAAATAAAAGAAAACACTGGACTGTGACATTTACAACAGAGTCTCAAGGCCATAAAAGATCTATGCTCTCTTATGTACAAAGATAGCATGTTACTTCTACATTCTCAAATCAGTATAATATTTTGTATAGTTTCTTGTAAGCGTATAATTGATTTCAGGAGTTATGCAATAATGTTACATTTAACATTATAACAAATATTATAAATTTATTAAAATTTTTTACTATTTTAACTTTTTATCGTCAAATGTTACAAGTGTTATTACTTGTGTTACAAGTTCAAACCATTAGAGCTCTTCATTTTTATAATTTTATTATACTAACATTATTTTAAATCCGAATTTGACAGAATACTTGTTTTTAAATACTAAACTTCTTATCAATAGAACAGTAAACACCAGACCTCCAAATTTTTTAAATTTTCGAATTTTCTTTTCTTTAAATATATCTAATAAACTACTTTTTTAATTGCCATCTGAAAAAAGATTTAACTATAGGAATTTATCAAAAAGTACTAATTTATCAAAAATGATCAAATATGGTAATTTGAACCTAGGCCACAAATTTAGTTTAATAATTAAAATAAAAAATTTCCTATAACAAGCTAAAAAATATCTTTTGAAAAAGTCTTCAATAAGTTTTCTAGGACTTCATAATCATTTGTTATGATCCTATTTCCAAAACTTTGCTACTTACCCACTGCGCATATGTGAACCACAAACCATTTAAGTGAAAAAGATTAGTTATTTTACTTTTGTTTATTACTTTTTTTTGAATATATTAATATTGGTGCTTTATTATTTATTCATTTCTGTGTAACATTTAATGTTATCTAAAAGTGTACAATATTTCAATATTTATGTTTCAAAAAACACCTTAAACATTAATATTGCTATACTTTAATACACACTCTCTTTTTAATAGAAGCCCTTTGAAATGTATATAATAAGCTTGTATGTGCAAATACACTTATTAGCATACTAATGGTACATCTAAAAAATACAATGCATGTAATTTTATTTGATTTTATTTTTATTAAATCTTAGTCACCTGATAAATAATTAAACAATTAGAGTAAATAAAAATATTTTTGTAAAAATATAACAGGGTGAGTAGAAAAGAGTAGAGTTAATACTAAGTAGATTTTACTAAAAGTTTTTTTATTACCCAAGTTTATAAATCAATTCATGTTTTCTACTCATGCTTTTTTAGGAGGACTTTACAATTAAGAGGACTCTTTAATTCCTCGTCAAAAAAGAAAACATGTTATTTTTATGAACTAAATTTATGAACGATTTTTATTCATTATTTTTAATTCGTTCACATTAGTTGTTATTTCATGAATTATTTTTGTTTAAAATAGAGATAAGTTGAAACTTATCTCTACAGTTTGAGCCCCTAGTCCACTAGCTTGGCTACAATATTGAATAAAGATTTAGGGTTTAAAAATGAAATAAGAGTTTGTGGAAAAGTAAAGTCCTTTACTTTTTTTCTGTATAGACATAAAGTTCATAAACTATTTTGAAGCTCCAAGACCCAAAGTACAGATAAAATGTTATGAGTAAACATTAGCGTCATTTTTCTGACTTTTGATTTATTATTATTTTATTTTTTTTGGGACACTCCTGTTGTAAATTGATGTTTTAAGTTTATGAAAATTGAATTATTTTAAGTTTTTTCAAAAGCTGAAAAAACAATTTCTTGACATTTTCTTATAGTTTTTGGCAGCATATTGCTAGAAAAAAGATTTAACATGTTTTTTATTTAATTTTTTTAAATCAGAGTTTTGAATCAGATTGAAATGAGATTGTTGAAAGATTTCGAAAATGCAATCTGTTTCATTTACATTTTTTTAACTTTTTATACTATAGAATAGATATAAGACAAAGAACAGGAGTTTATCACATCACAAAATTAAGCTTACTAACCTTACTTACTACCTTCTTAAATAAATACAAAAATTTATTAAGACTTCAATTGTTTAAGGTTTTTTCAGTTTAATTGTGTTGAGATATTTCTTAATTATTAAATCGGAATAGTTACTATAACTTTATATTTAATAACAATCAAAATATGTATACCTTAACAATACAATATAATATATAGTATATGACTATATACTTAATTTAAAATAAAAAATATATATATGTACCTTAACTTTATCTTTAATAACATCAAAAGCTTGAACAGATTGACAACTAAATTGCACATCACCTTTTGAATCACCACATGTCGCTAAAATTAATTGCTTGACAACAAATGCACCAGGAGAAAAAATACTTTTTGTCAAATTTTGCAAACTTTTAAACTTCTCAGTTTTACTTGATAGCATTTCAAATATTTTACCAAGTGATAGCTTCTCGAGACATGTTTTGTCAGGTATTAATGTCCAAAGACAACCATTTTTTGTATTTTTAATGGTGCATCCAAAAACTTCATAAGAGGTACCACCATCAGGAGAACTTTTTCCAAACAGTGCAGCAAAGCTAGGTAAACCATCTGTAATGGAAATAAAACTTTGAACAAGGCTTTAATAAAATAAATTTATATTAAAAAAATTTTCTTTTTTTTTAACAAAACAACTCCTCCAAAAACTCTAGGGACCACTATAATCAAAAGTTTTATTTTTATTTTCCTTAAGTACATTTTACTATTAGTAACATAATATATGCATATATGCATGTAACACTTTTTTTTTTTTTTTTTTTTTTTTTAACATCTTCACTTCCAACAAGGCTGCAAGCAACCACTATAAGAGTTGGAAGTTACTGGAAGAGAAAAGACTAAATCTGTAGAGCAAGATAACGATTGACTGATGACTTAAAAGATTGCAAATTATATGAATCAGGAAAGCAAGATGAAGGAAGCGAGTTCCAAAGAACTGATGTTCGAGGAAAAAAACTAGAAGAATGAGAGTTTTTGAAGCACTTAGGAACAGTCACAGAAAAAGGATGAGACTTAATTGAATGGCGAGTAACACGAGAATGAATTTTAGTAGATGGCACAAGGGACGCTAGCTCTTTAGAGCAGTGCCCATTGAAGTATTTGTAGAAAAGAGAAAGAGAAGCAACATTACGACGATGTGACAAAGGTTGGAGATTGGCTGCCAGAGCAGGTCCAACTATGTTTACAATTCGTTTTTGCACCTTGTCTAAAAGAGAAAGAGCATCATTAGAAGATCCGCCCCAGATGTGGCAACAGTATTCCATACAGGGACGGATTTGAGATTTATAGAGATAGAGAATAGAATCTGGAGTAAGAAAGTGTCGAGCTCGATAAAGAGATGCAACCTTAGCAGATGCTAATTTTGCAATGGATTTGATTTACGGTTTAAAAGAAAGATCAGAAGTAAGAGTTAATCCTAGAAGATGAATGGTAGATGACTCATCTAGTACATTACCATTCATAAATATAGGAAGATCTAAATTATTACGATAACGATTGGCCGAATTAAATTGAGTTTTATCTGAATTAAAGTTCACCAGCCACTGTGAGCCCCATGCTGTAGCAGAAGTGAGATCCTTTTCAAGCTCAGATACCCCCTCCAAGCAATCAGAGAGTGTAGGCTTCTTATCATGACAAGAGTAAATGGTAGTGTCGTCAGCGAATAATGCCACCTTAGATGTGAGAATATCTGGAAGATCGTTAATGTAAATTAAAAAGAGTATAGGGCCAAGGATTGAACCTTGAGGAACCCCTGAAGTTACAGGATGTGAAGAAGAGTGTTGTCCATCGAGGACAACTTTTATACTACGATTGGAAAGAAAGGACTCAATAATCTTAAAGACGTTACCAGCTACACCATAAGAAGAAAGCTTATGGAGAAGACCAGCATGCCAAACTTTATCAAAAGCTTTAGAAATGTCAAGTGCGATAGCCTTAACCTCTCCACCTTTATCTAATGCACGGTAAAACCTATCGGTTATTACTGTTAGCACATCAGCAAAACTACAACAGGAATGTTGTCAGGACCACAAGCTGTTGAAGAGTCTAAGCAGGAAATTACTTTAGATACAGAAGCTGAAGTGATGCGAATGTCAAGCAAGGGATCAACCTGTTTGACGGCTATGTCAGGTAAAACGCAACTAGTGGAATCAAGAGATGATATTGATGAAAAGTTCTTAGCAAACAATTCAGCTTTGTCTTTAGGTGAGGTGACAAAGTCTGAACCATACAAGAGAGAAGGAATAACAGATTTGCCCTTATTATTGATACTGTTAAAGATTCTCCAGAAGTCTCGAGAGCCTAATTTTTGTGATGAGATACGAGATTTAATGACCTGGGAATAGCGAGTTTTGGCGTCAGACAAAACCTTTTTACAATGGTTTCTGGCGATAGTGAACAGATGTCTGTTTTCTGGAGAATTGTTTTGCTGATAGATATGGAAGTAACGGTTTCGATTAGAAATTGCTGCAGCGCAATGTGAGGAAAACCAAGGAGAAGAGTGAGGCTTAAACTGGAATCGTCGAGAGGGAATAAAAGATTCCATGCCAGCCTGAATCCACAAAGTTATGTAAGAAGCACATTTGTCAGCAGGAAGACGAAAGATTTCTACCCAAGGGCCATCACGAAGAAAATCACGGAAAGAGTCCCAGTCAGCTTTAAGGTAGTTGTATGTGGTACGATGATAGGGGGATTCTGATGAAGTAGAAGAATTTGATAATAGTTTTAGAGAGATCAAACCGTGATCAGAAGTACCTAAGGGTGAATGTGGAGAAATTGAGGACTGACTAGGATCCAAAACAAGACATAAGTCGAGTAGAGAATGTAAATGATTAGGGTTGTCTGGAAAACGAGTTGGAAAGTTGACTATTTGAGTTAGAGATTGAGAAAGGCAAAAGTTGAGGGCCTTATCGCCAGCAGAGTCACTGACACTAGAGCCAAGCCAATCGGTGTGATGGGCATTAAAGTCACCAACAACAACGATATTGGCCGATGGATAAAGAGAGAGGGCTTGGTCAATTTGATCAGAAATAACATCAAGAATAGTGCAATCTTGGGATGAAGGAGAGCGATATAGAACAAAGAGAAAGGCGATAGAGTGAAGTTGTGCTAAACGAAAGCACATAAATGAATAGTCTGTAGATTCAAACCTAGTTTCACGACAAATGGGTGAGTTCTTACGAATGTAGATGCCCAGGCCAAGCATGTGATTATTGGAGTCTTTACGAATTAAAGGAAGATAACCATCAACACTAAGATCACAAGATGGGACAGCCGAACTTAAATTAGTCTCACAAAGAGCAAGTAGGTCTGGTGAACTTTGCAAGAGATAAGACTCAACAGAAGAAAAGTTACTTCGAAGACCACGAATATTAGTAAATGATAGGTTTAGAGAACTTGGTGATGACAATGGTTTTTTGTGTTTTTTAGTTTTAGGTACTTTAGTCATTTTAAATTTATAAAGAACTTGACTCAAGTATAGATAGTACTCAGTACACTATTTAACAACTAAGCAATAGCCTCATTACTATTAATAAACCCTAAGCCGTAACAAAGGGCTCCAAATGTGGCCTCTGCAATGCACACCAAAAGTACAAACAGGGACACCATCTATGCGCAACATGGCACTGTTAGTACTCTGATATTTTTCGGCTGTTGATGGAATCTCTGAGAGCTACCACAGAGTTCGGGAAACCTGACTACCAGCCAACCTCAGAACCATAAAACTGAGTTTTAGAGCTGTACCCTCATTAGGAGATAATAGAATGAGTTGCCCAGTCATAAAAATAGAGACACAAGCAATACCCACGCATTGAGTCAAGAAGATCCAGCGTTCAACATCCTAAACTGGAAACAATGTATTAAGAATACATCTGCGCCAGCCTAATAGATGAGGAAGGGGTGCGAGGCTGGTCAACAGATAGAATCTGTTTACCCCTTAAGTCTTTGCCTAGGAGGCCTTCTACAAGACAGCAGCTGGATGCATGTAACATCTGCCCAAGATGAGTATTTTTATCGAGACACCATCTCTAGCCTTTACTCAACCAAGAGCCCCAAGGCAGGGGGTGTTTTAATTCGGAGTTAACTTCTCCTAGCCTTTGCCTAAAAAAGCGTATCCTACAAGGCAGCAGGATATGGAGCAGGTTGTACTGGGTTACATGTTACCAGTAGCAGGAAAACCTGACCTGACCTTAACTTGTAACATATTTTTACATGCATATTATGCATGTAAAAAACATCACAAAAGTATCTTAAAAAATAAAGAGTTATATAAAAAAACATCTGTTTATTTAAAAATAACTCATATACTAAGTTCCAGTTAAACATCCAGTTAAAAACTTTCATTTACAGTTCAAACTTTTTGAACAAAAAAATGTTATCAGAAAAGTGTTTATTTGTTTAATATTATATTAATTATAGTAATAAAAAAACATTTTATATTAATAAATATATTGATGAAAAAGCAATTATATAAATGACAAAACAACATATCACTTTTATAGCTTTAAAAAAGTCTGTTTATTCATGTAATGTTTCATAATTTTAAGGATTTTTTTTTAGGCTAATATAAGAGAAGTTTCGAAAAAGTAGATCTAAATATATAAACGAAGAAAAACTAGTTCTAATATTCTTTAAAAAAATTTAATCCAACTTCAAGATCTTCAAGAATGAAACTTCAAGATTGATTCAATGTTCAATTAAAAGTTTGAGTTATTGATCTATATCTAATTCAATTAGAACTATAAAGAATTTTCAATATAGGAATGAAAGTGCTCATTTAAAAACAGAAAGGGTAACTGAGAAATTCAAGCAAAAAAATGTTTTTGATAGTTTTAATAATGTTATGTAGATTAACTTTTAGAAAAATTAAAAATCTATTGCCTTATACCTTTTCTTGTTTTAATTTTTCTTACAAAAATATGACATAAAAATATTTGATTTTGGAATAGTAGTATAAATATCAACAAAAAATAAATATTTGTACGTATGTAATTTTTTACATATATTGGATCATAATGGGCCAAGCTGCCTGTGTAACGCAGAGAAACTCTAAATTTCTCGATAGTACTAGAAACTATAAATTTCTAGATAGTTTCTGTGTAAACGCAGAGAAACTATAAATTTCTAGATAGTTCACAAGAATTTGAATCTGAAAAGTTGGGTATAAAATCACGGAGGAAAGAAAGATCTCAAAGAAAAAAGCACCAGATCAATGTTCTATGTCATTTTATAAAAATGTCATCTGATGATGTTACAATATGGTGATAAACAATTATACTCAGTTCATCTAAAATAAATATCCAATACATAACCAAACAATTGACCCTAAATATGAGGTAAAAACCATGAGTTCAAACTATTAGGACTGTAACTGATATAAAAAAAAATAGGTTGTCTTGAATAATTTAGTTAGAGTTATCACAACGAATCAGATTGTGATCCTAATACAAAACATTTTCAATTGTGCTTAAATTTATTACTTATAAAACATTTTTATATTAATCAAACTAGGACAAATAGACTTGAGGACAAAGAAAGCCTGTAAAAAATATATTAGAAATTCAAAAAATAAAATAAATAAAAAAAAAAACCTCTACAAATTAGTATGATTACTTCCAAATATATATTTTCCAGAATGCTTTGTTTGACTTCTAGTTTATTTGTCTTTGTTTGATAAACATGAAAATGTTTTATAAGTAATAAATACTTGTGGTCTTTACTATTTATCTAATAACATCATCAGAAAAAATGCTTAGCTTCAAAAAATTTTAAAAGGTCGAATTAAAAATGCCTTTTTCTTTTGAAGTTATAAATAAAAATAATTATAAATATAAAAAATTATTATTATTATAATTATAAAAATTCAAAACTACTCTTATTGGTGCATATTTAAAACTACTCTTATTGGTGCATATTTAAAACTACTCTTATTGGTGCATATTTAAAACTACTCTTATTGGTGCATATTCAAGACTACTTTTATTGGTGAATATTTAAAACTACTCTTATTGGTGCATATTTAAAACTACTCTTATTGGTGCATATTTAAGACTACTTTTATTGGTGCATATTTAAAACTACTCTTATTGGTGCATATTTAAAAGATTTTACTTTTATTTTTTTTAATATACTTAAAAAAAAAAAACACTACTACTAAAATGTACAACTATTTTTTAATGTTTCTTTATTTGTAATTATTTATGTTTTGTATTTTATTAAATTAAAGTTTTTGTCTTGAATTTATTTTATAAGTTTGATAAATGAACCAAAACAAAGTTTTGGATCATTAAAACCAGATTAAAATTTTAAACACTTTTAAAAATGCTTTTATGCTAAATGATGATTTTTAAATGATGCCAGAACCTGTATTAATAATAAATGCAAAGACAATCATTAAGGATTATTAAGACACATAATTAAAAAAAAACGAACTACAAAGTACTTTTCAACAATTATTAAAATAAAGAACAATAATTTGTAATAATAAATATTTACAAATAAAGAAATAAAAAAGAGAAAAAGTGATAATTATTTTTAAAACACTATAAATTATTTAATATATTATTAAGAAATATGACCCCATTGATTTCATAAAACTTTTTATCATTTTTTAGCAAGTAGTTTCAATCTTTAAGTAATCCGTAAGTCTACTCTTAATATTCAATTAATTTTTGTTTCTGGGTTTAAGTTTTTTCATGCCAATTACTGTTTAAAACAATCTTTGAAATGTTTAAAAACAATGTTAGATTTATCAACGACCATTTATGATGAATTCATGTTATTATCCTCACAACTTACCCCTTACTGGAAATAAATTACAAGTAGAAACAACACATTCTCAAAAATATTATGATTTGATTTATATAGATTTTAATAATATGGAATAATATATTTGAATACTCCTTTGTAAGTGGTACAAATATTTTTTCAGCAAGTAAACCACTTGAATTTTATATTGAAAACTTCAAAATTAAATTAATCGCATATAAACACAAAAAATCACATAAAAAAATCTGAAATAATAAGTTTTAAACAACATGAGACTGACAACATAAAACTATAAAAAGCAAATTCACTTAAACCTATAAAGTAATAAATATAAAAATAGGACATATCAAAATTACCTTCTACTTGAAGATTGGGAACATCTCTTTTATGAAGTAGTGATGCATAATAGTGATGATGACGTGGTTCCAAGTCATAATGATTAGATTCACATTGACATAACACTAGTATAATTATAAGACCAAAGAAAAGCATCCCAACCTAAAAAATATCATAACACGAAAAAATATAGAACATAATAATTAATAAAATAACATATATGACATATTTATAAATTATATTTTGGAAAATGTAGAAATGTTTAAATTTCCTAAAGTTAAAAATTATAACTTCAAAACTGATAAAACATTTTTCAGACAAATAATTTTTTAATTTGCTTAAATAATGTATTTAAAGTAAATTAAAATAAAGAGTATAAAATTACACAATATATAATATACTTTCACATAACATGCCAGATGCCTATGGGCAACAATATTTTAGAGTGACAATATAACCATGAAAGAGGTCTTCAGGTATCAATTTTTCAGAAATATTGTAAAAATAATCACACAAAAAATATAGAAATTGAACCTAAACTACTCAAATATATTTATGATGTATTTTATTTTTTGATTAAAGAGAAAAAAAACTTTCTCTTTTCCTTACACTAAATTGCATTGATAAATTCAAAAAGTATTTTTACATTTAAACATCACCAGTAAAATTAAAAACAAATTCATTATCAATGTTTTTGATATTGGAATTAAGTTTCTTTTGAAACTCTTGCAAAATTTTATAGAATCTTTTAGATTGCTTGCAGTGGCTTGTGAACTTTAAGCTTGCAGTGGCTTGTGAACTTTAACTCCAACAAAACATAATTATTTACTGCAAACAGCTATAGCAATAATGTTGACATTCCTATATTGATTAGTGGCAACCTTTAAATGAAGAGACAACCCTCTCAATGAATAATTATCTTTAAGTCATTTAGGAGGTTTATTACTGGCCTCTCACAGAATCCATAAATACAAATGATTGCTTAGTATCTGCTAAGGTTGCTTCTCTCTATTGTACTTACCATTTACTCCATCTTACTCTTGATTACTTCCATTTTCTACCTCTGCATATCTCTTATTTGTACCTGCATGGTAAACTGTTATATATAGGGCTAGTTTTTTTAACAAAGCTCTTTTTCCAAACAAGGACAAGGTCCAAAAACGCCAAATGCAACAAGTCTCTCTCCAATTGTCATTAGGTTTAATAAATTAATTAAATAACTAGAAGAGTTTTTTTTTTTTTTTTTAGAACCATTTGGAACACTTTCCCATATTAATGTTTTCCTGACTCATAAAATCTCTAACTTTTCAAGTCTTCTGTTAACTATCTACTTGCTTTTTAACTCTGTACTTTTTTTATTAGTATCTGACAACTTAGTAGCGATTGCTTGTAGCTTTGTTGGGAATGAAACAGACTTTTAAAAAAAGTCTCAATCCATTGTACAATTGTACAATGATTAACCAGAAGTCAAGCTTCCATCTGAAATCTTGAAAGTTGAGCTTCAATCAGAAGCTCAACTCATTATGTTTATAAAATAAATAACCATGAAATTGCTAATTTTAAAAGTAATAAAGATTCTGTTAGTACTATTGATAATCACTAATAATTTAATTATTATAACCTTTTTATTGCATATAAGGCTATGTTGCCTCAACATAGAGCTTTATGGGAAATATATAAATAATTAATAAATAATTCTAGTTTTAAGTCAAAGAGTTATTTTGTCATCTCATTTTATCAATATTTTAGCGGTTGGTTTTTCAAAACTTTTAAAACATTTGGCCGTCAAAAGCACAACTTTCTTTTTAGAATATTTTAAATACGTTTTATTGTTATACTAGAAACAGTACATTTTTTTTTAAAGATTTGTCAATTTGAATTTGACAAATCGAAAAGATACTATTTTAAATATTATGAAAACATAAATAAAATCTGCTATCTTGTTCAGAAATTATTTCAATTTTAAAAACAGCATCGATTTATGTTTTAAAAACCAATTGGAATAAAATTCACACGTGTGGATTTGAGTTGTTTATTTCGTAACGGTAACCGGATCAAATTATATGAAGAGTCACAAGGTAACAAGTATTGCGGACGGGTAAAATCCTTAGTAACGGTAACAAAAAACACGGTCGCTTTTACTATAAACAAACCGTAGTTAAATCATATTGTGATCTTAAATCATACTGTGATCTAATTTATATTTAGTAACTTTGCTTTGGCAATCGCTATATAATTAGAAAAGAAGTTCAAAAAAAATTTGCTTTTACTCCGTTTAAAATTCTTCTGTGATAAGTTTACAATAACTACTTCAATTTTTTTTTTTTTTTTGAGTTTCAGATGTATTTTTTTTTTCCAATTACTTTTAAATATGTAAAAATCAAACAAATTTCTAGTTTTTGAAGACAGCATTGATTTAAATGCTTATATGTTGTTTGCATATATTTGTATTTTTATAGTTTTTAATTAATGACATTGTTTAATTTAATATTGAAGAAATATGATTAACATATGGTTAAAAGAACTATGTAAAATAAAGTTGTTCTCATACCTACTTGCAATGGGGTGACTTGATACAGGAATTTTGGGGTGAAACGGGACAGTGTCACATTAAAAAAACAATGCCTTTAACTTAATTTAATAGTAAGGTAATGGGTTTTGCAATAGTTTTCTAAGATAATTTAGTGGATCATAATTTATTCCGATTTCTATGGTGTGTGTGGTAAATATAAAGCGCAAAACACAAACAAACAATTTTGTCTCATCTCACCCCAATCTCCCCTAACACCTTATTTTCAGGCATTATAGATAGTTGAAATTTACTGTTTTTATATAAATTAATTAATTTATAAGAAAAATACATTGTATTAAAACTCTGCAATGTTAACCTTTACAACTTAGTGAAGAACATGCAAGATGTGAGACGTAATTATTTACTTAAAACTAAAACTTCAAATTAAGAAGTTGATGAAAGTTAAGAGAAAATTAATGCCTGATTTACACTTTATCATTTCTAAAAAAATTTTATACTGTTTCAAATTTTAGCCCTCAATTCTATATGAAATCAAAGTTCTATGTTAAATGATCTTTCGTTTTGCTCTCTGACAAATCCAATAGGTCTTTTTGTTACACTTTAATATCAGGATATTAAATACTTTGTTCATTTTATTAACAATATAAGTTTTAACTTGAGTGTTTTAAATGTGTTTTACAATTTAAGACTCTCACAAAGTTTAATATTATATTATAAATTAATGTAATTAAGGAAATATTTTTGTATAAAAAAAAAATTAAGGGTTTCCAAATTTTCATTACAAGCATCCAAGTAATGCTAAGTATCTTTGAGTATTCCCTTGTGAATTGCCAAAATCATCCCTAAACTGGTATACTAAAGTCACGCATAAAAACAATGTATTTGTTAGAATTTAAATGCCAAATACTTCTATTTATTTCATATTTTTTATTGTTAATGAGGTTCAAAGTTTTTTTAAGAATTAATCTAAAATAATTGAAAAGTTTTTTTTGTCCAAACTTCTTTCATTACTCTGTTATATCTCCGAACGCCTTTCACTACTCTACTTTATCTCAGTAATATCTCTGAACATCTTCTACTGCTTTGTTATATTTACTATAGTTTTCTAATTTAAAAATGTTATAGCTTAAACACTTACCTTTTAATTTTTTCAACCAATTTTAATTAATTAACGTTTTTTGATTTGAAACAAATCATCTGCACCGTAACTTTGATGAGAAATACTGTTATACATTCTCAATATGTTCATTGTGTTTTCTTCAAATATTCATTGAGTAAACAACAGCTCTCAAACAGCGAAGTGAAGGCTTAAACGTATTTTGCTTCAATGGTCAAAATTTCTTTAAATTGATATTTTTTCTAAAATATGGGAAAACGTTTTTTTAAGTTGCTTATTTTAATAGCATCAGCATGAAAAATGTTATATATAATTAATTTCATTGGTTTTTACCGTTACATATATATTGCATATAATTGACTTTTAATTGGTTTATGTTTATTATTTTTCGAATCTCTTCAACAATCTAATTTAAAAATCTTATTAGAAATAAATTGTCATCAAATATAATATCACTTACTACACTGAGAATAAAAAAAACAATAAAAAAGTATGAAGATTCAAAAAGAGGCTAGGGTAAAGCCGTTCTAGCTTTTTTTATAAAATAATGATTAATTTGACGCAGTCAAATATTCTTACACAATTTAAAAATAATAATAATAGCAGGAACAAAGTGTAGATCGGTGTCCCCAAACAACCATTTTATAGATATACTTTCTGAGAGAAATATTTTTGGTAATATATGACACTCATTATGTCGTCGGGTGTTTCGGTGCGGAAACTTATTTTTAAAATGAACAACATTTGTGACTTTCTTAACCAGAATTAAAATGTTCATTACTTCCTACTACATGCCTAAAAGTTTTTTTTTGTCACGACGTTGATATATATGTTTTTATAACATATATGAAAGTTTTAAACAATTTAACAGCCGTTGCGCAAACCGTTATTTATCAGCCGTTCGAATATTAGTACCTTCCAGTAAGCACAGATCATTTTTAAAACGTTTAAAAAACGTTAAAAACCGTTTTCATAGGTTTTTTAAACGTTTTAAAAACGTTCTGTGCTTACTGGGCTATCTAGTACTATTTAAATTAAATAATTTTTAGAATACCATTTGTTTTCAAAATGCATGGGTTTTTTAAAGGCGTATGTTATATTAGGAAACTGTGTGTTCCAAATTATTTAACAATTGTGCTGAGAAAGATCACAAGACAGAGAAAAAGTTAAACCTGATATCGCACGTGCAATAGAGTTACTTGTACGCTGTAGTTTTTATGAAAAAATTGGCGGCTACCATGATTCATATAGAAAAGATTTGACAAACTTTTTAAAGCAAAAAAAAACAACAATAAATTAAAAAAAAAAAATGCTAACCATTTTATCTTTGCAAAAAGAAAAAATCTTTGTATAGCATTTTATTTCAAATTTTTAGTTTCTTTTTATACCAAGTTTAATAATAAGTTAACAGTAATTTAAAATAAATCATAAAGTGGGTTTTCAGTTATTTGAAAATTTGGTAATTCAAAGTAAATTCTAGAGTCTCCTCTATAGAGTTTGTGGTTATATACTTAATTAGAGTAGTACTTATCTTTAAATTTTTACTTCAAGTACAGATATTAATTTTTGGTTACTTTGGCCTATATCAGGCTAGGGAAAGTAAATTTATTGCATATTCTCGCTGTTACCTTATTAAAGTCTTTGTTAATCAAAACATTTTTTTGTATGGCCTACTATAATTAAATGGCCTACTATAATTACACGGCTTGATTTGTTGCATTTTTCGTTAAAAAATAAGAGGCCAGTTTTTTTACGACTTATTTTCTATTGTGAGACAATTAACAATACTTAATAATTAAAATAATGTGATTATTAAAATTATTATATCAAAGTTTGGTTTATGCTTTCATATTCATGTAATATATATTTCTGATTATATTCTGACTGATTGTCTGCTTTATTATAATCCATTAGAGAGTGGAATAATAAAATAGACATACAGAAAGTCTACTTGGTATATTCCCAGCAAATATATCAGCGTTTAATCAACGTTGAAAACCAGTCGCAACGCAGAAAAAGCGTACAATCACAAAAACAACGTGCTTTCAACGTTGAATTAATGTTTTTTTTTGTATACTAAATCGCGGTAAATTAAAACGTTAAATAAGGGTTGAAATTGTAACGTAATTTCCCGTTGGGAAATGAGCTAGTGATGATTAGCTAGCTTTATAGCGATTTTGTAGTGATTTTTTTTTTCTTATTGTTTTTTTTTCCTAATGTCTTTAACATCTTTAAAAATTCGATTTTTAGTGTTGACTCTATTATAATTATGAAAATAATTAAACTTTAAACTTGGCAATTTTGTAGCAATGTGTCGCTAGCTACATATCGTAGCTTTGTAGCTAGCTACAAAATATCTACAAAGCTATAGTAGGTTGGTAGCTGCATATTAAAATTTTTTAGACTGCGATTTTATTACGATATGACGCTAGCTACAAAAGCCTGTGGGTCTTAAGCTTATTAAGCTAACTGTCTTCGTAGCCAAATTGCTGTCTTTGTCTTTACAAATATCGATAGCTTTTCGCTAACTTAAAAAAGCTGCCGATCCTCGTGGCCAAATCGCTGTCTTTATTGTTACGATTACAGCTAGCTATTCGCTAGCCGATTTCCCACCGGGTTAGCTCCTCAAAATAAAACGTTTATTCAACGTGGAATCAACTTACGCAAAAAGCCACTTTAAAAACGTTTTAAAGCATATGCTTTATTAACGTTGAAAACGAACCGCTTTTTAAACGTTACATTTTCAACTTTAAATAAGCGTTTAAATTTAAAATTATCTTATCTTCTCAAAAAGTTGCGTTTATTCAACATTGAATAAAAGTACACAAATAATCACTGCAAAAACGTCGCAAAGTTAATGGTTTATCAACGTTAGAATTTGCCATAATGGAAAGGCTAGGAAAACCTAATAGAATGCATGCATATGGTTTAAAAAATATATTAATAAAGTTATATGTTATAATCTATTTTTTTTGCAAATAATTTAAAACTTTAAGATTTTATATCAAATTGTATACAATATACAAAAATCTCAGGGTAAATTCGATTTATTCAGGTTATTTTTTATCGATTTTATATTTATTTTAAGCTGACCATTTTAATAAAATGTTCAACTTTTTTAAATATGTTATTTCTTAGTTAGAAATAATACTTAGTTGTAATAACATTCAGATGTGTAAAATATTATCAAAATTAATAAAACGTAATAAGTCAGACTAAATCAAGTTTGTTAACAGACTAAATTCTTAATTTATTTTAAAAACTTTGAACACCTCACCCTAATTATCAAGTAAATACTTCAGTATTGAGTCTTCCACCAATAATTAAAGTATGCATTATTATTTTTTTTTTGTATAAAAACATGTTTGGATAAGTAACTTTATTTCCATTTTTTTAAAGAACTTTTAATTTTATCAGTGAAAATATCTAGTCCTAATTATAGACATTGGCGGATAAAGACTTCTTGGGGCCCGGGGCTATTTTTATTTTTGGAGGCCTTTTTATGGGCCAGAGCCTAAAAATGACTTAAAAAATAAAAGGGCCTCTAAAATTTTTGGGGCCCCTAAATTTGCAGCGCCCGGGGCTATAATCCCCATATACCCCCCGCCTTCCTAGATCCGGCACTGGTAATAGAGCTGATGTTGTATAATAAATTCTAAAATTTATTCTTTATCATATATTTTTATTGATTTATATT
>NC_061166.1:21712188-21754688 GCF_022113875.1 Hydra vulgaris
AAAAAAAAAATCATTCTGTACAAAAGAAATTTTTCACATTTTATCATTATTACAGAATCACAATTGCATTGCTGATTACTTTCGTTTTTTCTTCCTATCTAGGCCGCTCTGATTAAGACTTCGTCTGACGCACGCCCATGAGTAATTGGCAAAAACTGTTGCGAGTTGCTCTTTGAGATTTCGTATTATTGCATCAGGAACTGTGGTTCTATAATAAGAAATAAAGATATATAAAAAAAAATCATAGAAATCAGGCAATTAATCATTAATCAAAAATTTAAAACCCGTCCCGCCCCTTAACCCATCGCAGACACAAGGGAGGGGGGGGGGATTATTACCCCTTGACAAAATTTTTAAATTATTTAAAAAGTATGACTAAGTAAAAAGTAAAAACACTTGAAATTTTAGCTACTTGCTCCAAATATTTAGGCGAATTTAAGTAAAAAAAAAATTCATTTGAAATGCCTAATCTGAGCATATTAGTCAAATCCATGGATCGATTCGGTCAAACGAATGACTGGTCAAAAACTTAAATTTTGAATTCTGGCTTTTCATTGAAATCCTGAAGTTTTATATTTTCCAAGAAGCTTTTTTTTTATACTTACATATTCAATAAATGAAGTATGAAAAGTTGTTAGTCCAAGATCCTACTTTTTTGGATCTGGATCATGATCGAACAAGTTAAACTAATTGATCCCAAATTTTCAAAATAGGTTAAAAAAAATAGAAAATTTAATAAAAACCCAAGCACTGAAAGTATGATTTTCTAAATAACCCCCTCCCACCCTGTGCCAACAACTTATAAAAAATAGGTAAGCCTTAAAGCTGCTGCCCAATTACATTACATACATAAAAATGCCCTAATTAAAAAACCTACCTATCAGCCTCTCCATGAGTTGTATTCAGGCTTTCTCTAAAACATTTTAAATTTAATAGAATCATGTTAAAAATACAACAAACTTTCATACTTTAAAAAATAAATAAATAAATATATATATATATATATATATATATATATATATATATATATATATATATATATATATATATATATATATATATATATATATAATGTAAAATAAATATATATTAATTTTTATTATTAATTTTTATTTAATTAGAGTATAGTTTAAATACAATAATAACTATTAATACAACAAAATTTATGCATATTTATGTTACGATGTTTATAAAGTTTTCATAAAATCCATAATATAAAATAATCATGATATAGCAACTATTTATATATTTCTTTAACAAAAATTAAAAAGATATTAGATTCTCAAACAGCATGTTCATTATAATGAACATGCTGTTTGAGAATCTAATATCTTAATTTTGTATCTAATATCTTAATTTTTGTGATTTGTGACGTGATTTAAATGCGCCAGTGACGTGATTGAAATGCGCTATTGGAAGGCATTATGAATTGCGGGAAAATAAATAGCACTTGAGTGCTATTTATTTTCCCGCAATTCATAATGCCTAATGATTTAAATCACGTCACTCTACGACTCAATTTACTCAGAAAGTCACGCAATTCAATGTACACTCTGATTGCGAGAAAATTTTTTAATTCAACTAGATTTTTTTGGTAATAATTTAATTTTAACGTAAGGGACAGATTGTCCCGGGCGGCAGATTTCCAAGGGGCACCAAATAGAATGAAGGTACCTTGGAACAAAGGTCTTTTACCGATAATATAGGAGAATTTTGATAATTAAGAACGCCAATCATGTTGCTGTCCCGGGCGGCGAAACAGTTCTTGGCGGCATTTTATATATATATATAGTTATTTGTTATTATTTAATTTTTTTACAAATCTTTTATTTATATACATTCAATAAAAATAGTTTTTAATTATTTTGTAATTATAATGTATTTTTATTTATTTCCATACTTATAATGTTGTGTAGCGCAGGTGGTAAGCCACTAATGGTCTAGTGATCCGGGTTTCGAAACCCACCACCGATAAGTTTTTCATTTTTCAAAATAAATTAAAAAAATGGAAAATCTTACGAATCTTTTAAGATACCCTACAGGATAATCACAGGATTTCTTATGATCTTATAGGATTAACAAGACAAATAAAATCTTACGAATCTTTTAAGATACCCTATGGGTAATCACAGAACTTCTTAAGATCTTATAGAATTTACAAGACAAATAAAATCTTAAAAATCCTGTAAGATACCCTGTATGATAGTATAAGATTATATGCGATCCTATAAGACTCATAAGTTGTCTGTAAGATAGTCGACTAGTGTAGTCGACTAGTGTATTTCACTCCGTTACCTCATTTATCTGTTTTATGCATAGTGGTACTCACACAAGTATATGTGTACTTGCGTGTGCATGTGTTTGCGTGTTTGTATGCGCATATGGGTGTGCATGTGTGTGTACGTGTGTTTATGCATTAGGTGTGTATACGTGTATATGTAGAATTGTGTTCTTGTATGAGTGGATGCGAGTGTGCATACTTCTATGCCTAAACCAGTTCTCCCGTACCCAACCCCCTAAGATTCTAAATCAACTCTCACAGTATTATATAATTGCGTGAGAACATATTATAATAATCTACACTATTCTGTATGACCTTATAATGCTCGATACGCACACCAGATGAAATGGGAGACTCCTCGGGTATGAGTTCATCACATATCTAAACCTCACGTGGTAACTAAGCTGTAGGCCATGGAGTTGTTTTAGTACTTTAACTTCTTCGAAACAAGCTTAGACATTCCGACATGGCCCTGACGAGATGATGGTTTGTCACATGCCACAACTTTCGACCATTATGATGACCTCAACCCCGAACTCCACTCGCGCAGCACCTTCCCCTCAACTTGTTTTACTTTTATATTACAATAATTTGTACTACTAATTTACTACTAATTTATTACCTCCAATTTACGATGGTAATCACTATAGCTTTATAGCATACATACTATGCATATCGGATATATTATACACAATATATATAATATTCTAGATATACATAAGTTTCTCTATAAATAATATAAGAAACTTATTGGTTTACCTAACAAGCATCATACTGCCCCGAACCAACACCACTGAGCCAAACTGTGTTGCTATAATTGTACTGCACTCCGCACATAGTTCTTACAAAAATAGCAACAAACCCCACACTCTCATATATTCTATGAACATATGTTAAAACATATCTTTTAAAATACTTTTAACAAAGATTACGATCACAAAGAACATAATAACATCAAAATTAAATAAGACGGAAAATCAAAGTATTTACGAAAATACAGATTCATACAAAGAAAGACATTAATTCACATATAAAACTTGAACATTTAGAACACTACAAACCAAAGCACAATAATTAACACAAACTTACAGAACACTGAAACAACATTTACTTAAACCTAACTTATAGAACACTTACTTAACTCTAACTTAACTAGTGAATAATACTCCCCTCTTTAACACCACCTCTTAATACTGGACATCTGTCCAAATATTATAATTTATCTAGCACTCCCTTGCACTTATATAATATATTTCTTTCTTCTCTTAAGACTCTTACGGCCTGATGGTTCCATATCAGTGGTGGAACTTTAATAGCTTCCACTGCGAAACAATAGCAGAAAAATTTGCATCCAAGTTCCTTGTGTGGCAAGCAATTTGTAGCTGTGGTATGCAGTCCTCTTGTTTTGTCACTAAAAAGACCTTGACTGCCAATCTCTACATCAAAGAATGCCTCCAAAAAAGACTTTTGCCTTTTATAAAAAAACACAAATACCGATGTCTCTTTTGGCCCGATCTTGCTGCCTCTCACTGATTTAAAAAAGTTTTACAGTGGTGCAAAGATAATAATGTGAAAATTGTTCCTAAAGATACGAATCCTCCAAATCGTCCTGAAGAGCGCAAGAATGAAGATTTTTGGGCAATAGTTAAAGGAGTTCTTCGTAAGACAGGTGGAGTAACAAATAATAAAAAGAACTTCCAAAAAAAGTGGATGAATGCCACCAATATGGTGAAAAAAGAAAAAATCTGTAAAATGATGGCATCAACCCGCTATAAAGTTCGATTTCTTGCTAAGCAACCCATCAAGCCCCTTAAAATTAAGTTGAAACTCTAATTTATGTAAACGCATTTAATAATAAAAAAATTGAAATAAAAAGCATTTATGGTTTTATAGAAATCTCAATTTAAAGTTGAATGGATTTTTCCGTGTCCACCCGATATTTTGTCCAACTGGCGTTCATACAATAAAAGCTGCCTATAATCATTTTCCAATCAATGATTCCTGCAACAAGCTCAGACTTAAAAGAGTTAAAGTAACTGGAGGTCATTAAGTTTTACAATACTCATTGCTATTTTAATTGTTTTATATGATTAAAAAAACTATTACAGTTTTGTATTAACGCTGAAGTACTATATCAAATAAACTATTTTTTTATTTTATTTCGGAATAAGTAATATTTTGAATCTGTTTATGGTATTATTATTGCCTAGATATATATTGTAATCATTTTACACTTATTATACATTTTAGTTTTTACATATTTTTGTTTATATTTATTTTACTAAATAATTACTAAAAGATAAAAAAGTATGCGAAGGATTTAATTTCCCAACTACAGAGTACTCCAAAGAATGTAAGTAATTATGTTTGTGAATACTTTTGTTTCTCCTTTGATTTAACTTTTCTTTGTTATTTATATGGTAAAGAATAAAAAAAACACCTAATATTAACTATTGGTCAAAGCTGATTTCAATATTACTGTCTAAATTATTTGACTTGTGGTAATTTTATTAACAGTGTAAGTTTATTTAGTAAAGTTTTGGTGGATAAAAGATCGAGGAATAATATGGTTTTAACTGGTTTCGATCTTATGAACAAAGTACATATTATGATTTAAATTTATTATTTATAGTTACACCTATTGAAGTAAGTTTTGTTTAGGTAATTAATGTATGGATATATGACTATTTTTAGTTGTAAAATTTATATATATATACATATATATATATATATATATATATATATATATATATATATATATATATATATATATATATATATATATATATATATATATATATATATATATATATATATATATATATATATATATATATATATATATATATATATATATATATATATTAGGGTGGATCGATTTTAATAGCAAAAAAAAAAAAGTTTAAAAATCAATATTCCTGAGACACGAATCGATGTCTATTAGTTATAAAATGAAAGTAAAAAATATTTTTTGATTTTGATGAGATCTTGTGGTTCCTCTTTGGACTCTAAATCCTTGACGGATTCTAATATTTTTGATTTTTTTTTTTTCTAAACTTTATCAACCTTGGACTCAAAAAAAGCAGAAAACAATGCTTGTTTTATCAATAATAATTTTATTAAAAAATAATTTTAAGTGAAAAAAATATTTGCAAAAATATACCTTAAAACCCCCGTTTTAATGAAGATGGGGGTTTTTTAATGAAAAAAACGACAAATATTATATTCAAAATAACCGTATTACTCTGCTTCTTTTGAGTACCAGGTTGATATAGTATAGAAGAAAAAAAAATTCAAAAATATTAGGATCCGTCAAGGATTTAGAATCCAAAGAGGAACCTCTAAAACTCATTTAAATTAAAAAAAAAAAGTGTAAGGTTCTTTTTTCACCAAAAGACATCGATTTGCAGCTCAGGCAAATCAAATTTCAAAAATTTTTAAAATCGATCCACCCTAATATATATATATATATATATATATATATATATATATATATATATATATATATATATATATATATATATATATATATATATATATATATATATATATATATATATATATATATATATATATATATATATATATATATATATATATATACACACACATATATATAAATTATTCACGTATCACGTTAAATCGACGTTTTACTGCCAACGTTAAAAATCCTTGCAAAATCGTCTGTTTTAACAACGTTACAGTAACGCTTTTCAAGTAACGTTTTTTCAACGTTAAATTGTGACACTTATGCAACGCTTTTTAAGTAACACTTTTTCAACGTTTAGTTGCGACATTTTTGTAACGTCTTTTAGCAACGTTTTTTCAACGTTACGCTACGGTTAATCAACGTCTCTTTAACAACGTTATATATCTTTGAAAAATCGATTACTTTGTCAACGTTTCCGCAACATCTTTTGCGACTGGTTTTCAACGTTGATTCAACGCTGACATGTTTGCTGGGATTGTATACAGTCGAATTGCTTTTTTATGCAATGTCGAGATAATTTCAATAATAAATGTAAGAAATCTCAATATTATTGTAACTTTTGAATTTTTTTTTGTAGTTATAAAAATGGTTAATAAATGTGTTGTCACAAACTGTAAAACTGGTTATTCTACTGGTCCAAAAAAGTCTAGGTTTTATTTTCCTGAAGAAAGCAATTTGCGAAAAAGATGGATATATTTTGTTAATAGAAAAGATTGGTTTCCATCTAAATATTCTGCTATTTGTATTGATCATTTCGAGGATAAATTTATCAAATATGGAAAAAGGTGTACCATGAAACAGATCTCCAACCTGTTCCAACTATTCACACAGATAAAAAAAGTAGTTCATCAACTTTAAGGGTACCAAAGTTGCCTAGAAAAGAACCAACTTTAAGGTATTTGGGAAAAGATGGGTTCATTGATTTTCAAAATATTGATAAAATAATTACTCCTAGTTTGTTAAAACAACAGCATTACCCACCAGGATTTATATTTAAGAAACTTCATGATAGTGTTATTTTCTATAAACTCTGTTTTGATAAAGTATCAGGTATACCAACTGTATTTGAGTCAATAACAGCTAATAAAGATCTTAATATTTTATTATTCTATAAAGAATGATATCTTTACCTGAATGGCTTCGCAGTGGTCATAATTGCAAATTAAGAAACTATAGTATTATAGAATATTTTCGTTCCCATATACAAAATAAAGCTAATGCTTCTAATTCAATTTTGACAGAGTTAAATGAAATAAGATACTATTCTCCACAAGGCAGATCTCCATATTCTGCTTCCATTATACGTTATACATTAATTTTATGTCACACTTCAACACAGTCATATAAGTTGTTGTTAGAACAATTGTCTTTACCATCTTTTAGTTTGTTAAGAAAAATTCAAAGTGGTGATATAAATACATTTAAGGCAATGAAAGTTTTGTTACAAAAAAATTGTGTATTAAGTGATTGTGTGCTTCTTGTGGATTAGATATATTTGCAAAAAGCAGCCCAATATCAAAGTGGTAAATATGTTGGTGAAGATTTAGAAAGTAATCTTTATAAAGATATTGTTGTTTCTATGATTGTCGGGCTTCAAAAATTTATTCCTTATGTTATAAGATCATCACCTGAGTTTTATAACAGGTTGATGGTTAAAAAAAGAAATTGATAAGTGCATTATCTGATTGCACCAATCTGGATTTAAAGTATAAACTGTTGTTGCCGATAATCATTCTACCAATGTTAATGCATTTTCAGAGTTTCAAGTTATTTATATGTCATCCAGTTTACAGTGGAGTATAAAAAACATACTTATTACTCGATATAATCCATTTAATAAAAGATGTTAGAAATAACTTGTTAAATGCAAAAAATTATGTTTTTCCTTCTTTTTCATTTGATTTGTTTAAAAACAAAGTTGAAATTTCTACCGGTTACATAGCATGGAGTTTATTTCATAAAGTCTATGAAAAAGATCAGTTATTAAACGGGAACTTAAAAAAAGCAAGGAAAATTTATTATCAGGTCACTCATCCTAGAAATAACAAACAAGATGTCAACCTTGCATTGGCAATATTTGATGAAACAACTACAGCTGCAATATTGAGTTATTTTCCTGAAAGAAATGGTGCAGCCTAATTCTTATCCTTGCTTCATAAGTTGTTCATCACACTTAATTCAAAGCAGAAATTAATACATCCAATCAACTTGGCAATGCTACTGTGAAGGGTGATAACAAACCCACATTTTATAGAGAAATTGCAAATTGGATTGATATTTGGTCAAAATGTGATTATTTTACATTTTCCAAACAAAGTTCTCTCGCTCTTATTACAGCACTACGGGCAACTGCATCTCTTATCGATGATTTGCTTGAAGAAGATTATACATAAGTTCTTACTTTCAGGTTAAAAACGTTTTAGTAAGTATAGACATATGAGTGGTGGCAGATTTCTAGTGAGTCTTTTAGAAGTATCCAATACTGAAAAAATTTTGGCAGTAAGAAGTTTTAAAACTCCCCAGAAATTAGTATCTTCTATTATAATTATAATAGAAGATACTAATTTCTGGGAAGAAAATATTTATCAGGCATTTGATAATTCTAGTTTAGAAATTATTATGTAAGAAATTGATTTGTTGTCTACAGAGATTTTAGAGTGTCACCTTATTGAAGATATCATGGAAGTTGCTGTTACAATAGCAGGGTATGTCGCAAAAAAGTTGAAAAAAGGATTTGAATGTCAAACTTATAATCAAAAATTGGTTTCTACAGACCAAGATATTCTTAATAATGAATACCTGAAAATATTATCCATAGGTGGACTTATATGTCCAAGTCAACCTCTGTCTGATTTTATTTGTCATCTTTTTAGTATTCTAGATTTCAAATCTCCTATTTTAATCAAACATTGCAGTTATTTTTTTTCAATTAAAGGTTTTGCAGAACAAATTTTTAAAAATTATTACAGCAGTGTTGATTTTACTTGTGACAATCACCAATAGTTTGGTATGAAATATGGATCTTGTATCTTTATAAATATCTTTTATAACAATTTGCATAACTTTATAACAAAGAAACAACTGATTCAGTAAGAAAGATCAGATAAAACAAATTAAAAAAGACAGAAAACCAATAATAATTCCTAATTAAAGGGTAATTCTTCATTACTGTTTGTTTCAATTATAATAAAAACAATATAACAAACCTTTGATTTTATTTCTACTAAAGATTTGTAGATGGTCTTTGCAACATTTTATGTTATTTTAAGTACCATGTTTATATATAGCTATCTGAAAGCCTATTTCAGTATTCTGTTTTACTGGAATAAACTGAAGCAGGCGATCAGTTAGCGAAAAATTCATTATAACATAATGTAACTAGACTAAATGAATTTGAATATAAAATATGAATAAAACATTCACAATGCAAACATAAAAACTCAAGCTTTTAAACGTTAGCCGTAAATTTTTTACGGAATATGCAACAAATCAGGCCGTGTAATTATAGTAGGTCATGCACCAACTAATTAAAAATTGTTTTAAAGGCTACAATTTTCTAAAATAAAAATGAACTTGGTAATATTACCAACTTTTTTGAAGGCTACAATTTTCTAAATCATGAGCATGTGTTAAGATTTATAAAAAAAAATTTGATTAACAAAGACTTTTATTTAATTAACAGCAAAAATTTGCTAGAAATTTCTCAATACACGATAAAAGTTTAACACTTAACCAAGCTAAACGTCAAACTTTCATCGCTTTTCGCATACTCACTCACTTACAATATGGACATTGTAAATTATTGATAATATGGACACTTTCCATTTTTTAATCAATTTGATTAAACTTTTTTTTTAAGTTAATAATGTTCAACAATTCCAGTTTGTTGCAAATCCAGCCAACATTGACAAACGGGTACCGTATGGTTTTTATCTGGGGTTACGGAAACAGGATTTTGACGGTAAGTGTTTGGGTTTCCGGACGGGTCCCATATAGTAAATTATTTAGCAAACTTGCTCAATTAGGTTTTATCTGGTTTTTATCAAGGCCAAAGGATCTGGGGATTTGACGAGTTTTTTATAAGGTTCACAAAAGGTTCAAACTGATAATTATTACAAAACTTACTCAATGTTGCTATTTATGCGATCTTAAAAGATGTTTACCATTAATTATGGTAATAAATGAACTCCTAAAACAATACCTTTTTAATAAGGTTTCACAGCAAAAAAATACACCGAAAAACGATTTCTCTTAAATTAAAATGTAAACATGATGCATGCAAAAATTATAATGCATAAAAGTTTAATTTTTAAATTTATTTCACGCAAAATACAATGTCATTATAATGGCATTATAAAAGATTTTTCTATTTTTTTTGTAATAAAATTACAAAATTTAACGTAAATGTTTAACATATGTTCCAGTTACTATTAAACATGTAGTAACTGTTCGACTAAGATACTGTTTGCATTTTTAAAATGATAAAATAATTAACAAAGTTTACCCAATGTCATATTTTATATATCAGATTCTAACTCTTGACCAGTCTCGCACCCCTTCTCCATCTATTAGGCTGGTGCAGATGTATTTTTAATACATTGTTTCCAGTTTAGGATGTTGAACGCTGGATCTTCTTAACTCGATGCATGGGTTTTGCTTGTGTCTCCCGAATTCTGTGGTAGCTCTCAGAGAGGCTGATTCCATCAACAGCTGAAAAATATCAGAGTATTAACAGTGCCTTGTTGCGCATGGATAGTGTTCCTGTTTGTACTTTTGGTGTGCATTGCCGAGGCCACATTGGAGCCCTTTGTTACGGCTTAGTGTTTATTAGTGGAAATAAAGCAATTGCTTGGGCTATAAAACAGTGCACTCAGTACTATTTATGATTCGAGTCAAGTTTTTTAGCAAATTTAAAAATGAATAAAGTAACAAAAACAAAAAAACACAAAAAACCACAGTCATCACCAAGTTCGCTAAACCTATCATTCACCTATATTCGTGGTCTTCGAAGTAACTTTTCTTCTGTTGAGTCTTATCTCTTGCAAAGTTCACCAGACCTACTTGCTCTTTGTGAGACTAATTTGAGTTCAGCTGTCTCATCTTGTGATCTTAGTGTTGATGGTTATCTTCCTTTAATTTGTAAAGACTCCAATAGTCACATGCTTGGTCTAGGCATTTACATTCGTAAGAATTCACCCATTTGTCGGGAAACTATGTTTGAATCCACAGACTACTCTTTTATGTGCTTTCGTTTAGCACCACTTCACTCTATCACCTTTCTCTTTGTTCTGTATCGCTCTTTTTTATCTCTTAAGATGATTAATTAAGACTGCAACTCTTCTTGATGTTATTTCTCATCATATTGACCAAGTCCTCTCTCTTTATCCATCGGCCAATATTGTTGTTTTCGGTGACTTTAATGTTCATCACACTGAATGGCTTGGCTCTAGTGTCAGTGACTCTGCAGGCCCACAACTTTTTGCCTTTCTCAATCCCTAACTCATATAGTCAGCTTTCTAACTCGCTTTCCAGACAACCCGAATCATTTACCTTCTCTACTCGACTGAAGTCTTGTTTCTGATCCTAGTCAGTGCTCAGTTTCTCCACACTCACCCTTGAGTGCTTCTGATCATGGTTTAGTCTCTCTAAAACTATTATCTCATTCTTCTTTACCATCAGAATCCCCCTATCATTATACATCTTACAACTACCTTAAAACTGACTTGGACTCTTTCCGTAATTTTCTATGTGATGGCCCCTGGGTAGAAATCTTTCGTCTTCCTGTTGACAAATGTGCTTCGTACATAACTTTATGGATTCAGGCTGGCATAGAATCCTTTATTTCCTCTAGACAATTCCAGGTCAAGTCTCACTCTTCTCCATGGTTTTCCTCACATTGTGCTGCTGCAATTGCTAATTGAAACCATTACTTCCATATCTATCAGCAAAACAATTCTCCAGAAAACAGACGTCTACTTATTACTGCTAGGAACCATTGTAAAATGGTTTTGTCTAACGCCTAAGCCCGCTATGCTCAGATCATGAAATCTTGTATTTCATCACAAAAATAAGGCTCTCGTGACTTATGGAGAATCTTTAATAGTATCAATATTAAGGGCAAGTCTGTAATTCCGCCTGTTTTGTACGGTTCAGACTTTGTCACCTCACCTAAAGACAAAGCTGAATTGTTTGCCAAGAACTTTTCATCAATATCTTCTCTTGATTCCACTAGTTGCGTTCTACCTGATATAGCCGTCAAACAGGTTGATCCACTGCTTGACATCCGTATCACTCCAGCTTCTGTATCTAAAGTGATTTCCTGCTTAGACTCTTCTACAGCTTGCGGCCCGGACAACATAACTGTTATAGTCTTGCAGAAGTGTTCTCCGGAGCTGTTGTCTATCATTTCAAAACTATTTAACAAGTGCTTATCAGAGTTTTGTTTTCCAGCCTGCTGGAAAGCAGCATCTGTTATCTCTATTTTTAAAAATTCTGGAGAGCGATCTGATTCGTCTACCTACCGTCCCATTAGTCTACTTCCTATCATAAGCAAGCTTTTTGAATCTTTAATTAAGAAACACTTAATCTCTCATCTCGAGTCTCATAACCTATTTCTGATCATCAATATGGATTTCAATCTTCTCGTTCTACAGCTGATTTGCTAACAGTAATAACCGATAGGTTTTATCGCGCATTAGATAAAGGTGGAGAGGTTAAGGCCATCGCTCTTGACATTTCTAAGGAGTTTGATAAAGTTTGGCATGCTGGTCTTCTTCATAAGCTTTCTTCTTACGGTGTGTCTGGAAACATCTTTAAGATTATCGAATCCTTCCTTTCCAATCGTAGTAAAAAAGTTGTCCTTGATGGACAGCACTCTTCTTCTTATTCTGTAACCTCAGGGGTTCCTCATGGTTCAATCCTTGGCCCTATGCTCTTTTTAATTTACATTAACGATCTTTCAGATTTTCTCACATCTAAGGTGGCATTGTTCGCTGATGATACTACCATTTATTCTTGTCACGATAAGAAGCAAACTCCCTCTGATTGCTTGCAGGGGGCATCTGAGCTTGAAAAGGATCTCACTTCTGCTACAGCATGGGGCTCACAGTGGCTGATGAACTTTAAATCAGAAAAAACTCAATTTTTTTCAGCCAATCGTTATCGCAATAATTTAGACCTTGCTATATTTATGAACGGTAATGTACTCAATGAGTCTCCTCCCCTTCAACTTCTAGGATTAACTCTTATTCCTGATCTTTCTTGGAAGCCTTATATCAAATCTATTGCAAAAATAGTATCTGCCAAAGACGCTTCTTTTTATCGAGCTCGTCACTTTCTTACTCTGGATTTTTTTTTTTATCTCTATAAATCTCAAATCCGGCTTTGTATGGAATACTGTTGCCATATCTCGGTTGGATCTTCTAATGATGCCCTTTTTTCTTTTAGACAAGGTGCAAAAACGCATTGTAAACATAGTTGGACCTAATCTTGCAGCCAACCTCTAACCTATTTCACATCGTCGTAATGTTGCTTCTCTTTCTCTTATCTACAAATACTATAATGGGCACTGCTCTAAAGAGCTAGCGTCTCTTGTGCCATCTACAAAAATTCATTCTCGTGTTACTCGTCATTCAAATAAGTCTCATCCTTTTTCTGTTACTGTTTCTATGTGCTCCAACAACTCTTATTCGTCTAGTTTTTTTCCTCGAACATCAGTTCTTTGGAAATCGCTTCCTTCATCTTGCTTTCCTGATTCATATAATTTGCAATCTTATAAGTCGTTTGTCAATCGTTATCTTGCTCTGCAATCTTCATCTTTTCTCTTCCAGTAACTTCCAACACTAATTAGTGGTTGCTTGCAGCCTTGGTGGAAGCGAAGATTTAAAAAAAAATATATATATATATATATATATATATATATATATATATATATATATATATATATATATATATATATATATATATATATAAACATCAAGTGTTTACAAATAAATTTAATTATGGCTTTATTGTTAGGCATCAATTGCATTTTTGAATCATTGATATTTTTTGATTTTGATTTAAAATTGTACTCTTGTAACATCAACGATAATACATAATATACGTAATAATAACTTATACTTACAATAGTATTGTATAAAATTACAATAGTAATAATTACAACAGTATTGTATTATAAGTATTTATAAGTATAAGTATTGTCAATCCTTATAAATACTTATTGTAAGTTCAGTACTGATAAAATATTTATTAATATAAACTTTTGCATTCAAACTTTAATAGTAAAACTAATTTATTTAAAACTAATTACTTGACTTTTTTTATTTTGATATTTGATTTGATTTTATTTTGAAATTTGATTTTGATATTTGATTTTGATATTTGATTTTTTGATTTTGATGTTTGGTTTCTTTAATAATAAAACTAATTTTATTTGATTACTCTAACAATGTTACTATGCAATGACAGGTTAGTAAATATAATTATAATAATAATGGAAATAACTTTTATTTATTATAATTAATGAAAGACTTATATATGATAGAATTGCAGGGACTATGGGGACAAATGTAATGATTGGAGTACATAATTTATTCTATATACAGTATTAAATATGATATATATTATTATATATGTATAAATATGTTTTATATATATTTATAAATATGTTATATATATATATATATATATATATATATATATATATATATATATATATATATATATATATATATATATATATATTTATATATATATATATATATATATATATATAAATTTATAAATATATATATATATATATATATATATATATATATATATATATATATATATATATATATATATATATATATAAATATATATACATATATATTTTTATATATGTATATATATTTATAAATTTGTAGATATTTTGTTGCCAGCTACAAAGCTACGATGTTTAGCTAACGACACATTGCGACAATGACAAATATAAAAATATTTAACATTATATATGTTAAATATATTTATATATATAAAATAAAATAAGAAAAAAAAAATCGTTTCAAAACCGCCATAAAGTTAGCTAGTCGCTTGCTCATTTCCCACCGGGATATATATATATATATATATATATATATATATATATATATATATATATATATATATATATATATATATATATATATATATATATATATATATATATATATATAATTATATATATATATATATATATATATATATATATATATATATATATATATATATATATATATATATATATATATATATATATATATATATATATATCCCGGTGGGAAATGAGCAAGCTATATGTCATTGTCGCAATGTGTCGTTAGCTAAACATCGTAGCTTTGTAGCTGGCTACAAAATATCTACAAATTTATAGCTGGTTGTTAGCTACATATCAAAATTATTTAGACAACGATTTTATTACGGTAAGGCACTAGCTACAATAGCCAGTGGGTCTTTATCTTATTAAGCTAGTTGTCCTCACAGCCAAATAGCTGTCTTTATCTGTAAAAATATTAATAAATTTTCGCTATCACTATCTTTATCGTTACGATTACAGCTAGCTATTCGCTAGTCGATTTTCCACCTGGATATATATATATATATATATATATATATATATATATATATATATATATATATATATATATATATATATATATATATATATATATATATATATATATATATATATATATATATATATATATATATATATATATATATATATATATATATATATATATATATATATATATATATATATATATGTTAAATATCATGATTTTGGACAATATATATTTAGACCTAAAATGGGTTTTTAGAGATTTTATTAGTGGTGCACTTTAAAAGTGGTGCCTAAAAACCTTATTTCATTTTTTGTTATCTAGATAATTTTTTGATAGAGTTCAAAATTCTTGCAAAAGATTGTTGTATCTATGAAAATATTAAGTACAAAATCAATCTTGCTGTTATAATATGTGATACCCTAGCTAGAGCACTTGTTAAGTGTATTTAAGGGGTATAACCCTATATGTAATAGTTATAACTGATGTGAGCATTGTGTTCAAAAGGAGAGTGGTGTGGTAAGATAATACCCCAACATACTTCATCAATTTTAAGGGCTGATTTGGATTTTTTGTCATCAAAAGCATTCTGAGCATCTTAGTAATGTTTTCCAGGGTTATTCATTCTTATATGCGTGTTTATTCATTCTTATATGCATATTTATTCATTCTTACATGTGCTTTTATTCATTCTTATATGCGTGTTTATTCATTCTTATATGCGCATTTATTTATTCTTATATGCGTGTTTATTCATTCTTATATGCGCATTAATTAATGCGCATATATGCGTTTTACAAAAGCAATTTGAACACAAAAAAAAATTATTCAACCAATTTGTTTTGAAAAAACAGTTTATTTTTTTAAAACAAATTTTACTTATTTCTTGGTAAACGAGGTTAAAAATACTTAAGACGAAGGCTTTTTACATTCGATGATGTTTATTTAATAATGTAAATTGAATTAAATGTGTGTTTATTGGTGTGTTTAATTGAATTTAATTTTGACATGGTGACGAAGTTTTTGGTCAATTAAAAAACCTTGTTCAATGAGCGGTTGCTTGAATAAACACGCACTAGGAGATAAACAGAAGATTTGTATTCTTTATTTTGATGTAACCATTACATTGAGACACTATTTACAACTTAAAAATTATCAAGTTTTGTGAGTGTTTTGTTTCAGCTAATGAGGGTGATAATTGTTTTGTTTCAGCTAATGAAGGTGATAATTATTTAAAAAAAAAAAGGTTTATAATAGAACAGAATAGAATAAAAAAAATGCTGCACATACTTGAGGTGTGTTGAGTCTTACTTACATAGAATTAAAACTATGATAGCTGATTGCATTAAAAAAAGTTCAGAAACAAAAATATTTATCGATGCTGTTTTTAAAATAGACTAAGTTATCTTTATCTGTTATCAATTGAGGAAATGAATTCCAATCGTTTGTTACTCTGTTTGTGAAGAAATAGTGACAAATTTTTGAACTGGTAAATTGTCTGTGTATTCTAAAATTGTTACTTCTACTTGATCGTTCCAGCTCAAAATTTAATGGAGGGTGGTGTAAATTAACAAAAACTTTTCCTTTTGAGATCTTATGTATTTGAATCAAATCACCTCTTTTTCTGCAATTATGCAAGATTTGCAATTTAAGTATCTTTAATCTTTCTTGATACGATTTCCGCCTTAAAGATTTGATTCTAATAACCATGTATTGCACAAATTCAAGATTGTCAATATTTTTCTTCCAAAATGGACTTCAAACTGTTGTTCCATATTCCAAATGAGGACGTACTAATAATTTGTATATTAACTTTAATGAAAATTCATCTAAATACTCAAAAGAGTTTTTGAGTATTTAAATGAATTTTTAATTTTTGGTTTGCTTTACCTGTAGTTGAATTAATATGATATTTCCACTCTAGATGATTTGAAATGGGAATCCCAAGATCTTTTTCTATTTTTGCTTTTGTTGAAGCAGAGTTGTTCAATTTCTATTCATATCTAACTTTTTACCAATATACATGACTTTACATTTTTATTCATTAAATTTAATTAACTAATCTTAAGATCATTTTACATGTTAATGTACTCTTGTAATAGTTTATGATCTGACAAAAATGATTTAAATCAATTTAATAAAGATGATCTAAATAATTTTTCTAGTAATTTGCTGTGAGTAACTGAATCAAATGCTTTTTTGAAATCCTGAAACAAAAGACTAACTGAAATGTCCTCTTCATACGCCTGCATGATTAATTTTAATATTTCCAATAGGTTTGTGACAATTTTTGTTATTAACAAAACCATGTTGCCCTTTAAAAATTAAATTGTTATCAATGAGAAATACTATCATACGATCTCTAATTATTTGCTCCATAATTTTACCAACGATTGATGTTAATGAAACTGATCTATATATAAAGTATGGTGAATATATAAATGTGTTGGAGGGGGAGGTTGTTATGAAAGCGTAAATACTTTTTGAACAACCCCTTATTCCAAATAATAACAACCTTTTAATTATTATTTAACTTTAAGAAACTTGATATATTTAGGCAAACTTAATTAGCGCAAGTTAATCAGCGTTATTTTGTGAAAAAATAATTCATTGCAAGAGATTACTCAAGCTTCTATTCCATATTTTTAATATAGACTCGCTGCTGCGTACCCGGACTCGGACCCGGTTTTTTCTTTCACATACCCGGAATGTATATATATATATATATATATATATATATATATATATATATATATATATATATATATATATATATATATATATATATATATATATATATATATATATATATATATATATATATATATATATATATATATATATATATATATATATAAATTATGAGAAAACCACTTAGCAAAATTTTTTCTCATTTAACACTGTGTTTCATCAATAAAGACTCATCAGAAATTTCTGATGAGTCTTTATTGATGAAACACAGTGTTAAATGAAAAAAAATTTTGCTAAGTGATTTTCTACTAATTTGTAATTGCTCTGTTCTTTTAAGAACATTGAGCATTCTTTTTGTATAATACATGTATAATTTTTAAAAACAACATGATGTTTTTTATTCTTGACATGTTTCATAAAAAGTTATATATATATAAAATTCAGTTTAAAGTTTAAAGAACTAAAAAAGGATTTAAATTGAAAAAAAAAACAAGAAAGAAAGACAAAAAATAATGAATAAAATAAAAATAAATAGTTAAAATAAAAATAAAGAGAATAAAGAAAAGAAAAGAAAGAAATGAAAAAGCAAAAAACAAATAAAAAATTAAAAACCAAATCAAACAAATTAACAAAAGAAAAAAAAAACATAAAAAGAAACGAGAAAAGAAAAAGAAAAGACAAATAACCGAAGTTAAAAGAAAAAAACATTCGAAAATGAAAAGTAATTGCTCCGTTTTTAAAGAAGCAAAAAAATTAAAAAAAAAATTTATTTTATTTATTTTGACGGACGTTTGTTTTTGTTGTTGCTTTTGTTGTTGTTGTTGTTGTTTTGTTTTTTTTTGTTTTGGTATTCTTGTGTATTTTATTTTGAGCATTGTAGTGTATAGTGCGTTATATGTTTTAGTGCGTTGTTTGCATCGGTATGCATTTTTTTTAGCTTTATGTTGATTGGACATTTTTTTAAAATGTATATTTTCAAAGCTGTATATAAAATTATATATGTATATGTATCTGTATGTGTATGTATACATATGTATGAGTGTATGTACGCGCACGTGTATATTTATGTGAAAATATGTGTGTATCTATGCATGTGGGTAAATATGTGTATATATCTTTATATTTATGTTTGTGTATGCATCTAACAATATTGAACTTTCTCATTTTTTTAATACTTTTTTGTTTTTCTTTATTTTATCTTTAATTTTTATCATATTTTTGTTATAATTTTTGTTAAAGTATTTTTACTTTTAATTTTAAATATTTATCGAAACTATAATTATTATTACTTTTAACATTACTACTAATAATTCTATTATGATAAAAATGGAACGAGCATTAATGATATGATTAGAAGACTGTGTCTCCAAAAAGATACCTGTGTGTGGAAATCTTATTAAGCGTAAAGCACTTAAAATTTATGAGCATTTTAAAGGAATAGACAACTTTTCTCTCCAGCAACACAATCACTCATTTACTGCAAGTGCAGGATAGCTTGACAAGCTAAAAAAAAGGTATACCTTGCACAATATTAAATTTCAAGGAGAGCAGGCTTCAGCCGATGTCAAAGCAGCCGAAAAATTTAAAACGGACCTCCCAGAAATTATCGATAAAGAGGGATATGTAGCAGATCAGATTTTTAATGCGGACGAGACAGGATTGTATTGGAAAAAACTTCCCTCTTGAACCTACATTTCAATAAATGAAAAGAAAGCATCTGGGTTTAAATCTTCTAAACAACGTATAACCATACACATATGTAGCAATTTATCAGGAAGTTTATTGATAAAACCAATGATCATAAATAATTTTTTAAATCCTCGAGCTTTCAAAAATGTTAATATGTCTGAGTTACCTGTATTTTGGCGAGCGAATAAAAAAGCGTGGATGACTTGAGAATTATTTAAGGATTGGTTTTATAACTGTTTTGTCCCTCAAGTAGAAAGCTTTATGGTTGAAAAAAACCTTAGTTTCAGAGTTTTGTTAATCCTTGATAACGCCAGTAGTCATAGTGCAGAGATAAATCACCCAAATGTGAAAGTTCTTTATTTTCCTCCCAACTGCACTTCATTAATACAACCCTTGGACCAAGGAATCATCCAAACTTTCAAAATGTATTACATACGAATTTTTTTGAAGTTATTTTTAGCAGATTAGAAGATCAAGAATGGAAAACTCTACTTGAAGTTTGGAAAGAATTTTCTATTTTAGACTGCACTCGAATTGTTTCATTAGCTTGTACAGAAATTAAACAATCAACACTTAATGCATGTTGGAGGCCTTTGTTACCTCAAATAGTTAAAAAAGAAGATAATATCTCAGAGACAGTAAAAGAAATAACACGGATTGTTTCTAGTGTTGGCAAGGAAGGATTTGCAGATATACAAGTGCAAGATATAGAACAACTACTTTAAGAACAAAGTTTAAATGAAGAAGAATTAGCAGAGTTAATTGATGAGTCTACATCTGAAACATTTGTGGAAGAAGACACTAATAACAAATCTGCTTTAAACTTCACTTATGATTTAAAAAAAGCGCTCGATTTGGCTAAAGAATTAGAATTCCAGTTGACCCAAAATGATCCTTCAACAATGCGCAGTGAAAAATTTAAAAGAGAATTTCAAAATTGCTTAGCTCCATACAAAGAGGTTTTGAAAGAACTACAAAATAAAACTACTTTTGAAAAGGAGAAAATTTTCAAAGTGAAGAGGATTATCAACTAATTAGAGGAAAGAAAAGAAGACGGATTGGACATCTAATATTTGACAGCGATGACGAATAAGAACAGAATTTACAATTTTAGTTTTTTGTTGGAAACAATTTTTTTTTAAGTTCAGTTTTTAATTTCTAATTTAAATAACTTACCATATACAATAAAATTAGACTAAAGTAAATTTATCTGTGCATAATTTATTTATTCCTAAAAAAAACAAAAAAAAAATTATTTATTTCTAGGATTCTATACAACGCGGTACAAATCGATTCAATTTATATTACTTCTATGTTTCTTATAACGCGGTTTCTATATAACACGACAGAGATTTCCATATAACGCGATTAAGGTTATATATTAAAAAATATATATTTTGATAATTTGTGTGTTCCTCATAACGTGGTCTTCAAAAAATGCATCTGCCAAATCGAGTTCTTATAACACGGTTCCCATACAAAGCGGTACGAATTCATCGCGTTATAGGAGAGTTGACTGTACTATAAATATTATTTTTATTATTATCATAACTCTTCTTACAACTATTCCTAATTATATATATATATATATATATATATATATATATATATATATATATATATATATATATATATATATATATATATATATATATATAAAGATCTGCATTTTGGTGTTTACTTAAGATTAGTTGAATTACTATTTGTAAATATCCATAAAATTATTTTTTGAGAATATATATGATTGATTGGTTAACTGTAAAAAAAGAAATATCTTTACAAGGGTATCTTAGAAAATGTTATAAGCAGGGTTGCCATCTGGTGTTTTTTTAAGCCAGATTTCTCAAATCTGGTTTGTTTTTTTATCGCTTGGCTTGGAATTTTTTTATTTTGGTTTATTTTAGAAAATCTGGCTCAAATCTGGTTTATTTTAAGGTCTTTGGTCTTTTTTTGTTTGTTCTGGTATATTTTTCAAAATCTGGTTTATTTCTGGTTCATTTAATAATAAATCAGTTTAATCAAGTTTTTATTTCATGAAAAAGTTAGTTTAAGGGAGAGAAAAATTTCCATTAAATGTCAATTATATGAACCAAAAACGTAGCTAACTCTTTAAGGAACGAATTGGAGAGGTAGCAAGACGTGGAAAACTGCTACAATGCAAGCAATTCTTATGTTTTTTTATTTTAATTATTGTTTTTTTAAACAGTGCGACGAAAAAAGCTTTTTTAAGAAAGCAATTTGTTTTAAAAGCTTGCGTAACCACGCAAGTTTTTAGGGCGAGAGGTTGAAATATTTTTGTATTTGGTACCATTTTTGCGTCTAATAGTCCTGGTGACCCCCTCCCCCGGATTTGTCATTGATTACTCTTAACACTATCCTAGCGAATAAAAAGGGTTTCTTTTTTAAAATGCTTGCAACAAAAGTTCAAATAAAATTAAAATTTTTTACGTAAACATTCAAAGCCATATGTTTTCATAAAGTTTCATAACAGTTTGAAAAACTTGTTAACTTGTTAGAAAAAATTGTTTGTTATAATTGTTATAAATATAAGTAGGTTAAGTTAAGTTTTATTCCTTCTTACTACAAATTTGGATCTGTTCGATGTTTTGTTGATCGTACGTTTAAAATTAATAATACTTGGGTTGGTTTTGATAAAGATATTAAGAATCTGTCATTAGTTTTACAAAATAATAAATTTCTCAAAAAGTTATTAACTTTGAAAATAAATCCTATATTGATAAATAAACCAATCTGTTTCTAACATTATTAATAGTGTAAATATAAGATACCTTAAGCTTTCATACATTGGAATGTACTCTAATTATACTAAAATTGAAATTTTAAAAAATTCTTTATAAATATTGCAAGGATGTTCTAATAAAATTAATTTTCCCTACCAATAAAATATAAGAATGTATTTGCTTTAAAGAATCTCTTCCTAAAATGCTTAAATCTCATGTTGTCTATAAATTTTCTTGCGCTGGCTGTACAGTTATATTGAAGAAACCTCTAGACAATTGGCAACTAGAATAAAAGAACAGCTTAAAAGCGATAAACAATCTCATATATTTACACACTTAAATTTATCTATTAATAACAAAAATCTGGCTAACTGAGATTCTTTTGAAATTTTGGATAATGTCCCAACCAAACATAAATTAAAGATAAAAGAAGCCCTCCACATTAAATGGGAAAATACCTCACTAAATAAACAAACTTCACAGTATGCTATAAACTTATCTATTTAATTTTACTTTCAGTTTATTATTATTATTATTCTTTTTTTTTTTGATAATTAGTTATTTTGATTGGTTATTTACCGAGTTGTTATGTAATAAATATATTGGTTCATTATGTAAATTTTTGTCCTTTATTATTCCTCTTATATATATATATATATATATATATATATATATATATATATATATATATATATATATATATATATATATATATATATATGTATATATATATATATATATGTATATATATATATATATATATATATATATATATATATATATATATATATATATATATATATATATATAACTATATATATATATATATAACTATATATATATATATATATATATATATATATATATATATATATATATATATATATATATATATATATATATATATATATATATATATATATATATATATATATATATATATATATATATATATATATATATATATATATATATATATATATATATATATATATATATATATATATATATATATATATATATATATATATATATATCAGAATATTAATACTCTAATGAATAGTTCGCATAGTTACGCCTATTGTTTTATAGTTACGGTACGGTTCTGAGTTTTGTAAAATACAATTTTTAAGTAGTTTCTTGACTTTTCTTAACTGCGTGCTCTCTTAAAGAAGTCGCACCCTTTTATGGTACGATTTCAAAATGTCTAAGTAGATAATGTTTAATCTAAGTAGATAGGTAATACAAAATCTTTTTAAAATGTTATAAGTAATTAATTTATTTTAATCTCTTTTAAATTGTACTTTTAAATTTAAAGCTTCGTGTTATAGATGTTAATATTGAAAATATAGATACTACTATGGTGTCTTCCGTTAAAAGATATTTATGGGTAGTTTCATTCTTTCACATGCTTTTAATAATTGGAGTAAAAGCCATGACAACATTTTTTTATAAATAAAATTTATCTATAGTATTGTTAATACTTTGGCTCTTTAAAAAAAATATGTTTCTGGCTTTTCAATAAATATATAACAATTTGCCTTGCATTAATGAATTTTGGTTTAGGATATAATTGTGTTATTATATGTTTGTTTTTCTGTACTTAATATAGCATTTATCATTTGCATACATTTTTATTTAAGTTTAATTGTTTATAATTTATTTAGATTATTAGAAAATTCATGTTTATAGAGTTGTTATTTAATCATAATCAAGTTGTTAAACCAAGGAAATTGTTGAGGTTTATTTATCAATTTATACTATAAATTATATAATAATATTGGAGGGAGTAAGTTAAAAAGCATTTTTAAATTTTTAAAAAGAAATAATACTTTTCAATGTATATCTGTTTTTTTTGAGGTAGATTTGGAGTTTCAGATTTTCAAAGTTGTAGATCTTTCAAAGTTGTAGATCTAGATGTCTAAATAGACATTAAGTTTTTCAATGTGTAAGTAGACATTAAGTATATATGAAATCTTTTTAAAATTTAATAAGTAATTATTTGTCTAAATAAGTAATTAATTGTTTATAATTTATTAAGATTTAAATTATTAGAAAATTCATGTTTTGCAGAGTTGTTATTAATCATGATCGAGTTGTTGAACCAAAGAAATTGTAGAGGTTTATTTATCAAATATATACTACATATATTATATAAAAAATTTTGGTTTTCTTATGTATTCACTAATAAATAGTTCTATATATATATATACATATATATATATATATATATATATATATATATATATATATATATATATATATATATATATATATATATATATATATATATATATATAATATATATATATATATATATATATATATATATATATATATATATATAACTATATATATCCTTGGAGTTGCGGCAGCATAATAGTGTGTTAGGAGAAAAAAATTTATAAACCCACATTAATAATCTGTTTTCTATTGTACATTATGCATTAATAAGTTTTATTACGTGTTTTGTTCAATGTTTTCTCCCAACGCATGAACTATGACGCTGTCGCAATTTTTTTTATTAAATTCTAACTTTTTTTAATAAGTTTTTGCTAATGTGGTTGCAGGTTTTTCTTAACTTCTATCAAATAAACTTAAGAAACCTGTATTACTTTTGATGATGGCAAATTAATTTTATTTTGCATTTGTTTGGTTTCTTTTTATATATTTGTTTTGAGAATTTTTTTTTTTAATTTTTCGAGTATGATTTTTTTAGTTATTAAGTTTTTTTATTTTATTGTTAACTTTAGATTAGTAAAAAAAAAAAGAAATAATTAGTGTTGCTTTGAAAAATATGTTTAATGAAAATGATGACATTGAAATGGATGATAGGCTTGATGAAGTTATGTATTTACAAGATGATGTAAGTGCTATAAGGCGTGTTGAAAATAATCATAGACGAAATGAAAGATATAGACTATATATCTTTCATTTATGAGATGAAATTAATCGTTTACAAAATGAAAGATATAGGCTAGATCGAGATAATGTTAATCGTCACCAAAATGAAAGAAGAGTTGTTGGACAAGGGCGAATGTATTCTATAGCGAGAAGTAATGCTATTCCAGATTATAATTATTTAGGAGAAATGAATCAAATTTGTCAGAACTGTGGTGCTAAGAAATTTCCAGATGAAACACATTTTCTATGTTGCCATAATGGTAAGGTAGCTATTGCACAAGCTTTACAGGATTTGTTTACAGGGAGTTATGTAGATCGTAATGTTAATGCTAATTTTTAAAACATATTCGAAGTTATAATGCCTGCCTATCTCATGCTTCTTTTACAGCAAATGTAGTTCAACCAATGAATCATGGGCTTCTATGTTTTAAAATATGTGGCCAGATTTTTCATCGTGTAGGTAATCTTAGGCCAGATCAAGATATTCCACCAATATATTCTCAACTATGTATTTATGATCCACTTGCTGCACTAAATTTTAGAATACAACAACGTGGTAATGATCTTTGCTTACGTGATTTAATGTTTCAATTGCAAACTATAATTATGGAACAAAGTCCATTTGCTCTTGCATTTAAAAACGAGGTATATTTAAAATTTCAGGTTTTTAAAATCATATATATTATAATATTAAATTCTTTTTTATTTTAAAAATATCAATATTATAGTTACACTGAGTCGTAGGAAAATAATTAAAGTTTATTAATAAGGTAGTAGATTATTAGAGTAGATTAAATTGTTTGATCTATTTAATCAACTTAATAACGTTCTATTAAAGTGAAGATTTATTTCGGTTGTTTGTTTGTTAAAATTTAGTTAGAGTTTATTTAAAATTTAAATTCTTTAGTTAATCAAGAGAGATCTAATAAAGGTATTAATTACATTAGTTAGTTGAATGTGGCATTTAATATGCATTTTATCGATATTTTAACGTCTAAGCATTAAAGTGCTTTTATTGTTTAGATACAGAAGTGAAGAAGCAAATAAGTCAGTGTTTTTGCTACTAGATATTTGTTAATAGGAATTTGTTTATTTGTACTGCCACTGGAATTTTAAAAAATCAAGTTCTTTAGCTTTATTCTATACTTTCTTTTAGGGGAGTTGAAACAAAAACTAAATATAAATATTTTGTTTTTAGCTTTAGTTATTTTTTTCTTACTTCAGACAACTTTGTGGATGAAATAAGGGGGATGGGTAAAACAATTATTTAGATATGTATATATTTATATGTTAACATTATTATATCGATTATTTTGTATTTGTTTAAGTATATATTTGTCTTTAGTGTCTGGTTGAAGTATTGCTGGTAGGACTGTGTTTTATATTTTATATATTTTGTATGGAGAAATATGTTCAATAGGTGGAAAAATTAATTAATAAATATGACACTTTTGAACTGGTTGCATTATTGCCCTATATTTTTATTAAAATACAAAATGTTGCGTGTTTAACCCTTTATAATTTGCTCTCTTTTTTTTTTTTTAGCATCTTCTGTTTCGAATGAAAATGGTGAGGTTATGCTATTTTTTTTTTAAATAATTGCAAATGTATAATTTTTATTATATTCTTCTATTTGTAACTTTAGATTCCTTATCATACGATCATTATAAAACTTACCGCTCCCAACTCCCGGGACCTCTCTCAGAGAGGTCCTTCAACAAATGGAGAGATAATGGCAGAATGGATGAGCCCTCCTTTAAATGGAGGGCTCATCCATACCGTGGTGTTGGGAGGCACCGAAGAAAAAACAGCAACCAAAAGGTTGTTAATGTCTTCTATCAGTAGAGATATTTATGACTTTTTGGTTGCTGCTTTTTCTTCGGTGTTTTTTTTTTTAATTTTTTAATTTTTTTTTTTTGTAATTTTTTTAAATTTTAATTTAGTAATTTTTTTTTAAATATATATTATGTTGTATATTTGATTTGTTTTGATCTTTTTTAATGAAAATTTTAATTGTTTTCTCGCCAATTAAACCTGACTTCAAAATATAGTTGAATTGATTCATTATCCAATTATCATAATATAATGATGCTGCATTCTTTTGTTAAAAACAATTATTTGGTAGTTTCATTTATTGAACTCACTGGTTTTAAAATTTACCAAAACCCAAAGCAATATATTTAGCTATATAAATACAATTTATTTATCTTGATTCGATTCTTTATCTTTAATGTTTATAGTTTGGCTCCTTGAAGCATTTTATGTTTTGCTTTTTTTATTATGAGTATTTTAAATCCGTTGTGATGTCTTTTAAATTAAACTAAAGTTTACTAAAAGCCAACATAAAAATAACGTTTTTGAACAACACCAAAAAGAACAGCTGCACCCCTTCAGCAACTGCTGCAGTATCACAATAGGTTACCAAAAGCAGGTATACTTTTTCCAGTTGTTGTTTTTTTTCATATATATCTACTTATCTATATAATACTATAGTACGATTGTTTATATCTCATTCATTTTTTTTTTCTTTATCTTTAAGTGTTAATAATTTTGTACTTTGAATGAGATTAGTTAAACAAGTCGGCTTTCCATTAAAGATATTTGTTTCAAAATTAAACACCATTGGCAAAATGCTTACAAAATTAGGTAGTTTTTAAAAATTTGTTTCCTATTTAATACACTTTTTTTAAAATATACTTTTTAAATATACTTTTTTAATATACTTTTATATAACAATCCTACTAATATGGAATTACATAGCTTTTTAAATATGTTTAATTGTCGTCCCTATCGGTAATAAATATTTTAAATTATTTGATATGGTTTTCTTTACAATAGGCTATGCTTGGCTCCTCAGTGCTGTAAATGGTGGCTTCAACTTTGTTTTTTAAGAAAAATGTGTTTTATATATGCTTCTGTTTTAAAATAATTTTGTTACATATTTAATTATATATCATGTAAATAAATTTCTTTTAAAGATATGTTAACTTGATACTTGCTTTTTTACGGATTCTCAAAAAGTGAACAAAGGTTTAAATATATTTTTTAACTGTCTTATATAGTTTTATCAATTTTATTAAAGCTGAATAATTACTTCAAAAATATTGAGTAAAATCCAATTGCTTTTATTATTAACCTGATCTATACAAAAATTAATGAAATAAAACTAATAATTTAACGCCAAGTTAAGGCAAAATGTATTTCGGACATTTTATAAAATTAGTATAAATATGGATTAGATGTATGCTGAAATAAATATGTTGATATACGTTAGCTATAAAGTAAATCGATATATTCTTTTATTGTTTTTTTATAAACAAGTTTCTGCTGGATTACTAATAAAAAAAAGGTTGGTTTAGTAATAGTCTTTATCATATAATAAAATAGGATCCGTATGCAGGGCTAATCCCTTTCCGGAATTGCGATATATTTTTTCAACATCTAGTTTTTCCGGATATCCAACTTCTATGCCTACAAGTTTGGGTGTAATATTTTAGATGTTTTAAAAATATTTAAAAAGTATATTAAAAATATTGAAAAGTTTAGATGCGATAGTGACATATTTTTAAGCTCTTCACTCAGTACAATGAAAAGTTTTAAAAAAAAAGAAACAACTCAGCCTAAAGCAAAATTAAGAGTAAAATATATTCCCAATATTTACCTAAACAATTTTACGGAATTTGAAAATTTGACATTGATGTTCTGTGCATATAATTCAAGTCATTTTTAACTGCTACATGGTTGTGATTTGCGCATTCAATGTCTGAATATTGCAAAAGAAATGGTCAACTTTATCTTCAATGAACTAAGAGTTCTCTTAAACTAAGAAGCCAAGAAAAATAAAAGTGAGCACAACTAAAAAAATGTATAAATAAATTTATATTTCATTAGAGAGAGTAAATAAAGATCAAATTGTTGTTAATTTTATTACTACTGACCCGTATTACGGGTTGCTTACTGTATAAATAAATTTATATTTTATTAGAAAAAGAAAATAAATATCAAATTGTTAGTTATGATTTATTTACTACTAACCCGTATTACGGGTTGCTCACTGCTAGTATAAAATAGTGTGAAGAAGAAGTTGTAACTGAAATGAACAGCATAATAGAATTTGATAAGTTTGACTCAGCACTTGACAATGTTTTATCTAGTAACTCTGTAGTATCTCTGCAGTTGTAAATTGCTAAATACTGATTTGACAGATTTTTTTTTTTTTTTAAATTTTCTTTACAATATATAATTTTTACTACTTAATTTGGAATTGTCAGATTTCCATTATTTCTTTCTATTAGAAACAAAGAGTTCAAAATATTGGTAATAAGAACTGTCAAAAACATGTGATAGCTATGATAAAGAGGTTAGTAAATTACAAGTGCATTCCTATAAATACTCTGTTTAATTTTATAATGATATTACTCCCATCTTACAATCCATAATATAAATCCCATGCATGGCTCTACGTTAGCCGTTTTACCATAATGGGATGACTAAATAACCGTGAATTTCATACGCGCAAACTAGCACATGGGCAAAGCAGTTACAAAAACTGGCACGATGCCAAATGGCATAAGTGCAAATGGGCATAACTGCACACAAAAAATTCCAAACATTGGCATAAGTGCAAACTGCTATAAGTACAAACTGGCATATGTGTAAATTGGCATAAGTGCGCTAAATAGATTTACAAACATTCGCATAAGTGTGAATTGCCATAAGTAAAAACTGGTATAAGTGTAAAGCAGTTGAAAAAACTTGAAAAGTCCAAACAACATAAATGCAAATTGGCATAAGTGTGCTAAATAAAATTTGCCAAATTTAGCATAATTCCAAACTGGCATAACTGCAAACTAGCATAAGGGCAAAATGCCAATCAGCACTTAGACCAATGTTTGCAAATTTATTACACGCACTTGTGTCAGTTTGCACTTCCGCCAGTTTTTTTAACTGTTTTGTACTTAATCAAACTTTGCACTTATGCCTATTCGTAATGTTTGCTAACCTGTTTGGCGCCTTAATGCCAATTTACACTTTTTCCAGTTTGCAACTTTAAAGCTATAGGTCATCCTATAGCTTTAAACTTTAGTCCAGATAATTCTTTTAACCCAGATAAAATTCATATCTATGACTACTCTAATGGTTAGTGTACACTTATGACCTGGACTACATTAATGGTTAGTGTGCTATTTTTTAAATAATAGATTAGATTTAATTAATAGATAAACTGTATCGTTAAATTAAAATCTAAGTGTTTAATTACATTTAGATTTTATAAAAAAAAAAAAAAAAAACTATTTTAAATACAGTAGTTAATTATAATTTCATAAATTATAAGATATAATATTATTAAAACTCATTATTTTTGGTTTTATGACAAATTCACTCATGGCCAAATCTAATATGGCAGCGTGGAAAAGGCAACGGATCTTTTTAGTCTAACCAAGCTATACAACGTAACAAAAGATATATATATATATATATATATATATATATATATATATATATATATATATATATATATATATATATATATATATATAAAATGGCTAACATAGAGCCATGCATGGGATTTGTATTATGGATTGTAAGATGGGAGTATTATCATTATAAAATTAAACAGAGTATTTATAGGAATGCACTTGTAATTTACCAACCTCTTTATCATAGTTATCACAAGTTTTTGACAGTTCTTATTACCAATATTTTGAACTCTTTGTTTCTAATAGAAAGAAATAATGGAAATCTGACAATTCCTAATTAAGTAATAAAAATTATATATTGTAAAGAAAATTAAAAAAAAAAAGAAAAATCTGTCAAATCAGTATTTAGCAATTTACAACTGCAGAGATACTACAGAGTTACTAGAAAAAACATTGTCAAGTGCTGAGTCAAACTTATCAAATTCTATTATGCTGTTCATTTCAGTTACTACTTCTTCTTCACACTATTTTATATTAAGTTTTTTGCATCCTTGGGTTTTTATCTCATTTAAAAAAAGCAACACACAATATTGAAAGTCTAAACAAATTTACACTAATTAAATTTTACATAGTCTTAACTAAACTACGTAAATAAATAAATTTAAAATACATAAATTTAACAATTTAACAAGTTTACTGGTCTAACTCTAAATCAGAGAAAAACTAATAGGCAGTAAAAAAACCTAATAGTGGCAATGCTATATTATATATATTAGCGTTTTTCTCATATTTCGGGTTAGACAAGACCCAATAAGAAAAATGACGTTGGGACAACATTATTCCAACGTCTTCCGTATCGTTGGAAAGACGTTGGTATGATGTTATAAATAAAACAGCGGAAAGACGTCATTTTGCTAACGTTGTTGCAACGATGTAAAATGACGTTGTGACAACGTTACATTCGAGCTAAATGACGTCAGAAAGTTATTTCACGATGTTATTTCTACACTGCAAAGAGCAATAAAGCACTATGTTGCACTGTATAACATCGTGCTGTGATTTTTTTTTTTCCTTTTATTTATTTAGTTCATACGTGGCAATTATATTAGTCCAGGCAACTAATTGAATATGGAAATTAAAAGACTAAAAAAGAAAAATAAACTTTACAATACTTCTATTTCAAAATTTTAAAATTATATACAATAACTTAGAGTGAAACTAGTTTGATTTTTACATTTTTTGCAAACTTCTAGCATATCTCAATTAATTCGTGTATTCTTTGTTTGACACTAATAGATAAATTCATATACATAAACAGTTATAAACAAATTTAATTAAAAGCATTATCAACAAACGAAAAACATTCAGAAAGAACAAATAGAAAAAACTAACATAAATACCAAAAATTGATCTAACTTGTTATTTGATGCTCACCTGAGTATTCCTTTTTTTGAAAAATTATTGACAGAAAATCTTTGAGCAAAATCCTTTGAAATAGAAAAAAATAACTTAATTTCTATTATAACTATCAAAATAAATTTTTTTAAAATAACAAACTTTTATAAAACACCTTCTAACATCCTAATTGAAACACTCAAATTTGCAAAATTTGAATGTTTCAATTAGGATTTTAATGAAATGTTAGGATGAAAATTAATTTTCGATTGAAAAATATCTAAAATTAAATAAAATTTAACAAAATGTCATTATTAAATATATATTCAACATAAATGTTGAAATAGTAGAAAATATATTTACCATATATGATTCTCAATAAACTGCATTCAAAAACTAATGCAACTGACAATAAAAAAAATTTTAAATAGATAAGAAACAAACAAAATTTATTCAAAACACACAATCATGACATAATGGGAAAACAACATTTCTTGTTCTACCCTTAAAACTAATAAATTTGCGTTTGAGTTCAGTTTTTTGAACAGTTTTTCTTTTTACAGAAGGATTTTTTGGCACAGATAACATTTTGTTATATCTTGAACTGCATGGTACAACAAAGAAGTCATTAAAAAGCCGACATGAAATTATTTCACAAAGTAAAGAATCAAAATTGATTTTAATAACCTGTGCCAACTGACCACTTTTCAAAAAAAACCAGCTATCTTTATCACCAGGGACTACTTTTGATTTGTGTTTTTTTCTCAAAAATTTATTATCTAAACAATCTATTTCTCCTAAACGCTTGACAATTTGAGCAAGTGGCATGTTCTTACCACGAACCAATCTTTTCAGACGCTGCTAATAATTTTCAAACGAAAAGACAGACATATCAAGTAGGATCATTTGAAATTTTATAACATCTTCAGACAAATGAATCAGGTTATGAACATTATATGTAGTAAATTTTTGACCATAATAATCCACAGACTTAGATACAAACCAATTTAACAGCATTGATGCATAGCCAATGACATTAGAACTAGAATTATTGTCATCTAACACACGAATAGCAATACTAAGACAAAGAAAATGTATATAAAGATCATGTTTTAATACATTTTTCAATACATAGGGACCAGTATACATAAGAAATGAACGAAACTCTGTAGCTTTCCATCTTTTAAACTCTCCTAGTGATCTAGGCTGTCTGACAAAATCAGATGGTATTTTACCAGATAAGTCATTTAATTTTTCAGTTATGCATTTAATTTGGACATATGACAAACGACATATGTTTGGTCCCTCTGTCCAAAATATTATGAGTCGTCGAACAACCCCAAGACAAACTAAATGCATATAGTCTAAAACAAAGGTAGAAACACAAGGTAAATTAAAATCAATCAAAGGACTTCTAGATACTTGATAATCTTTATAATACATTTTAGAAAATTGTTCGTCTGAACAAAGAACAGAATTAACCTGATTAAAAACAACTCTTCCTTGCCATTCACCCTTGTCAATACATCGTTCAAAGCCATGGTAAGCATTGTGTGGCTTTATACATTTAATAAAAGCACGTGCCGGAGCATCACATCTCCAAAACTTTAAACTGACATTAAAAAAATTATCTTTGTAAACAAGACCATTTTCTGAAAGCATTTTGAATTCCTCCAAAAACTGTCTGAGAAACTCCATAGAAGAGTTAGGTTTTTGTTTGCCACAGAAAAAAGCAACAGGAAACGGAGGTTTAGAACCAAATTGAGTAAAGGCCAAAGCTGAGTATTGCTAGATATAAAAAGCGGCAGACCATCTAAATTTACTATTAAATTTATGTTGTTATTGATACCAGTAGCTAAACCTAGATAGATATAGTCACCAGAGCACATATTTTCAATAATCACACAATTAGGCGTTTTAAGTAAAGTTTTAGAATTTTTTGGTAAGTTCTCGTGTTCGTGTTTTCGCAACAAAATAAGCAAATCATTTAATGAAAAATGTGTAACTGCATGCTTAACCGCCCACTGAGCAAGATCATATGCCAAATCAGGACAATGTTTAGAATGAAAAGACTCAAAAGAGTTACTAAAATCATCACTTGTTGAAGAGAGTTCAGTTATTGGTAATGTAGAGTCACTTTCAAAAGTATCAATACTATTATGAATTGGACTAGAAAAAAACTCACCAGTTGAACTTTGATAATTATTATTTTCTAATATACTGGCAATCAAAGAATTAGTCTTTCTCCATATTGTAGACTTTGATGTCATTGTATATCTTTGTATTTCTTATCTATAATACTTAAAAAAAAAAGAATATTTATATATATAACAATTAACTTATATAAAAATTATATAATTTTGTATAATTAATATTTTATCATTAAATGTTGCTATTTAGTATAAAAACACAAAATATTACACAAACTGTTAAAATTTAAATAAAGCTTTTGTAACTTTTTAGAAATAAACTTTCATCATAAGAATCTTAAAAAAAATTGTAATTAAAAAATGATTTTGAAGCATTATTTAACCATTGATTTAATTTTTATATTGATTAATATTATTATTTATAATCCATCACAAATAATAAAACAAATAGTAAATCTTTTAAAAACAGCACTATATTTATGTTATTCAAAACAATGATCAAAAAATGACACATGATTATATATGGTATATAACAATATATGGTAAATGATTACATATGGTACATGATTATAGAGGGTAAATAATAATATATGGTAAACAAATTTAAAAGATCTTTAAAGTTTAACAACTTAAGTTTTAAAATTCACATAAACAAAAAAAGTTTTTTCTTCTTAATATTTATTTAATATTGTGTTTAAGAAATTCAAAAGAAATGTTGAAAAATACTTTATTATATTGAAGTAAAAAAAAAAAAAAAAAAAAAAAACACTCAGTGAAAAAATTATATAAAAATTATGTTTTACTGGCTTCTTCTGCAAAATTCAAACTGATAGACATGACATCATTTCTAGCGCTTGTCCGAATTGTTTTCCGGTTTTTACGATCTGCACCATATTTTAAATGGTTCATCACTTCTATTCGTACTTCTGAGCTGGTAGCATCCGGAAAGACATTTAATACTGCTTCTAAGATAAATAATTATACAAAAAAAGTATTAGGATGCAGTATTAAGATAGATTAGTATAATATATTGGGCAGACATGTATTTCAGGCACCCTTCATTACTAAGTCTGTAAAAAAGTTTTATATGAAAAAAATATTGTTGAAAACCATACCCTAACCAAACCCTAGCCATGACTCTTAGGATTAGGCTCAGCGTTTGATTAGGGAATGGCTTTCAATAAAATAAACTTTATTGTTGGCTTCAGGGTAAAAGTATAATTTTCAATAAATGTTATATGTTAAACATGACTCGTTTTTTACAAACTTACTAAAGAGGGGTGTCTAAAATACACATCTGCCAGATATTGTAACAGCAATAATGCTATTTAGGAAAATGTTATTTAAAAAAAAAAAACCTATAAACAAACTCACTATTTATTACATTATACAACAAAGTTTTTTCAAACTTAAGCTTTCCTTTTAAACCAATCATGCTGAATTTTTTCTGAAAATCATTTGACATCAATCTTAGATGAAAATAAATAAAACAACTAAAAGATATCATTTAGTAATTTATGCTGTTTCTAACTTAATAGTAAAATGAAGTAAATGTAACATATAAAAATCAAATTTTGAAAATACAAAAATTACCTTTGAATTAGGTCCTTAATCATATATTTAGATGATTTTCCACCAACACGTGAGAGTTGTTTAACCTTAAATAGAAAAAAAATACCAGCCAAATTGAAATATTTTACATAAAAATTTTTATATAAGTGTAATAAATTTTTAAACAATTTAATTAGTTAATAATACTTAAGTTATAGTAATGCTACAACCTAAATAGTTTAAAAATAAATAGGTTATGAATAAGGTGACATTAGTTGCAAAAGCAATTGATTAATAATCATTTTATCGTCCATCTTTTTTTCTCTAAATTGCTTTTAAAAATATTAAAATATAACTCACAAATTCTTGTGCAAAACTATTATCATGCATTTTAAGTTCAAATTCATTCAAATCTTCTACTGTCAAGAATTGAGTTGGAATTTCCGCACTTAAATTATGTGACAATGTACTTTTGGGTTGACATTGTAAACATGTTTTAAGTTCACACAGTAACTTGATGACTTCATACTGGAATTCTACACACAAAAATAAAAGAAAAAAAACAAAAGTATAATTTATTAAACTACAGGGTAAATTTTTATAAAAATTTATCTTTAATTGTAATACTTTTTAAACATAATATGCCTCCATAAAATAACTATAATAACTGACTTATATAAAAAATAAAATAAAAATATATTATGAATAATATTTTTTCAGTATGTATAAATACTGAAAAAAAAATCTACACACTTTGATCACTCATTGGAAAGTTATTTCTGTTAATAGCCAGAGTAGAATGTTCTTTACTTTTTGGTAATCCACAAGAGAGTTCACTCTGTGTTTCAATTTTCTCTGATTGTAAAAGAGAACAATAATCTGGTCTTCTTTTACTTTTACTCTGAGGAGATAGTGAACAAGAACTACTGGAAGATCGAGAGCGCAATTTCCTTGAATTATGGGATTTTGATGAACTTTGAAAACTAAATACTGACTGAGTAGGTTGATTCAAATCAATATTTACTTTATTCTGACTAGCTTCTTGTGAAAGATTTAGGTGTTCTTTTTCTAATTCTGGGGTAAATACTTTTTTATTTCTAAAACCTAATTTAATTTCAGGCTTTGGAGGAAGTGTACTGCAAACTGTTAAAAAAAAATTAAAAAATGAATAATTCAATAAAAAAAAAAATTTGTTTTAAAAAAATTAAATCAAAAAAATCAATTCCAAAAAATAATTAAATAAACAAAAAAATTTTAAAAATAAATATCAGAATACTATATAACTTAATATGCAAACACAAAAAATTACTTTTTACCTTTTTTTTGCAACTTGAGACATATCTTTTTTAAAATCAAAATCAAAAGAGTCAGTATCAGTTAAAATATTATATGAATGGCAAGTCATAAAATCTTTATCAGTTAATTTAATTTTGAGAACTTGAAATTTAAACCAATCATCTTGAGGTTCAACCTGGTCCCTTAACTTTTTTTCAGCTCCTTTTTTTGGCCATCTCAAAACTTTACCATTAATCCAACTTAAAGGAACAGTGTCAGAGTAAACTTTGTCTTCTTCAAGCCACTTTACACGACACCATTCAGACATAATAGCACACTACATAATGGTAAAACAGAAAAAATAAATTAATTTTTTTCAGAATAATATCAATAAAAAAATTATTTTAAACTACTATCATATTTATATCAGTAAAGTTAAAAAAATGAATAATTTAAAATTATTTATCAATATGAAGTTTTGTAATAAATTATTATATAGAAAAAACAAAATATTACCTTTACAAAGATTTATCAACCTAAATAATGTTATAATGTACTTTTTATGAAATTGTTTTTAATGTAAAAGAGAAAACAATAATGTTGAAAATACAAACACTATGATTTTGTTTTCTTCAACCAGCAAGTTATAAAAAAATAAAATGCTAATCTTCAAATAAAAAGTACCACTATATATGTATATGTACATATATTAATATACACACATTATGGTTTTTAAGGTCTGTCTAAGTTATAAGGAGGATAATTACCTTGTCTGGAACTAATTCCACAAGGAACTTAAAGTAGCATAAAATTTCCATAAACAAATAAATAATTTATCATGTATTAACATAATTGAACTAAAATGTCAAAGAAATAGTAAAAATATCAAATAAATACTCCATCTAACTAAAATAGTAACTCCAACTAACTAAAATGTCAAATAATTAGCATTTTATTTCTTGAAAAAAAGCCTAATTAAACTATTTATATACCCATTATTTTGTTATTTATTTGTTAATAAAACTTAATGTTCTTTTTAATTCCTTGTGCACAAGGAAATAAAAATTTAAATTTTATTTTAAATCATCTCAGCCTAAGAACATTCTACATGCAGAATATTTTGAGACTAAGTTGATTTAAATTAAATTTTTAATCAAAAATAAAATGTATATATATATATATATATATATATATATATATATATATATATATATATATATATATATATATATATATATATATATATATATATATACAGCTCTGTTTTAATTTTAATCATTTTAATTTAAATCATTTTAATTTACTTTAATTCATCGAGCACTCTCGCGAGGATATATGCAAGCACTAATACGTATACATATATATATATATATATATATATATATATATATATATATATATATATATATATATATATATATATATATATATATATATATATATATATATATATATATATATATATATATAAAGTGTAAAAAAAGTTTTAATGTCAATCAGACTAATGTTTTTTTGATTTTCATAATAACATCTGCAATGTCAAAAATAAAACAACATCTGAACAATGCTGGTTGTTTGTACAACCAGCATTGTTCAAACGAAATTTTACTACTTTAAGTTCCTTGTGGAATTAGTTCCAGACAAGGTAATTATTGTTCAAACGTTGTTTTATTTTTGACATTGCAGATGTTAGTTGACAACATTTTTCTGACGTTTAACAAAATTAACATTTTATTAAACGCCAGAAAAATTGCAAAGATTTTGTTAATTTTATTAACAAAATCTTTGCAGTTGGTCATAATGCCCGTAATGTTCTGAACGTAAATGTAATACATAAAAATATAGTTGACAAAATATAAAAGTTACCTTTGCATATCTAAAAAATACCTAAAAAGGAAAAAAAATACCAAAAAAAGGAAAAAAATTATAAGGCACATTAAAATGTTTTACACATAACATCTTAAAACATGTTGTTTTTTTATTTTACTGCACCAAGGACAACATTTAAAAAAACCAAACTTTGTTAACAAACAGTTAGAATTGAATAAGTAATTCTGATTGAATGATGGCAAAACCATAAGTACAAAAATGTTTTTATGCAATTAATTTTTTAATAAAATAAAATTTTAAAACATTTAAATTATTCAATAACAATTTAGTTATGCTGCACCCAACCTAAAACACTAAAAAATATTAATAAAATAATAAATATGCTGGCATAAGTTGTAACAGCAAATAATTTACAGTCAAATAATTATCCAGCTTTTTTTTAATTATCCAATCTTGTTAAACATATTAAAATATAACTCATAAACCTTAATACAAAACCTTTGTTACCCAGTTTTCAAAGCTATTTCATTCAAATCTTCTATTGCTCAACAGCTGAGTTGAAATTTTTAAGATGTGGTAATGTATTTTTGGGTTGACTTGTGTTAATTTCACACAACTTAATAACTTTGTACTGGAACTCTTAACACATAATAATAAATAACAAATAACAGTATTCAACAAAAAATATTTTTTAACATTGCATGTAATTTATTGGAAAGGTTAAAATTAGCTCTTTGTTTTAAGTCTGAAATAAGAGAAATATGAGATTTTAATTGGTTCAAACCAATATTTATTTATTAATAATGACTAAGTTCTGCTTTAAAACATAGGTGTTCAGTTGCTTTTTCTGTATGATATGCTTTTCTATTCCTAAAATCAGACTTAATTTTAGGTTTTTGAGTAAATGCTTTGCCAAGTGCAGAAAAAAACTAATATCAAATTATTAAGTAAAAAATTGAAAAAACAAAATGAATACCTTAATATGTGGTAGTAGTGTAGTGGCAAAGTGCTTGCTTTATAAGTGAGAAGTTTGGAGATTGATCCCCAACACATCCCTGGTAGTAAGGTTCTTAACTTATTTTACTGCTCAGTAGTCTTGTATGTCAAGGACTGTGTTTTGGAGTTGAGAGAAGGTTGCAACCAGGGTTGTGAAGTGGGAGTGGGAGAGTCAGAGTTGTGACATTTGTAGCAGAGTCACTTAACAAAATTGTGACTCCAACTCCAATAGTAAAACTTCTGGGTATTGCACGTGCATATATAAAACATTTAACGTTCAAAGAATTTTTCATATATTTGGTACAAAAAAAAATTTTATATTATAGCGTAATATTTTTTTAAGAATTCAAAGAATTTTTCAAAAATTTTGCTTTGAATTTGGAGTTGGAGTCGTTCTCTGAAAGTTTCAACAATTGTAGTCAGAGTTGTTACTTTTTTTTTACAACTCCACACCTCGATGCAACAACAATCAAGCATCCTTAACTGTAGAGACCCTCTCAGCCATGGGGAGGTAAATATCAATAAAAAATAAATCAATAAAAATAACCTAATATGTAAACAACAAAAAAACTAATTTTGACCTTTTTATGAAACTTGAGACTCAAAATCTTGTGAGTCAGTATCAGTTATAATATTATAGGAGTAGCATGTGATAAAGCTTTTATCAGTAAATTTAACTTAAGAATCACTTAACTTTTTTTTCCGTTCCTTTCTAGGGTACCAAAGAAAAAATAAATAAATTTTTCAGAATTAAACTAATAAAAGGTAATTTTAAATTGATTATAAATCTGTATCAGTTTACTTCAAAAAAATGAAAAATTTAAGTTTAATATAACTATTTATTATATAACTATGTATTCTTTTCAAAAAATAAAATAATCTTTAAATAGCTTAATAAATGTATTTACTAAAAGCATTTTTTAATGTTTAAGAAAAATACAAAAGTGATAACAATACTAATTCTATAATCTTGTTTTTTTTTTTTTGCTTTTTATAACAAGTTACAAAAAAAAAAAATTAATCTCTATATAAAAAAATACTTTTATAAAAATTCATACAAAAAACACATTAAACAAGTTATAAGAAAGATAATTAGGTAAGTTCTAGTCTAGAATTAGTTCCACAAGAAACTAAAAATAACATAAGATATTATATTTAAAACAGCTGAATTAAATGTCATAAAAAATGAACTCCTTATTTTTATTGACATTTAATTAAACTAATAATTAGTTTAATAATGGGTATTTAGAATACCATAATTGCATTAGTTATTTTTAAATTAAATATTATGTGTAATACTTTATATATCAGAAAATTTTACTATATAAATTATATAGTAAAATTTTCCGATGTTTGTTAAATATACAAAATATTAAATATACAAAATAATGTTAAATATACAAAAATATAACAAAAACGTTTTTGAATAGTTTTGAAAGTCAAATAAAGTTTTTGTAACTTTATTTTCTCATGTTAATGTTTAAAAACTACATATATAATTCGACTAGAGAATATAAAAAAATAATGTAATAAACATTAGTTTTACAGATCATAATGCCTAAAAACCAGATTAAAAATAACATTTTCTTCATTAACGGTTTTTCAACCATTTTAAAATGTGCAAGTTTTTTTTGTGCTTATGTTGCTTTGATTACAAAAGTAAAAACGTAAATAAAGCAACGTTGTTCCAAAGACGTTCTAACGTTAATCAGGCTAACGTTAAATAACCAACGTTGTTCCAACGTCTTTTTTATGTTGACATTTAAGACGTTAGATGATAACGTTTTTCCGAAGTTGTTCCAACGTTTGTTAGACAACGTTAGAATAACACCGTTATGCCGACGTTGTAACATCGTTGGAATTTAGTTAACTCGCGTCGCGACCAAAGTCCAACCAAATTACAACAACGGCACAACGTCTTTTTCTTACTGGGTAGAATTAAAAACTTAATCTAGTTTTTTTAAGCATTTAAATTTTCTCAACAATTAAGTTATTTAATAGAGAAAAATAATCTAGTTAACCACACCATAAAAACTTTATTAATCATATCTACTTGATTCAAGTAGAAACACAAACACAGCCTAGTTTCAACGAAGGCATACAACTTTAAACTAAAAATACTCCAATATTTTTTAAAATTAAATTCTACAAGAAAACAATACAAACACTTGGGTGATTTAAAGATATATTAATTTATATAATTTTTACTTAAAAAATCAATTCGCCTAATCGAAGGTCATGCCATTATTTGCGTAAACATACTTCCTCTTTTAGATATTGCAGTGCTGTACGTTTAAAAAACGTTTTTTTATCAATTTAAAAAAACGTTTTAAAAACGTTCATAAGCTATCTGAAAAATTTCGTAAGTTAAAAAAAACAAAAAAAAAATTAAAAAACGCTAAAAAAACGTTTAAAATAACATTTAAAAAAATGTTTGCAAAAAAACGTTTTAAAAACGATTGTATTGGTTCTTTTAACGTCCGACCGTAAATTGAACGAATAA
>NC_061166.1:21757188-21769688 GCF_022113875.1 Hydra vulgaris
CTACTTTGCTTTTTCAATTTGGTTGCCAGCTTCAACCTAATTCTTGATTTAGAACTATGATTTTAAACTAAAACAATGCCGTGTTGAAAAAAATACTATTTATTCTTAACTGTATTTTTTTTTGAGGCTTCAGTTATCAAATGTTGGTGGTAATTTTAGTTATGCCACTGTGAAAGCGTCGATTGTTAAGTATGTGTTTACTTTTTGTATTTTGTTTTGCTATGCAAATAATTTTTAATAATAATTACTTAACTATTAACTAATAAGTTTTGTTTTGTTATTATTTATTATGGTTATTGTTTATCTGTATACATTACACTATAGAGTATATGTAAATGCATGTGCAATAGCATAGGTTGTATTTTTTTATGTATTCACATAAGACATTTTCAAGCACATTGTCCAATCTGCAAACTTAATTATTTTTATCCTTATGTCGAATGACAACGTTTTGCCCTTTCCCATCCCTGAATGTGAAGGAAATGAGTTCTGTAAATAACAGTATTTTATTTAATATTAAATTAAATTTCATCAACAGGTTTGTAACTTTATTAGTATTTTAGCTTTCAAAAGTTTTGACCATATAAAGATTAGTTTCCCTCCTTAAATGAGGAGGTTGCAAATTGTACATCATCATAGTTTTTGAATGCTAATATGAACTCATTTCCCTCATATTCAGATATAGGAGAGCAAAATTTTTGGGGTATTTTAGTTTTCAAGCACCTATGTATTATTTATAACAAATAATAGATTATAATTTATTTTTTTCATTGTCATTCCAGGTAGACATAAAAAGTTTGAAGTATGCACAAAGCCTGAAAGTGTCAAATATGGAACCTAAAAAAACCTGCCTTTGCCACTGACTGTATAAAGGTTTTTTAAGGTAAGAGCTTAAATAAATTAACAGAAAAAAATATTATAAGTTATACATTTTTATACTAAAATAGATTAAAAATATATATTTGTAGTTTCAGTTTTAATTGTCACAAATATTAAATATTTGTGACACAGAATACAGATATTGATGTCTGTCTTTTTTAATGTCATTAATGCTTTATCTACTGTTTTCTTTTTGTGCATGACCTAATTTCTTTTCATATCCATATTTTTTTAAGTCTGTTTGTCAAGCGTCAAGTCAGGTTATCTTGCGCTACTGGTACCATGTAGTACATCCTAATTAAGCAGGTTGTACGCCATCCATACAACGTTTGGGCATCTGTTTGTAAAATATTGCTGCAAATCTTTTTGAGAGAGCCATCTAAACCATACAAGTGTGGAAACATGGATGTAAATATTAAACACATTTGTGATATATAATTGTAGAATGTTATATGTTTTAAGTTTGGAAATTATATTCTGCTAAAAAAACTTTTTAAATGTATTTTAGCAAAACATACCTGGCCTGCATTTGATCCTGAAAAACGTTCTTTTTGGACCAAATGCTGGCTGGGTAATTTGGACTTTTAAATGAACTTATATTCATAATATTTAAACTGCTTATGATCTGATCTGATTTTATTTTTGTCATTTGTTTATTTAAATGTGAAATAAACTGATGAGTTTATTTAACTTAGCTGGTAAAAAAAAGAGTTTTCGTAAAACAAATTAAATGAAGACAGTAATAGGTATACCTGTTAATGTAATATATTTTGTATTGTATTTTGTATGCTTAGTTTTGACGAATTTTTAAATGCTGCAAACTCACACTCGCACAAAAATCAACTGTGAACTCTTATTTAATCAGTTGCAAAAGTTGACTTTGAAAATTTTGTATAAGATATTGTAGCTTATTTATTAGACTGTATTTTTAGAATGAAGTTCATTCATTTGCTGGCAACATTTTTAAACGTGGTCCAGATCGAAAAAATTTGGTGCTAGAAATTGTCGATAGTGGAAGTGATAGATGCATCGAACCTAATTTGTAATTAATTTCTGTAAATAAATTTCACTTTACTAATTTTTGTGTTGAATTCTTGTTTTTAAAATGGTATTTGAAATTAATAAGTTTAAAAATTAACGTATAAAAAAATACGCACCAAATAAGACCTATTTATGGCATTCCATACCTAATGTTTTTCATTATTTCTAAACTGTAACTTAAACTAAACTCAATTTCTCAGTCCTATCGGGACGTCTTTTTTATATTCCTCGTAAGGCGTCTTTTTTACGTTCCTCTCAGGACGTCTTTTTCACGTTCCTTCTGGGACGTCTTTAAAACGTTCCACGCAGGACGTCTTTAAAACGTTCCACGCAGGACGTCTTTCTGTATTTCCAAATCCAACCAATTTAAGACCCAGTAAGCACAAAGACGTTTAAAAGACGTGTTAAAGATGTCTTTAAGGATGTCTAAAAGCCTAGATCATAAAGCTAAAAGACATCTAAATGAAGACGTCTTTATAAAAACGCGTTTTAGACGTATTTTAGACGTTCTTTTCAAGATAAATTTAGGTATATGACATAACATTTTCGCGTAGTATGTGGTATATATTCATTATATTTATAACGATATATATTGTTATAATTTCGTATATACAAGATATACATAGGAACCAGCAATCAAAATAATATTGCTGTAATCAACACCAACGGTTGATGCATCAAAGATGAAAATAATAAATAACAATAGCATTTATATATATCAAAACAATATTTAAAACATTTATAACTTACCTTTAGTTATAATAAAATTAACGTACGTATTTATAGCTAATTTTTGAGCGCATACTTGACTTATTATATGGCTTGTGGGTGTATAAAAACTAAAAATACTGATATTTAACTTATTTATTATTCTTGCCATTTTCACTTATTATCATGATCAGTCAACTATCTATTTAAAAAGCAAAACAATTATTAATAAAAAAAAAGATATATTAATATTATAGCAATTGTTTTAGTGATTCCTGTGACAACAATTTTAGCAATTGTGTAAAAAAGTAATTTAATTTAAACTAATTTACACTTAAAACTTGAACAAATTATTCAAAATAATAAAAACTATGTTTTTGCTTTGAATAAACGACATCTACTTAACGCGTTATGACAAAGCCGTCAAAAAGAAGTCATAATGACATATTTATAAACAGGTCTAAGAAAAGACGTCTTTTAGCCTTATGATCTAGACGTCTTTTAATGCATCCTTTAGACTATTTATTATGCGTCTTTTAAACGTCTTTTTAAACTTTAAAAAGATGCATTTTAAACGTCATTTTAAAAACGCATTTATTAAAGACGTCTAGAAGATGTCATAAAAAAAGATATCTTCTAGACGTATTTTTAACGCTTAAATAGACGCCTTTTAAAAGTCATTTTAAAAACGTCTTTATAAAAGACGTCTAGAAGATGTCTAAAAATTGACGTCTTTTAGACGTCTTTTTATCTTTTAAAAAGACGCCTTTTAAACGTCATTTTAAAAACGCGTTTATAAAAGACGTCTAAAAGATGTCTTCAAAACGTCTATAAAAGTGCGTTTTTACCTAGACTAGTTTTAGACGTCTATAAGTGTCGAAAATGCGTCTTGTGCTTACTGGGGACGTCCGATCGGGACGTCTTAAAGACGTCCTAAAGCCGTCCGCGTGCCCACTGGGTATATGTGTGTGTGTGTGTGTGTGTGTGTGTGTGATGGGATGGCATCCCACCTCACTTTGACCACTGTATATATATATATATATATATATATATATATATATATATATATATATATATATATATATATATATATATATATATATATATATATAACGTACCTTTTATTAAGTTGTATAGCTTGGTTAGACTAAAACGATCCTTTGTCTTTTCCAGCTGCCATACTTAAGTTGATCATGAATGAATTTGTCGTTAAACTAAAAATACCATAATTTAATAATATTATATTTTACAATTTATGAAATAATAATTAACTACTCTATTCTACTCTAAAATGTTTTTATTTTTCTCATAATTTAAGTCTAAACGTTTTATTAAATTTAACGATACAGTTTATCTATTAATTTTTTTTTTTTTTTAATATCATACTAACAATTAGTGCAGTTCTGATCATTAGTGTACACTAACCATTATTGTAGTCATATATATGAATAGTCTGGGTTAAAAGAATTGTTTGAAATAAAGTTTAAGTTAAGATAACCTATAGCTTTAAATTTGCAAACTGGCAAAAGTGTGAATTGACATAAGTGCGCCAAACAAGTTTGCAAATATTACAAATAAGTACAAATGCAAAATTTGAATAAGTACAAAACAGTTACAAAAATTGGCAGAAGTGCAAACTGACATAAGTGCGCGTAATATATTTGCAAACATTGGCATAAGTACTAATTGGCAATTTGCCCTTATGCTAGTTTGCAGTTATGCCAGTTTGCCCTTATGCCAATGCTTGCAAATTTATTTGGTACACTTATGCCACTTATAAGTGCTTCACACTTATACCAGTTCCCACTTATGGCAATTCACACTTATGAGAATGTTTTTAATCTATTTAGCGTACTTATGTCGGTTCGCACATATGTTAGTTTGCACTTATATTAGTTTCTGTAACTATTTCAATAACTGCTTTGCACTTATGCCAATTCGCAATTATGTCAATGTTTGCAAACTTGTTCAACGCACATATGTCAATTCGCACTTATGCCAGTTCCCACTTATGCCAGTTTGCACTTATGCAAATGTTTGGAAATTCTTTTTGCGCACTTATACCCATTTGCACTTATGCCATTTGGCATTGTGTCTGTTTTTGTAACTGCTTCGCACATGTGCTAGTTTGCACTTATGCGAATTCGTACTTACACCAATTCGCACTTATGAAATTCACGGTTATTCACTCGTCCTATTATGGTAAAACAACTAAGGTAGAGCCATGCATGGGATTTGTATTATGGATTGTAAGATAGGAGTAATACCATTATAAACTTAAATAGAGTATTTATAGGAATGCACTTTTAATTTACGAGCCTCTTCATCATAGCTATCGCAAGTTTTTGACAATTCTTACCACAAAAATTTTGAACTCTTTGTTTCTAATAGAAAGAAATTATGGAAAAACTGACAATTCCTAATTAAGTAGTAAAAATTATATATTTTAGAGAAAATTTTTAAAAAAGAAAAAAATTTTCAAATTGGTATTTAGCAATTTACAACTGCAGAGTTACTTGATGAAACATTATCAAGTGCTGAGTCAAACTTATTAAATTCTTTTAGGCGGTTCATTTCAGTTACTACTTCCTGCTCACACTATTTTATATTAGGTTTTTTGGATCCTTGGGTTTTTATCTCATTTAGGAGACGCAACACGCAATATTAAAAGTCTAAACAAACTCACAATAATTAAATTTTACATAGTATTAACAAAACTATGTATATAAATAAATTTAAAAAACATAAATTTAATAATTTAATAACTTTACTGGTCTAACCCTAAATCAGAAAAAAACTAATAGACAGTAAAATACTTGATTGTGGCAATGCTAATTTTTGGTATAGGCACAATAAATATTTTATTATGTATTACAGTTTTTCTCAGATTTAGGGTTAGAGAAGAAAGATTGTTCCATAGATTTATAATTTTGATAATATTGAAATAATGGATTTCATGCAAGTGATTATTTAAAGTTAAAATTGGAACCTCGTCTTTTCAATAAAATTTTTTAATATTGACAGTCATTTTAGCATTTTACAACAAACATTACATTATTATTTTTAACTAAAGACTTACTTGCTTGAGATAATGGAAATCTATCATATTTATCCTTTTTATTTTAAGATGATGAAGATTGATGTGTCTTAAAATGAATCTCTTGGTCATCACAATCAATATCATCTTTATTTTTTATTTTTTGACCTACAGAACACAAGCATAGAGAATATTTGAATTTCATCTAAAAACTTGTTTTCTCATGTAGAAATTTTACAATTAAAAATCTTTTACAAATTACTTTAGAGATTATTAACTTTATAAGTAAAATAGGGTATATAGTATGGTATATAATATTATAGGTTTCATACTGCTAAATATTTGGTAATAATACCAGAATATTATTTAAGATTAAAAATCTTAAAATGACATTTTGAACTAAATCACTTACTTTCTTGAAACAAATCATCATATTTTTTCCTTTCAGCCATTTTAACTATAGTAATTCCTTAATAAATGAGTTAAAGAAGAAAAATTCTGAAAATGTTGTTCCCTTTTCTCAAATCTTTAAAAATGAATTTTTTGCATTAAAAGCAGTTGATAATCAAGTAGAATTAAAAACTTAATCTAGTTTCTTTAGCAATCAAGTTTACTCAACAATTAAGCTATTTAATCTATATAACCACGCGATAAAAACTTTATCATTTTAATCATATCTACTTGACTCAAGTAAAAATACAAACACAACCTAGTTTCAACGAAGACAAACTGAAAATACTCTAATATATTTTTAAATTAATTCTCCAAGAAAACAATACAAATACTTGGTTGGTTTAAAGATATGTTAATTTATATAACTTTTTCTTAAATAAATCACTTCTCTTAATCGAAGGTCACGCCATTATTTGCGTAAACGTACTTACTCTTTTAAATATTGCCGTGACATTCATTTATTATGTTAAAAAATCGTTTTAAAAACGTTCATAAGCTTACTGAGAAATTTCGCAAATTTAAAAAAAAAAAAAACGCTTAAAAAACTCTAAAAAAACGTTTAAGTTAACATTAAAAAAAACGTTTACAAAAAAAGTTTTAAAAACGATTGTATTGGTTCTTTAAACGTCTGACCATAAATTGAACGGAATTAAAACGTTTTAAAAACGTCCTGTGCTTACTGGGTTAATGCATTTTGAAAAAAAATTCTGTTTCTTTATAATTACAAATTCTTCATTATTCAATTTAAGTTTCTTGTTTACTTTGTCTGCCTTTAACTGATCCTTATTTTCCTTTAACACTGAATTATACCTATTTTATATTAACCTGCAGCTTTTTAAAAGATGGGAAGCTCATTCTGATGAATAACAATGTCATGGGAATTGATGTGGTTTTAAACTGTTCTTTGGGAAACAAGAGATCTTTTTTTTTGATTTTATACTAACAACTGCTTGTTAACACTAAATCTTTGTTCTATTGCCTATTAGCCATGAGATAAAACAAAAATGATAACACAGACTTTCCCGAATGCTGAATACTTTTGATTTTTGTGCAAGTAGATACCAAGAAATATATCAACAGATTCAAATAATTTATTAAAAGACTTTTTATAATAAATAAACTTCAAGCAGTCTAAATCAAACAGAATGTGTTTGATTTAGAGTAATTGAAATTTATTTATTATTATTTCAAAAACTCTAAATCAAACAACCCAGTAAGCACAGGACGTTTTTAAAACGTTTTTTATCCGTTCAATTTACGGTCGGACGTAAAAAATAATAAATAAAAATGATATTGATTGTGATGACCAATAGATTCATTTTAAGACACATCAATCTTCATCATCTTTAAATAAAAAGGATAAACATGATGGATTTCCATTATCTCAAGCAAGTAAGTCTTTAATTAAAAATAATATTGTAATGTTTGTTGTAAAATGCTAACATGACTGTCAATATTAAAAAAACATCATTGAAACAATAAGGTTCCAATTTTAACTTTAAATAATCACCTTCATGAAATCCATTATTTCAATATTATCAAAGCTATAAATCTATGGAACAATCTTTCTTGCATAACCCGAAATCTGAGAAAAACGCTAATATATATAATATAGCATTGTCACTATTAGGTTTTTTACTGTCTATTAGTTTTTCTCTGATTTAGGGTTAGACCAGTAAACTTGTTAAGTTGTTAAGTTTATGTATTTTAAATTTATTTATTTACGTAGTTTTGTTAAGACTATGTAAAATTTAATTAGTGTAAATTTGTTTAGACTTTCAATATTGTGTGATGCTTCTTTTAAATGAAATAAAAACCCAAGGATGCAAAAAACTTAATATAATATAGTGTGAAGAAGAAGTAGTAACTGAAATGAACAGCATAATAGAATTTGATAAGTTTGACTCAGCACTTGACAATGTTTTATCTAGTAACTCTGTAGTATCTCTGCAGTTGTAAATTGCTAAATACTGATTTGACAGATTTTTTTTTTTTTTAAATTTTCTTTACAATATATAATTTTTACTACTTAATTTGGAATTGTCAGATTTCCATTATTTCTTTCTATTAGAAACAAAGAGTTCAAAATATTGGTAATAAGAACTGTCAAAAACATGTGATAGCTATGATGAAGAGGTTAGTAAATTACAAGTGCATTCCTATAAATACTCTGTTTAATTTTATAATGATATTACTCCCATCTTACAATCCATAATATAAATCCCATGCATGGCTCTACGTTAGCCGTTTTACCATAATGGGATGACTAAATAACCGTGAATTTCATACGCGCAAACTAGCACATGGGCAAAGCAGTTACAAAAACTGGCACGATGCCAAATGGCATAAGTGCAAATGGGCATAACTGCACACAAAAAATTCCAAACATTGGCATAAGTGCAAACTGCTATAAGTGCAAACTGGCATATGTGTAAATTGGCATAAGTGCGCTAAATAGATTTACAAACATTCGCATAAGTGTGAATTGCCATAAGTGGGAACTGGTATAAGTGTGAAGCAGTTGCGAATATGTGAAGCAGTCAAATTCAAAAAACATTTTTTTTTACTTTATTTTTATGAATAATAGACACCGATTCGTGTCTCAGGAAAATTAATTTTTTAACTTTTTTTTTGTTATGAAAATTACTATACCCTAATATATAGGGTATGAACTTTTATATATTAAATAGAAATTATATAAAAATTTGAAAAATATATTCATTTTGAAAAATTTTTAACTTATTTATTAAATTATCATAAAAAAGCATAATTTTTTCTTTTCATTTTTATATGTTAGAAAATGTAATTTTTTAAGTAATAAAACCAAAAAATATTTTTTTTTTTTTAATTAATATTATTTTTGAAACTTTATATAATTTTGCTTCATTTGAGTACCAGTTTGACATTTTTTTGAAAAACTTTTCTTTGTAAATATTAGGGACCAATTCAATATTCGAGGGTCTTGAGATATCCTCCTAAAATTTTTTTTATTTAAAAATATTTTAATCCTACTGTTTTTGTATTAGATAGAACACATTTAGGGGGTGTAAGCAGGTTTTTCTTCAAAAAGTTGTTTTAAGGGCTACACTAATATATATATATATATATATATATATATATATATATATATATATATATATATATATATATATATATATATATATATATATAATATATATATATATACATATATATATATATATACATATATATATATATATACATATATATATATATATATATATATATATTTTTCTTTATATATATATATATATATATATATATATATATATATATATATATATATATATATATATATATATATATATATATATATATATATATATATATATATATATATATATATATATATATATGTATATATATATGTATATATATATGTATATATATATATATATATATATATATATATATATATATATATATATATATATATATATATAAATATATATATATATATAGATATATAGAGATATATATAGATATATATAGATATATATAGATATCTATAGATATAAATATATATATAGATATATATAGATATAAGTAGATATAAGTAGATATATATATATATATATATATATATATATATATATATATATTTATTTATTTATTTATTTATTTATTTGTTTATTGAGATAATGAGCCATTAAGTTTTTGCATAATAGTTAAAATGATAAGTTTTTGTGTAATAGTTGAAATTATAAATCTTAATAACACTTTAATAATTGGTTTATTAAATTGGTGTGGTATATCAAATAATAGAAATACTAAATAGTGGTGTAAAATACTAAATAGTGGTGTAAATATCTCCATACTGCCAAAAATTGACTTTGTGCATTTTCCTTGTATACCCATCTCGTAAAACTTCCACTAAGCAGGATCGGCTTTAGGCTCGGGCGAGTTAGTCCAATCGTTTTGCCACGGCTTGAGATCTTGCAAGCTACATGGGCAAAAACCATGAAGTTCATCTGACAGCAAGCACAGTTAGAAAACGCCTGCAGCAAGCTGGTTTGAATGGGAGAGTTTCTGCGAAGAAGTTTTTATTGCAACCTGATAACATCGCGAAAAAAAGAGTATTTGCGAAGATGCAAAAAACCTAGACTGTCTTACAATGGAATAAAATGTTATTGAGTGATGAAAGTACCTTTACTGTTATCTGTGGAACTAAAAGAGTTTATGTGAGGAGAAGAGTTGGTGAATGAATTAATCTTTTGTGTGTTGGTGAATGATTTAGCCCTCTCATACAGTAAAGCATGGAGGAGGCTCTCTTATGGTATGGGGTTGCATGTCGGGATCAGGTGTAGGTCATTTATATTGTTGTACGGGCACAGTAAACCAGGATAAATATTTGGAATTATTAAAAACACAAATGAAACCATCAGCAAACAAACTATTTGGTAAAAACAAACCATTTTTTTTTCAACAGGACAATGCTCCTTGCCACAATTCTAAGAAAGTAATGGAATATCTCAAACATGCTCGTACCAAATTCTATTAAATGGCCTCCACAAAGTCCTGACCTGAACCCCATTGAAAATTTGTAGGAGGAGCTCAGAAAAGTACAGAAAACTAAACCCACCAATCTGGATGATTTGTGCCAAGATTTGCAAGCTGCTTGGCTAGCAGTCCCTGTTGACACCATCCAAAAGCGTGTAATATATATATATATATATATATATATATATATATATATATATATATATATATATATATATATATATATATATATATATATATATATATATATATATATATATATATATATATATATATATATATATATATATATATATATATATATATATATATATATATATATATATATATATATATTAGGGTGCAGTGAAACTTTAGGTGAAAATATAAATAGTAAATTATTGATATGTAATAGCAACAAAAAATTGCTATTTGATATGTGTTCAAATAAAGTGAATAAAATTTCCTCAAAATTTTTATGCCTTCAGCTGCCCCAAGGGGTTCAAAGTTACTGAAAAATAGGTATTTTTCATGAAAACACCCTGTTTTAGCCATAATTTTTTAAAGTTAAAAACTGTTTTTTTCTTTATTAATACCCTAAGCCTAATTACTAACAGCATTGTTTCACCCAGTACTCTATTAAGGGGGCTAGTTTGGGGTTGGGGGGGCCAGAGGCTATAGCCCCAGGTCGCCCAAAAGAGTCAAGAGAAAATAAGCAACCGTGGCGCAGTGGTAGCGCACTTGCTTTAGAAATGTAAGATCCGTTGTTCAAACCCCACCTCTAAGCAAGTTTTGCGACATCGGTTGGGAAGGAGGCGTGAACTTCCTATTAAATGGTCTTGTGCGGTGCTCTGTGATAAGACCGAATGGATTTCTTGGGGCACCTATAATCAACTTTTGAAAAAAAAGTTTTTTTTTAGTCATCTTTACGCTCTGACACATAAAAAAGGACCCTGAAAAGTCTAAATTCGCCATTGGTTTCACCTAACCTGTTTTGGTTATCTTGGTTATTTCACCTTTATTACTGTTCAATAAATGTTTAAAATTAAATGTTTTAAACTACTTGTTAACTTTATGTTATATTGAAGTAAAATGTGTTTTATTAACCTTTTTTTAGTTATTATTTAGAAATAATTATCTAAGTGGTTCATTATATTTCTTTTAATACTTCTCAATATATTTCTTTGAATATCAAGAAATTATTACTAATGTTTGATGTTTTAGTTTAGCTTTTAATTTTATTTATGGCTTACTAGATTAATGTATAAATCAATAATTACTTATGAATCTAATACAAAGTTTGCTTATTATATAACAAGTTTTAATATGGCCATTAGGTTAGTGAGAACGAGGATGATGTTGACTTGTCCTGTCTTTGGTATACCTGAAGAAATGTCGCAAGTTGTTTTACCAACATATGAAGATGTAATGAAACATTACTTGCTTGTAAAACATCGACTGAAACCAACAGCTGCTACAATAACAGAAATCTATATATAATATATAAACGAAAGATCTTATAAAGATCTTTTAATGCGTAGTTCAATCTGTTTATGCTTATATATGCCTTCACAACTTCTTTGCATAACTATCATATAATAATAGCTTACTAAAAACTAAACTTTATACAAATTTAACCAAATCATTTTATTATTTTGTATGAAAATGTTTGCAAATGATGCTTTAACAATGTACTACAAATAATTAAATTGTTAACAATGTAATTATTAACTACAAATAACTAAATTGTTATTAACTACTTAAGTAAACCCTTATTTTAAGGAAAAATTAAATACTACATATTATATAACAGAAATCTCTGAAAAAGTTGCACAAGTTGTTGAAAAAATATGGTTAAAACCAATGATTACTCATACACGGG
>NC_061166.1:21774688-21839688 GCF_022113875.1 Hydra vulgaris
GGTTCTTGTGGGTAAGATGTACTTCCAAAAAGCAGCCCAATACCAAAGTGGTAAACGATTTGATGAAGATTGAGAAAATAATCTTTTTAAAAAAGTTTTTAAAGAAGTTTTTTGTTTTTATGATTGTAGGGCTTCAAAAATTTATTCTTATGTTTTGAAATCCTCATCTAAAGTTTACATAACTGGTTTATGTTTGAAAAAAGAAAATGATGAGTATATTACCTCAATGCACCAATCTGAATTCAAGATAAGAGCTGTTGTTACCGATAACCATTCTACAAATGTTAATGCATTTTGTAGTTTAATAAAGCATATACTGGGGATGGAAAAGTATTAATTTATCATTTAGTTTAGAAAAGGAGTGTTTAAAACATACTTGTTATTCTCGGTTTTTGTTTTTTTCTTCTTGTTGAAGTTACTGCTGATTACATTACAGGGAATATATTTCTTAAAGTTTATTAAAAGATCAATTATTAAACAGGCAAGAAAAAGCAATAAAAATTAATTATCAAGTCACATATTTTGGAAACAACAAACAAGTTGTCAACATTGAAAATATTTGACGAAACAACTGCAGCTGTAATTTAGAGTTATTTTTCTGAAAGAAATAACGCAGCACAATTTTTATCATTGTTTTATAAGTTATTTATCATACTTAATTCAAAGCAGAAACTTAATTCATCCAATCAAACTCAGCAGTGTTGCTTTGAAAGGTGATAACAAACCCACACTTTATAGAGAAATTGCAAATTGTACTGAAATTTGATCAAAATAAAATTTGATAAATACTTTACATTAACCAAACAAACTTCTTGTGCTCTAATTACAACACTAAAAGTAATTGTATTTCTTATGCATGATTTCCTTAAAGAAGGCTTTACATTTGTTTATAGTTCTAATTTAAAAAGTGATCCTTTAAAGCTAGGTTTTAGTAAGTATAGTTAAATGACCAGTAGTAGACTTTTTGTGAGTCTTTTAAAAATATGCATTAGTAAAAATATTTTGGCAGATTTTCTCAGTAAATATTTATCAGAATTTTGATAATCCTTAAAAAATATTATGCAAAATATTTCTTAGTTGTCTACATAAATACTACTGTCAGCTTTCTGAAGATAGCACAGATATATATACTAAAGCAAGTAATAATGGTAAAAATTAACAAAAAGATTTTAATTTAAAACTTATGATCAATAAACGTTACTTTATAAAGAGAAGAACCTATATATTCAATTCAATCTCTGTCTAATTTTATTTGTCATCTTTTTAGTATTTTATGTTATTTCTCTAATGAAACATTGCAGTCATTCTATTTCAATTAAAAATTTGTGAAACAAATTTTAAAGATTTGATCTAGGAGTTTTAATTTTACAAATAAAAACCACCAAAAATGGGGAATCAAATATAGATTTCGTATTGTTAACAATATTTTTTATAATAAAAAATTACATATTCATTGAGAAAAGGTCAAGTAAAAGAATTCCAAAAAAGACAATGACAAAATAAACATTTCTAACAAAAATTTCTTCTTTTAATTTCAATTATAAAAAATACAAAAGTACAAACCTTTTTTTTGTTCAATAGAGAGTTTTAGGCAATCTTAGCAACATGAAAGATTATTTTTAGTAGCATGTTGGTATGCGTTGATATAGTTATCTGAAAGCCTATTTCAGTATTCTGTGTTGTTGGAATAAACTGAAGCAGGCAATCAGTTAACAGAAAATCCAGCACAAAATAATGTAAGTACTCAAAGAAAATCTAACTATTATTAAACCATTTTAATTAAATAAAAATAAAACAATTATAGTGCAAACAAGACTCTTAACCATAACATGAAGTTTTTTATACTTGAGCCGTAAAAAAACTGGCCTCTTAATTTTTTACAGAAAATGCAACAAATCAGGCCGTGTAATTCAAGTAGGCCATGATATATATATATATATATATATATATATATATATATATATATATATATATATATATATATATATATATATATATATATATATATATATATATATATATATATATATATAAACGTACCTTTTATTAAGTTGTATAGCTTAGTTAGGCTAAAAAGATCCTTTGCCTTTTCCAGCTGCCATATTAGATTTGGCCATGAGCGAATTTGTCATAAATCTAAAAATAATATATTTTAATAATATTATATCTTATAATTTATGAAATTATAATTAACTACTGTATTTAAAATTTTTTTCTTTTTTTCCATAAAATCTAAATGTAATTAAACATTAAGATTTTAATTTAACGATACAGTTTATCTATTAATTAAATCTAATCTATTATTTAAAAAATAGCACTCTAACCATTAATATAGTCCAGATCATAAGTGTACACTAACCATTAGTGTAGTCATATATATGAATATTATCTGGGTTAAAAGAATTATCTGGACTAAAGTTTAAAGCTATAGTATAACCTATAGCTTTAAACTTGCAAACTGGTAAAAGTGTAAATTGGCATTAGTGCGCCAAACAGGTTAGCAAACAATACGAATAGGCAAAAACTACAGAAGTGCGAACTGACATAAATGCGTGTAATAAATTCGCAGTTTGGAATTATGCTAAATTTTGCAAATTTATTTGGCACACTTATGCCAGTTCGCATTTATGTTGTTTGCACTTTTGCGAGTTTTTGCAACTGCTTCACACTTATACCAGTTCCCACTTATGGCAATTCACACGTATGCGAATGTTTGTAAATCTATTTAGCGCACTTATGCCAATTTAAACATATGCCAGTTTGCACTTATAGCAGTTTGCAATTATGCCAATGTTTGGAATTCTTTTTGTGCAATTATGCCCATTTGCACTTATGCCATTTGGCATTGTGCCAGTTTTTGTAACTGTTTCGCACATGTGCTAGTTTGCGCGTATAAAATTCGCGGTTATTCAGTCATCCCATTATGGTAAAACGGCTAACGTAGAGCCATGCATGGGATTTGTATAATGGATTGTAAGATGGGAGTAATATCACTATAAAATTAAACAGAGTATTTATAGGAATGCACTTTTAATTTACTAACCTCTTCATCATAGCTATCACAAGTTTTTGACAGTTCTTACCACTAATATTTTGAACTCTTTGTTTCTAATAGAGAGAAATAATGGAAATCTGACAATTCCTAATTAAGTAGTAAAAATTATATATTGTAAAGAAAATTAAAAAAAAAAGAAAAATCTGTCAAATCACTATTTAGCAATTTACAACTGCAGAGATACTACTGAGTTACTAGATGAAACATTGTCAAGTGCTGAGTCAAACTTATCAAATTCTATTATGCTGTTTATTTCAGTTACTACTTTTTCTTCACACTATTTTATATTAAGTTTTTTGCATCCTTGGGTTTTTATCTCATTTAAGAGAAGCAACACATAATATTGAAAGTCTAAACAAATTTACACTAATTAAATTTTACATTGTCTTAACTAAACTACGTAAATAAATTTAAAATACAAAAATTTAACAATTTAACAACTTTACTGGTCTAAGCCTAAATCAGAGAAAAACTAATAGACAGTAAAATACCTAATAGTGGCAATGCTATATTATATATATTAGCATTTTTTCTCAGATTTCGGATTAGACAAGAAAGATTGTTCCATAGATTTATAGTTTTGATAATATTGAAATAATGGATTTCATGAAGGTGATTATTTAAAGTTAAAATTGGAACCTCATCGTTTTAATGATATTTTTAATATTGATAGTCATGTAAGCATTTTACAACAAACATTACATTATTATTTTTAACTAAAGACTTACTTGCTTGAGATAATGGAAATCCATAATGTTTATCCTTTTTATTTAAAGATGATGAAGATTGATGTGTCTTAAAATGAATCTCTTGGTCATCACAATCAATATCATCTTTGTTTATTATTTTTTGACCTACACAACACAAACATAGAGAATATTTGAATTTCATCTAACAACTTGTCTTCTCATGTAGCAATTTTACAATTAAAAAATTTTTACAAATTACTTTACAGATTATTAACTTTATAAGTAAAATAGGGTATATAGTATGGTATATAATATTATAGGTTTCATACTGCTAAACATTTGGTAATAACACCAGAATATCATTAAAGAATAAAAAACTTTAAAATGACATTTTGAAGTAAGTCACTCGAAGGCATACAACTTTAAACTAAAAATACTCCAATATATTTTCAAATTTAATTCTACAAAAAAAACAATACAAACACTTGGTTGATTTAAATATATACTAATTTATATAATTTTTACTTAAATAAATCAATTCGCCTAATCGAAGGTCACGCCATTATTTGAGTAAACATACTCTTTTAAATATTGCCGTGCTGTACGTTTAAAAAAAGTTTTTTTATCACGTTAAAAAAACGTTTTAAAAACGTTCGTAAGCTAACTGAGAAATTTCGTAAGTTAATAAAAAAAAGAAAACGTTTAAAAAACGCTAAAAAAACGTTTAAATTAACATTAAAAAAAACGTTTGCAAAAAAACGTTTTAAAAACGATCGTATTGGTTCTTTTAACGTCCGACCGTAAATTGAACGGAATTAAAACGTTTTAAAAACGTCCTGTGCTTACTGGGGATATCATCGTTACAATATTACTTTGTTTGTAAATTGTTTAAAAAATAAATTTAAAAATAACTTTTTAAATAAATTTTTTATTTTTCTTGTTTTTTTAACCAACAGGTTCTTTCAAACAATTTAATAATAGTCCCTATGGACTTAGGAATATTTTCTGAAAAGTAACGTCTTTTAAAGGTTAAAAAGACGTTTTTTTATGGTTTAATTTAGGTTATTTGAGAACGTTTTTTAAACGCTTTTTTAAAAACGTTTTTTAGGTATTGCCATTCTGAACGTTTAATAAACGTTTTTTTTCTTAGTTAAAAAAACGTTTTAAAAACGTTCATGTGCTTACTGGGACATTCTGTTCATCAAATTGTTGTTTTGCAGCATCTGCATCGTCAGTTGAAAGCCAATTTAATGCACTTAATCTCTCAGCAAGACCCTTGAATTTCGGAGTTGATACTTCCTTGTTTTAAACCATTGTATTTGGAAACAAAGATAAAGCATTCCTCTTAAAAGAATACTTCAATGAGCATCTTTCTTGTAAGTTTTACAATAACATTATGATAACCTACATTCTTTCTTAAATTCTAATTTCTCTTCTGGTCAACAATGAAGAGAACTTAGCATTTCAGTACTGTTTCTATGTCAATATGGTCTACTTCTAGTTGGTTATTTGATTTATCTACTTCAATCTTTGGTAAACTAAATGCAAAATTTAATGCTATTGTGCTATTTAAGAATAATCAGAGAATTTGAATATTTCATTTAAATTGAAGCACGCTCTTAAAGAAAAATGTGACATTCTACATTCAAGCTCCAATTAGTTTTGCCTTCGTAACAAGATTAAAATTTTTTAAATTAGGAAAACTTTTATGTAATTAACTGATAAAACACGGCCAATTAATTTGCTAGAAGCATTCCGAAATTCAAGAAAACGTATTTAAATAAAAATAAAAAAAACTTAAATTAAAATAAAAAAGTAAAGTAACCCGTAAAGGAAGAAATCAAAAAAACATTTATTTTCTAAAAAACTAAAAAATTTTTCCTGAACATTAACGCAATGTTATTCTCTATCACGTGTTCTTTTATTCTTTTCTTACTTTTATACTTTTTTTCAACTTTTTAACCTTCTTCTGCTGCATTATGTGCCTTGCATTAAATTTATGCTTTTTACATAAATGGATGAGAATCCGAGACAGATAGTCACATGTTAAAAATAATAATATCCGTTCTCCACCAACTATAGCTTCCTTTTTTTAGAATTTGAAACATAAAATTTTATCCAAGAAGAACTTTTGTTAACTTTTTGTTGTATAGCTATTTTTTTTGAAAATGACAGGTTTCAAACAGAACAGCTTTGTATTAGCATTATATTTGTTATATATACATTTTTAATAACTACTAGGTTTTAATAATACTGATAGTAACAGTTAACAAAAAAAGTAAGAAAACACATAATTAATAAATTCAATAGAAATCTACGCAATATTATTAATATTTCTGTAAAAGGTAAAAACATTATAATTAAATATTGAAGTATTTCAGAAAAAAGTTAAAGGATTTCCAGGATTTATTACTAAAAGAGGTGTTTTTCCAGGACCTATCAAATTCGAGGACATTTCTAAATTTTTAAGGACCGCTGGCCACCCTGATATACATATATATATATATATATATATATATATATATATATATATATATATATATATATATATATATATATATATATATATATATATATATATATATATATATATATATATATATATATATATATATACATATATATATATATATATATATACCATACAAATACCATAATGTATTGCTTTAAGAGAAAAGATCCATTGAAAACTTAGATGTTAAATTTTTATTCGTTAATATTATCCAATCATAAAACGGTAAAGTTATCGTTTCGAACTTTACCGAGTTTGTTCACAAACTTCACCGAGTTCGGGGTGCACTGTGTACAGGTCCGCCATATATATATATATATATATATATATATATATATATATATATATATATATATATATATATATATATATATATATATATATATATATATATATATATATATATATATATATATATATATACATATATATATATATATATATATATATATATATATATATATATATATATATATATATATATATATATATATATATATATATATGTATATATATATATATATATATATATATATATATATATATTTATATATATATATATATATATATATATATATATATATATATATATATATATATATATATATATAATATATATATATATATATATATATGAATTACGTCTTAATATATATATATATATATATATATATATATATATATATATATATATATATATATATATATATATATATATATATATATATATATATATATATATATATATATATGAATTACGTCTTAATATATATATATATATATATATATATATATATATATATATATATATATATATATATATATATATATATATATATATATATATATATATATATATATATATATATATATATATATATATATATATATATATATATATATATATATATATATATATATATATATATATATATATGAATATAGACGTCAAACATCATCAAACATATGTAATATTAAAAAAAATTAGTTTAACTTTAAGAGAATCCTCATGATTGTCATTTAAAAATCTTGAAAAGAAAAAAAGTTTTTATTTCATATTCAAACTAAAATATGGGTAATACTGCGGAAAATGAATCCATGCAAAGTTTTGTGCTTTATTTTTTTGTAATTTGTTATTTTAGGTGCCCCAAAATGTCCAAACGGTCTTGTCATAGAGTACCGCAGAAGTGTATTTAACCAGGAAATTCATGCCTCCTTCCTTATCGTGACGCGAAATGTCCAAAGCTCGTTTCGAACCTGGATCTCCTGCTTATAAAGCAAGCGCTCTAACCACTGCGCCATTGCAGCACTAAACTCGCTATAATAATTATGAAACTAAATATTAGGTAACGAACTTGCCATATGCCATTTTTATGCAATGTTTTAAAAGAGGACTGTAATTTCTTATATATACTACTGCCACTGATGTTTATCTTGCAGTTCAAAATCAAAAAATGTTAGATAACAAATGATGTTTACCTTGCAGTTCAAAATCAAAAAATGTTAAATAACAAATGATTTTTATTACAATTTATTAATTTAACCTAACCCAGTGGGCACAGGACGTAAAAAAGACGTCCTTAGGACGTTCAAATCGCGTCTGTCCGTCCCATTAAAATTCTAAACGTCTTTTGAACGTCTTATTCGCGTCCAATAATTTTTTCGTCCAAAAAATATCCAGAATGCTTTATTAAATAAAAAAAAATCAGTTAAATCACGCAAGCGCTAAAACTTCATAAAATTTTTAAGTAACGCATTTTTAATAAAGTTTTTTTTCAATTACAAAAGAAGTCTTTTTACGACAACTAATAGTTCATCTAACACGTTCCATCTAATTTTTGTTTTTGTTATCAATTGAAAATTGTGGTAATATTGATGCAGTTAATGAAATTTTTACAAATAATGAAAGAAACGGTTTAAAACTGAATATATGCTATACTATGTATATATATACTTGATATACTATTAGTATAGTATTGCTGTATCAAGAACCAAGTTCTAACAATAAGATTTAGACATCTCATGCAGAATCGAATTTTTCAATAGGGAAACCTGTTAATGATCATGGAACAATTATACTAATAATTCTTTGAATTCAATGTCTTTACTCGACAACATTATGCTATTTTATAATGGAACCAGTACATTAGTTAATGATCTTCTTGAAATATTGCCAAATCAAGGTTTGGAACTTCCCAAAGATTCAAGGAGAATTTTAAAAGCACCTTATGAAAAGTGACTTAAAGACAGGTTCTTGCTAATTTATATATTTTTAAACATTTAATTACTTGAGAATCGTATTAAAATTGATACATATATTGAAATTGATACAGATATTGAAATTGATACAGATATTGAAATAAATAGTTAAAAACTGGGTATATGATATACAGGAGGGTAGAAAATTTCCTTTACTCTAAAGGAAATTTTCTACACACCTGTCTCTTATATAACTGTATTAACATATGAATAACCACTATATCACATGTTGGAATTTTATTGGCAATTTACTAAGTAACCGATGAGAAACACTCCTTAATTTCTCGTTTTTTTTTATCATCTAGGAAATTTTATTAAAGTAAATGGATTATACTTATTATTAAAGAAATTATATAGTCCTTTGATTGATTGCAAACCTATATTTCTATTGTATATATATATATATATATATATATATATATATATATATATATACACATATATATATGTATACACACAACCCTTGGAATAAAGAAAAAAAAGGTTGACAATAATTTGTCGACATCAATCAAAAAAGTGATTCAAAAGTCTTACCATTAAACATAGAAACAAGGTCAGCATTATTTGTTGACCTCAAACACTTTTAGGTTGGCATTGCTGCATGCCGACCCAAATTCCAAAGGTTATGTATATGTATAAATATATATATATATATATATATATATATATATATATATATATATATATATATATATATATATGTATATATATATATATATATATATATATATATATACATATATATATATATACATATAGATATATATATATATATATATATATATATATATATATATATATATATATATATATATATATGTGTGTGTGTGTGTGTATAAAAGTAATATGGTAATTTATAATAATTTATCTGTTTTTATTTTAAATTTATTGAAAAAAATAAGATTCTGTTTTCAATGTAGTTATTTTCTCCTTAATTCTGCTATTTTTTCTTTCAAAAAATTGACTTTCGTGACCAAATCTTTTTAAATAATAGAAAAATGTCTCTTTAAAATCCTGACTTATAGCGTCAGTTTTATTAGTAAAAATACAAAATATATGTCAAATAAAATAAAAATGAGTTTTGCTAAAATTTAGTTATTATTAGTTAAAATTAGTAGAATTTGTAGTATTAGTTAAAGTTTAGAAATAGATAGTGTGAAACATCAATTAGATACAATATAAAGTTGAACAGAAAAATAAAAAAAAAAAAATAAAAAAAAAATGCTAATGCTAAAAAAAAAACACTTGTAAGAATATTTTTTACTTTATCCATAAGTTTTATTTACTTGTTAATTAAGATTTTATTTTTAGGAGCCTCAACTACATCAAGTGTCAGTTGATATATATGTTTCGGTCAAATACATGTTTGTATTTGGTAATAATATGTTACATTTTTGTTTTGTATTTCAAAAACTCATATTGCATTTATTTAAATATGCATTTAGGAATCTAGAATTGATGTGTTTGTAGTTTTTGTATCTAATTTTGTTAGAAATTTTATTTGGTTAAATGTATTTAACTCTAAAGTTCATTTTTATTTTTGCCTTCGGTTTTAAAAAAATAGAACAAGGTTTTGGCTATAGTTCATTTTATGTAATGGTTAATGTAATATAATTTATTTTATGTAATATGCCTAATGAATTTTTATTAGTAAAAACTTCTTTAATTCATTCAGCTCCTCCAAAATTTGAAAGTCTGTGATTCAAAATTTCGCTTTTCCCAAAACAAAGTTAAAGAAAATATATGAAGTCAATGATAAATCTTAAAGTTTTACAAAGAGTAATGTAAGTAATATTTTTTCTTCTAATAACTATCTTGGAAGTTATTTTAACTATTTAGGCCTTTTATCTTTATAAATTAATTTTTTTAATACTTCTCAATACTCAAAATAGGTACCTAGTCAATTCAGCAAGAAAAAAAGAACATTTAAGAATTTCCTTTCAAAAGATGTAGCTAGTTAAATTTTAAGTTAGTTATATATATATATATATATATATATATATATATATATATATATATATATATATATATATATATATATATATATATATATATCTTCTTCATATCCTGTAACCTCAGGGGTTCTTCAATGTTCAATCCTTGGCCCTATACTCTTTAATTTACATTAACTCTCTTGCAGATATTATCACATCTAAGGTGGCATTGTTCGCTGACGACACTACTATTTATTCTTGTCATGATAAGAAGCCTACACTCTCTGATTGCTTGGAGGGGGTATCTGAGCTTGAAAAGGATCTCACCTCTGCTACAGCATGTGGCTCACAATGGCTGGTGAACTTTATTTCAGATAAAACTCATTTTTTTTCGGCCAATCGTTATCGCAATAATTTTGATCTTCCTATATTTATGAATGGTAATGTACTAGATGAGTCATATACCCTTCACCTTCTATGATTACCTTTTACTTCTGATCTTTCTTTTAAACCGTATATTAAATCCATTGCAAAATTAGCATATGGAATACTGTTGCCATATCTGGGGAGATCTTCTATTGATGCCCTTTCTTTTTTAAACAAGGTGCATAAGCGCATTGTAAACATAGTTGGACCTGCTTATGCAGCCAATCTCCAACCATTGTCACATCGTCGTGATGTTGCTTCTTTTTCTCTTTTCTACAAATGCTATAATTGGCACTGCTCTAAAGCTAGTTTTTTTTCTTCGAACATCAGTTCTTTGGAATTTGCTTCCTTCATCTTGCTTCCCTGATTCATATAATTTGCAATCTTTTGAGTCATCTGTCAATCGTTATCTTGCCCTACAAACTTAATCTTTTCTCTTCCAATAACTTCCAAACTCTTATAGTGGTTGTTCGCAGCCTTGTTGGAAGCGAAAATGTGATATGATGATATATTTTTTCTATTAAAATTTATATATATATATAAATTATAATATATAGGCTTTCATTCATTTACTTACTTATCTTAAGATAATGAAATATAAAAAACGTTTAAAGTTGAGAATAGCTTTGATCTTTACTAGTATGATTCTATCGCCAAGTCTCTTGAATGTGATCAATCATTTCTCGATACTAATGTTGCAAAAAGTAGTACATTTTTTATTATGGTTAAATGTTTAGTTTTTTTTTATAAGGGTAAATTACATAAAAAATTTTGATCTGTAATTATATACATAATGCTCACTTTACAAGTAAACATAATTTACACAAAATTTTTGAATTGAATAAAACACTAAGGAATTGCTCCTATGCCCAATATAACTTACACTAAATTGTCCCATATCAATTACACTAGTGTTATCTTTTGAATTTAGAAATAGAAGTTATTAAATGTTGGTGGCTCATCATGCAATGCATTTGAGAAGGGGATGCTTTCAAAGTAAGTATAATTTTACTATAAAAAGAGCATTTTTAATACCGCAATTATATTGCATACTTGACATACATAAATATATACGCTAGTCACAACAATCCAGTTAAAAATTTCTTTAAAAAAATAAATTTAGTGTTGAGAAATTCGTATTTTTTGATGTTTGATGTTATGTTTATAAAATAATAAATATATATGTGTGTGTGTGTGTGTTATTTGTTTCTTTCCCCTTTATTTTTACATTCTTATCTTTAACAATATTTTTTTAAGGTTAAGATTGCTTTCCTGATTCCTACAGCAAAAAAAAAACTTTAAAATGCTGGTAGCAATATTTTAAAGAGTGCATCTGATCGAAAAGAAAGTGAATGGCGTCAACTGTTCGAAAATTCGATTTTTGGAAATTAACAAGTGGAAGAAGAAGTTTACAAAGTTGTAATTTATAAAACTCAGCACAATTATATTATTAAAAAATTTAAATGATTTATTATTTTTTTCTTGTTCTCAAGAAGTTCTGTAAAAACATAAATTTGAACCTTACGTTTAAGTAAACCCATGTTAGAACACGTATTTTAGACGTCGAAATAAGAACGTCTAAATTAGGTTATTTAAAGACGTCATTCGGCGTTTCCATTTAGCACTAGTTCTGAACGTCCTAGATTCACGTCTTTTAGACGTCTCAAAACACGTCTTTAGTCCGTCCTAAAAAGACGTCCTAATTACGTCTTAAAAAGACGTCATCTGGCGTTGCCATTTAGAACCAGTTCTGGACGTCCTAAAAAGACGTCCTTTCGACGTCATATGGACGTTTCCGTGCCCGCTGGGAAGTTGCTGTCATTATCAGACTCAGACTCATATGATTCATTTTATTGGTTGTCATCATCCACTTCTTGATGGTTATCACCGTGATTTTCATTTGCAAAGATCTGGGTAAACTACACAAGCCTTATGACAAGAACAACTTCTAGTGGAACAATCACTTTAATCAGTTTAAAATTGAAAATTAAAAGTTAAAATTGAACGTTAAAATTGGACGTTAAAATTTTGAACGTTAAAATTTTGAACGTTAAAATTTTGAACGTTAAAACTTAAATGTTAATCATTTTAACATAAGAAGTTTAAAAAAGAGTTTTTAGGAATTATATTAAGGAAACTTTAAGGAATAATATTAAGGAAACTTTAAATATTTTTAACATTATATGCGTAACTGAAACTTGGTGTAGTTCAGATGAGGCAAAATCGAACTCCATCTGCCTTGTTTTAATCTTGTACCTTTAGCCCTTAAACTAAAAAACGAGGAGGTGGAGTACTTTTTTATGTAAGCGAAGTAATGGGGTTTATATATAGGCCTGACATGAGTTTATATATAAACCTGAGTATTTCTGATGCCGATAAAGTAGTCTTAAAAATTGAAATTTAAAAAAACTAAAAATATACTTATAAGTTGCTGTTATCGCCCACCAACTGGAGAAATAAATAGTTTTAAGTCATATTTAATTACCGATATCATAAAAAAAACTACAATACAAAAGAAATTAAACTACATAATTGGCGACATAAATTTAAACGCATTCAAATATTACATAAATTGCAAAATTAATGGGTTTTATAATGATCTATTTGAAAACGGTGCATATCAGTTAATTAATAAACCAACAAAGGTAACTTCAATGTCTGCTTCTTTAATAGATAACATTATGACAACGGACTTTTTTAAAGAGTCCCTCCAAAAGGGTTTAATTAAAAGCGATGCTTCAGATCATTTCCCAATTTTTTTTCTCGATAAATATTGATATTTAGTTAGTACCGAAACAAAATCAAGTTTACTTCAAACGATGTTTTAGCCAAGCAATTATAATGTCGTTTAACGAGCAGCTATCTTTACTACACTGTAAAAATATAAATTTTTCATCTGATGCGAATCTAGTTTATAACTCGTTCTTTAAAACATTTTTTGAAGTTTATGACGCAAACTTTCCTTTATACGAAGTATGTCAAAAAAAAAAAAAAAAAAGCATTAAGTCGGCATGGATTACCAAAGAAATTAGAAAATTGTCCAAAGTTAGACAAAAATTGTATATTAAGTATCTAAAGTCAAAAAGTGATAAAAATAAGGCGATTTATAAAAATCACGTTAAAAATTTTGAAAGTCAAAAAAAAACTTAAAAAAATATTGCTATTCAAACCTACTAGAGAAGTTTAAACATAACTCAAAGCGCACGTGGCAAGTTTTAAATGAAATCACTGGCAACCATAAGATTAAAACGTGCAACTTACCAAAAGTTATTAGAAACAGTGATGATTTCATATATAATCCAAAAGATATAGCAAATCAGATAAATAACTATTTGTATCGGTTGGTGCTAATCTAGCAAAAAATATTGGAGTTGTAACTAACAAAACAACTTATTTTACCCTTCCCAAAATTTCTGTACTTAATAATTTTGAAATTTCAATGAATAAATTTGAATTTGCTTATAAAATGCTAAAATCAAACAAAGCGAGAGGTCAGGACGAATTAAATAGTAACATTATTATTGGATCTTACAAGATCATAAAAACTATACTCTTCAAAGTGTTTAGTTGCTCGATAAAACAAGAAATATTTCCTGACCAACTAAAGATCGCTTAAGTTACACCAATATATAAAAGTTGTCAATTGCCAAATATAACTAATTATTGACCAATATCTGTACTCTCTGGCTTTTCGAAGGTTTTTGAAAGGATTCTTTACAACAAAATATATGAATATCTTTCTAAAAATAAAATATTAAATGCCAGTCAATATGGATTTAAAAAAAAATAATTCCACGGAACACGTCATACTTCATGTAACTAGTAATATTGCAGATTTTTTTGAAAAATCACAATTTTCTCTTAGAGTTTTCATTGATCTATCAAAAGTCTAATACAAAAACTTAGAAACTATGGAATCAGCGGAAATTTATTAAATTTGCTAAAAAACCATCTAAGCAATCGTAAACAGTTTGTGCAAATTGACGTATCTTTTTCTCATTTATTAACTATCTGCACAATGCCTCAAATTTGAAGAGACAGTAATGTTTGCTGATGTTAAAAATCTTTTTCTATCCGGTAAAAATATCATTACACTATTTAAAGAAATCAACATAGAACTAGTTAAAATTTCAAATTGGATCAAGTCAAATAAGTTTATTTGACTTAATCCAATTTGAAATCAATTAACTTGGAAAAAACTAAATTAACTTTATTTCATTTAAATTCATTATCATTTAAAATCCCAAAAATATCTTTTACTAAATGATATCTTTCAAATATATATTGACAATGTTCAAATAAAAAAATCAAAAGTTATACATCTCCTTGGTGTTTTCATTGATGAAAATCTAACATGGAAAAACCATATTGAAACTTTGCGCAATAAAGTTTCAAAAAATATCGGAATAATGTATAAAGCGTGAAATTTTATAAATAGACATTTATTAATTTAACTTCAATGTCATATAAACTATGCAAATATCGCATGAGATAGTGTTAAAAAAGTTTAATTAGATCCTCTATATCGGCAACAGATAGCTAATTGAGCTAAAAAGGATCTAATTAAACTAAAAAAGTAATTAGATCCTCTATATCTAACATGAGTATAACGATCTTTAAAGTTTATTAGACGTGAATATAGCACGTCTAATAAACATTAAAGATCGCTATACTCTTGCCAGACGTCTTTTAATGGAAATGAATGTTCTTAATATATACCAGCAAAATGTATTTAATGTTTTTTTTATTTATGTAGAAATGTAAGTTAAACCTAACCTCTTTATCCTTTCAAAATTTATATGCAATAAAGCAAAAAAAAACAAATATGACTTAAGAAATGGCATCTTATTCATCAACATTATTCTCATACAAGTTTTAGAAGATTTCTTTTTACATATAGCGGAGCACTTTTGTGGAACACAATAGTTTTGAAAAGTTTTGATTTTTCTCAGTTGGAGTTTTCTTACTTTTAAAATTAAGCTGAAAAAAGTAATCTTGTCAATTGATAATATCTTTGAGTTCTTTTGAGTTTATACCTTTTAAAAAAGTGTGTTTCCTGAATATATTGTTTTATTTTGAAATATTTAGTTTTATATATATTCTTTATGTTGTTAAGCGTTATTTTATGTTTTGAAATATCTGGTTAGATTTAAATTTCATTTCTAAAGTCATTTATTGTAATTATTTAACTAGTTATATTTTTACTGCATTGTTAAATTGTTCTCAGTGACAGGATCTTACGATCTTCTTTGAGACTCCGTGTTGTGATATTTAATGTACAACGATATTTAAACCATAATATATTGTAATAAGAAAAAGAAAAAAAAAAGTTTTTTTACTAAATTGAGAATTTTTCAAATGAAATTTAGTCGAGCTCATAATGATTAAGTTTTTTTTTCAATTGCTATTATTGTTCCCTTCCCTAACATTTATTTGGACCCTTGGACCGTAATTTGAGGATAATATAGTTCCCAAACTCTGATTACCGTAATTTTTTTTAAATTATGTGTATTATTATTATGAAAACACTCAAGTAGAAATTACTTATCTTGACAAATAAAAAATTATGAAATTGATCATTTGGCATTATTTAATTTTTTTTCAATTAGAGAATGTTTTAAATAACACTAATGTTTACATTTATTTCCATTTACAATCAATAGTAGTTTTCAAAAGATACCCCATCCCCTGCCTCAAATGCGAGAGCAACAAGTTGATGAAATTTTTGTACTATTTTCAACTAGACTTATAATTTTAATTATAAGTCTAGTTGAAAATAGACGAGAAATTTTAAATTTCATAGTAGAATATTTTAGTGTTTAAAAGTTATGACCATATAAAGTTTGCAACCCCCTCAAATTGAGGGGGTTTTTGTACCATCTGATGATATATAAATCTTTTCCCACTTTCTAATGTTTTTTTTCATTAGCCAATATCATACGACGCGGTTTAACTTAGCGAATATTGCCTGTAGGGACAAAATTCTAGCCAATCAGATATGGTTTCTAGATTATGAGTTTTTTCTCGATTAAACAACTAAAAAAAATAGTAGTGCTTAACATCATCGAGTCAAAAAATTTATAAAAATCAAAACAAAGGTTCATTTTATTTAAGTTACAAAAATAAGTTAGCGGTAATGTAACTATTATTTACTATAAACTAACAAGATATTAAATATTATAATAAGATATCAAATTAATTTATTGTATTGCTTAAATCAATGGTTCACTGGTTTTGTAGCGCATCATTATGTTTTAATAACTTTAGAAGCAAAACTACTAACGGAGAACGTATTAAGTTTTACAGGCTTCCTAAAGATGTTTTTTTACAGAAAGAATATATTCGAATTTTACATACAAAAGGAATGAATTTCAAAAATGGGCATATTTGTTGTGAACATTTTTCATCTGGAATTAGAGAGTTATGCACTGATATTCCAGACATAGCTGCACCACCAAGCCAAATTGCTATAATGGAACGAAAATACACAAATGCTCTGACCAAAATGACTACATCACAAAAAGCGACTGAAGCTGAAAAAAAAAAATTTGAAAAGGTTGAAACGTAAGCTTGATATGATGATATCTTTGTCTAAACCTTGTCTTGTTCGTAAAAAACCCACAAACTGATCTGTTTATGTTACGAAACCTCCTTTATCATTAAGTAAACCAACTAAACAACAGTTGTTTTCTAAATTAAAAAAAGGAGCAGATGCTTATGAAATTCTTCAAGAAAAACTAAACAACGCAAACAACTATATAAAACAACTTAAAAGTGAAAAAAAAAGTAAACAAAGTAAAGAATGATATATTACATAAAAATTATTTAAGTTTATCTGTAAGAAATCAAAATTTAAACAAAAAACTGGACAATTTCGAAAAAGGAATGTTTATATATTCCAAACTTAAAGACAAACCAAAGCAAATTAAATATTTATGTGGTCTATCTATCCAGCAATTTGAACTCTTATATAATTGCGTAGATCCATACCGTTACTTAATTGAATATTTAGATTGTAAAGGTACAGGAATCAGATTCCTTGATAAGAAAACTGAGTTGTTTTCAGTTTTAACATTGTGCAGACATGCACATCATCTTGGTGTTATTGGATTTATGGTGGGTGTTGCTGAAACCACCATGTATCGTATTTTCACTGGGTGGGTTGTATTTATAGACGCAATATTTTCAGAGGTAAATTTAAAGGTTGAAAGCACTTATATTTCCTTGATGATGCCTTCTGTTTTTAAAAAAACTGGGCATGGTGAAACTGATATTGTCGTGGATGCTACTGAATTTAAATTTCAACAACCAAGCAATTATGACCTAAACACTTTAATGTTTTCAAGTTATAAAAACTGTACAACAGGGAAAGCTTTAATTCGAATCTCTCCACATGGATCAGGTTTGCTTTTTGTAGACATATATCCTGGTTCTATCACAGATAATGAATTAATAGAACAATCTCATATTTTAGAACTAGTTGAGAAAGAACACGAAATTATGGCAGATTGAGGGTTTTCAATTTAAGATTTATGTGCTTCAAAAGGAATATATCTAAACCGTCCATCTCAAAAATCAAGCCATCAGTTCCCACAAGCTGACATAGCTGGTAATATTGATATAGCTTCTACCCGTATTCATGTAGAGAGATTCATAGGACGCGTACGTGATTGGTCAATTCTTAATGCTGTGTGGCCTTTACAAAGAATGGACTTACTTTCTTCAACATGGAAAATGTTATGTCATGTTGTAAAGCTTACAATGCGCCCTATTGGGCCAAAGGAAGAATTTTGTAATAAGTAATATTTTGTGAATATATATAAGCATATAATTTTATCTTATTTATTTTTATCATAAAATATTTTTAAATATTTAAACCAATTTTAATGGAGGAATTGATGTTTCAATAAGTTCTTAATATACGATTTCTGTATGACTTGTGTACACGTTAATTCTAAAATTGTTGTCTTTGTGTCCACATAATGCTTTAGGTAAAGAAGGATAGCTAAAACATGACAGCAAAGTCCACTAAGACCAACAGGACATTCGCAATAACCCTTTAGGGGTGTTCCTCCTACAAAAAGTAAAATAGCAGGACGTACATCGTAGCCATAAAATTTTCTTATAAAAGCTCTTACATATACTCTATTGCTATCTGAATGCGTTTTAACAGATATAATTTTTCTGCTTGTTAACATCTGGTATGCTTTTTGCTGTTGTCCAAATGTACCCTCTCTTTTATTGAGAATGTATTCTTTAAAAAGCTTAGAGTTTACATAAGGGTAGAGGTTTTCATTGTCAGTCCAATTTTGAGATAAGTGTGGTATCTCGTCTTCATGCAAACTTGTTGAGAACAAGAATTTTTTTTTTGCTTTTCGATAAAGTTTTTCAACTAATTTTGGATATGGTAAGAACTTCAAAATTCTTGCTTGCAATTCTTTAACAGAGCCTGTGACACCAAGTCCGTGGTTTACAAGCCATTCAACACAAATCTTCTTGAAGCTGTTGAAATGTTTACAACATTAATACTTAGCTCCATTTACAAATATACTTTTAAAACAGTAGTAGTAAATTAATAGTTAACTTTATATTACTTTTTAAACTTTATATCACTTTACTTTAAATTTTATATTGCTTTACTTTAAACTTTATATCACTCTACTTTAAACTAATATATATGTAAACAAACGCAATAATGTTTTTTGTCCCTACAGCTCAATTATTCGTTCCCAGACCTTTCCGTATGAAAGTGGGCAATTGCAATCTTTTTGAATGCGGGATACGTCTATTGCAACGTTTTAATATGAATGATAAAAACCGGGCTACTTAATTCAAAATGGCGTATTTTATTAGCCGCGTGTTCAACTTCAATTTTGTTTTGAATAAAAAATAAAAAGTTCAAAAAATAAAGTTTATATACAATACTGAATTTATTTTCAACTTTTAGAACAACTAAAATGATTAGAAAATTAATGCACATAAAATAAATGTCGATCAAATGACCGATAGATATCATTTTTAATCCGATGTCCTGCATTTATTTTAAGCCCTGAATATAATCATATAATTTTGATTTGATGCACTATTGATTAAGAATAAAGGAACTAATATAATTTGAAAAAAAAAAGAAAAAAAAACTTGACGTTTTTCATAACTTTTAACATTAGAATATAACTTTATAATTTAAATAATATATTAATTATAATATAACTGCATACGTATATTTTTTATTTATATTTTGTTTATATTGTATAATAAATTATAAAATTAGTTTTGCTTTAGGCAGCGCATGGAATGTTTTCTCTTAAGAAAGCCAAATTGCTTTTCATCGACTGGAAACTCAGTGCAACACTCTTGTATGGTAGGTCATCATTCACAAAAAGATTTTGAACAGCCTAAAAATAGGGTAAAAAAATAATTATTTCACAAAAAGTAACAACTAACACATCATAGGTTATTTAAAAAGTTTCACAAAAAATAAGTAACAACTACACATCGTACGTCTTTTAAAAAGTTTTACATAAAATAAGTAACAGCTACACATCCTAGGTCTTTTAAAAATTTCAGAAAACAAAACTACTTTGAAAATTACTCTAGCTGTAAATATTTATAATAGTTATAACTATTTAGTTATAAATTAAATCTTTAAATTAGACATATCAACATAAAAAATATAAGTAAATATAAGTAAAATATAATTTTATACTTTTCAAATGAATATAAATAAACTTTCTTGTTTACCTCAAAACTACTTTTTTTACTTGACATTTTAATTGATAGCCAACAAAACACAATATTTAAAAACTTTATATAAAAAATTGCATTGATCGCAGATACCTTATAATAAACAAAATTAAAACTGACTGTATTTAGTCAACTATACAGCACAAAAAAATTCTTTGAATTCTTTACTTTTTATTCTTTTTCTTTGAAACATATCCGAAATTTACTATCTTCAGAATTTCTTAAAATTTGTATAAGAATAGCTTATAAATACTTATTCAAAATAAATTTATTCCTGCACACATATATAAATATATATATATCTAAATTTTTTTAGCAACTCTAATCAATTTCTGTAGAAATTATGAGAATAAAAAAAAATTACAATTACTATAGATCAAAAGTGTATATTAAGTAAAGGAAAATTTGTGACGAATAAATCAAACCCATAGTTTTAGATTCAAGATAAGCTTACCGTAAAAGATGCATTTAAACGTGATCTGTATTCATTTGTTTTACTAGGAATTAGAGAAGCAGTTTCAGTAGAATACTTTAGTTTAGACAAAAATGTTTCCACGGTCATGCCACTCGAATCAATGTTACGAGCCATTGCCTCTTTCTCGCTTTCGATGAATCTTTTACCAATTGCTTCAAAGTCTTCATCCAATTTTTTAGCGCGAGTCACATGAGCTTGAAATTTAAGCATAATAGATAAACTAAATTTCTCAAAAATGACAAAATCACCATGATCATCACCATCATGATGATGATCATCATAATGACCACGATCATCTATCTATTATTCTATTATAATGATCATAGATCATCTATTATTCATCATAATGATCATAGATCATCTATCTATTATTAGAAAATAAAGTTACTTATGATAATGATGATCATCATCGTGATCATCATTATTTCAACAAACTTAAAAAGTCTTAGTAAAAAGAAATACCATGAGTGAGACTGTGAGCTAAGAAAACTAACTTTTGGCGCTGTATTTTATTACATTTTGCTTGCTTACCTATAAAATAAAAAAGCTGTAAAACATTTAAATATACAATCAAAAATCAAATGATTATTGGGAATTAAAAAAATTTATACAAATTTAATAGACTAACATTTTTCAATTGCAACTCTCTCCAAACTATTAAACTTGTGGTGAAAATCTAAACATTGTTTTTTATGTAACTGTTTTTGATTCTCCAGAAAAGAAAGCATTTCGTTAAATTGATTTGATATTTTCTCATAATTTCGCACAAGTCCTTGGGCCAATTCGCATTTATTTTTTTCACCTATTATTTGTTGTGCTAAATCGCTAACGTCTAAATAAAAAACAGAGAAAAAATAATTACTGCCATATTTACAATTCCAAAAAAGAAAAATAAAGTTACTTGATACTTAAATACACTTGTGTTAATCTTGCTTTAAATTACTTTTTAATTTTTAAAAAAATATATATGCTTGTATTTAAAACTCGAAATGTAGATACAAATGTTGAAAGATTATTAATGCAATTGCATATATAGGAAAATTGGTTTAAAACAAGGTTTGTAAATACAGGAAGTTGTTTTGAAAAAGAAGCCTATTTGGTGAAAATTTTAAAGAAAACAATATATCTAGTATATTTATAATTCTAAACACCATAGGTTAAATTTCAATTAAAAAAGTATATAAAATATTAAATGTAACTATAAATATCGGGAGAACTTAAGTTTGTATCTACGTTGTTTTTGTTAAAACCGTGAGCTTTTCAATGTTAAACAATTGTAATTGCTATTTCTTCCATGTCTGCAAAAATGTATTTTAAAATTATTCCAGACCTTCACAACATCAAAAAAACCTATTACAGAATTCTCGGAAAAGGTTGAATTAGTTTGTAAGGTGGTTTAAGTTGATCTGCCAAGTATTGTCCTTCTGCAAATAGTGCATTCAAAGTTTATCAACAAATTAAACAGACTGATAAAAGGAGTTTCGGAAAAAATAAAGAAAGCCTTGATCAAAGCATTTGTAGCTTATGAAAAACATTTTGCAACTAAACTAAAGCAAAATGAAAAACAGAAGATGTTTATTTTGTGAAACTGAACAAATTCTACACTTATTAGTGAGCTGCCAGACAATGTCTTGTGCTTTTCAAGAATTCCAGGTTTATTTTTAAACAATTTTATTAAAATACAGATAATTACACAAACAAAAGTGTAATAAATTAGGAATGTAACAAAAAAACAAGCAAAAAACAATGTTAAATATTTAATACAATATTTTATATTATAATTAAGCGCCTTATGGCGCATTAGTTAAAGTGCTTGCTTTAGAAAGCAAAAGGTTTTGAAACAAGCTCTGAGCATAATATTTATTTAAAAAAAAAAAAACAAGCATATTTTTACTATTAATCCAAGACGATGCATGAATAGTGAACTATATTGTACATGTCACTGGGATGTAAAATAGTGCATATGTGCCTGGGATATACAATATTGCACATGTTCCTGGAATGTACAATATTACACATGTCACTAGGATGTGCTTACTGCATTAATTGCAAAAGTCTTTATGATAAAGATGATAAGAAAAAAGTTACACATTTATTGACAAAATACAGAAACTGCGTAAGAATTTTGAGTCAATTTTAAGCTTTAAGATTATTTTAAGACTTTAGTTGTAATGGAAATGAACAAAGTACTAACTCTAAGTGGCATTCTTTAGGATTATTTTTATTGTGTTTTGAAATATGTTTAATTCTAATATGTTTACTTGCTCTACAAAATATTATTACTGATAACATTTGTGATTATAAAAATGTTATCAGTCATTACAGGACATTAATTTTGAATGGAAATGGAATACCAACTCTCAACTGATTATATTGGTAAATAAATCTTATTTCTGTATATTCCAGAGTTGGAAAAAACCCAGGGTTTTTAAAAAAAACCCAACCCAAATGGGTTTTTTTGGGTTTTATGGGTTTTTTGGTTTTTTTTAAAAATCGATCAAAATACCAAATTTTTATAATTGAATGAGTACAATAATTTTTTTTTTAATTTTATAAATTCACCTCCCTATTGCTCCAATGACCATTTCAGTCAAGGGAGCAACTCATTTTTAAAAAATATTTTGTCTCAATCCTTAACATTACCATTTTTACTAACAAACAACATTAACAACTAAAATTTTTAAACAAAGGCGCTGTGTGGAGAAATAGATTGAGACAGTAATTTCAGCAGAAGTAATTTGAACCCCAACCTTCTGGTTGCGAGCCAAATGTTTTACTACTAGTCTACTAGCACATTTTACCTATAGTGCAAAAAGGGATATAAAAGATGTTAATTAATTGCTCTAAATTAAAAACATGTTCAGAATATTTTTGACAAAAAAAAAAATCAGTGTAAAAATTATGACAATTGAGTTATTCAAAGTTGGTAAGACAATATAAATGTTGCAAACTAGTTTTTTTTACTAACATATTCAAAAACTACTTTGCACAAGTTTACAACATGTAATCAACAAGTTTGCAACATGATGTTGCAACCTTATAAGTTATTATCAATCAGGATGACTATGAACACTTTTTAAACATTTTTGTATCATAGAAGAAAACTGCTAGCCTAATCACTACATTTTTTTTTATCAGAACATTATACTGTCCAGCTTCCTGGAAAAGTTATCGGCCTGATCAACTGGACTGGCAAAAAATGGATTTTTGCCTAAACTTTGTTTCTAAATATATATAAAGTAAATTTGTTAAGAACCATTACAGTGTCTTTGCCACCATGTTTTTTTTTTCCCTTGAAGATGTTTTACTGGCTCAGTTTTGCAATGCAAATTGCAAACTGAATCAAAGTAACACATTATATAGCTCTATTGTGTGTGTGTTTCTTCACCTTTTAGCAACTTGATACTGATGTTAATTTTCAACCCGCTGTTCATAGTCACCCCTGTTGGTGGTACATGTTGTAAACTTGTAGCTGATGCAAAATATTCAAAACCTGTCAAAAGACAAACGAGCACGAGTGTCATTTTTACCAACAAATCTTGTCTTTGTGAAATGCATACAAGTTTTCAACATGTTCTCTCATTGAATGAGCAAACATGTTGCAAGCTTGCTTGCACATAACTTAATTTTTTTTAAGTTTTAAAGTTGTATGCACTGAAGGACAAATCCTAGTAAACTGTAGCATTTTTTTTTTGCCTGACAACTTTCCATTTCTAAACTGTAAATAAAGTTTAATTTTTATATATAGTATTTTGCTTGTGGCTTTGTATTTTTTTTTTTTGCAGTTTACAACAAGCTTTAAAAATTAAAGGATCAAATACCAATATAAAAGAATACAGACATTCGAGAGGAGAATAAAGATACTAAATAACTAGTAATGTCTTGAAATTTAGTTAATAGAATGATTTTTATTTATTTTATAAGTATTTAACTAATTTAATGTTTTAATACATATTTCAATAACATTTATAATAACTTGCTAAATGTTTAAAAAAAATAATAAATAACCAACTTGCTACAAAAACAGATTGATCGATTTTGGGTATATCCTAAAGACCATTATGTATATAAATACAGTGTTTACAAGAGTAATTACAGTATAAAGGTTGCACTTGCTGATAATAAAGCATTTATAAGTGTTAAAATCAGAGTTATCAGTTGTAAAATAGGTCATTTTTAAAAAACCCAAATATATTTTGGGTTTTTTTGGGTTTTTTTAAGGTGGGTTTTTTTGGGTTCTTTTGGGTTGGGTTTTTTTGGGTTGAGTTTTTTTTGCCAACCCTGGTATATTCCCATTAGTAAAAAGCACAATTATGAAAAATTAATCAAGGTTGAATAAAAAGACATCGCTAAAAAAATACAAAGTTAACAAACACAATATTTTACTTAATCTACTGGCAATGGTGTAATTGAACAAAAGAAAAGTGCAACTGAATTTTAGAGGGAGATGGAAATATACACTTTAGTGGGAATACATAAAAGATGAACCAAAAGAACCTAGGCAATGTTTTTTTAATAGAAAAATAAATGATTGAGTTCATTTGCATTTTTTATTTAAAGATTACCATATGCAATTTTTTTTTTTAAATAACATCAAGCAGATGGCGATCACAAGCTTTTTTACACATTTTTATTTTTTTGAAAAAAGCTTGAAGTTCTCAAAAATGTTTTTGGAGCATTAGCATAGATGTTTTACTTATAACCCCCCCCCCCCCCCAAAAAAAAAAAAAAGTCTAAAGGATTAAATCACAAGATCTTGGTGATTAATATCTCCATTACATAAAATAATGCGAATCAGAAACTTGGATCTCAATAAAGCAATTGTTTCTCAAGCTTAGAGGCATGTGGCACCATCCTGCTGAAAAATGTGTTTTCTAGGTACATATGATGGAAAATGGGCCATAAAAGGTTTTCAAGCATATGGCGATAGCAATAGTCAGTCACTGCATTTTTTTGCCTGGCATCATTTTCAAAAAAAAATTTGTCACATGAAAAAAAGAACTGTTCCGCTGTTCCAAAACAATCACTGGAAAAACAGCTGGATACCACTCATGCAAATTGTTGGTAACAGCAAAACCAAAACTACAAACAAATTAATAACATACTTAAAGTTATCAACCAGCAAAGCAGCAACCATTTGTCAACAGTTATCTTAAAATGGAATCAACATTAAGACACCTTCACAGTCTGATATTCAGATCAATTATTAAAGAAGCTGTTAAGCTTAAAGAAGAAATAAAGAAAACACTACATATAGAAAGATGGTAACTGCACTTTGATGGTAAACGTATTAGTCGCCAAGAATAACGTGTTGAAAATGTTTAAGTGTTAAAGAATAAACAAAGAAAAGTTAAGCACAGACACAAAAAAGCATCATGCTCAGAAAGAACAGAAAGCAGATACTGTTAAAGGTATAACAGCTATTCGTATAAGTATAAAGATGATTGTAGCGGACACTATGAACATAGACACTGGAAGAAGAAATGAAATTGTCAGTCAGTTACAAAGACGTTTTTTTTGAAAAGAAACTAGAAAAACCACATTTCATTGGTTGTCAACATGTTCTTGACCAAATCCTTTGCATAATAATGAATTATGAACTTGGAGGAAGAACATGTTGCCGAATGTCAAATATCCATTTATGCCGGAATTTGTAAAGAACTGCCCACAACACAGGAAGATATAAACTAATGTGAAAAAAGTTTTCAAATCAGTAACCATCGTGACTGGAAATTCCCAGAACAAACCAGTGAGCAAAACGAGCAGTCAAATATCTTCAAGACCTTTCTGAACTCTGTAAAAAGGAAGAAATCCTACAAATTCGATTTATCTTGTCTAACAAAGCATAAGAATTGTAAGACTTTAACTAAGCTGAATATATACAGTAATAATATATTAATATATACAGTAGCTCTTTGTACTTGTAGAATTGTTATTTAAGGTTGTAATTTTATATTTATTGGTAATTTAGAGTGTTATGATGTAAAAAAAACAACTGTTAAATGCTTAAAACTACATAATAACTCTAGTTTAAAAATTCTTAATAAAATACTTCGATTAAAAAAATTGGAATTAAAATAATAAAAATCATAAAATTATTTGAAATCTTATCCTAACACATTTTAGAATGAATAAAGTAACTGGAAACGTAAAAGCAGTTAATTGGACAAAAATGTCAAAAAGGTAGAGGCATCTAAAAAAGATAGAATTCCCAAACATTGGACCTAAACCGAAAATTCATATTGGTGTAATTGGTGTGGATTATGCTGAATAACACATTTAAGGAAGTTAAAAGGGGATTTAATGAACTAGTTGCTCAACTCGCACTTTTTATATGGACATTAATTGGAGGTGCTAGAGGATATCTTTAAACCAATTACACAAAATTATTACCAAAAAGAAATTAAATAAAAAATATAAATTCAAAAGTTATGGGAAATTGAAGGCGATGAAGAGATGCAATTTAAAAACATAATAACAAGCCCGAAATATCCTACATATGGTAACATGTTCATACTACATATGGTAACATGTTCGCTGAAAACAGAAAACAGATGATATGAGTTAAAATGACCTTGGATAGAAATAGGCAGTTAGATGATAATTATACAATAATATTGAATTGACTTAGAAACACAGAAAAATGTCTAATGAAAAATAAGAGTCTTGATGATGATTATAATAATAATATTATGCAGTATCAACAAAAGAGATATTTGGAATAAATTAATAGGAAGAATCTAAGCGATGATTCATACTTACCACACTTTCTAATTTTCTGTCACAATAAATCAACTACAAAAGTTAGAATTGTGTTTGATGAATTTATCAAGGTTTAAAATTTCAACAAGACCTTGTAACAGTTTTATATAAAATTAATATCTTGTGATATAGTAGAAATTTATTTGAGAATTGAAATACATAAAGATGATCGAAGATATCAACAAATTTTATAGAAAAATATGAAATTGCAGAACCTGATGTATTCTAAATGATTTTTGTTTAAAGACAAGGTAACGTTATTCAGCTTGAAATCAAAGACGTAACTATATGCTTAACGTTTTGTGGTGGATTAGAAATCCACCACAAAACGTTAAGTTGGAAGCCAAAAGTTAAAAACATTTGTTGCTAACTGTTGAATACATTCAAAGACTGAAATTAAAACAATAAAAGTACATAACAACAAAGATTTATATAGTGGATTTACTAACAAAAAGAATATCCGCAAATGAGTTATCAAACATAACTAGGAGGTGGCATGGACTAAGTTTCCTAACTCTTTGGAGGAGAAGCAGACACAAAATCTGTGGAGAAATGGACAACAAAATTCACACAAGAAGCTCAGGTAATAAGAATGTTGTATTAATGTTGTTGAAGAATGTTGTATTGATGAACTTTTCATTATTTACTTAAGTAAATAAATTACTTGATATAAATATATTCTCACATTGGAAAAAACTTGTCAGGATAAACAAATAGATACATAGACATATAAGTAATTGTTAAAATGCAAGTGATTAGTAAAAAGGGTGATATAACAGTTCATGTTAACAGCTCATGAAATAAAAAAATAAAAAAAACATTGCTAAGGCTCAACAACTTCAAAGAAGAATGTAGCACAAAAAAAAAAAAACAATACCAACATCAAGCAAAATGATTTCTTAAAATACACAAATTGATGAAGATGGCTTGTTACACTTTTATAGTTAAGTACAAAATGCTTATTACTTGCTTAACAATGTTTAATATGCAATCATTTTGCTGAGAGGTCACACGGTTACAAAACTGATTGTTAAAAATTATCATGATGAAGGAAATCATGTAACAAGAACAATTCAACTTCTAACAAAATTATTAGAGCAAAATCTACCTACGCAACAATTAATGCCCCATCTACCTCTATTCGTTTAAAGGAGTCAATATGTGCATTTGCTAGATATCGGTATTGATTTCTCTGGACCATTTCTTACATGGCAAAGTAGAGGGAAGTATATTTAAATATAGAACTTGTGCTTATTTACTTGTTTAGATTCCTTAATACCTTTTTTAAAATAATAAACAAAAGAGTATTTAGAAGTTTTAGAACTTATCAACAACTTAAATAAAAATAAAATTATATATCCAGCTCGACAGCTAGTAAAGGAATCAAATCACACTTCAATGCTACACTAGGACTTTTTCTAAGTGGTGTATATGAAATAATGATTAAAACAGCAAAACGTACCCAAAAATACTTTCAAATACAAAATTTAATTCCTAATTGAAAAATACAATACTTGAAAAAAAGTTGATACTATTAAAGGTTTTAATTTCTTACTTTTAAAATTTTTTAACAAAATTATTAAAACTATAAAATGTAAAAAAAAACTTTTGTAACAATTTTTGGAAATATTTAACGTTTTCTTTATTTAAAAAAAAAAAAAAAAAAAAAAGACAAAATATACCAACTGATTCATTTTTTGAAAAATTAATTTCATTAGTGTAGTCTGGATATATATCTAAAGCATCGAGAACATCTCCATCAGTTAGTGATACAATATGATTCTCATTGTAAATCTGACATTTTATTTCATCCAATGTTATATTTTTATAAAGATTATTCTAAAATTAAAACGAAAAGTTAAAAAAAAATTTATAGCTCTAATCAATGTAACACAAGTATTGTGTAAAATATAAAGTAAAAATATAAAGTTGTTAAACATAAACAAACCTAAAACTATTTTGTATAATGTGATTACAAATTAAAAACAAATTGCATTGAAAATACCTTTCTAGTAATTCCATCACTAATATCATCCATTTCATCACTATCAACATTATCCCTGTTAACCTGCTCTTCTAGCTTCTTTGATTTTTTTTCAACCAAGAGTTTTTTTTTGCTCAACTGAAAGGTAATTTTTTGAAAGTTAATTTTGTTTAATAAAAGTTTTTAGTAAATGAAAATTTATAGCTGTAATTCAATTAAGTATAACACAAAAGCTTACTTCTTTAACTTTTTTGCGAAAAAAACTAAATTTTGATTTTATTATTTCAATATTTTCTTCAAGTGCTTCTATTCCGGGATAAAAAAAATCACTAATTTTTTTCGCAATTGCACTTATAAACCCCGTCTGAAAACAAATATCAATATCAATCAACTTCTGACTTCCAACAATTGTCACATTTACTTTGACACCAAAACAAGCTTTTGATGCTATTTCAAGTGAAGTGTTAAAGCAAACTAGATGTATATCAATAATTTTTTTGGAAAAAGACACTGCAGCATCTTTCACTATTTCAAAACCAGCCTTTACTCCTTCATATGCGTCATTTGCAACATCTACAATTTTATTGCCTACTGTAATGAAACCTTCTTTTGCAGTATTGAGAAGTTTTTCCCCTTGTTCCTTTATCCAATCAAAAAATCCGAAAACTTCATCAAAAGATTCATAGACCATTGAACGCACCTTAAAAGTATTTAAGTTTATACTTGAAACAAATAATTACAACATTCTAATTATTAATTTATTTTAATAAACATTTTTTAAATTAAATTCAATTTATTTCTTTTTATTGCATATGGATTTTTTTTATAAATTTTGTTAATAAAGAACTCAAAAAATATTCTAATATATTTTTTTTTTTACATTTTGTTTATTTTTCTTTCCTTCAATTCTTATAGATGCTTCTCCTTTGTCAAGTAGGCAATTTGCAGAGCACCAGTTTTTTGCAAAGTACCCAGTTTCTAACACATAAACACACAAAAATATTAAAAACATTTCTAACACATAAACACACAAAAATATTAAAAACATTTCTGACACATAAACACACAAAAATATTTAAAAAAAAATTTTATACCCCTATGACATTGATCTGTGCAACTACTTCCAACTTTACTTTGATATTCTTCAATTTTTGCAAAAGTTACAGTCATCTTATCAAAAAGTTTATTTCTGATATTACTTAAAGATTCTTTTTTTGAAACAAATTCATTATGCTGAGCAGCTAAAAAATTTATAAGAAAATATAAAATTTTTATAATTATAACAATATTGTGAACAACAAATCACATTTTATATTCAAATACTATCTGTTACACATGTGACATAATAATGATATAATTGTAAAATGCAAATATTTAAAACTTGAGAAAAATAGAGTAAAATAAAATGGTTTTAAAACCATTAAGTAATTAAAATAACTAGATTTCTGAAAAAAATGAAATATTAGATTAAAATTAAAATTAAAGAAACTTTTATTAAAAGCTTGCTTTTTTTAATTAATATTAATTTATATATTATATATTGAATTCATTTTTATAATTAATTTTTATATTATATATTACATTAACTTTATATTTCTAACAACACTATTTATAAATTTTTAACTCATTATTTAAACTATGTTTTAACTCAATGTTTAAACTATGTTTTAACTTAATGTTTGGATCATTTTCTTTGTATTTGGATCATTTTCTCTGTAATGGTTTATGTGCCTAATTGTAAACATTCTATAATCAAGATTTTCACTAAAAAATTATGTTTGAATATTTTTTGAAATTTATCTGCAATTTGAAAATTTGCAATTTTGAAACTTATCTGCAATTTTCAATATTTTTGAAAATTCAAATAGATTTTGTGCTAGTCTTATTAAAGTTGAAAAGAAATTGCTGTTATTCCAGAAAAACTTTGCTTCTGTGACCAAGACAACGAAATTTGGAAAATTGCGTGTTTTTGAGAAAATTATTGATTCGCTTTAAATGCCAAGCTTCCTCCAATAATATTCCTGAACTGTTAGAGTTGCTCAGACGTTTATACAATTTTCTTAAACACTCTAAAACGTTCAAGAAACTTCCAGAACTTTCGAAAAACTCTCAGAACTTTCTAGAACATTCTTGAACATTCCAAAAGTAGTTATACAAGTATAAAAGCACAGGTGTGTCAAACCAAGATTCCAATTCTTGTTATCACAGACTGAAAGGATAAGGATTTGTAGTTGAAGAGAAGTTATTTATTTGATATGGCATCAAGAAGTTGTTTGCATCCAGCTTATTTATTCTGCCACGTGTGCAGACAATTCATTAAGACAAGAGCAAAAAAGTATTCCGTGGAAGCAAGTCATATAATGTGTGAGGCCTACAAGGCATACTTTGGCGTACCAATTGGGGACCAAGACAAATCTTTGGAAACGCATTTTAAATGTGAATATTTCAAGAAAACATTTGAAGGAACACTGAAGAGTTGTTTCTTGTTTTAATTTAATTTTCATAAAAATTTCAATGCTTTAGATCTAGTTCATTTCAACCCAGCACACATACGTTGTTAAAACATAAGAACAATGTTGCGCGTTTCAATAGTTATATTTTCTATGTTGATACAACGTTTTATTCTATACATTAGACCAGCGTTGTATTTTATGTTGTTTCAACAATGGCAAAACGTTGCATTCAATTTTATTCGAAGATAAATTTTTATTAAATTATATATATATATATATATATATATATATATATATATATATATATATATATATATATATATATAACATTTGATTAAGGGAACAAAAATCATGTTTGTATTAATTGTGGTTTGATATTTAAATAATCACAGAAGATTTTATTTAAGTTATATAATTTCGCAATAGCAATGTTTGGTCATATACATCAGATAAACATTGCGTTTAGTTCGTAAAAACAACCAACTTTTTGCGATGTATTTACATACATTGGATCAACATTGATTTATATACATTGAATCAACGTTGAAATATATACATTGGATCAAAGTTGATAAAAGCAATCAACTTTTTGCAATGTTTCTACATACATTGGAAAAATGTCGATTTATATACATTGAATCAATGTCGAGATATATACATTGGATCAACGTTGGGTTAAGATCGTGAAAACAATCAAATTGTTTCGATGTTTTTACATACATTGGAAAAACATTGATTTATATGCATTGAATAAACGTCGAAATATATACATTGGATAAACATTGGGTAAAAATAATCAATTTTTTGTGATGTTTTTACATACATTAGACCGATGTAAATTTGCCAGATGTTTTTAGTTCCATCGGTAATAATTTTATCATTAACCAAGTGACATTAGATCAACATTAGTTTTGCATTTGAAAAAAGAGCCAATGTTTGTGATAGTTTTATATAAGTTGGGCCAATGTGCTAGCTGGGAAGAAGATTTAATTTACAAAGTTTTGTCATTTGTCGTGTACTGTAGGCAAATATGTTCTATCTTGAAATTGTTCAATATTTTGAAATTTCCTGTCCTCAATCTCATAAAAATGTATTATTATGTGCTATGTTACAGGTTGGTACAGAGGAGAAAAACAAGCGATAAAGTTTGCTATCCCACAAATTTGGTAAGAGCTGACGAACCACTCAATCAACTGCTACTTCTACATGGTAAACCCAAATAATCGTTGCACCAGCAAAAATGCCCCTCAGATTGTTCATCAAGATATATCTTCTTGCAACGGCCCAGTATCACACAGTCGATCTGCTTGTTCTAACTGTTCCAAGTCAGATACTAGAGATGTGGACTACAATTCTGCAGATGAAGGTGGGGATAAAAAGCCGTACCAGAAGATGTGAATGATTTAATTAGGGACCTCAGGCTAACAAAATTCAATGCTAAGCTTCTGATAACCAGGCTCAAACAATAGAACTTGGTTGATGATAGCGTTTAAGTCACGGATCAGAGGAAGCTGCATCTAAAGTTCTCTTACTTCTTCTATCAATGTGATGGGCTGAACTTCTGCAACGATATTGCCGGTCTATTCCAGGCATTGTATGTAATGCTTTTTAATGGCGTCTATTCATAGACAGTTCATCCTGGAGCCTTGAAGCCATGTTGCTTTACGATGGAAAAACTACTTGCCTTTCGTAATGACGCACTCATTTCATGCATCTCAAAGAGGACTACAGCTGTGTCAAAATGTTGCTGAATGCATTAACGTATGACAACTACAAATGGGAGGTCATTGGAGAATTCAAAATGATATCATTCCTGATGGGTCTTCAAGGAAATTTCTTTGTTTCTAGTGTTTCTAGGACAGCTGCAACGTTAAGGTGCATTATCGCACAAAGGACTGGCCACAATGGACTGAGTTTTCTGTTTGGAAGAGCAACGTGAAGTAGGAGCCGCTAATAGAACCTCATAAAGTGTTTATGCCTCATTAAGCAATTTGTCACTACTTTTGACAAAGATTCTGCAACATTTCAATACCTCTAAGATGTTTTTCCAAAGCTGTCTGAGGCTAAAAAGATCAAAAAGATCATAAAACGTGAGAAATTGGCTGTTAAACAGGAGGGAGAGAGCCGCTTGGAGCAGTTTCAATGCAGTTGTTCAGGGCTTCCTAGATAATCACAAAGCTAAAAACTATGTGAATTTGGTGCAGACTCTAATGAAAGATTACGCTAAAATAGGATGCAGAATGTCTCTGAAAGTCCATATCCTTGATTCATATTTTGACAAAGTCAAGGAGAACATGGGCTCTTACTCTGAGGAACAAGGCTTTCATAAAGATATATGGTACATGGAAATAAGATTATTAAGATAACATAGAAAAAATCACATTCTACTGTGACATGTACAGCCATATGTGGAACACCATAGCCAAGGATAAGGAAACTTTGCTGGACTGGGTTTAAGAGACAAAAAGAGAATCCAAATGATGGTGACAGGTTACTATCAGCAGTGGCAGATTTTGAAGAATTTAATTTTGTTACATTTTATGTATAATTTTGTTTATATTTTATGTGCATATTTGTACTAATTATTAGTACAAATATGCACATAAAATATAAACAAAATTATACATAAAATATATTTTAGTAATATATATATATATATATATATATATATATATATATATATATATATATATATATATATATATATATATATATATACATATATATATACACACACAACATTTATAGATAGCAAATACATAATGTATGTTTTACATTTATACATATCATATATGCACATTTATTAACATTTTAGGTAGTTAAAAGAATGTAGATGTATCTACATATATACTTATATATCTGTGGCCTGGTAAGAGAAGTAAAAGAGACTTTTAAAACTTTTAGTAGAAGAGATTTTTTGATTTCCACTTCTTTTTATCAAGCCACAGATATAAGTGTATATGTGTGTCTCTGTGTGTACACATATATACATGTACATCATATACAAACATACAAGTATATATTTTTGTACATATATACATAGGAATGTATGTATATTCACATCTGTATGTTAATTTATTTAAGTATCTAAATAGATGTATATAAATTCATATATTATTCATACATGTATACATGCATTGATATGGATGTACTCTTACACATATTTATAACTATGCTGTTGTAGATATTATTTATGTATGAAATCAAATAAAAACATTTACGCTTATTTAATTATAAAATTAAATAAGCATCAATGTTTTTTTCAACAGCCATTATAAAATCTAAATAATTTGATGTAACAGATTAACTAAAAGCAAAAATTTAATAATATTAAAAAAACATGACTTTCATTTTTACAAATCGGCCCTTTCGACTTACCCTTTAGCCCCGTTTTTAACCTTTAGCACTTTGTTCAGGTTTCTTTTTGAAACCTACAGGACAAATACTTTTATGTTTAAAAGTTTTAACATAAGGGTCACGACATAAAACCTGGCAGTGTCCTTGATTCACAGTGATCAGCTCCTAAACTGTGTTGTTGATTACAACAACAAAAAAATGTGAATTAACTGCACAAACTGGACCAAGATGCAAACAAATAAAACAAAAAAAATCTGAAAAATGTTGTTTTGCTACAATTACTTATTGAGAAGTATTTTTATGACCAATATGTTTTGTTAATAAGAAAAAAGAGTAAAAAAATAATTCAGGAACCAATTTAGCGTATTTAATATTTAGAATGTATTGGGTGAAATAATTTTTTCAGAAAAGTCATAAGTTGTTATAACTTGAGATAAATATTTGTTGTAGAAAAATGATAAAAATTTTGAAATAACTCATTACGGATAATTAATGGTATGCAGTATCACCACTTCAAATGGTATTTTTCATCAGCAATCGGGTCTCAAATTTTCAGGCTGTGTAACACCATCAAATTACGTTTCTACAAAACAACATTGAACATTTATCTGGCATTTTTCTCTTTGATGTTTTTCTTACACACTGAGTTTTATATCTAATTTTGTACATTCAAAGTACATTCTTGTACAACATATACTTGCTATTTATTTACATACTAGCCAGTTTTTATATGAAACCAATAAAATATTAACCCTTGTTGTTAAGGTTACAGCAAGGCAATTAGTGTTATAAAGTTTAAAAATTAATTTAAATATTGTCAAATCTAATAAATTTAAATTTAATATAAAAGAAAGAAGATAAAAAATAAATAAAAAAATTTTTTAAAATAAGAACCTACAATATTTTTTAAGTTTCTTCTCAGCATAAGAAACAACACCATTGACCTTTTTGACAGCATCCTCTAAACCATTATTTGTTATTTTGTTTGCATTATTAGCAATATCAGTTGATAAGCAAGCTGAAACCTAAATATTTTGCAATAACTTATTACTGCAAAAACTATTTTGTAAACAAATCGAAAAATAAGTATAAAGAACATATTTTCAAACATAATGGCAACCAATAAAGTTCATAGATATTTCAATGTTATTTAACATAGGGGTTAAATGTAGACACTTTAACCGCAAGAGTAAAATATTTGCATTTAACAAGAGTAAACTTCTCAATAATAAATTTAAAACATCTTCATTAATAGTAAAAGGATTTCCTGATTAAAATGAACTTTTTAAAATTTTTAACAGCTTTGAAACTATTTTATAATATCAGTATTGACAGAGAAAGTCATACCAATTATTCAATCATCACTTTTGGAAATCATATCATTAAAAAAAAAAAAAAATTAATTAATTAATGATTTAAATACCTTAAATCCAGCTTTATCCAAATTCATTTTATTTCCATATGAGGCTTCAACTTTTAAATTTACGTAAAAAAGATTAAACAAATTTCCTTCAACATAAAATTTTAAGCCGTTGTTGTCTATGTCAATAGTTACAGCAGATGAAATATTAAGCAATCTAATTGCACCTTTTATGAAAACTTTCACCTATAATAAAATAAAATTAAAAAAGTTGACAAGCTCAAATTTAAAAAAACTAAGTTTTTAAGAACTACAGTACTTGCAAAACCATTATCATTGTTTTTAGATAATTAGACATCAAAAAACATTTTTTTTTTTACAACTTATCTACAACTATATTGTAATCTCTATTTACAATTCCAATTGTTAATTAGAATTTAAATAGAGATTACAATATAGTTACAATAAAATAATAGTAATTGTGCCAAATTTAAAAATCTTGTTTTTGATGGTACTGCTAATTTTTATAAAACAAAAATAAAAAATACATTTGTAAAATAGTTAAGTTCAAAATGTTTTTAATTTTTAAGAAAATATTTTTTTCAGTTGCTGCTTAAGGACTCAATTAAAAAATATTGATGCTTTACAAATTTGGGGTTGGTTGGGTTTTGGCTATTTGTAGTGAGTCCTTTTTTACTGCAGTATGGAATAAGCGTAAGTCGCAGGGTAAAGCATAAGTGGCGATGACGTTTGTCTGACGGGATAAACTAGTTATAAATGCTAATCCTCATCGAAACGCCAGTAATAATAGACGCGACTCTGAGGAGATGTTTATTACTTAATCACTACACTAATAATGTTTACACATTAGCATTAATGTTTTTTTTTCCATTATTAGTCCTTTCATTGTTGTTAGCATATTTTTAATTTGTTGAATGGTTTTTTGTTTTACAAATTTTTGACTGGTTATGTATTTCTTGTATATTTAGTTCATATTGGTATTTATAAAACAATTTTTTTAATTTTTTTATTTTTTTTATTTTTATATATATATTTTTTTATTTTTTTAATTTTTTTTTTTATTGTTATTATTGTTGAGTACTGTTTTGGTTGTATAGCCTGTCTTATTTATTTTTAAATATTCCTATATTAATCTTTATTTGTCTTGACAACTGTCAAAATATGCTTTGTCTAATAAATAATTCTCCTTTATTCTAATGTACTTCAATTCTTCCCTCAGGCGTTCACTGCTCGTGTGTGACCATTCGGCGAATTTTATATGCCAAAGTTTTTAAATAATATTGGGCCTAGCCCGTAAGGGTTAGTGTTACCGTCATTGAGCACAACTATTTTCCTAATCACAACTACTGTCACCGCGAAAGAGGATTTTTGTCTGTGGAAGATGCCTGGGCTAGTTTTTTAGTCATAAGTCAGTTATAAATCCATGCATAGGTGTTTAATCCATCATGGTTTTCTGGAGTATGGCTGGGCTGGCTTGGTTTAGTTCAGAGACAAATCTTTTACGCTGGTTACTAGCAATACAAGACTCTACTGAACAACATAAACAGCACAGACTTACAGATTACACCTATACAACCTTATGCACATACAGCCTGTTTACATCTTTTGCACGCTTTTTGTTCTTTCATAGATAAATATCTTTGTTTGCACTCATCCTTATTTAGATAATATTTTCTTTTAATAGATATGTTGTTGAAATGTAGATACAGATTTGTATGTTATCTATATGTGTTTATAATGTGTGATTGAATTTTTCATTAAAGGATTCATATGCATATACATATAAGCATAAGAGCGATTCTTATAAACTAGCGGCTTTCGACTTGTTTTTATGAAGTATGTTTTTCCTTGTTATTTTGTTATGGTCTCAAAGTTACATTTAATTCGGACCGTAGAGAAAACTTTATTTTTCGGAAATTTCGATTTAGATATGGTTTCAAAGTTACTTTTAATTTGGCCCGTAGAGAAAACTTTACTTTTCGGAAATTTCGATTTAGATATGATCTAATATATAAATTTATAATATTTATTTAATTTATAATATGCCAAAGTTTTTAAATAATATTTTTTTCAGTTGCTGCTTAAGGACTCAATTTTTAAAATGTTTCAATTTTTATTTCAAACAAATTAGTTTCAGTTATGTTGCTGATGCATTTGTTGCCACTCATAATAATGGATCATAACTAATAAAAATGTTACATTTTAAACATTCTGTGATTAATGATTACAGCAGTGATTATTAACATTAAAGTATAATGGGACTATAATTGTAACTTTATTAGGTCACTAATTAAGTCGCTTATTACCATCAGTAATCATTATCAACATTATTTGCCACAACTTTAGATTAGGCATTTATTTACTAAATGCTTTTAGATTAAGTGGACAGAAAATAAAACATGAATAAACTGTACACTCAGTCAAATATCTTGGAACTAAAACTGACTCTAATCATTTGTTTGTATCTAATCTTAAAAACATAGCAAATAAAAATTTGCAGATCAAATGGAATACTAGCTAAAATTTGCTAATCTGGAAATACTTTTGAATATGCCTTGCCATTTTTGGTTCTCATATATGATATACGTGTTAAATATAGGGCAATCCCAGCAACATGCTGGTACAAGAATCGTCAAAACAAGGCTTTAAAGATAATGTATTTTCAGAATTACAAATTCAATCCTTATGTGCTTTATCTTCTAAGATTTGTAAACTTTGTGATCTTGTTCAAGCCATTAAACAGTTTATTTTGGAACACCAACACAAAAAACCTACCTCTTACCTTTAACAACCTTCCCTTCTTCCCTTAAAGTTCAAATAACCATTACTTTCTTCAATTAATAATCTTAACCTGCTAGTCTTAAAACACCACTCTGCTACTTATGGACATAATATATATCAAAGTATAAAACCTTGAAAAAAACAACAACAACAACAACAACAAATTATTTACAATTAAAAATTAAATCATTTTTACAATAGTTTAAATAATAATAAAAATAATAATATCAACAATAATAGTAATAATATAAAATATCAAAATAAAAATTATAGTAATAGCAATAATAATAAACAAAAAGCAACAATAACAATTGTATTATAACGAAAAGAAAATTAAAAAAATATTTTAATAGTGAGGATAAAACTTCTAAAAATTTTTCTTTATTTTTTAAAATTAATTTTGTTTAAGAGGGAGTAAAGGTATTTTAGGATGTAGTTTTTTGGATTCATTCCCTATGCTCTCCAGTCAAACTTAAAACTCATTTACTAGACAAAAGTCTTTATAAAGATGTTTGTCTAGTAAACGAAGCTATACATTATAATCATAAATTAAAATTGTTAAAATATAAAATTGCCTGTAATTGTGGAAAATAAAATTGCCTGTATTTGTGGAAAATATCAAAAATGTTTGCTCTTAACAAAAGGCTTAAAGTAATTTAAGATATACAAATTTAGCAAACAATTTTAAGATATGCAAAAAAGACTTGAAACTTATCTTTTTCTTTTCATTGTGTTAGAGTAGTCACTTTATAAAACTTTTTTTTATAAAGATTTAGTTTTAAATAACCTTGGGGTGAAGTAGAGATTTCACCCTAGTGTACATCACTACTTAAAAGTAACAAGGTATTTCATATTTTCAACTACAAAATAACTTTTAATTTATCATAGAAAATCTGAGATATATTCAGATTTAAAAGAGTTTTTAAAACGAAGATAGCCTAAATGTTGCAAATTTAGGCTATCTATCAAACAAATCAAAATTTAAATGTAAAAAATATGTATTAAGTAAACTTTTAAAAAACATGTAGTTAATGTCAAAATATTTGTAAATTAATATTTATTAGATAAAAAAAAAAAATTTAAACAAAAAATTTTCAAAAAATAAGTGCTTAAAGTCAAATTTTCAACAATATAGAAACATAGTTGACCAACCTTACATGCTCTGATTAAGCCTGACTTTGTTTGGGGGTGAGGTTTATAATAAATAGTAAGAATCTAAAATTTTAAGAAAATTGGACAATGTTTAAGGGTAGCAGATTTCAATTGAAGTTTCAAGATTGACACAATTTATTGAATTTGTCTATAATTAGCAGAAACTTGTACTTGGTCAAACCTACTAGAATATTATTTTGAGTATTATATTGTTTTTTTTCCTTTATATTTTTTTTACAAAAAATGTGAAAAGATATTTCTTTCAATAAAAAAATTTTTTTTGGACCAAAATTAGATTTATTTTTAAGTTTTTTAAAAAGTATATAAAAATTAGAAAATTTGAGTTAGGTAGGTAAAAATGGCTAAATCAAAAGTCCAAAATATTTTATACTAGAAACTATCCCTACAGAGATGTACAAGAATCTAGGCTGACAACTTGTACAAGATGTACAAGAATCTAGGCTGAGCAGTTTACTGCTCGTCAGGAGCAGTTAACTGCTCGTCAGGAGCTTTTATGTTTTTTTGCACACTTTAATACATAAGTAAAAATGAAACAGTTAAATTAACTCTACCATTTTATAATTGAGCATAAATACAAACAATTACACCACATAAAATGAGGAAATCGTGAAATTATTTAATGAGTTAATGAGCCTGCTAAATATTGACCATACCTATATAAACACTGAAAAGAATACTTCGAAAATTATTGGGTTTAAAGACAAGTTACAAAAAAAAAAATGAGGTTCTGGCTACAAAATGTGCTAGATAAATTAATTGATGCAGAGGATAAACAGTTTCTGATCAGCATGATGACTGATAGGAAGGCACCCATGATCTTAAATGTAGTCTTGTAAAAAAAAGACATGAATCATGACAAAAGTTGCTGGACAAGAAAAAATCGATAAAGAAAAAGACATGAATCATGACTTTTTCTTTATCGATTTTTTGAAATGAAATTTCAATTTTATTTATGAAAATAATTTAGATATAGTTATGAAACTAAACAGCGTTCTCAAAAAAGAACCTTGAAAACTGATACAACTGTGTTCATACCGCATAGTAACCATAGAAACCACCCAAAGTTATTAAAATATTTTGATAATGAATTATATTTTGATAGGGAAGGAACTATAATTATAAATCAAAAAGCTTTCCAAAAGGTTTTCTTAAAAAATAATTTAAGTCTATAGGTTACAAAGTTTTGAAAAGTTATTTTGAAAGATATTTTATTATTATTTAATATTTAAAATTAAACTAACATCAGTATTATGACCTAAAAAATAATGACTGCATTGTTTGGTTTTTAGATTTAAGAAAAACTTTGATTTCCCAAATTATTAAATATTGACATCTTTCAAATTTTACAGTATTTGATAAACAAAAAAGATCTCATTACCAATCTTTGCCAAGAAGCAATGAGTCAAAATTTCATTAGAGATGATTATAGAGAAATTAATATTCTAATTAACAATGTTGTATCTAAATAAAATACAAAATGTGGTTTTCTCTGGATTTTAAACCAGACGCTTTGCACAATGCAAGGTGGATGTGAAAATTGTTATACTCTTTAAAACTTGTACTGCTGAACAAAAAGATCAGTATGCTGTCTGAATTTTTGCTTAATAACAACTTACTAAGCTCCAAATGATTGTTTAGTTTTTTGTAGTTATTTGTATGTTACTAATGATTTAAATTGTATTAACTCATTATTTGAGTATAAAGAAAAAAAAAACTTTATTTTTTTTTGCAAATTGTGCTATTTCATAAATATTAATTTTAGCAATAACGAGGTCTCTTTATTAAATAATATTTAGATGGAAAAAACAAACAAAAGATTGTAAAGAATATACGATCGCTAAAAAATTGTGACATTAAATTAAAAAACATCAAAATGAAAAGGGTCGTGGTTTAGAAAACCTATATTTTCAAGGCTTCCTGAAAAGGCTATAAATGATTTTTTTAAATTTTATTGATAAAAATTCCTTTTATTTTGTTAAACTGTATAAAGTTAAAGACTTACTGATTTTGGAGATATGTTTATGAAAATTTTTGGTCCATTAAAGTTGTCTGTCAATGACCTTGTTAACTCAAAGTAACTACTTGATGTTCCAATAGGTAATATTTCACAATCAATTAAAAGTTTTTTTGTTTCAACCTCTACTTTAGTTTTTGCAATTAAACCCAGAATATTTAGAGTACCTTCAAGATGAAACCCAGCTTTAAGGAATCTGTTTGCCAACTTCTTTTCTGACAAAACAAAACAAATATATATATACATATATATATATATATATATATATATATATATATATATATATATATATATATATATATATATATATACTATAGCGGCATAAAGTAAGTATACAATGGTGTATACTTACTTTATACTTGGTTAGCCACAGCATCAAAAATAAGTTTTTGCAGATCTGTATAATATGCTTTTTTGTTTTTCTTTGAAACCAATAAATTGCATTCTAATTTATGAAGCTTTTCTTTAAGAAGAAAATGGTGTATACTTCAATGGTGTATACTTACTTAATGCCGCTATTGTATATATATATATATATATATATATATATATATATATATATATATATATATATATATATATATATATATATATATATATATATAGGGGTGTACCCTTATGGTCATCCGGTGGCACTTGTTTTCTCCAAGGGCGACTAAAGTTAAAAAAAAAAAACCCTGTCAGTACCCCAACAGGACAACCAGACGTTTTGTTACTTATAAAAGTGTATTTATTAATAAAATCATATTTTGATCTATAAAGATTTTATTCCTTGCGATTATTTAAAACTTGAAATTTTTTTTGAATTATTTAAAATACTATACGCTTCATTTAACAACGAGTACACTATGGGGCGCTAAATAATTTTGATTTTTTTTAAATAAAAAGAAGCAAAAACGCCATTTAATATTTCAAAGTCCGACTGTACTGTTTTTATTTAAATTGTTGTGGCATTTTGAAGCGTATTTTGAAGCGTATATTTCTTCTCAATTTAAAATGAGTTTTAAAATAACATTTTCATTCAATTTTAAATTTAAATTCATCATTTTTTAAACCTTATAGTCGCATTTTTAATCATATGAATGGGCAGTTGAATCATTAATAACACTGAATCTTTTTTGTTTTTTATAAGTAAAATTTTTATTTTAACATAATATTTAATTAATAATTTATAAAAAACATTATTAGAATGCGCATGAAAAATCATTTTTAGATTTATGATGCAATTAATGATGCACGTGAAAATTCATTTTTTCTAAAAAAAAAAGTAGTATAATGAAAAAAAGATTTGAAACATTAAGAATATACATATATATATATATATATATATATATATATATATATATATATATATATATATATATATCACATGGGCTGGGGGTCATGTGCCTTTCAATTTTCTAAAGGACTTTGTAATCTTTAGTAATACTTTATCAAAACTTTTTTTTTAATTTCGCTCCATCAGTATTCTGATATATATATATATATATATACATATATATATATATATATATATATATATATATATATATATATATATATATATATATATATATATATATATATATATATATATATATATATATATATATATATATATATATATATATATATATATTCAGTATACTATATATACTGGTATTTATTTTTTTAAACAATTCAAAACTTTTAAAACTATTAATTTTCTTAAAGTTATTTATTTTATTTTTACCAAGAAAAGAATATCCAATTGAAAGTTCTTTAAAACCAGAATCTAAAATCACTTTGGGAAGATTTAAATTGTAGTCAAATGCTTTACAAAATGCACCAAGTGAAAGTTCATTGATATCTCCATAGAAGTAATTATCTCTTCCAGTCATATCTATTCCTACTCCAGCCTTAGCAACAATTTTTTTTCCTGACTTACCAAGATGAACCTCTCCAGAGAGTTCTTAAAATAAAACATTGAAATTTTATGGTTGCTTTACTGTATGTTAGTAATGTGTATGTAGTAGATTACTTAATACTTTAAAAATATTAAAAAAAAAATTTTTTTTGATGCACAAACTTACCAAAACTTCGTATTAAAAATGGTAATTGTATTGTAATGCTAACTTCTGCATTACCAACAGCAATATATGGTGTTGAAAAAGGTTCGGACCACATACCGATCATTTTCCCGCTGACTCTAAGGCCACCAGTGATATCGATTCCTACCGAAACTAAAAGTTAAATTAATAATAAAATAAATAAATAGTAATAATTTTTATCTCTTTTTCTTCTTCTCATTCCTTCTCATTTCTCATTGATTTTTATTGATAAAATCTAATTATTTGAAATTCATGAGAAAGAAATTTTTGAATTTGTTAAACAACTTGAAAATAAAGCTTGAAAAAACCTGAAAAATTATTTATATTGATTATCCTTCAATTATGTCAAACAAACATTAAATATTTGATAGAAAAAATATTATTATTGCAATTACATTTATTTGAAATAAAAAAAAGAAAATGTTTTATGATTTCTTAAATTCATTTCTTAGTTTTATAAAGTAAATTAAAACATTATTCTACTATTAAATATATATATATATATATATATATATATATATATATATATATATATATATATATATATATATATATATATATATATATATATATATATACATATATATACACATACATAGACTAAAATATTTTCATTACCTTCAAACGTTAGCAAATTTTTTTTCATTCTTAATGTTAGTTTTCCATTTAATGAAATCTCAATTATTCCCATTTGAATGCTTACACCTAAGTATATTGAATTTAAATCTAAGTTTTCAGTTAGATTTATAATGCCATCATATCCTGCTCGAAAGAAAAAATGATCTTTATATCCTGCAGCAACAAACAATGTGCTCATAGGAGGTAGTTTTTGTTTTACAAAATCACAAAGTTCATTATCCAAGCAATTGTTAGGTAATCTCATCTTTCCAATCAAATATATTCCTAAATAAATATATTCCTAAATAAATATATTCCTCAATAAATATATTCTCGAACAAATATATTCCTGAATAAATATATTCCTAAATAAATATATTCCTGAATTATAAGAAAAATTAAAAGTAGTTCAAAATCTGATGTTTATTCTTTTAATTATTATTTATCAACAGTTAATACTTATCTATTTAATTAATAGTTAAACTTAATAAATATCAACAGTTAATAGTTAAACTTAGAGCATTAAACTTGAAAAAATCAAAAAATGTTAATGAAAAACAAGCAAACAATTTTTATGAATATTTAAAAAAAGTTAATAAAATGCCCAAAAACTATTATATAATTAATAAAATTATAATTATTACAACTTTATTAAAAATATTACTTATTACTTTTTATATTATGCCAAAAGAAATGTACATTATTTTCATCATAGAAACGTAACAATTTTTAGACTAACACATAACAATTTTTGTGGTTACGTGGTAGCCCATAATCACAAAAAGTGTTTAATCTTTTATTGATCTAATTTTGGAAAAAGAAATCAGATATAATAATTATGTTACACCAGCAGATTTAAATACCCTTTAATATCACTGAATTAACAATTTCTTATTTTATTAAAAACTATTTAAAACTAACCCATTTAGATTTTTTATTAGCTTTTAGCTTCAAGTCTCAACTTGAGATGTAAAAGCATATAGTTTTTAGCTTTAAATATTGATTTGAGATGTAATATGATATAGCTTTTAGCTTTAAATACCAACTTGAGATATAATGCAGTAATAATAATCATTTAAAAAAAAAATGGTATTAAAAGGGAAATAATCTTACCATGAAATAATCATGACCAGATTGCTAGTCTTTATGAAAAACAACAATAACAAACAAATTAAAAAAAAAAAAAATTAGCTTAGTGTCTTAGCATAACACAACCACTTGAATGATATTTTTTATTAAAAAGTGTTTTAGCTTAGGAAGGATGATTTTATAAAATAAGTATATTATTAAGAAGATAAACCCATTGTAAAGAATAAATGGGTTCAGTCTGCTGTTAATAAAATTAATCAAACACTATTTACTAAATTTTTTTAACAGAGTTAAAGATAAGAACATAATAGAATATATAATTTGCAACACAAAAAAAAAAAAAAAAAACTCTTTGGATAAAAAAGTAATTACCTAATTGTAACCCTAACTTAAAATCTAGCTTTACTAACCACTTTAAGTGTCATCAATTATCAGGATTAAATATAGTAATTAAATCAACCTATATATTGTAATGGTAAACTATATACCATAAGTAAACTCAGCATTTAATTAACCTATTATTGTTATTTATATTTGTAATTTAAAACTTTCAAGAGTTGAATACATACCTCTTTCTACTGTTTTGAGGTCCTCATTAACCTCTTTTAAAGTAAATTCTTTGGACTCTGTGTTTGAAATAGTTAATACTGAAAGACAAAAGAAAATAACAAACTGTAACAAAAGAAACAATTGAGTTCGAAAAATAACAAAAATGTCAAAAGAATTTAAATAAGAACATAAAATAGTTATAATAATAACAGTAATAACAATAATATAATTTGTATAAAAATAATAATAATAATAAAAATATTAGAGAAAAAGAAGAAAATAATTTAAAAAAAAATTGTTTCAAATAAATTAATCTTCATTTTTTTATTTGAAATAAAATAAATTTAAACAAATTTAAAAAAAAAACTGTATTTTAATTTTTTATCATTAATATCACTTTTTATCATTTTCTTAATTTTTTTAAATTATTTTAGTATAAGTATTTTTTTCCGGTTTCACTTCTTTAACCAGGTTTCTGTGTAAGTGACCCTTAAAAAAAAACTAAAATATTTTCAGTTGATTTTTATAATAAATTTATAACTAATTTTTTCATTTAATTGGTTTTCATTCAAGTTGATGTTTTCTTTCAATTTTTTAATTCAAATTGTTTTGCAATATAATTAAATGAGAGAAAAAATTTGGTCTAATTAGTCCAATTATATTTCTAAATATGTTTAAATTTTAAAAATGCTAATTATGTTTTTTGAAAAAAAATAAATAAAGATATTGAATAGAATTAGAAATATTAATTTTTTTAATTTTAAATTTTTTATGATTTAGTTTTATTTCACATGACAAATGTTTGCAATAGAATGTTTATTATGTGTTTATTACAACATACAAGATGCAAATAGAATAATTTTATGGGTAACTTTTGCAAGTGACCATGTTAAGTATATTTAATAGATGAGTAACTTAACAATAATAACTGACTGTTTTGGTTTAGACTTAAAACTAAATTTATTTAACGGTTGTTTTGATTTAGTTTATCCATTAAATAAATCACATTAATTTTATTTTTAAAACAGTAGTAGGATATGATTGGCAGTAGTAAACAGTATTAGGATATTATCTATTTTTAAAACAGTAGTAGAATATGATTGGCAGTAGTAAACAGTATTAGGATATTATTTATTTTTAAAACAGTAGTAGGACATTATTGGCCACAAAGATTTAAAGTAATAAAAATTCAAAAGCGCTTTATGTTGAATGAAAATCCCAAGAGAACAAATGATTATCAATTTAAAAGTTAAATTTAGCATGACAAACTTCATGGATGACCCCTAGTAAAAATCCAAGACAAAAAAATTCAACACATTTAAGAATTGCCAAAGAAAAAGTTATAAATTAGAAAAGAAAAAAAAAGAAATATTATTGATAATAATCACGAAAGTGCAAAAAGTAATTTGCAATTACAATCCCAACTTAATTCCCTGATAGACATACTATTATAACTCTTCAAAATATTATACTGATAATTTATAATATTGGTTTAATCAAAAACAAATAACCTAAATACAAGAAGCTAGAAACTTAATTCTAAATCAAGTATCCTAAATTCTAATCTTGCCTGCAAAATTAAAAAATCTGCACTTCTCCAGACTTTTAATTTATCAAAGCTCTAACCTTAGTTTTACCATTGCTCTAACCTTAGTTTTACCATTGCTCTAACCTTAGTTTTACCATTGCTCTAACCTTAGTTTTACCATTGCTCTAACCTTAGTTTTACCATTGGTTCCAGAAACAGGAAAGGTGTCAAAAATTGCTCACCTCCTGGCTGAATATTATACTGAATTACTATTAAAATAAATATCTTTTGTTATATTTTAAACAATTGTTGTTGTTATACTTTATTATATAGTTGTTTAAATATATTATATATTTTTTTTTTAAAATATCTAACTTTTTATTTATTATTATTATTATTATTGTATATAATCTTTGTTTTAAGCAAATAAATTTTTGTTTTCGGTTTTTCTTTGACTAAGGTGTAACTTTTAATTAGAACTTGTAAATGATCCGTGAAATGTAAAATCTATTTTAGAATACATTTAAGTAGCTGCTGTTTTAATTCATATTCATTAGTTTTATCATGTGTTCATATTCAGTGGTTGATAGTATCAATAAACAAGTAACTAACAAATTAAAATAATTCAAAGAGCTTAGACAGAAGTCTAGGCTAGCTATTATTTTTTACTTTTAGTCGTAATTGAAGAAAGCCTCACACATCCGTTATAAATTTTTATTTTATTGTTAACTCTTTTTTATTTATTTAAATCTGTAATTAATTCTCAAAATGTAAAATAAAAGAAACTTTACAAGTCATAAGTTATAGCAACTAGCAAACTAAAACATCTTTTATTCAATATTTAATGTAGGCAGATGCTTTGATTTATATACTTAATTTACTGTACAATCAAGACAAATGTTGGACAAATGTATTAAAACATTTACTACTAGGTACACATTCCTTTTATTTACAGTTAGTGTTATCTTCAGTTATTTCTTTGTAAATATTTTTAATATGTATTTTATGTATGTGGTGCCTACATAATAGCCACAATAAAGGTTTGAATATTAACACACAAACTTGGTCTGAAACTTAAAAATATTCTAATAAACTTGAACTACTAAAGCCTAATCAGGTGCTTTACCTGTTGCAATTGGAACAATTTCTAAGAGAGGATCAGCCTTGTGTTGAAATTCAGGACTAGTAGCAGACACTGCAATTCTATCTCTTGAAATCTTTTTGAAAATTTCAGTTGTATAGTTTTCAAAACAAAAGCCATCTTATTTAAATTTAAGAAACGAACTGGCAAATTTAAAAATAATTCCAAAAATACATTCTCTGAAACAACATAACCCAAAATTTAGTAAGAATCCTAGGTGTCACCCTAGATTCAAAACTCTTTTTGGACCGGCATGTAAACAACATTATTAAATCTTGCAACTACCATATTTATGTACTTCTCCACATTCGTCTATGTTTCACCAAAGAAGCACCAATCACAATTGATTGTAGCATTGTTAATTCTCAACTTGACTATTGTAACAGTCATTTATTAGGCTCTTACAAAAAAAAACCTTAAAAAACTTTTATTTACTCAAAATAGCTTATCTCGTACCATCTCTCCTTCTCCTTTTTATTTGAAATGCCAACAACCATATCTCCTGCATATATATTCAAACTCCTAAAAACCAGAACTACAGACATAACATAAAGTCCAGATATAACATAAATTCCAAACATAAGTTTGTCAGACATTTGCCAACTTACATGATGCCTACCAAGAACTTCCTTAGGTGCAAAACCTTTCTCTTTACTGCTCCTCAAATTCGGAATCCTTTGTTTATGAACACAAATAAATCAACTACTTTGTGAAAATTTTTGCATTCCTTGAAGTAATAGCAAACTTTTTAAGTGCTTCTGAATTACTTCATCACTATTGTTAATGATGTCACTTTTATACCTAATTATTATTATTATTATTATTATTATTATTATTATTATTATTATTATTATTATTATTATTATTATTATTATTATTGTTATAATTGTTATTATTATTGTTGTTATTGTTAATATTACTATTATCATTATTGTTTTTAATTTATATAGGTAAATAATATTGCTAAATTAAAATGTTGTTATTTTAAAATATGGCATTTAGGAAAAGTTTATCATTAAACTTCAAATTCAATTAAAATTAAAAAAAAATTCAACTAAAAAAACTATTTAAACAAAAAAATTTCAAAATAAAAATTGAACTATTTACCAATATCAAGACTAATCCAGTTTGTAAATGATGATTGTCCATCAAAAAATAATGCAGCAATTTCGTCAAATTTTATATCCTTAATAATAAAAGCCAAACCCATTTGTTTATTAGCCATCATGGCTCGCTTTTGGTTTAAGTTTCTACTTAAAAGATCTTTTGAATTACTTTCACTGCCACTTTCAAATGAAGATTCATCAATCTCGTGTGGTATCTCAACATTTTCTTCTCTGTTTTCTTGTTCTTCCTCTTCTTTAGGTTCGTAGCTATCATCATCTAATGCAATATTATTTCAATAAATAATAAATATAAACATAATTGGATATATATATATATATATATATATATATATATATATATATATATATATATATATATATATATATATATATATATATATATATATATATATATATATATATATATATATATATATATATATATATATATATATATATATATATATATCAGTGAAGAACCCAGATGTATTTTACAGACGTATTTTAGTACCGTTTTACCGGTATAAGCGCCCAAAAAAAGCGCCCAAAAATTATTTTTATCTTCAATTTTTCTTTTGATTTTTTATGAAAAATAGAAAAAATAATTAGTTTTAAATGCAGTAGTATATAAATAATTCTCTTTTTACTTTAGCTACCTCATTTTTTCTTCAGGAAAATAAAAAGAATTAAAAAGAAATTGCTTTTTTAAATAACTACGTGATGTAATTTGCCTTCGGTTATTAACTGGACATAACTTTTTTTTTTATTAACTTGACTCTTGAATCTAATGGCCATATTCTTCCTGTCGTACCAATTAAACAGATTAACTTATTGATAAACACCCGAATCACTCTGGCTTCCAATGTTAAAGTTAATTCTCAATTAAACACTTCTACAGCTTGTGTTTTAGAAAAGATTTCCATCATTGTCTTTAGAAAGTGTTCTCCAGAACTCTTTCTTAAGACTAAAATAAGAGTTTTCTAATTTTGAAAAACTCTAGAAAACAATTTGACCTCTTACGATTAGTCTTCACTCTGTTGTTATGTTGTTATTGTTAGTTTCTTTATATAAAGTTTGTAAGATGATTAAATCTTTTTAAGTGCAGTATTAAAGTAAGGCCACTCCTCTTCATTTTAAGTAATTATAAGGGTAACACAAGGTTCTATCTACAATAATAATCTTCATGAAAATTGTACATTTAAAGGGGCTCTAATTATTGAGGACTCAACTTTATTCTCTTGTTGTGACAAAAAGTCTTCACTTTTTGATTGCTTAGATCAAGCAGCCAATTTTTAATCTGATCTCTCTTCTGTAACAGCCTAGAGCTTGCAATAGCTTGTGGATTCAAATTCTGAACATGAAATCCACAATTTTTGATAGACAACAAAACTCATTTATTTACTGCAAAAAATAATGTAGTATCATTGGCATTCCTTTATTGACAAATAACAACCCTCTTACTCTTAGACAAAGTCTAAAAGCACATTGTAAATGTAATTTGACCTGCTTTATCTGCCAAGCTGAGCCATTCTCCCATTGTTGTAAGATTGCACTTAATAACCAAAACTCATTCTTGAAATAAGCAAGAATGAGTTTTGGTTTATCATCTTTATCATGATAAACCAAAACTCATTCTTGCTTGGCTTCTTATTCAACAAGTTGCATCCTTTAACTGCATCTGTCCCTTCATGCTATAAAAACTTTTATTAATCCAGTTTTTTTCCTTGCACATTAAATGGTGGGCTAAAGTCACCTTGCGTGCAACCCATTTTTTTTGAGCCCCAGTTGCAAAAAGTTTAAACACCTTTAAGCTTCCAAAACAAATTAGAATCAAACACTGATAATTGAAAATAATTTAGTACAGATTTAAGTAAAATACCTTTACTAGGTACTGCTATGAATGTAAAAACTTGCATGACTAATAATAATTTTTTTAGGTGTTTGTACCAAAGCGCTATTTATAAGAATTTCTTCAAAAATTATAAATTAGTCAGCCTAAATAACTAATAAATTTAGGGTACTCAATATAAACCATTTTGAAACTAAAAATTCAGCTTGGGCCAAAGTCACCCATTTTATGGTAACAATAATTTAACTGATTCAATTAGATCATCTTCCGATAATTTCATTAAAATTTGAGGCTTCATAAAATTAAAAAGATTTAAAAGATTTATTCCTTTTTTGTGCATTGGCAATATCTATAGTCCTATAAAATGCCTTAATTTTAAATTTTTTTTTTGCGCATTCATATAAATGGAGTGCTTCTTAAACTTAAAATTGGTTTTATTTACCACTGCAAATAAAAATAGCCTCTAATTTTAATAAATTCTAATTTGACTAAAATCTTCTAACTTGAATATCAGATAGGCTTTTATGTAAATGAGAAAAAGTAATGATCCAGACATTTGAGGACATGTCATTTCTAATATTTTTGATCAAGGTAATAGATTAAAATGAGTATATGATACTAATACTTTAAAAAGAGTATTTTTTTTATTATTTCATATCATTAATGTTTCTACTGATATCATCAGGACTTATTTCTTTATTAGATTTCAGAATTTTAAAAGCTGTACCAAATTCATCAAAAGATGATTCCAAATTTATTTCTATTTAATAAATACAAAACACTAAAAGAAAAAGAAAACTATTCATTTTCTTGGTTTATTAACTAATATTATTTCATTGGGACAAAATTTAGCAAAAAATATTTAAATCAAATATAATTTAAATATTTTCTTCTAAATAAACGTCTAAACGTTTAAATTAACTCAAAAAAAGTCTGATCATGAGTAAAAGTTTTTTTTCAGATCACTCATTAGAGACCACATTTTTACAACTAAAAAATTAAGCAACAGGTGATAACTAAGTTTTGGCACAAATACAAAAGTACGTATAATTTAATTACTACACAAACATTGTTAGTAACTTACAAAATTACAAATTAGCAAAGTACGAGACTATAAAATATAAATAGTACAAATTCATTGTTCAGAATCCTGAAATAGAATCAAATGAAATTGCAAAGCGTTTTATCAAAACGTATTATATATCATTGAATCAAGCAAGTAAAAGAAACCGGTACATTAAAAAAAAAAAAAAATTGTCAATGGTCATCCAGTAAAAATAGTAACCAAAAGTAACATAAAACTAAAAAATATGTTCAATCATAGATCAGGGCGTTTTAAAAGAGCAGCTGCTAGAAAAAATTTGGATGCTCTCAACCATATGTTAACAAGTTGTTAAAAATGCGTACTTACATCAAGTACAAACTGAACAACAAAAAAAGGTAGCTAGACCGAAATGCAGACAACTTTTACAGCATTATGTAAATTGTGATTTTTTAATCGATGATGAATCGTACTTTACTTTGAGCCACGCTGATCAGCCAGGCAATAACGCTTTCTACACCGATGACTTTAATAAGACACCAGATAATGTTAAATACAGTTTCAAAAATAAATATTCCCAAAAGTTGCTTGTATGGCTTGCTATATCACCTAAAGGATTGACATAACCTTTTTTCAAAAATCTGGAAATGTGATTAACAAGACACTTATTGTGAAATTCTAAATAAGAAACTCCTTTCCTTTATTAAAAAAAATTATAGTGCTGGTGGTTATGTAATTTGACCTGACTTAGCGTCCACTCATTACATTTCTAAGGTAACTGAATTTTTGGTAGACCAGATTTGGTAGAAAAATTTGGATGGGTTCATGAATTTTGGGACCTTTTGTCCCAAAAGTCATGAACCCAGCAAATTTGTCGGAAGCTTGTCCAATAGAAATTGGGGAAACTTGAAAATGGAGGTTTACAAGAACAACTGGACAGCAAAAAATCTTGTTGAGTTAGAAAAAAAGATAAATAGATGCCTCGGCAATAAGGACTTAAAGATTGTATAAAACCATACTTTATCAGTCAAGAAAAGGCTTGTTAAAATAAGGAGATCTAATTATTTTTTTATAACAGACTTAATTGACAATATTATAATGTATATAATAGATCTAAAATTAAATTTCTAACATTGTTAAATTTCAGTTTAAGTTTGCGCCAAAACTTAGTTATCGCCGGTTATAACTTTTTTAATTCAAACGGTTTTTAAGTTGATGCTTTCATTTAACTTTTTTGTTTCAAATTATTTTGTAATAAAATGTGAGAAAAAAAACTTGGTTTAATAAATCAAATTACATTTCTTAATGTATATGGTTATACTATTTATTTGAAAAAAAAAAAAAAATAGAAGTAAAATAAATTAAATTTAATTGTGTTTAAATTTAATTTGGTTTTTATGTTAGCAATAAAAAGTTTTTACTTATAAAACTACTTTCAGGAAACAAAAATAATCAACTAGAAAACCTTTAATAATTATTAATTATAAAAATTATGATCAACTAAAAACTCTATTCAAAATGTTTACAATTTAAATAAAACTTTCTTTCTCCCTTGCACTGTGTTTTAAATCTTATATTGTTACTGTAACTAGATCAGCATTTAACTTTCAGTAATGCATCTCGTTATGCCTCTGGGAATTACGGACGTCCTAATTAAATTTATAGTTATAAAGAGTTAAAATTAGCTTAAATTTTTCCAATTTTTTTTTAAGTTCAAATTTATCACAAAAATATTTAAATAAGTTCTCTTATTTATTTTTAAATAAGTTCTTTTATATTATTTTTTATTTACTGTTTAAAATAATTTTATTTTTTTGCTTGTTGTGCTCTAATCAGTAGAAACTTTTTAAAGTTAAAGAATATTTATTGGCTTCAGTACATACATTGACTAACTTATAGCCTGCTGCTAAAAGAGAGTATGCTGCTACATTGACAGAGGGTTTGGCATGGGGCAGCAATATTTTTTCATTTATTAATCCAATAAGTATTCATTATGTTTAAAAAGTCTCAACTGACAAGAGCGCAACAAGCGTAAAAATATAATTATTTTAGGCTACTTAACTATAGAATTAAGATAAGATCTAGTTAAGGTAATTTTTTTCATTCAATAATAAAGTTGAAAATTAAATATAAACCATTATAATAACAAAAAAGTAAAAATGTTTCAGTGAAAGTAGTTACATATTGTATATGTACACACAAAAGTTAACATGGAAAAAAGTTTTAAAACTTATTATTTGTCTAAAAGCTTAAACAAATAATATGAAAGTCGTAGCTTTTATTAGGAAATTCATTAAAACTATAGTAAACTTTATTTATTATTTAAAGTTATTTTATTATAATTGTTGTGATGTTGTTTTTTTGTAATGTTTTGTGTTGATAGACATTTAGCTTACCTTCGTGTTTGTCTATTGTTAAAAATGTTCAATAGGTAGTTTCATTATTGTAACTTACTGCTTTCACTAGAAGATAAATCTTTTTTCCATATATACCATTAGTTTCTCAACTCAATTTGATTTTTTGTCTTTAGCGCAATATGAATTATTCTTATAAAGCTAACATGAAATAATGATTTTCAACAAATACTACTACGATATCACAGCAGCTATTATCTATCAGGTATATTGATTTCCATTTTTCATATGCGATATTTTTTTTTTGTATTTACTTATTCGTTACATTTTTTATTCCAGATTTATCATATTTATTTATGCAATATAGTACTAATAATATTGAAGAACTTTTTGAATTTTAAAATTTTTGTTTATTTAATTCTATATAAACTCTTTATTTTGTAATAAACAATCAGTATTGTTTTTTCTAAAAACAATTGTTTGAAATGCATTTATCATTCTTGATGATATATGTTTATGTAATCAATTAGTTTAGCCTGCATTTAATACTAATAATATATAATAATATAAAGGAATTTCTCTTCTTTTTAGGCGCTCTAAGCAATTGCTTATTTTTAAAAAAAAGTATTTGATTATCAAGTTCTGCATACCCACTTGAGGCCGATTTCTGTATTGCCGGACTATTTATAACATTTCCTCCAATATTCCCTGAATGTTGTAACTAATAACCTGTTTTACAGTTTCTTACTGCTACTTTTATTATGATTTATTTTTGACAATATTTTATTACAATTTATTTATTATAGCATTATTTTGTCAGATAATGCTACAATAAAACTGCTATAATATGCCAGATGACGATCTAATCTTCAGATCTATATACAGTTGAGTCATAGTTATTAGGCTGTTATTTATGTTTTATATGGGTTTTTACACTGCCATGGTTGGACCATTTCAAAAGATCAAATGAAATAGTTCATGATAACAAAAGTTCAAGATAACAAAAATTAATTGTATTAATTGTATAGTTTGGTCTTTCTGACCGTTTATTTTTGTTTAGTTTTTGAAAAATTCTTTATTTTAAAAAATTAAAAATATTTGATTTCGCTTTCATAATTATTTTTTTAAGTATTGTTTTTTTGAATTAATAATTATTGGATTTTTATTATTATCCTTTATTATTTAAAATAGCATATTCAGATTTTAGTCTAATTTGACGTTTAGTAACTGATTTTTTTTCTGATAACTTTGACAGGCTTGAAGAGTTAAGTATGTAACCCTGGCATGCTTAAAGACTTTAGGGTGTAGGGCAATAAAACCCTAACAGGCTAGGATAGAAATGATGTGTCTAGGACAATAATGATGTGTAACAGGCTAGGACAGGAATGATGTGTAAAACCCTAACAGGCTAGGACAGGAATGGTCAGGTCAGGTTTATCCTGCTACTGGTAACATGTAACCCAGTACAATCTGCTTTATGTCCTGCTGCCTTAAAGGATATGCCTTTTTAGGCAAAGGCTAGGAGATGCAAACTCCGACATAAAATACCCCCTGCCTTGGGGCTCTTGGTTGAGTAAAGGCTAGAGATGGTGTCTCGATAAAAACACTCATCTTGGGCAGATGTTAAATGCATCCAGCTGCTGTCTTTTAGAAGGCCTCCTAGGCAAAGACTTAAGGGGTAAACAGATTGTATTCTGTTGACCAGCCTCGCACCCCTTCTCCATCTATTAGGCTAGTGCAGATGTATTTTTAATACATTGTTTCCAGTTTAGGATGTTGAACGCTGGATCTTCTTGACTCGATGCATGGGTTTTGCTTGTGTCTCTGTTTTTATGACTAGGCAACTCATTCTATTATCTCCAAATGAGGGTACAGCTCTAAAACTCAGTTTTATGGTTTTGAGGCCGGCTGGTAGTCAGGTTTCCCGAACTCTGTGGTAGCTTTCAGAGAGGCTGATTCCATCAACAGCTAAAAAATATCAGAGTACTAACAGTGCCATATTGCGCATGGATGGTGTCCCTGTTTGTACTTTTGGTGTGCATTGCGAAGGCCACATTGGAGCCCTTTGTTACGGCTTAGGGTTTATTAGTGGAAATGAGGCAATAGCTTGGGCTATAAAATAGTGTACTGAGTACTATCTATGTTTCGAGTCAAGTTCTTTAACAAATTTAAAAATGAATAAAGTAACAAAAACTATAAAACACAAAAAACCACAGTCATCACCAAGTTCGCTAAACCTATCATTCACCAATATTCGTGGTCATCGAAGTAACTTTTCTTCTGTTGAGTCTTATCTCTTGCAAAGTTCACCAGACCTACTTGCTCTTTGTGAGACTAATTTGAGTTCAGCTGTCTCATCTTGTGATCTTAGTGTTGATGGTTATCTTCCTTTAATTTGTAAAGACTCCAATAGTCACATGCTTGGCCTAGGCATTTACATTCGTAAGAATTCACCTATTTGTCGGGAAACTAGGTTTGAATCCACAGACTACTCTTTTATGTGCTTTCGTTTAGCACCACTTCACTCTATCACCTTTCTCTTTGTTCTGTATCGCTCTCCCTCATCTCAAGACTGCACTCTTCTTGATGTTATTTCTGATTATATTGACCAAGCCCTCATTCTTTATCCATCAGCCAATATTGTTGTTGTCGGTGACTTTAATGTTCATCACACTGAATGGCTTGGCTCTAGTGTCAGTGACTCATATATATATATATATATATATATATATATATATATATATATATATATATATATATATATATATATATATATATATATATATATATATATATATATATATATATATATATATATATTTAATGAAAAAAATTAGAACTTTTTTTTTTTTTGAGATGTTAATTTTTACTTAAATATTCGAGTAAAAATACAGGGTGTTAATATTCGAGTAAAAATACAGTAGTTTATTTTAAGAAATATTTTAATTTTTGTATTTTGAAAAAGTTAAAATATTATAATAGACTTACTGTATTTACGTAACTCACAAATTATTATGACTAATTGTCCAGAATATATTTTTTCTAATTTTTTTAAATTAGTATTCTAGATCTATTGTAAAATTTACAAACTTCTATTAACTAGAAATCTGATGAGACCAGGTTGTAGTAGCCCAGAGAACAATTAAGCTTTTTCATTTGTTGTAGTTGTAAACTATTTTATTTTAAAGCAATAAATATTTTCGAATTGATTTTTTAGATTAGTAAAAATTATTAAAAAAAAATTAGTAAAAAATAAATTATTAAAAAAAAAAATTAGTAAAAAATAAATTAGTAAAAAAAAAATTAGTAAAAAATAAATTAGTAAAAAAAAATTAGTAAAAAAAAAATTAGTAAAAAATAAATTAGTAAAAAAAAAATAGTAAGTCTATTATAATTTTATAACTTTTCTTGAAAACTGTATTTTTGCTCAAACATAAAGAAGGTAAAAAAATTTACTTTAGTTTGCTAAAAACAAAAATTACCTACCAAAAATTAGTAGTCAAAAATTTTGTGGTAACAATTATAAATAAAGATGGATGATATATGAGCACATAAAATGATTACTTTGTCAAGATGAACAAAAATCAAGTCTTTGCGAAAATGCCTCTTATTTGGTGTGCCCCTTGATCCATTGTATCCCAACTTCCCCTACTATTTGTTTTAAAAAACTGGTAGATGAATAATAAAAAAATATGCATTGCATATTTTTTTATATATGCAATGCATATATTTTTAAAAAATTTTCATATAATCTTTTATTGCATCTAGTAATTTGGCTAGAGACTATTTATACAATTAATAAATAATGAAACTCACATATATGGGAATCAATTACTAAACTGCTTTGATTAATGTACTGATTTCTGCTTATTGGAATAAAACGTTTTGATAAATTATGTTTATAACCAGGAACTTGCTTTGCTATTATAAATGCTTCAAACACCATATCTTTCCAATCATTAAATACGGCAGTTCCTTTCAATCTAAAAAAAATGTATTAAGATGTTTCTATTTGTTTGTTGTTAATATGTTTTATTTTCCTGTTTAAAATTTAGTTGTTATAATTTTTTTTGCTTAAACTTCATGTTTTCCAGTAAACCTGTACTATACTTATAGTAAAACCAGTATAAACTTGGTGATTTTAGCTCTTCTATTTACGCTGGCAAATAAACTGTAATGAAGCAGATAGTGACTTTAGTAATAAAATCTGTAATGAAACAGTTTCTGACATAAAATTTAGTTCATCAATTTGTAAATTTTTTCACTGTGCTGCTCACATTGCAGTGGAAGAGGGTTTAACATTACCAGCAGACTAATATACAGCTTTGATTAGTAGTATTATTACCATTACAGGTGTCAAACTCTGCTGTTCTGATTCCATGACAAAATATTTGGCAAAGTTTATTTTGCCAAAACAAAAAAAATAAATGTATACATAAATGACACTGTAAAATTATTAACTTACAAATATATATTTAGGAGAGAAAATCGTTGATAAATTAACAAAAAAAAACATAAAACATAAAAATTGAAATGCTGTTTTGGTTTAGATTAATTACAAAACATCAAAAACTAGCAGAGGAGTAAAAAGGCAGCGATTAGTGCAAAGAAATCATTTTGAGCTAGGTTGTGTAGCCTTTTTTCAAAAACACATAATAATGTCTGTTAATACATGGTGACCACACAATTTTAAAAGTTAAATTCCATGTTAAATGACATGTTTTGACTATATATAATCATCATCAGTTAAGATATATTTGTTAAAAACAGTATAAAATATAGTATATAATTATAAAAATAAACGTAATAAAAGCCATAAAATTGTAAACAAACTTCCTATATATACAAAAAGATTTATTAAAAATTATTTTACAAATGTAAAATAAAACAAAAGAAACCAGTAAATCATATTAAATTATAAGAGTCATTTTAACATGGTTTACTTGCTTATTCATATCGGGTTTTTCCCATCCTATATGAGTGCTTTCTTTAATTTTTAATTCAATTTTGTTTTTAGCACAACCCAAAATCGAAAAGCATTCATCATTATAATTTTTGAAACATTTTCGAGTGAAGATGTTTATAAATAAGAGAGTTTTTATCCCTTCTGTAGTGTTCAATCACTTGTGTCTTTAGGTGGTGAGAGGTTTTGCCAATATAACAGGATTTACATCCTGCACAAACAAATTTGTAGACGACGAATGATTTAAAATCTACAGGAAGGTGATCTTTAGAGGAAAAAAAATTAGAGACTTAATGAAGTGAATACTAATTTTACGGTAACCAACTTTTCCCCCTATAATTGCGTGTAATCTTTGTTTACATTGATTACATAACATTTTATTTATTTGGATACAATAAAGCTATTAAATAGGTTTGCTTCATTTACTTCTTTAACAAAGGCGAAAGAAGTAAACAAAGCGAACTTATTTAACAGCTTTCTTGTATCTTTTGATATCACAAGTTTATTCACAAACATTCCATTACAAGAAACAATAGATATTGTTGTCGATGTTATCATAAAATAGAATACAAATCTTAAGATGAATAAAAGTAATTTTAAAAAACATTTTCTTTTCGCAACTTTGCAAGCAATTTTTTTAAAATTTTTATTTCAGGTGCCCCCAACATTGTATTGACTGTGATAAGACCGTGTAAAACCAATAAGATAATACATAGCTATGATAAGTCAGACTGTAAGGTCTTATCAGAAAACACTGGGGAAGTGCATTTAACATGACTTTCATGCCTGCTTCATATTCGATGTCGCAAAACTTGCCTAAAGGTGGGTTTTTGAAATAAAATTTTCCAAAATAACAATTTTTTAAATTTGATGATGGCATTCCAAAATATGATTTGGCCGAGTCCAAAAAGAGTTTCCATAAATTTTTATTCTAAGCATTTTCATAGATTGAATGTCAGATTTTTAGCTAAAACTAAATTTTAACAAATTATTTTTCCTGTTTATTTCTCTAGATACAACTCCACTTTTGAGAGGTGCAAAAAGGCATCTTACAAAAGATTATTTGATTGTAAAAGATGTTGATTTTTAGGAATGCATAAATGAAAAAAGGTATTGATGCATAAATGAAGAAAATTATACAAACAACTTTTAGTTAATTGTTTAAAATAGAATTTTTTATATCCGGTTGTCAGGGCCTTCACGCTAATTGGGACAGACAACCCCAATTAGAACCCATATTTTTTTAAATACTTCTATTCATCATTAATGGACCTTTTGTTTTTTAGGTATCTTCTTTTTCTTTGGTGCCTCTTAGACATCTGCCACTCGGAACTATTTTTTAGGAACTTTTTTAAGATTTTTTAATTCAGCAAATTAGTTCTAAAATATCTATTAATTAGTTTTATATATTAAATATTGTAATTTCTATTTCAGATTATATTAATAAATTATTATTAAATACGCATTTTTAAACGTTTTAATGTGTTAGCATAAACAGAAAATCAATATATAACTTAATAAAATTCATTTTATTTCTAACTATTTAAACTTTTACCTGTTTTTAATTAAGTAGATAAGAATAGGTTAACAAATAAAGTTTGTTAAAAAAAAAGCATATAATAAGAATAATATAAGTCATACTTAGCATTTTAAGTACGTCATTCAAATTTTAATTGAAATTTATTGAATTGCAAATAAATTTGTTTATGTATCGTAAAGTTTTCTATACATTATTTACATTATTATCTTGATATATTCTTACTATATCTCAGGTTGTAAAATATTGTTTTTATTTTAATCTTGGAGTATTTATGTTAAATAAATATTTAAAAAAAAACAAGAATATAAAAAATAAATATAAGCTAAGATAATTAAAAACATAGTACATTGGTGTTGTTTGCTTTCCGGGTTTTTTTTACATTTTACATTTTATATATATACATATATATACAGGGCCGGCGTGAGTAGGTATCAAGTTGGAGGGGTGCCATTACAACTTTTGCCAACAAAACCTATTGAAAAGGGGCCACATTTGCTGACTAACTAGTCAGAAAGGGTTAAATTTGCTGACTAAGCGTCAAATTTGTCGAATAAAAATCATTGATGGAGGGGGGGGGGTAATTTATATACATAAAAAACACACCCCCCCCCAACACACACACACCCCTATCGCGCCGGCCTTGTATATATCCTCCCTTCCTCCTTTATGGACAACCCCATAATACAATTTTTATATTCAGGTACTTGCAACCATGTATTTAAAAAAAGTGAATCTTGAGGCATTAATTAAAGTCATTCAAAACTTTAGAAAAATTAAATATTGATTTTCAAGACTTGCAACTACACAATTTCAGATATAAGAAAAAAAAATTCTATGTAATTTAAGCAATATATTAAAAATAAAAAGCTTAAATAATAAATCATACATAATTCTTTCTTGGAATTTAAAATTAAAGTCAAACCATATTATTAGTGATTTTTTAATTTGATTTAGAAAAATAAAAACTAATATTAATAAAAATAAAAAAAGACATTTCAGGACATTTTTAAAAAAATTTAATTTTCCAAGACATATTCCTGGACTGTGGCCACAATGTAATATTTAGCGTTATGTATTTTGTACTTAAAAAAATGTCTTACGTTCTATATTTGCGTGTTATTGTTGTGATGTTACTTTTGTTATGTTTTGTGTTAATAAACAGCTTGTCTTTCCGGTTGATGTCTATTATTAAAAATAATTAATATGTAGCAACATTGCTAAAACTTTTATGTTACGTCAGGCAAATGATCACCACGATCACATTGCTACTGGTAACATGGAATCCAGTGCAACGTATTTTAAGTCCTGCTGTCTTGTAGATTGTTTTTTTTTTAGTAACAGCTAGAAGTGTATTTTTTATCTATATAACATGTTATATAATTATACTATAATTATGTTTGTGTTCTATCTGAACCTCTGGCGCTATGTTCATTCACCTAAGTAATTATATTTATTTGTGATCTGTTTGAACCTTTAGCGCTGTGTTTGCTCACCAGTAAGTTACTATATGTGTTTGTGTTCTGTTTGAATCTCTAGTGTAGCATTAGTTCAATTACCAACAGTGACTTCAACTATATAACATACGGTCACCTTAATTTCCATTACTCCTTTAGATGTAATGATTTTTAAATCAAATTTCAAATTCTCCTGTTCAATGTTTTAAAGTATTGCTTACAGAAGTAACTTTTCAGGTCAGGTTCAGGATCATTACAATCACCTACTGGTAATTGGTACTACCTGCTACCTATAAAACACAGTATTACCTGCCCCATTTCCTGCTGTTTTGTAGAACTTGATTTTCTAGGCAAATGTTTAGAGAAATAATATCTTTATAAAAACTCCAATGCCTTGGGGCTAGAGCTAGTGTCTCATTAATAATACTGATTTTAGGCAGGTGTTAACTACATCCAGCTACCATCTTGTAAAAGGCCTCCTAGGCAAAGACTTTAAGGTTAAGTAGAATTGTTTTGTTGCATTCCTAATTCATCTATTAGGCTGGTGTAGATGTAAAGTTTTGTTTTATTGTTTTCTGTTTAGAATGATGAATGCTGGATATTCTTGATTCTACTCATTGATTTTTGCTTGTGCTGTTTTGATAGTGACAGAGTTAAAAAAATCTGAACCTGTCATTATTATACTGCCCTTAGCAACAG
>NC_061166.1:21844688-21932188 GCF_022113875.1 Hydra vulgaris
TATATATATATATATATATATATATATATATATATATATATATATATATATATATATATATATATATATATAATGTATATATGTTTATATATGTTTAGCTAAACCAGTATATTATAAAAATAGATAAAGTTTAAGCGCTTGCTGGTAAAAAGAGCAAGAGTTTTTAATAGAAATTATACATCAATTTAATTTTGAATTTTCTGCTTCCAAAAGTATGCGCGATTTTTTCCATTCATTTTAATTTTCAAATGTGTGATTTATGAAAGTTTTTTTTAACGTCATACATATTTATATATTAATTTTTATTTTTATTTATACTGTGTTACCATTTTAAGATATTGTTTTATATAATACTTTAAATACTTATAAATCATCATTAAATTAATCATTTATAAGTGTTTGATAAGTGCTTAAAAAGTATTCAATTGCATTTGCATTTTTTTCTATTCAATCAGGATTTCCCAGGGACAAATTTCCCAGGATTTCCCAGGGACAAATTTCTCAATCCCAAAATCCTGTGATTGAAAATTTCTGGGACTTTTGCTATCCCTGATACTACAAGTGTGTCATTATTACTGTGCAAATAGTTATTAAAAAACAGGTAAGTTTGAATTAAAATTCTCCAGCAACTGCGAATTCAAAACAAAAGTGAAATTATATTTAGGATCTATTACAGGTTTGTTGTAAGTAATCAAAAAAGTAATGACTTATCATAGAAACTAAAATGTTGTATTAATAGCAAAATAAATAGTTGTATTAATAACAAATTAATTAATAGAAAACTAAGAATGTTAAGAAGATCATTATTAAGACATAAAAATAGGACAAAAAATGTAGCTTGTGGTACCTTAGAGGTTACTGGAAATAACAAAGTGTATAGTTTATCAAGGACAAAACTAAAATAACAGTTAAATAGACTGTTGTTCATCAAGGACAAAAAAAAGTTTTCGAAACTTTGAAAACCTTTCCACAAGGACAAAAAAAAGATTTATCAATTTTGAAAACCTTGCCTTATATATATATATATATATATATATATATATATATATATATATATATATATATATATATATATATATATATATATATATATATATATATATATATATATATATATATATATATATATATATATATATATATATATATATATATATAGCAATGCCTGAAAGAAAAGAGTTTATTTATTAGAGCTCAGAATAACAGAAGACAAAATTGTTTTTATTTAATTTTACAAAATTACATCTTCATTTTCTATAGTGCAATATATAAACACATGAAGATATAAGTGCAATATCATAAGACATGAAGTTGCAATAGACAAATGCAAGTTTCAAATTTTTCTTTGGTTCATTCTCATGACATCATTTTCTTTGCATTTTTTAGATTTTTTTTTTATCTTCGCTTCCAACAAGGCTGCAAGCAACCACTAAATAGTGTTGGAAGTTAATGGAAGAGAAAAGATGAAGATTGTATAGCAAGATGATGATTGACAGACAACTTAAAAGATTGCAAATTATATGAATCAGGAAAGCAAGATGAAGGAAGCGAATTCCAAAGAACTGATGTTTGAGGGAAAAAACTAGACAAATAAGAGTTTTTGGAATACTTAGGAACATTAACAGAAAAAGGATGAGACTTAATTGAATGACGAGTAACACGAGAATAAATTTTAGTAGATGGCACAAGAGACGCTAACTCTTAAGAGCAGTGCCCATTATAGTATTTGTAGAAAAGAGAAAGAGAAGCAACATTACGACGATGTGACAGATGTTGAAGGTTGGCTGCAAGAGCAGATCAAACTATGTTTACAACGCATTTTTGCACCTTGTTTAAAAGAGAAAGAGCATCATTAGAAGATCCGCCCCATATATGGCAATATTTGTATTCCATACAAGGCCGGATTTGAGATTTATAGAGATTTGAATCCAGATTAAGAAAGTGTCGAGGTCGATAAAGAGAAGCAACTTTAGCAGATGCTAATTTTGCAATGGATTTGATATAAGGTTTCCAAGAAAGATCAGAAGTAAGAGTTAATAGAAAGATGAAGGGCAGATATATTTATGAATGATATATTTATATTTAGACCTTCCTATATTTATGAATGGTAATGTACTCTCGAGTACATTATCATTTATAAATATAGGAAGGCCTAAATTATTGCAATAACGATTGGCTGAAAAAAATTAAGTTTTATCTGAATTAAAGTTCACCAGCCACTGTGAACCCCAAGCTGTAGCAGAAGTAAGATCCTTTTCAAGCTCAAATGCCCCATACAAGCAATCAGAGAGAGTTGGCTTCTTATCATGGCAAGAACAAATGGTAGCATCATCAGCGAACACTGCCACCTCAATTGTGAGAATATCAGGAAGGTTGTTAATGTAAATTGAAAATAATATAGGGCCAAGGATTGAACCTTGAGGAACCTCTAAGGTTACAGAATAAGAAGAAGAGTGCTGTCCATCAAGGACAAATTTTATATTAGATTAGAAAGAAAGGATTCAATAATCTTAAAGATGTTTCCAGATATACCGTAAGAAGAAAGCTTATGGAGAAGACCATAATGCCAAACTTTATCAAACGCTTTAGAAATGTCAAGAGTGATGGCCTTAACCTCTCCACCTTTATCTAATGCGTAATAAAACCTATGGGTTATTACTGCTAGCAAATCAGCGGTATAACGAGAAGATCAAAATCTATATTGATGATCAGAAAGTAAGTTATTAGATTCAAGATGAGAGATTAAGTGTTTGTTAATTAAAGATTCAAAAACCTTGCTTATGGTAGGAAGAAGACTAATGGGACGGTAATTAGACGAATCAGATCGCTCTCCAGAATTTTTAAAAAATAGGGATAACAGATGTTGCTTTCCAGCAGGCTGAAAAACAAGACTCTGATAAGCACTTGTTGAATAGTTTTGAAAGGATAGACAACAGCTCCGGAGAACACTTCTGCAAGACTAAGAGATAACAGGTATATTGTCCGAGCCACAAGCTGTAAAAGAATCTAAGCAGGAAATCATTTTAGATACAGAAGCTGGTGTGATACAATTGTTAAGCAATGGATCAACCTGTATGACGGCTATATCAGGTAGAACGCAACTAGTGGAATCAAGAGATGATATTGATGAAAAGTTCTTAGCAAACAATTCAGCTTTGTCTTTAGGTGAGGTGACAAAGTCTGAACCATACAAAAGAGGTGGAATTACAGACTTGCCCTTATTATTAATACTATTAAAGATTCTCCAGAAGTCATGAGAGCCTAATTTTTGTGATGGAATGCAAGATATCATGATCTGAGAATAGCTGGCTTTGGCGTTAGACAAAACCTTTTTACAACGGTTCCTTACAGTAATAAACAGATGTCTGTTTTCTGGAGAATTGTTTTGCTGATAGATTGGGAAGTAATGGTTTCGATTGGCAATTGCAGCAGCACAATGTGAGGAAAACCATGAAAGAGTGAGGCTTGACTTGGAATTGTCGAGAGGGAATAAAGGATTCCATGCCAGCCTGAATCCAGAAAGTTATGTAAGAAGCACATTTGTCAACAGGACGACGAAAGATTTCTACCCAAGAGCCATCACAAAGAAAATTACAAAAAGAGTCCCAGTCAGCTTTTAGGTAGTTGTAAAATGGGATTCTGATGATAAAGTAGAATGAGGTAACAGTTTTAGAGAGACTTGACCATGATCGAAAGCACCTAAGGGTAAATGTGGAGAAACTGAGCACTGACTAGGATCAGAAACAAGACATAAGTCAAGTAGAGAAGGTAAGTGATTCGGGTTGTCTGGAAAGCAAGTTGGAAAGTTGACTATTTGAGTTGTGAGCTTTAATGCCTGCAGAATCACTGACACTAGACCCAAGCCATTCAATATGATGAACATCAAAGTCACGGACAACAATAATATTGGCTGATGGATAAAGAGAGAGGGCTTGGTCAATATGATCAGAAATAACATCAAGAAGAGTGCAGTCTTGAGATGAAGGAGAGCGATATAGAACAAAGAGGAAGGTGATAGAGTGAAGTGATGCTAAACGAAAGCACATAAAAGAGTAGTCTGTGGATTCAAACCTAGTTTCCCAACAAATGGGTGAATTCTTACGAATGTAAATGCCCAGGCCAAGCATGTGACTATTGGAGCCTTTACAAATTAAAGGAAAATAACCATCAACACTAAGATCACAAGATGAGACAGCTGAACTCAAATTAGTTTCACAAAGAGCAGATAGGTCTGGTGAACTTTGCAAGAGATAAGACTCAACAGAAGAAAAGTTACTTTAAATATACCTATAAGATAAAACGAAATTACTTATAAGATAAACTGAATTATATATAAGATAAATCGAATTACTTGTAAGATAAATTTAATACTTATAAGATAATATATAAATACTTTAAATACTTTATATATAAATAATTTAAATACTTATAAGATAATAATTTAAATACTTATAAGAAACACTTATAAGATAAATTACTTATAAGATAAATCGAAATTACTTATAAGATAAATCGAAATTACTTATAAGATAAATCGAATATACTTATAAGATAAAACGAAACATAAATTGACAAATATTTTTCTTTATGATCATTGTGATCATTATGATCACCTTGATTTTTTTGAGTTTATATCGAAGTATCTATATCCAGTTTGTGTAAATATAAAAAAACATTGCAATATCGATGCATTGTTGTTTTATACAGTTGCACTGTTGTTTTATACAGTTTGAATATGAAAAATATTTAAACTAACACACAATTAATTTTTAGTATAAATAAAGTATTAATTGCTTATTTCAAAAGTCAATATACTTAAGTCAATAACATTATGTAAGTCATTGCACCTTATGTTCTTTTGACATTTTATTATTAAAATTTTCATAAAAATTTTTTGTATATTAGATTTTGGCTTCAAAGCTTATTATCTGAAATTTTTTTAATCCACTCAACAATTTACTTATTACTTTATTACTTATTCATTCATTAACAGACTTTGAAGTCTGTTAATGAATAATTAAATGTTGAATAAGTTATTTATTTAACAAATATTAATATAAAATATGTCAAACAATTTGTATTTGGGTACAGCAAAATTTGTGCCGAAATATGTTGAACACAAAAAAACAGTCTAAAATTTAACAGTTTGTTGCTCCTAACAGTTTAATAATATTTAATTTTAATTCTAATTTAATGAGTAAACCAGAATTAAAAATGTTGGGACAACATCGAGGCAACATTTGGGCATCTTCAACAGGACAAACAGTATTAAGATTATATTGCAACAAAATTTGTTTGAAGTTTTTACATTTTTAAGATTAATGGTGGAAATGAGATACAAGTTCATAATTTGACAAAAACTTATAACATCATTTACAATCTCCTTAGTCATGATTGAATCTGAAGATAATAATACAATTTAATTCATTTAATTAAAAATAAATGGCAAGTGCATCGTTAGATCTCAATGTTGCATTTGAAAAGCATAAAAAAAGATTTTTATAAAGTAAAATTTACTAAAATCAAAAAAATGAAAGGTTTTGTGAAAACAATCATAAACTTGTGCACTTGAACAACATTTTTTACTTAATGCAAGTTGTTGTATAACTACTCAGAGTCAAATAACTTTATTTACAAAACTGAGCCAAATTAATCAACTTTAATTCTAATAGTCAACAAGTGTAAAAAAATCAAGATGTTCTTATTAAGTTCATGAAACAGTCTATTTGCTTAAACACTATTACTTGGCCACATAAAGAAGATATTTGCTGGGTTCCAATAATGCAAGTTTTAAGCAAAATTTCATCTTTAAAAATTTAATTAACAACTGGTAAATGGCATAAACTATCAGCTCAAGAAAAAACTGAATTATTACATTTGTACAACACAGGGCTGTGGAGTCGGAGTCACAAAGTTGCAACATTTCTAGACAAATCGGAGTTGCTAAACAAAATTGCAACACCAACTCCGCTAAAAAACTCAGACTAGTAAAACTTCTCGGTATTGCACGTGCATGTACAAAAAATTCGATTAACCTTATATTCATACTAACCTTATATTCATACTAGGGTTTCTCATTTCCCGTAAATTTAGCATCCCGGGATTCCCGGTGTGTAACTTATTTATCCCGGGATTTCCCGGGATTTCCCGGCATAATTTTTAATATAATAACAAGCGGTTTCTGACACAAATTTATCTTAGCACGCTAATCTATATTACTATTTAAAATGAAATATTGTTTTAAAAAACATAAACAATCAATTGATTTGTCACTTAATCGTGAACGAATTTTTCCCATAAATAGACCCGCGGCAGAAAAAGCCCTTTCTGATTCAATTGATGTCGGCTTGATGGTCATTAATGTTGAGTATATTCTTTCTAAACTTTCGCTACGCTTTCCAGTTGCCTCAAAAAGTTTGATTTCTTTTGTGAGGTTTTTTAAATTGCTAATGTTTTCTAGAGCTGCTTTTTCTACTTGTTTGACATTACAAATAGTCGCATCCAATTTTTGTTCAAGCGTCAAAATACTTTTGCCTAATAAATATGGAGCAACAGGTTGAGGTATTGACGGGTCAGAAACCATGCTTTCATTATCACGACTCACTTCAACTATTTCATTATTTGATGAACTAAGGCTAGCATCCTCTATGTACAACCTGGTATAAATTTTTTTTGCTGTTGCTTTTAATGCATGTTTGGGCGGTAAGAGTAGTTTGGAGTTGATATTTGATTCCTGATTATAACTAATTGGGTTGTTTAAAAATTTTAGTAATCCAATTAAATTGGCATTTCTGCGTTCTTCAATTCTCTGCTGCACAGATTGAAGCAGTTTATTAGCTATAAAATTTTTTTTCTCCGTCAAATCGTCTAAGATGAATATCATTACACCTTCTGCGTCAAGTAGAGTAGCATTACTTCTACCAAGTCTTTCTATTCCAACTTTTATTGGTTGCAGAGAAAATGTTATGTCGTTCATAATCGCATATTCATCTTCGGAGATATTCAGAACTTCTTTTAAATCGATCATTGCTTTTAGTATACATGTTTTTACTTTAAGGAATCTTTCTAGCATTGCAACAAGACTATTCCACCTCGTTTTGACATCTAATATCAGCTTAAGCTCTTTATTAAACATAGATTTTACGTACATTTGTAAAACTTCATTTTTAAGAGGTGATTTACGGAACATTCGAACCACTTTTCGAACCTTCTGAATTGTTAAGGCTATATTTACGCTATTTTGTAAATCATCAATAAACGTAACGCCTGTTGAGCTGTGTGACTCATCATTACAGTCAAATACATCATCAAACTCGTCGTAATCACTCAAATTTTCATCGGAATCTTGAAACTGCGATTCAAATTCAATATATTTTGCTGAAGAGTCTGACTTTTTGTAAAGAACATCACATACTGCCAAATGAAGTCCGTGGGCATAACACAGCTGATGTTCAATACCACTTAGCCGTCCAAATTTTTTCATTACGGATGCTCCGTCAGTGACACTAGCTATGATGTGCTTTTTAATTGATAAACTGAAATCTGACAGTTTATTTTCAACTAGATCAACAATTTTTTCTGCAGGAAGTGATCCAGCTATCGGAGTCATTCCCAGGTTCCAAAACTTTGTTGATAAGTGTAAATTTACATTTAAATAACGTCGATTTTTTAAAGACGTATATTCGTCTAACGATAAAGAAAATCGCGACCCGCTAGAAATTTCTTTTGTTATCTCTAAAACCACAGTTTGTCTAGCTAATTCATATTGTTTTTTTATCATACCCATAACATGGGATGGATTTTTTGGTAATAACATGCCTTTTTCAGACAATGATTTTCTAATGAATTCACTTTTTGTTATGGCATTTATTGAGAAGCCATCCACCGTTGCTAGCTTTGACACAATTTCCTCGATAGTCTGCTGTTTAACAAACAATGTTATTTTCTTTTGAACAATTTTATTTTCCGAACCAGTATCTTCAAGTAGACGCTTCATATTTAGATCCAAATCTTTATGTGTGTTTTTTAAATGACGTAGGAGCCCACTGGTCGAAAATCCTTTGCACATTATCTTTACATTGCACTTTTTGCAAATTGCAGATTCGCCAGATTTTTCTTTACAAAAATACTGCCATGCTTTGGATCCATTTACAATTGACATAGTATAACTAAATTGAATCGCAGAACAACTAAAAGTAAAGTTACAAATATTTCTTACATATGTATGTTATCTTACGTATGACTTTTATGTGTTTGTTTGCCGTTTTTTAAATACAAAAATTATTAAATACTTCAATAATTTGATACAGAAAAAGTTTAACTTTTCAATAATTTAGAAGTTTAAAAATTAAACTTACTGTTTTCGTCGCAAGAAATCTTTTTTATTTTTTACTCATATTTTATAATAATGAGAAAAAAGAAAACATTGCATTGCAATGCATTTCTTTTTAGTTTAAGATAGTTTCAATAGCATTTCTTGTTGTGCTAGGTTTTAATATAAGGTATGAACACATAAAACACAACTAAATGCAATAATATTTTTCTTATTTTTGGTCGAATTAGTTCAAAGTTATCATATGTAAAATTATTTTAAAAAAAATTATATTCCGGGATATAAGAGTGATATCCCGGGAAATCCCGCTGCCACTTTTATCCCCGGGATCCCGGGAAAACGGGATCCCGGGATCCCGTTTGAGAAACCCTAATTCATACTAAAGAAAGTTTCATAAATTTGTCAAAAAAAAGAAAATTTTAACTTATCGGATAATATTTTTTAAAGAATTCAGAGAATTTTTTGAAGATTTTGCTTTGGAGTTGGAGTCGGATTCGTACTCAAAAAATTTCAACAACTAGAGCCGGTGTCGGAGTTGATACTTTTTTTTTACGACTCCACACCCCTGGTACAACAGCATAAGTAATATAATTAAATATAACAATGTATCTAACAACAAAGCAAAATTATGAAAATTTGATTTATTTGTTTTAAACATAGTTTTTTAACAAAGCAATAAAAAAAGCAAATGTTTTATTCATTTTTTGAAAAAAGTTACCCCAGAAATTCGATTACACACTAAGTGACATAAATAATTGAAAATATTTTTTTCCATAAGCATATTAACCAGTTTTTCTATTTTTTGTTAATCTGTCCATAAAAATTCTTACTTTCATTTATATTATTATAAGACTATATATATCACAATTTAATCACAATTTAATATAAAAATTTAATATAAAAAGAAATTTAATATCACAATTTAATATAAAAAGAAAATCATCATAAAACAAATTCAGAAATAAACAAAATATTTTTCTAAAACTAAATTACAAACATGGAATTGAATATAAAGTTAGATGAACTAAAAAAATTAAAAATTATTATTATTAAATCAATAGAATTAAACAAATCTTCAACACATATACATACATACATACATACATACATACATACATACATACATACATACATACATACATACATACATACATACATACATACATACATACATACATACATACATACATACATACATACATATATACATACATATATACAAACACACATACATACATACATACATACATACATACATACATACATACATACATACATACATACATACATACATACATACATACATACATACATACATACATAAATACATACATACATACATACATACATACATACATACATACATACATACATACATACATACATACATACATACATACATACATACATACATACATAAAAACATACATACATACAAACACACATACATACATACATACATACATACATACATACATACATACATACATACATACATACATACATACATACATACATACATACATACATACATACATACATACATACATACATACACACATACATACATGCATACATATATACATACATACATACATACATACATACATACATACATACATACATACATACATACATACATACATACATACATACATACATACATACATACATACATACATACATACTTACATACATACATACATACATACATACATACATACATACAAACATACATACAAACACACATACAGACATACATACATACATACATACATACATACATACATACATACATACATACATACATACATACATACATACATACATACATACATACATACATACATACATACATACATACATACATACATACATACATACATATATACATACAAAAATTATTAAAATGCTTCAATAAAAGTAATTTCTTTAAATTTTTTGTTGGTTTCTAATTGCAGTTAACCTGCTGTAAACAATAAACAAAAAAATCTTTAACATACTTTCTCTGGGACAGACATAAACAAAAAAATCTTCAACATACCTTCTCTGGGACAGATATAAACAAAAAAATCTTCAACATACCTTCTCTGGGACAGATATAGAAATTTCTGCTTGCTTTGTTTTAATGTTTACATCATACTTATTGAAAATAATTTTAAAATTCGATTTGAATAGATATCTATTGAGAAGTCGAAATGCATTAGGTGCTAATGTAGCTAAAATTTTCATTCCATCATCAAAAATATTTGTTGGGAATGCAAAGTTTAACTTTTTACTAGTGATTTTAATTTGAAATAGTATTTCTTTCAGTGCGTTAATACTAGAACCAATATTGTTAAGAAATTTTTTTGCTGGATAACTAAAACTAATAAGAGTACCTTTAGAAAGACTATCGAGTTTGTTTGTATTAACAGCTGACTTTTTATTTAAAGGTGAGTCTCTCAAATTTGCTAAATTTTTGGTGGCAAATTCAACAGTAATGTCTAACCGAAGATTTTTTAATATATTTATTTCATTCAATTGTTTCTTTGTAATTAATGAAATAATATTTAAAGGATTAACATTTTTTAAAAAAGCAACAATGCCTACACCAATAGGATTATCATTAGGCTTCTGAATAAACAATAATGCATTAATGCTACTGTGACCTGATATCTTCATTTCACCATCTGCAATTAGTTTATAACTTCGATCTTCATATCTAATAATTTTAATTTTCACATTAAAAATGTTAGAAAACATCCCTCCCTGGCTGAAAAGAGCCTCTCTACTTAGATCATTATTATTTTCTAAAAAAGCCTCTGAAAAGTCAATAACATTAATTTGATTTGCTGTTAAACTTAGAGACGATGAAGACACTCCTTGAACTTTATTGACTTGAACCTCTACAGTTAGCTTGTTGGCAATATTAATTTTTCCATCTATTTTAAACCCAATATGACTAAATCTAAAAGGTCTTTTCAAGTCAAATGTTATTTCTAGTTTTCCACCTTCAACAATCTAATAAAATAAAAAAAAAATTCATTATTAAATAATTTTTTTAAATATTTATTCTGAAGATTTATTTTAATATTTATTTTCAGCAAAAATCAAAAGTTAAAACTTTTTATTTTTTTCTTTAAAAATTTTTTTTAAAAGGTAAAAAAAAGTTACAAAATAAAAAGGATTTTATTCATAAAACCACCTCTGGTAAGAACCAGTGCACAACTTAAGATTTGACAATACAATCACAGAATGGAAAAAATTATTAATTGTTTCTATTTTACATTTTACAGAATGGAAAATGTAAGGGACTTGAGATTAGACAATACAATCACAGATAGAATCTGACACAATCAACAACAATACAGAGTTAATTACAACTAGCTCATTATACAATTTATTCATGAAATCGAATGAAAATAAAATTTAGGAAAAAAAATTAAAAAAAAATACTGTTAGTACTAAATGTAATATAAAAAGCAACAAAAAATTAACTGTTCTTTAAAAAAAAAAAATAATAATAACAACTCTAAAACCTGTAATAGTTAATTCAAAAAATATGATAGTAGTTTTTAAAAAAGTTATTAAAAAAATTAAGTAAGAACTTTACCTGAATTTTATCATTGATAACATGAAAAGATTCAACAACCTCACAAAAAAATATAACATTTTTATTTCGACTGTTACATGAATTTATTTCAAATCTTTTGACTTCAAAAACTCCTGAAGGAAAGTTCCTGTTTGTCAAAGAATCCAAGTCAACTTGATTTGAAAGTAACTTAAATACTTTAGCCAAATTAAATCCAGGACATTTTAGTTTTGGTTTGAATATTCTAACACAATTTTTCTCTACCGACTCTATTCTACATCCCAATACATCAAAAAAGTTAGGAAGGTCAACAAAAGTGCTTAAAGTTTCAAATGAAAATTTTTCTAAAATAATATAAATAGTAGTACATTAAAACACATTAACACTAAATATGAATAATATATAAATATATATCTATATATACATATATATATACATATATATATATATATATATATATATATATATATATATATATATATATATATATATATATATATATATATATATATATATATATATATAGATATAGATATAGATATAGATATATATTTATATATATATATATGTATATATGTGTGTGTGTGTGTGTGTGTGTGTTTATATATATATATATATATATATATATATATATATATATATATATATATATATATATATATATATATATATATATATATATATATATATATATATAAAATATATATATATATATATATATATATATATATATATATATATATATATATATATATATATGTCAGGGGTGGATCCATCATTTTTTAGTGTTTGGGTTACCTAGCCAGGGTTCTACGAATTTTCCTTTACAAGACTTTACAGACTTCTACGAGTTTTCCTTTACAACAACATGTATATATCTGAAGTACCAAAAAAAATTTGGTCTTTTTTTTTTCTTTTTTTCTTTTTTTAAAATACTGGTATTTTTTATGATAAGAAACACTATTAATTTACTCTATACTTAGATCAAGGACGTATTAATAGATGGACGTTTAACGTATTGTTTAAAAGCCAAGATATCCGCGCTATTTATTGTTACAAATAACAATGGCAAAACAATAGAGAACTATTTTTAACTTGAGAATATTTTTACTTGATTTTACGTCAAATTAACGATAGTCTCGTCTAGCCTTAGAAATATTTAAACATTCCATTACACCTAAAAACTCTAAAAAGTTTTTAAATAAATAAAACCTTTTCAATATATGATTTATAAACTCAAGCAAAATCTTTACATGGAAAAAAAAAGTTAATCACAGAAAAATATTAAAACAAAATTGTAAGTGAGACAAAATTTCCGACAAAAATGAGAAATTTAAATACTTAAAATAATAGTGAAAACTAAGTGTAGGGAATAGAGACCTCAAGTAATCTATAGTTCAATTTATATATGATCTACAGTTTTACCTACATCATCTAGAAAATTCGTTTCACTTTGCAGTATTCATTCTTGCAAACTACATATCACTTTTTTACAAAAGTATGATTTTAGACGTCTAAGTTTTAATTATAATAAATTCTTAATAAAAAGCGCTCACGTATCAAATTTGACATTTTAAAACAGATGAGCTATTTCTCTATAACTATTATGCATTAATTTTTTTTAAAAGTTAGAGTTTTGTAGGTAATTGTACATTTTAAAAAAAGTAGTTAGAAAAGCGAAATTATCGGAAAAACGTCGGTTTACTTTTATAAATTATTCAGAAAAATGACGCTAAAAATTATAGCTAGCATAGGTTTTTGTTTACTTGCGGCGCCTCAGATCTATAACAATGGGTTAAACGCCCATCTATTAATACGTCCTTGCTTAAACGTATTATGCAAATAACTTTTTAACAAAAAACGATATTTAATTTTGATTTAAAAATGCGGGAAATAAATATGGATAACTTTTAAGATATACTTACTCTATATACTTATCAAAATAATAAATAACTTTAATAAGTATATGGTTAATATTATAAAAGCTAAATCGGGTGGAAATATAGCTGAGTTTAAATGTTCAACCTCTACAGCATTACGCGATGCAGATAAGGTCATTCATATTGAATTAAAAAGGATAAAGGATGATTTCAGATGTTTTAGAAAAATCAATGAGAACATTTTAGTTCAACTCCATTGTGATGGAAAAGTATGTCATGAATATACTGATGGGAAAAAATTGGAAAAAGATCGATTAGCTATATTAATAAACGGTAACAAGGAAACGCACCTAATGGGATTTCAACCAATTTCTTATGGAACTGGCGTAAATCAAAAAATGCAGTCAGAGATATCTTAAATAGCTTTAATCTTACTGACAATATATAAACTTTTACATTTGATACCATCAGAATCATCACTGGAAAAAAATATGGAACTGTATCTTTACTGGTAAATGAAGTCTTTCAACGACTAGTTCTATCTATTGCATGCGACATCATTTCAATAAGCTACACATAACACATTTCTGGAAAAATTATCAAATAAGTATTACTTCTGGACCAGATAATCTACTGTTTAAAACTTTAAAATTAGTATGGAATGATCTTGACGCAGACAACCAGATAGGTTTTTACAAAATTAGATACCATTTTTTGAAATATTATTGTTTGCAAATAATTTTCTTTTTCCAATTTTGAGTTCTTTGATTTTTTTTTTTTTTTTTATTTGATTAAATAAGGTTTTGAGAAGGTTGACTCTTCCAGAGGAAACATGGCTTGGTCATCAAAAGCATGAAAGCATAACGTTCTGCAAAAATATTATCACCAGTGGTTCTCTTAAAAAAGGTAGCCCAATAACTATATATCTGAATTTGTAGTTATCTATGTAGTATGTACTATTATGTAGTAATTTATTATAAACTTTTCTTTTTTAATTCTATTATTCTTTATTATACTAAAATATAAATAGGTTTATTGTGTTATACCTAGATACTTATGATTTGATTTCATTTTTAGAATCGGGCTGCAAAGAAGGACTACATTGAGCAGGCAGAGCTTACAATTATGGTGCTTTCTAAGAACAGGTACAAATTTCATATTCCCGGAGCAGTCCACCATTCCCGCTTTATGGCAAAAGGTAAGGAGTTGAAGGTTCATGATAAGAAAAAGTTCAAAGTGTAGTAAAATTATAGCTTCATAACAAAAAAAAGGAGTTTATTTTACATTATCAAATATAAGTCTTTTTAAAAAATTAAAAAAAAAAGATTTTTTTTTTATAGGTATCTACTAGCTAAAACTCCAACTTATAATTGATGTTATACCTAGTCTGGAAAAACGACTAAAGCATGAAATTATTAAAGTGGCAACTTTTGTCTTTATTTTCTATTCTACCTGGTTTCTCAAAGTAGAACTATCCGCTACTGCTCCGTGTCAGGTATGAAATGTAAATACTGAAAATGTAAAAATGTAAAAAAATAAAAGTATATATATATATATATATATATATATATATATATATATATATATATATATATATATATATATATATATATATGAGAGCAAATGTAGGAGTACAATCTGATTGGGGTAGAATCAGTCATTGAATCTATTAAACGCCACACATGGTTTCTGGACCCTTACCTTATTTTACTAGCCGTTGCTGATAAAAAATGTAAAGAAAGAGATGATATTGCTCTACAGCTATGAATTTCATACTATACAGCTATGATTTCATAGTATGGATGAATATCTGTTAGCCCGAATAAGTGCTAACATAGAGGTCCTCAATTCTTTAGACTTCAATGGACCGAAGCCTCCCAGCTTTGTTCATTTGGTCACAGAAAAGTTGTGGCTACTGTTTGAAAAGACAGAGAAAAAAAAGACAGAAGAGAAAAGACAGAAGAGAAAAGACAGAAGAGAAAAGACAGAAGAGAAAAGACAGAAGAGAAAAGACAGAAGAGAAAAGATTAAGAAAAAATTAAGCAATTATAAAGAAATTTGTTAAACAAAATTACTAGACGTTTTATGCAATATAACAAGTTTTTTTTTCGTTTCATGCAATTTAATAAAGTTTTATGCAATATAATAAAGTTTATTTTAAAGACCTTTAATACTATATATAGATTTTTTATGTAACATAATTAGGTTTTTTTTTCCAAATGTCTTAACATATCCATATAGATTTGCATTGTGCATAAATCGGTAAAAAAATTGCATAAACAAAATTGGGATTTTGTAGATGGTTTAACATATAATATTTCAGATAAATAAAAATACTATGCATTTTTATTTGTTTTGTCGAACTTAGAAATTACTCTGGAAATAAAGAAAATATAATTATTTTGAGTTTTATAACTCGTTCAAGTGTGCCAAAAATGGGCTTAAAAAAGGATTAAAATGTCAAAAATATGACAATTGAGGCACTTGAGCAACCCCTAAAAATGGTCAAAATTCAAAAAAAAAAAATTTACTAATAAAATAGGGGTCTGCGCAGCAGAAAAGACTCCATGGTACTTTCAATTTTTTCATGACCTCAAAATAAAGCAGTCCAATATATATATATATATATATATATATATATATATATATATATATATATATATATATATATATATATATATATATATATATATATAGTATTAGGTAGAAATATATATATATATATATATATATAGTATTAGGTAGAAATATATATATATATATATATATATATATATATATATATATATATATATATATATATATATATATATATATATATATATATATATATATATATTTCTACCTAATACTAAAAAATATTGAAGTAAGAAATAAGTATAGAATTGGTGGGTGAGAAATAAACTTACCAAGACCGAGTCCGGACAGCTAGTATATATTTATATTACAATACAAATTTAAAATACATAATTAATACGAAACAAAACAGAAAATATTTCCATCATACATACTTGGTAAAGCTTGTCTGTAACTTAGCGTTTCGCTATTACTAACAGCTTCAAAAAGAAAAAGTAACAATACCAGCATCCTGATCTAAAAATTATTTACAAAAAAACTACAGTTCTCACTAAACTATTGCTTAATATTTATGTAATCAAAAAGTATATAAATATATATAAAAATATAAAAGTCTTCATTATCATCTATTTATAAGGTAGACTTCTTTTTTAGATATTTTATAATTTGTTTTAAAAAGCATATACCTTAGGAGCAAGAACTATTGGTACAATAATGGTGCAATGGTTTGTCAATGTCACTCCATTATTGCTTTAACTATTATTAATTGCAATATTGTATATCTTGTTCGTCATTTTGGACAAGATATGCAATATTGTGACAAATATAGTAAACAATATTGTGCCAATATTGGCATACCAATATTGGGAAGAATTACCTTGACGATATTGCTTAAATATTCTTTATTCAATTAGAACGTCAATATTGAAGCCATATTGGCATGCTCATATTGGTCAATATTGATATGCCAAAATTGGTGCATTATGATGCGCCAAATAAGACATGATTTTTTTTAAGTTCAGGATGTTGAATGTTTCATTTAGCCAACAATGTGGTTACAAAAATTACCCATGCTTTATCTGTTTATAGAATAATCAAGTTAAGCATCAATCTTTGATTAACAAAAGATTGACCAGGATGAAGTCTAAATCAATAAAATTGTCTAATGACATTGTTGCAGAGCCAATAGTTAATACAACAAATATAAAGTTGAATTTGACACGTTAGACCAGGTTATCAAGTACTCTTTAAGTTGCTGAAAGAGTAACCAATAGGTATTTATCTGTTTTTAATTGCTTTATTTAGGCAGATGTTCAGAGACGTATTTAAGAGGGGGCTAGGGGGCTTTGGCTCTATGTTTTGACAGGGCGCTAGCTTTCAGAATATTAGAATTTTAGAAAATTGTAAAATAGTCTATTTATATTGTTTCACGAAAATTTTTATATTATTATTAAGCTCAAATCATAGACCTACTTATAAACTTACTAAATATCTCTAGTTTTTTTCAGAATATTTGGTTAGCAGAAGAAAATATCACTCAAAAAGCAATCAAATTAAACTTGCAAATTATACATAATTATGCGCCATTTATTTATCTATTATAAATATTTTACTTATATGGTATGTAGCGATAGCGTAATGGATAAACTCATCACTCTGGCGCCGGAATTCCGAGGTCTACTCCTACGAGTAATCAACTTTTTTTTTTTTAATAAATGATTTATAATTTTTGTTAATTAAATATTTGATCCTTATATATTAATTAGTAAATAATATATTAGAAAAAAATAAATAGTGGGTTTTACCTATTAATTTCATTTTACGCTTAATTAACTTTATTAACGGAAATAGTTAGGTATACCAACAACTATTTACTTTTAAAAAATAAAATAATTCTTCAAAGATTCTCTTTACATTTTCTGAAAAAAAAATTCTTTAAAAATACTTTAAACTTTAAATAAACTTTGTGCTAACATGCTCTAATCAATTTGTTTTTTATTTTATTTTATATAATTTGAAATAATAAGCATAAGAAATTACGCATTAATTATATTAAATTAGCAATTGGACTTTGATCGCCTTCTGAGGGATAGTTTTTTTTGCTTACCATCTTGTATATACCGCGTGTGCACAATATAGTTTAGAATTTTTAAGATTGTTGTCAGTTTCTTTTATTGTTGGCCTAAGTATTTTGATCTTCAGTATGTCGTCTGCTTAATGCCTTTTACTACAGTATACAGTCTTGAAAAAGGTAAACATTTGTATTTCGATTATTGTTTTTAGTTTTAGTATTAACATTATTGTTATTATATATAATTTTTATTCTGACTACTGAGCTTAGTGAGCTTTTTATATAATCTTTAATATTATGCTTATTGCATAATGGTTTAAATTTGTAATAACACACACTTTTTAGGATTCTTAAATTAAAAAGCGATGATGGTTCATAGTAAAAAGCTTAGTGGTGCAGAAAACCAAAAACGAACTCATGCAAAAAATGAAGCTCAAGCGAAAATCTTTTAAAGACTGCAAAGTTAGAAACATATTTTAGCTTTACAAATAAACAGTCTCACGCATCGCCAAGTTTATTTAGCTAGAAAACCATACGTTTTATTCATTTTGCAAATATATTATACATATAGGTACATATTGTTCTGTTATTTATTATTTATACTTTATATTGTTATTTATACTACATGTTGTTATGTTATTTATTATTTAAAGTAAATAATTTATATCTAAAATGTTGATATGTGTAGTAATCGTTATTTATGCTTTCAGTTGAAAATGTAGTAAATAATACAAGCAATCAAAATGATCACAGCTTTATTGTTAATGAGAATAACCTATCAAATCCAGACGATCTAACATCAATATTATCAAGTAAGAGCAGTACTAAAATTAGTAAAACTCTATTGACTACACAATACGAAGAGCTAAATGAAACACCCTGTTTATTCATGCATGAGCATAATAAGCCCAAACGTTTATTGTAAAATCTTTATTTAAAACTTGGTATAATTTATAAATAATATCTTTTGGTACATGCATGTTATATAAAATTTATTATATTTTTATTTATAGAAAAAAAAATAATCACAGATTCACTGTTAATAAAGATAATCTAAAAAATCCAGACAATCTTATATTATTAAATAACATCAGTACAGAAACGAGTAAAACTCTATTGTCTTCAGAATCGGAAGAAATAAATGATACACCACGTTTGCCTATGGTTGAACATAACTATTTTTTAAGTCGCTTGTTATGTAAAAAAATGCTAGAAAATAAATTATTAATAAGTATATTATACTCTGTACATTTTAAACGATACCTTTATCCTCTAGTTATATTAAATTATGAATTTATCTCTTTTATCTAATGCTTGAATGTTTTTTGTAGAACTTTTTTTGTATAATTTGTTATAAACTGTGAATAACATTTTTTGGTTTTCGTATATTAAACTCTTTAAAAGTAATCCTGCCACTTGGATAAAAAATCAATAAACGATAGATTATTTATCAATCAATGGATTTAACCAAAATTTGGAGAACAATAATTTTCAAAAGTCAAAAAAAAATTTACACTCAAATATTTAGTGGGGTAGACGTACTCGATATTTTTCAAAAAGTATTTTTGTATCTACTCTTGTTAATGGTGAAAAAATTAACTGAATATTTTTGATTTACTCAGAAATTCAAGGATTAATATTTTGTCCTCCCTGCTATTTATTTGGTGGCACTACGTTTGCCACAGTTTGTTTTTAAGATTGAAAAAAAGAAAAGAAAAAATCAAGCATTATGAAGATTCACAACACCACATATTGTGTTTAATGAATATGAAAGAAAGAAAAGAAGTGTCAAATCAAGTTGATCAAAAGCTATCAAGTAGAAATAAATTATTGGAAAAATGTATTGACAAGAGCTGTAGTAGTTGTGAAACCCCTTTTTCTCGTGGAATACCTTTTAGAGGTGATGATAACTGTTTTGGATCTGTTTATAATGGGAACTTCATGATGAACTTATTGCTCAGTTTGATCCTTTTTTAGCACAACACATTAAGAAGTTTGGAAACAAAGGAAAAAATTTAACATCGTACCTATATTTTAATATATATGAGCAGTTCATAAGTAAAATGGCAGATAATGTTATTTAACAAATGGTTAAAGAAATAAAGGATGCTAAATAGTTTTCCATCAGTATTGGTTCTACTCCTGATTTTAGTCATATACATCGATCGTCATTCATTTTTCGGTATGTTCAAAAGAATGGCTGTCCGGTAGAAAGATTTTTAGGGTTTTTACCCAATTCTGGTCATAAATCTGAAGAATTAGCAGATGCTGTATTTTTAGTTTTAGAATTGCATGGATTAGATATTAATAATTGTCGTGTTCAAAGATACGACAATATGTCTAATATGTCTGTTAGATACACAGAACTTCAAACTCGCATTAAAAAAAATAATCTTTTAGCAACATTTGTACCAAGCTCGGCACACTCTTTAAATCTTGTTGGTGAAAGCGCTGTGGACTATTGTATTTATGCTTCTAAATTTTTTATTCTGCTTCAAAATATTTATAAGTTTTTCAGTACCTCTACTTATAGATGGGAAATACTTCAGAAGAATTTGATTAAAACAGAAAATCTTAAAAACAGAAAATGTATGTAAATCTCTTAAAAAACTATCAGCTACGAGGTGGTCAGCAAGATCTGATGCAAGTATTAGTTTAAATAAAAGTTGGATTGAAATAATTAATGGAGTGTCTTTTATCAAAGATGATAAAACAGAAAAATCTATTACAAGATCGGAATTTAACGGGCTATATTTTAAATTGGTCTTGAAACAGCTATAATAGTTATATTATGGGGCGATATACTAGAGAGATTCAACAAAACTAGTAAAAAATTGCAGTAAGTTGAAATTGATTTAGAAACAGTTGTAAGTTTATACGAATCTTTAATTCGATAGGTATTAGATTTAAGGAGTCTTGAAACTAGTCTTGAAACAGCTATAATAGTCAAATTATGGGGCGATATACTAGAAAGATTCAACAAAACTAGTAAACAATTGCAGTCAGTTGTAATTGATTTAGAAACAGTTGTAAGTTTATACGAATCTTTAATTCGATATTAATTAGATTTAAGGAGTATGTTTGATATCTATAAAGAGAGAGCAATTAATAAGTCGGGACACAATACATATCATAAAATACGCAAAAGAAAAAGAAAACTAACTACAGATGAAAAAAGAGAAGAAGAAACAAATTTTAAAATTCGACACTGTTTAAGACTTAATACATATGCATATAACTGATAAACTTCAATCTGAACTAGAAAGAAGAAAATTGTACTATGATGGACCAATAAAAAAATTTAACTTTTTATTTCAAATAATAAAACTTTGGCCATCAGATGTTTACAAAAAAGCAGAATTATTTCAAAATAGAAAAATGATCTTTCGTCTTTATTTGCTAACGAGTGTATACAATTCAGAAGTTATTTCATGAGTTTAACTGAAAACTTTGAAATGACCTAAAACTATAATAGATATTTATAAAATCAGAACTGAAAAACTTCAAGACCTGTTTCCTTATGTTGATATAGCATTAAGAATATATCAATGTTGCCCAACGTCTAATTGTTCAACCAAGAGATCGTTTTCAGCATTAAAGAGAGTTAAATCTTATTTGAGGTTGAGAATGATTGTCTTAATAAGTTAGCAATTCTATCTATAAAATCTGCACTTACCATAGATATGAACTTTAATGACATTATAAATACATTTGCAAAACAAAACTCACTTAGAAAATTATAATTTTCTATAGTGATTAATATAAGTTAATATATGTTTGTATAGAAAATGTTTTTGTTTTTTAATAATCACCCTACATCAAAGTCGACAGTTATTCTTAAAAAAGGATGCTTAAAGGAACAGTACCCCACGGCGCCAGAAATTCAAATACGTCTCTGCAGATGTTATGGACAATTTTATGGTAAAATATTGCGAAGCAGATTTTTTTGAAAAACTCTTTTTTTAGTTTTTTGATTTTTTTACTATAAGCAAAAAATTCAACAAAATACTTTTTGTAATTATAAGTAGCAAATTTTGAAATTGGTTTAAAAATTTTCTAAATTTGTTTTATCTTGTTATTTGGTATTCGTATTGAGGTTCAGTGCGTAGCAAGCTTTGTTTAAGGGTAAACATAATTTGCACTCCCATCCCAAAGGATAAACAATATTTTTCATTTATCAATTATAAAAATGATACTAAACTTTCAAAAGAAATTTGGAGTTTAAAAGAAAAAGGTACAACACCTATTATAAAGTGGAAAATTATAAAACGCTGTGAAGCTTACAAACCAGAAACAAAATCCTGCAAACTTTATCTTCATGAGAAATTAGAAATTTTATCTTTTAATGGAAACAACCTGCTAAATAAAAAAGACGAAATATTGTCTAAATGTCGACATTTAAATAAATTCCTGTTATCTTCGTTTGATACTGGAGATTAAATGATTGCGCTTTTTCAAATTACGCCAGAACTCGTTCTACCGTAAAATTATGATTCGTTTTTTAAACGTTAATTTACGTTTTTAATTTGTAATTAATAGCTGATGATTGCCGAAAGCCACGAAACTTTAAGTACTATTATAACGTTGTTTTTCTTTATTTAAATTATATATATATATATATATATATATATATATATATATATATATATATATATATATATATATATATATATATATATATATATATATATATATATATATATTGCTCTATTATCATAATATCGAGCACTGTTTTTCGTACAAGAGTTTTGCATTATTTTATATAATACGTAAACAATCAATATATATATATATATATATATATATATATATATATATATATATATATATATATATATATATATATATATATATATATATATATATTGCTCTATTATCATAATATCGAGCACTGTTTTTCGTACAAGAGTTTTGCATTATTTTATATAATACGTAAACAATCAATATATATATATATATATATATATATATATATATATATATATATATATATATATATATATATATATATATATATATATATATATATATATATTGCTCTATTATCATAATATCGAGCACTGTTTTTCGTACAAGAGTTTTGCATTATTTTATATAATACGTAAACAATCAATATATATATATATATATATATATATATATATATATATATATATATATATATATATATATATATGTATATATATGTATATATATATATATATATATATATATTTAAGGAACCAGTCGGTACTTTTTAAAGATTCACCCCCCCCCTCCCTCATTTAATTCGTAGAATCGTTGTTATCTAAGTTTTTTTGCGGCAAAATTTTCCAATATTTACATTTCGGCCTACAAGTATACGTGCGCATATTTATTTTTAAACGAGAATATTTCCATTGGAAATTCATCTTTATAAAAACTATTTACGTGTATGGTTGGCAGAAAAAAGTATAATTTGAAAGACGATCAAAGAATTATTCGTTCGAAAGCGTTGATTTGGTAAAAAAAAAACGTCACGTTGCTCAGTTAGTTTTTTAGAGAAACAAACCTATCTTTTAATATATATGAGCAGATCATAGGTATAATGGCAGATAATTTTATACAACAAATGGTGAAAGAAATAAAGAAAGCTAAATATATTTTTCCATCAGTGTTGATTCTACTTCTGATATTAGCCGTGTAGATTAATTGTGTTCATCTACACGGTTCCCAGTGGGCACCCGACGTCAATCCGACGTCGGATTTACGTACGATTTTCATCAGCGATGTCAAAAGATCTATTCCGACGTTGTTCCGATGTCTGTAAAATGACGTCGGGCGATGTCTTTATCTCAACATCCCCTGACGTCGTTTCGATGTATTTTGACGTTGTTCCGACATCTTATAAAAGACGTCCAAAAAACGTCGCAGTACTGACATCGATCCAACGTCGATAAAAAGACGTCGGGCAACGTCATAATATTAACGTACTCTGATGTCTTTTGACGTCTTCCGACGTCAATCCAACGTCCTTAAAACGACGTCGGAACAACGTCGTAAGACATCGCTGATGAAAATTTAATCCAAACCCAACAATATGTGTGCAATTGCGCTCTTCAATAAATATGTGAACTTAGCGTGTTTTTTATTAATGGAAAGAAGTTTGAATAATGGTTGATAAAACATCATGAGGTTTTGTATGATGCACTAGCATAGTTTTTTAACTACTAACATTTTCGAGTATACATTTTTTATAATATATAACTATTCGTTTTAATATTTATATAATATTTAAACAAAATTATTTCTTATCAAAGAAATAATTTCCAAATAGCTACAAGTATAAATAACTAAATAATTTTTTATTTAATAAGTCCCTGTGGTGTAGTGGTAAGCGCGTAGGACTCAGTGCCGAATAGTCCGGAGTACGATTCCTGCTTAAGGCAACGTTTTTTAGTTTTCAAAAAACACGTTGGATTTACATCGGAATGCCGACGTCGCGCGATGTCAGTTTATCCGACGTCAAATAACATTTCCATTTCCAACGTAAACCCAACGTCGATCCGACATCGAGATCCGACGTCGCTCGACGTTCGTTCGACGTCGAAATGCCCACTGGGTTAGTATCAGAAGTATAATTTATACCATGGTTGGCACACTTTTTAAATCTTGATGGTGGATGCGCTGTGGACTTTTGTAGGAATGCTTCATAATTTTTTATTTTGCTTCAAAATATTTATAACTTTTTCAGTGCTTTTACATATAAATGAAAAAATTTTCCGAACAATTTAATAAAACAGAAAACAGAAAAATCATTTAAAAACTGTAGGATACCATGTGGTCCGCTAAATCTGATGCAAAAATTAGTTTAATGTAGGATACCATGTGGTCAGCATCTATCTGATGCAAAAATTAGTTTAAACAAAAATTGAATTGAAATAATTAATGTACTATCTTGTTGACTTTAGTGATTTATCAAAAATGATAAATCACTAAAGTCAATCACAAGATTTGTAATAAATAAAAAGATATTTGTTAAGTGACTGACTTCAAGAGCTATATAAATATCATTAATGCTGTCTACCATAAGTAGATATATCTTTAAGGATATATCTATGCTGCCCAACGTCCAATCGTTCAGCCGAGAGCCGAGAGTCGAGAGAACATTTTTAGCATTAAAGAGGATCAAGATTTGAGGTTGGGAATAAGTAATGTGAATGAGTTTGAGTTTATTTATTTCAGAAATCAATTATATAATACATTTATATATTTTGATGAAGAAGTGCTACACCAGGCACTTCCATGCTGAATAAAGACACTCGTGTGTCCTATCATTCGTCTATTACGAATTTTAATTTATGAACACTAACCTTGAACGAGTTGACTGATTCAGCTCTTATGGCGTCTAAAGGTAGCGTATTCCAAACATTCACAATGCGATTAGTGAAGAAATTAAATCTTTCTTGACAGTTTTTGAATGTCTTAATAAGTTAGCGATTCTATCTATTTAATCTGCACTTACTATAGATATAAACTTTAATGACATAGTAAATATATTTGCAAAACAAAACTCACTTAGAAAACTATTTATATATTTTTAATGTTAACATTATATGTTTGTATTGAAAATGTTATAACTTTTTTAATAATCACCCGATATATAAGTATTCAGTTATTTGTAAAAGAGAGCTTTTAAAAAATTAGTGCCTCGGGGCGCCTAAACTATAAATATGTTTCTCAATATATCAATGACAGTAAAACTATAATAAAATTTGTAATTTTAAAATTTTTGGTTCAATAAATAATGAAATAAACGTGTTTAATCTTCTGTTTTTAACTGCAAAAATGTTTGCGTTTAAAGGAAACGCAAGCTTCATAAATTCTGGCTAATAAGAAATTTTATTCAAAGCGAAAAGTCAACTTTTTCATCCAATCAAAACAGGGAGCTGAACTCAGGAAACAGCAGCTCGTAACATTTATATTAACACTGTTTATTAATATATGTTTATAATATTTTTGGTTACTGAGGCTTTTGACTTGGATTGTTGCTAATATAATATATTGGTTTCCATTTAATATTATTAAACAATGTTGTCCTATTGTTATTTATCTTTATTATTATTATGTTATATAGACATTAATAAAGATAAATAATATGACAACACAATACGTATATGTAACAGGGGGTATTAATCCCCATGGGGCTTTAGGCCAGTTGAACTGAGTCAGTTCATATAATAAAATGGCTGATGTTATTATATTAAGAGAGGGGGGCGTTAAGGTCTACACTATAGAGACTAACTAACCAATGAAAAAAAACTTCATAACCATTCTGGGACTTCTAACAAATGGAATTGATTTTTAATTAGAATTTATAGATGAGTGGTTTTTTCATCCAGCATCCAGTGTACTTCAAATTTGATGAAAAACTTAAATAAAAGCTAGTGTTTGTTTTTTTTGGCTTGAAAAATTATCTTTCTATCTGTCTATCTGTTTATGTAATCAATGAGTTAAAATACTGATACTTGTAGAGCAAACGAATGTAGAAATTTTAGCAAAAGTAAAATGGTGGTTGGATGTATGTCTAAGAGATTGTTTATAAATAACTCTAAAATTCACTTTAATACTAAATTTCTAATTAAGATTTTACAGATTGGATAGTGTTTCCAAGAGAAATTCTATTGAATATTAATTAGTTTAATTCAGGGTGGTAAATGATCTTTGAAAACCTTGAAAACCTGGAAATATCAAGGAATTCAATAGGTCCTGAAAAAGTCCTGGAAAAAACACCGCTTTTAGCAGTAAATTTTGGTAATCCTAGAACTTTTTTTTGAATTAGTTCAATATTTTGTTATCATTTTTTTTCTTTTACATAAATATTATTAATATTGTGTAGATTTCTACTGAATTTATGATGTATTTTCTTCTATAGAAGGTTGTATTGAGGAAAATAACAAGCAAGTTGTTGATTCAGTAAATTACTCCTATAATTGTTAAAAAAAAAATATTTAAGTTTACATATATGTGGTGACTTTAAATACTTAAAATATAATCAACTCAAAATTATAAATCAACCAAATAAATAACAAGGAAACAACTTCTACTTGAAAAACTTTGGCTTTTTAAGTTTTTTAATTAGAACGCATATTAAACTTTTTTTGAATATTTCTTAAACATTTAATATTACTTTTTTGTTCGTTTTGTCTTTTAAAGAATAGAATTTTAAAGAATAATTTTAATATATATATATGTATATACATATATATATGTATATACATATATATATATATATATATATATATATATATATATATATATATATATATATATATATATATATATATATATATATATATATATATATATATATATATATATATATATATATATACATATATATATATATATATATATATATATATATGTGAGAAATATTAGGATGTTAGACCCTTTTTAATGCTAAAAATGTTCTCTCGGCTGAACAATTATACGTTGGGAAGCATAGATATATCCTTAATGATATATATATATATATATATATATATATATATATATATATATATATATATATATATATATATATATATATATATATATATATCATATTATTAACGATATTTATATAGTTCTTGAAGTCAGTCACTTTACAACGTGAGAAATATTGGAATGTGTGTTTTTTGGACAAAAACATAACTAAATTAATTGATTGTATAAAGCAAAAATGTTGAAAAGGCTTTAGTCAAAATAATTAACTATTTCCAATCATTTTTTTTTCGATACTTGCCGTTTTTCATGATCTTTAGGCTTTTTATTGAAATAAAGGCTTTTGGGCTAAATTGGCATAATTTCACGAAGTAAGTTTTCTCATACTATTTACTATTGGAAAAAATAACCTTATAAAATTTTATTTGTATATTACAATATTGAAAAAATCGATATTGTATTATTTCAAAACATGGCACTATGTTTTCATGGGTTGAAAGCAGGTAACTGTTTCAATAATAATAATATCATTGAAGTGCATTTAAGGAGTGAACATGCAAAACCAGACAAGTCCAGTTTTTAAAAATTTACGGGAAAATGAAAAAAATGAAAAACATTTATTTACCGGTTCTGCAGAAACCAACAATTTCATCACGCTTTATCACAAGGAGCTGCCTGATTATGCACGTCTGACTTATTTGAAGAGTCGTCGAATAAACCCACAATGTTAGGGACACTAAATGCACGTAAAATATTAAAAGTGGATTTTTCTGGTATTGCAGGTTCACTCCTCATTTGTGATATTACAATATAATATCTTGTAATATTCACAAATTCACTTAGTACTATTATCTTAATAATTATTTTGAGTTTGTAAGATTCTACAAATATCTTTTGTGTTTGTGATAGTAAATACTAAAATGCTAATACCTTGTATTTCTTTAAGTCTATAATTTTTTATTTATATATATATATATATATATATATATATATATATATATATATATATATATATATATATATATATATATATATATATATATATATATATATATATATATATATATATATATATATATACATATATATATATATTTATAGCAACAGTATCAATCATATTAACAGATGAAAAAGTAAGTGACATAGAGACAAAAATGTTAGCAAAAGACAAATCTTTACGCAAAAGAATCATTTAAATATTGTCTCTGATTTTCTACAGTAAATATATATATTTCCCGTTTCTATTCTCACCGGTGACGCTTATGTAACTAGAGCGAAAGTTGGTTAGAGATATTTTATTAGACATGTTATAGTATGTTTTTATCAGAAAGGTAATTGAATGTTTATGATATTTATAAACTACCGTCCATAATTATATAAATGGTCGTTCTTTTCGACGTAAAATATCAAAGTTTTACTTATTATTTGGAGAGAAGCTAAAAACAAAATCTTTTAAACTATATTTTATCTTCCTATTTATTAGGTGACAATAAAATTAATATAAAGTCCCATTAGATTATTTTATAACTTACTTGCCATTTAATCACTCTTAGCGACAATAACCGCCATACATAATCTTGGCCATCTACATAACGGCTTATCCAATTTGTCAAAGTCATTTTTTGCCACTACTTAACAAGTTTTTTTTCACATCTTTTCACAAGTATTAGTTTTAAACATTACTTTTAATTTCTCCCATAAAAACCTGATTGGAGAGAGATCTTGTGATTTGGGAGACTAAATCATCTTTCCAATATTTGATCATTCTCAAACTCAGACAAATAACTTATACAATGTTCTGAAGAATATGTCTTGGAGTCATTTTTTTCTGACAAAAATAAATGGATTCCCATTTACCTAACTTTCCAAAGGTATAGCATAACTTTTTAAGTGTCTAAGTAAACTAACTTTGTCATTATTCCATCCACTTTTATTAAGTCGCCTGTGGCATTTAACCCTGCACCTTAACACTACATCCAACATATTTTATAGTCAACAATAACCTCTATAATATCATACATTCAACGATTTTTCAGAAAAAAATCGTTTTCTACTGTAATCAAAGATTTGAAACTTCGACACATCGGTCCACGTTTACAGTCTTTGATGGTCCGTTTTTTAAATAGTTTTGCCAACTTTAGTAGTTTTATTATTTTTATGATTTTTATGAAAAATTTTTTAATCAAAATACTTTTATGTTTTTTAAATCTAATAGTGCAAAAATAAACATAAATAATAATTAATATAAAAAAAGCATTTTTTTAAGTAAGTTAATGTCATTCGAATAATTATTACGGTATTATATATGTACTTTAAAAACCTTTTGAATTTCTTCAAAATCTATTACTTATATAGGTTTATATGATTTGTAATGTATGATTTTACTTGATATGATTTGTAATTCATTATTTACGATCTTCAAGCCTATATTGCTATTATACTATCTATCAAATTATCTTTAAGAAATTTTTTTTGAACTTTTTATTTTTTTGTAGTTTTTTTAATTTAAATCTTGTCATTCTTTTATTTAAAAATATTTTACTTGTAAAAATGTAACAGCTTTTTAACGCGGTACTCGACGACAAGACCTTACGGTCTTCTACGAGTTTCCGCGTTTATATATATATTAAATATCTTCACTTGAAACTGTTTATATTTCTTTATTTTAGCTTGTAAATTTTATGAAATATTAACGTGATGTTTTAAAATGTAATATATAACAAACAAACAAATATATATATATATATATATATATATATATATATATATATATATATATATATATATATATATATATATATATATATATATATATATATATATATATATATATATATATATATATATATATATATATATATATATATATATACAAACAATTTATTTAATTAGAAAATTATAGACTTAAATTATATTTAATTTGACCTTTTTTATTTATTACTATTTGTTATTTTTATTACCAGATAATACTCTGATGATAACTTTCTTGTTTTGTACATAGTTTTTTGCTTTCAGTTTTCTTTATACTTTTTCTTAATAAATTGACAAGTTTTCTTTGTTAATTTTTATATTAAAAGTTTGATTAAATAATTTTGAATTTGAAAACTACAATGTTTAACTGAAAACGGGATTTTGTAGTAAAAAAATTTTTTTTCAGAAACGAATTTGCAACTTCCTGAATATACTTTATAAAAAAACAAAACCAAAAATTAAACAATTTTCTCTAAAACTGAACACTTGATTATTTTAGTAATTGAACTCATTGACTAAATAGAATTTGTCATTTTATGTAACTAACTGCTTATTTATAAATATCTAACCATAAATAACTGTGTAATTTATAGTGATGTACCTGGAATTCCATTCATAACTGTTTAATTTATAGTGATGTACCGGAATTCCATACATAACTGTGTAATTTACATTAAAATTATATGTCTCTATAACTAGCTTAAATTATTAAAAATACGTGTCTCTGTAATTAGTTCAATTAAACAAAGTCCTACAGTTGCACAAAAGTTTTTCTTTATAACACTTGTACTTTAAAAACTAATAAAATTGGTAAATACATTTAATTTTAAGATCTTTTTTTTTCTTAAAAAAAAAAAAATTTAAAAAAATAAGGAAAAAATTTTTTACTCAAAAAAGTCATTAATTATACTTAAAATGTATGCGATTTCACATGATTTTACTGTACACATCCTGAAACTAACAAAAATTTGAAATTTCCTTGGAATTTCAAATCTGTTAATCAATTACTGATAATTGAAGATCTAGAATAATTCAACACTAATTTAAATTAGAAATTTCAAAATTCATACCAAATAAGTTTTTAATTTTTCAGCTTTCGCAAAAATGTTTCAAAAAGAAAGTATTTTTCTTGCTTTTATAACATTCTCAACATGTCTCAACAACTTAACATGCACATGATCCTTTTTTTACTATTCAGTAAGCAGACAGCAATATTTATATTCAAGTTTACGAGCTAAAATCAATTGTTTAATATAACTGTAATCAAACGTTTATTAAACAAATTATAGTATAGACAAACTATATTCGTGCATTTCAAGTTTTGCAGGTGGCGTCTCAGACAGATAGAACGCCAATTGTTTTTTTAATTTATTTTAGTATAGGTAACTTTTAATTTTATCATGCTTGTAAAATTTGTGCAGCTCGCTTTTTCAACAACCTTGGGAAGTGCTAAAAAAATAGATCCATTCCACTCAATAATTTTTTTTAACTAATCTGAAGCCTGTGAGATCAAGGCGTGCGTCAAATGTCTATAATTCTTAAGTCTAAACTTTATGCAACAATCCATGCTGCTCATTTTAATTAGCTCTCCGTATTTTTTATTGTTGGGTCAACGAAGCATTATAATTGGCATATGCTTGGTTGCTCATTATACCATAGTTGGAATTGTGCATATTTGATTAGACTGATATTACGTTGAGCCAGAAGTTTTCCATGGAGATAAATCTCATAAAATAAAAGATGCTTAAAATAATTGTATTAAAAAAACATGTTATATGTATGTTAAACAGTAAAAATAAAAAAAATATATGATAATTGCATTTTCCAACGTACTTAAAACCATCGCGAACTTAGGCAGTTTTTTCTGATGCAAATACAATTTTGATGAAATGTCATATGTTGTTATGGTGATTATCATATGTTGTTATGGTGAAAGTCATATGTTTAGCAATTATATCAATAAAAAGAATAATACCTTTTAATTAAAAACAAAATTTTTTTAAAACTTGATTTTTTTTACGATCAAAACTCAACGTTGATCCTATGAATAGATCCTATGTATAGAACCAAACATTGATTTAAGGAGTATGGATCAATGATGATTCAATGTAAACAATCCAACTTTGCGAAGGCAAAATTATATAAATTAAATGAAATCTTCCTTGAATATTGAAATAATACAGCTTTGGTTCTGTGTTGTTAGCGACGTCGCATTTGTATCCAAAATGATATAAAAACACTTTGGCGACTGATGTTGTGCGCAACTCACAAAATTGTTTTAACGTTTTACAAACGTATTTGTGCTAGCCGGGAAATGGACTTAACTTATTACACGCACTTATGTATTTAAGCTATTTAGTATTAAACTTGTTGTTGTTATGTAGGGCCACTTTTTTATAAAGTTGTTGTTGTTACGTGAAAACTATGAATATTGACAAGGACAAAACTAATATTGATATTTTAAAGAGATGTTTACTCCTCGGCTGAGATGCTTTAAGTGAATACAAGTGTGTTTTCATCACATTGGTGTTTAAATGCAAAAAATTCAGTAGACTTCAAATTACATAATTTCCGTTAAATCAATTTTTAATTTAATAACATACAGGTTATTTATAAAATAAATATTATATTCTGAAACAAATAACGATCAAACTTTATAATTATTTAAAAGATTTTAAAATTTTATTGTTAAACTTTAAAATATTCTTTGTGGCTGCAAGGAGACAGGAAGGAGAACCCGTTTTTAAAATCAGTGGTCAGAACTTGAAGTTACACTGCTGAATCTGTTATTACAATTTTCACAAAGTTTAAGCTATTTCTAAAATTCACAATTAAACATGATTTACTCCAAGAAGAAATTAAGAAACAGAACGAAAAAATTTTTTTTTTACTTATCTCGATTTTAATACAAAAAGAAATAGTGTCTTTAAGTCAAAAATTCAATCAGAAAAGTATTAATAAACACAACTGATTTGCAGTGATGAAGAATTAAACATATTTTCCGAAAATGTGGCTTCTTGAATCAGTCAAATTGAATCTATTTTGAAGCAGTATTGATTTATAAAGCTATCGTAAATAGAACGGCAAATCTTAAAAAAGTGTAAGAGTAAGGTAACATCTTTTGAATAATAATATTATTATTCAAAAGTTGTTACCTTTCTCTTACGCTTTTAGGAGGAATTGTTTCTAGCGCAATTTATGTATATATTATGTTATTATATTATTATATATAAACATTAAATTATATTTTAATATATTAGAAGAAACTTTCAATATAAATCTTTTATGCAGGTAAATAAACAGCAATAAAAAAAACCTTTTGTTTTTATCATTTGAAATTTAAAGATAAAGCATTTTACTTTTTGAAATGGAGGACAACTTCTCTGTAAAGAAGTTCATTTAAAGCTCATAATAATGATAATGAAAACATTTTTTGTAAAAAAAGCATAGAAAAGGAGTATTTTTTAATTTCTGAATTTCTACTTTTTAATTTCTGAATTTCTACTTTTTAATTTCTGAATTTCTATTTTTTCCTGAGAAAAATAATACTTTCCTGATTTTCACTTTGAAAATTTGGCCAAATGTTCAGAGTCATGTTCATATATGTAAGAATGTATTAGGCAAATATTTTGTTTAATTAAGTTTACACTATGACAACAGTATGATTACTTACATAAATGATAAATGTAAATACGTATTTTTCTTATTAATTATACATTAGTTATACATAAATAATTGCCTGATACATAAATACAATAACAATAGTTATGAAATTTTAAGCTCAAATACATTAAAATTGGAACAGAAAATAAAACATACAAATAAGAATATAGAAATTACATTTACATTGTTGTATTAATTTATGTATAAATTTAAATCATAATTTTATACCAATTATATTCAGCATAAAATGACATAATATATACTCTACTATATTATATTATATATTCAAAAATATTTACGTATACATAGTAATTACATATACATGTTTAACATGGGTTAAAGGCAAGGGTTTCAAAAACTAGTATTAGTAGAGTTACACTTTGACATTAAAAAAATTAATTGAGTCCAACAAGCAGAAAAAATAAACAAATTAAGAACATGTTAACCTAAATTGAAAAAAAAATTTCAAGTTACATTGCTCAGAAATTTTTCTAATGAATTTCAAAATAATATAAACAGTAAACAAATGAGGCTTTAGACAAATACTTTGATTGCATAAAAAACATATTTTAAAATACTGAGGCGTTTTCCTTCTTATTATTTTCATTTTATTATCAATAACGTTTTAATCCCAATAATAATTTTATTCAAACATAAAGATTTAGGTATTTGTAAATATATGGTTTTTATTAAATAAATATTTTTAAGACAAAAAAAAAAAGTTGCATTCATTAAAATCTAAACTTTTGGAAGTTTTAATAGCTTGCGTATAATAACTTGCCGCTTTTAAACGGCCGAGTTGGCGTATGAGTTAAAAACATTCCAAACTTTAAAGTTTAACTTTGTAGCCTCAACCGTGACTTAAAACCAATTGTTTTTCAGAAACGCAATGAAAAAAACCACGCTTTAAATTATGCACGAGATTATTCATCAGTTCACCAGTCGCGTCTAAATCATACTGGTGGTGCGGTGAGCATTTTTATTCACAACTTACTAAACTTTTTAGAACCTAATGATCTCTGCTTGAATGTTACGCTTTGAAAGAATAAATAAAAAGGATAAAAACATTTTATATTTCACTACTTATAGACACCAGTTGGAAATTCGATGCTCGCTTTAGAAGTTTATAACTTAAACCGGTATAACTCGGAAACATGTATAGTTAGTTGGTGACTTTAAATGGAGATGTCCAGGATAAGCTATCCGGCCGGATATCCCGGTCAGATAGGATTATTAATCGATAACCGTTTTCTGGCCGGATAATAATTTTCTAGAAATCTAGAAATGTTATATTTTTAAATAATCTAATGTTAACGGTTTATATTCAATATTGTTATTGTTATTATTAAAATGCTACTAAAATTGTATATGCGCAACAAATACATCAGTTTATCACTCATTTATATTTCTTTTAACTCAACGTGAAGAAATTAACATTTCTGCACGTTGAGGTAGCCTTAATTGCAATTTTTTAAATAAATAATGAAGACAATGTTCTACAAATATAGAGAATGTAGCCAGGGATAGAGAATGTAGCCAGGGGTAGAGAATGTAGCCAGGGGTAGAGAATGTAGCCAGGGGTAGAGAATGTAGCCAGGGGTAGAGAATGTAGCCAGGGGTAGAGAATGTAGCCAGGGGTAGAGAATGTAGCCAGGGGTAGAGAATGTAGCCAGGGGTAGCACAGTGGTGCTAGTAGCTTAAGTGCTAAATTAAGCTACTAGCACCACTGTTTATAATTTTCTATAATCGAGCGATTAAAGAAAACATCAACTCCCTAAGCAGTTTTTACAAAAGAGACTTGATCAGAATTCATTACATTTTGAACTTCCATATGCAGCAGAATAAGATTCAATATTATTTATGTTTTCCTCTTCATACAAAATAAACCTCAATTCGCTACTGGTGTCCCGGATAACATTTTTTTACTATCCGACCGGATATTATTTAAAATACCTTCAAAATAGCAAGTTTTTTATTTTTTTTATATCAGTTATTTAGGTGCCCCAAGAAGATCTAAAAGCCTTGTCACAGAGCACCTGGATCTCCTGCTTATAAAGCAAGCGCTCTAACCACTGCATTCTAACTTACTATACGCAGTGGAATAGTAGAAAATGATATACTTATCTGCTCTCCACATGGAATGCAAATTGCTTTAAAATCACAGCTAAATTAATTTTGAAAAGTTTCCAAACAAAACTCGCTCTTTTGAAGGTATTTTAAATAATATTCAGATTTTTAAATAATAACCCGGATATTATTTAAATATCAGGGTATTCAATATCCGGTCAGAAAGTAAAAAAGTGTTATCCGAGACACCAGTGGCGGATTGAGGTTTAGCGTCGTAGGGGTGGGGGCTTGATAAGGGTTGAAGGTGGCAAATTACCCCAAGAAATGGTTTTTTGAGAATCGTACTTGTAATAAATATATTTTATCAATGCTTTTGTGTGACTTTTATTATAACTATTGAGTACATCTAAGACATTTTGTGTGACTTTTATTAAAACTATTAAGTACATCTAAGACATTTTGTGTGACTTTTATTATAACTATTAAGTAAATCTAAGACATTTTGTGTAACTTTTATAATAACTATTAAGTACATCTAAAACATTTTGTGTGATTTTTATTATAACCATTAAGTACATCTAAAACATTTTGTGTGACTTTTATTATAACTATTAAGTACATCTAAAACATTTTGTGTGATTTTTATTATAACCATTAAGTACATCTAAAACATTTTGTGTGACTTTTATTATAACCATTAAGTACATCTAAAACATTAAAAATCTAAAGTTTGAGATTGCTAAGTTTATTTGGTTAACAATTATCGTCAAAAAAAATATTTTAAAAGATATATTTACTCAATTACTGAAAGCAAGCTTTGAGGAAAAAACTTACTCTCCTGCTAGTTTATACAATTTTTTTTTTTGCGAGATCATCATAAGGACACAGAGATCGTCATAAAGACCAGTGACATTCTTTAATTTAACGTTAACATTTTAAATTATGTCTTAAAAAAGTGTATCATTTACATCTGAAACAATTAAGTACATAAATAATATGAAACTATATTAAGAATATTATATTAAAATATTAAAATATTATATAAATATTATATACTATATTAAAACTATAAACTATATTAAAAACAATGATCCAGTATATAAACTACATGTTAATCTTCGATCCGAAAAGTCAAGCCGCTTTTGCCCTTTTTATAAATGGCGGGTTAAATTTGTAAATAAATATATTAGTAGTAGTAGTAGTAGTAGTAGTAGTAGTAGTAGTAGTAGTAGTAGTAGTAGTAGTAGTAGTAGTAGTAGTAGTAGTAGTAGTAGTAGTAGTAGTAGTAGTAGTAGTAGTAGTAGTAGTAGTAGTAGTAGTAGTAGTACTAGTAGTAGTAGTAGTTGTAGTCGTGACATCCCCTATGCTACCTTTCATTGATCCCTGGCGTTACGTTTCGAACCCTCCTTATTACAATATGCCCCTTATTTTACCTTTTCCTTTTTAATTGTTACAGAAACTCCGAAACATGAGGGAAAATACTCCTTAATGTTACAGAACTTGCGTAGCATAAGGGATCATTGAACCCTTATGTTACTTTTGTTAGTGCATCATTGGGGGCATTTAAAAAATACTTTGTGTTTGACTAATTAGACAAACTCAGTTATAGTTTGATAACTATATATTTCTTTATTGGACTTACGCCGTTTTTGTCATTATTGTACCAATATAGTGCTTTTTTTTTTTTCATTTTTTGATTTTGCCGTTTGTTAAGAATTAAAAAGAAGATATTAGAGTAATAGTAAATACTCGCGGGAGCAAAAAGAAGACAAACTTGACTTATTACCGACCCCGTTACAAAAAAATTTACATAACTAATAAGTGATACGTAAAACAGTATAAGCACATTCAAAACTTCCAGGAAAAAAAAATTGTTTTGCTCACAAAGCAAGATTGTCACAAAGCAAGATCATAATTGCAAATGCACCGAAATAGTTAAAAAAATAAAAGAAGACAAAAGTGACATCATCATAAAAGTTATAAAACACAAAACGTTTTTTGAAAAATAATGCAATTTAAATAAATATTTATTGCTGATTACAAAAAGATAAAACAAAAATTGATAGTAGCAAAAGCTACAGAAAATTAAATAATTTAAAATAATTTATTAAACTCAAAACATTATAAATTGTTTTCAAATTTTTTTTTTTGAAATCTTGTATATCGGAGTCAATGGTTAATAAATGCTGTTTTGAATCAGTCTTAAAACTCACTTAAGTGGAGTTTTAAACGAAGTCTTATTTTTCATTAAAAATATAATTAAAATTGTTCTAAGCAAAAAATCCCTGATATTGAATTTGGTACGAGCTTAATTTAAGATGGTTATGGGAATGAGAAAATTGTTCACCCAAAGTTTAATAGGATATTTATGAGAGATTTCATTAAAGTTACATTGAAATGTTAATGGAGAAAACCCATACTTTGCCATAAATAATATAATAGTATAACATTACTTGATGAATATTAATCTTATAAATATTTAAAGCTTCAAGCTGACGTAAGAAAGGTTTACAATATGCATTTCTGTTTGCCCAAATATAATCCTCCATGCATGTTTTTTTTTTTTTTTTTTGCTATTAATCTTTTTGAGTTTTTTGTAATTAGTGCTACCCCAGGCAACGTTACAGTAAAAATGTGTGTATAAATAATATAATAGTATAACATTACTTGATGAATATTAATCTTATAAATATTTAAAGCTTCAAGCTGACGTAAGAAAGGTTTACAATATGCATTTCTGTTTGCCCAAATATAATCCTCCATTCATGTTTTTTTTTTTTTTTTTTTTTTGCTATTAATCTTTTTGAGTTTTTTGTAATTAGTGCTACCCCAGGCAACGTTACAGTAAAAAAGTGTGTATAAACAAAAAAATTATATTTTTTAATTATTAGTTGTTAAGAAATGATTTTGTTTGATATAACATGGAAAAATATATTTTGATTTTTCATCTAAAAGCACTCCAAGATAGACTATAGTCAATTCCCTTTTAATCATTACGTTATTTATTAAAATACTAGGCAATTTGAGTGGAATATTATCGGTTTCACTAGGTTTATTGAATAGAATAAACGTAGTTTCATCTACATTTAATGAAAGTCAGTTACTTATAAACCACTCATTGATCTTATTTAATTCTTCATTAAATAACTAAAAAAGAACAATAATATCATTGTGAAAATAAAACAAATTAGTGTCATCTAAAAATAATATTTATCCTCTGTATTTAATATTTTTGATGCCATATCAACTTTTATATTAAATTTAAATTAACAAAATTTTACTTTATATGAATAACTATAAGTCCTTTATATAAAGTAAAAATAATAATGGTGCTATAACAGAACCCAGGGGAATCCTACAAGTTAAATTGCGTATTGCTGTTAATTAGATATGATTTAAACCAAAGTAAATTTTTGTTTTAAACACGATAGTTTTTCTAAAAGTATCCCTTAAAAACTTTGGATAAATCAATAAAAACTCTAATTGAAAAACTAATACTACAAAAATAAAGGAATAAAGGGAAATTCGGACTATGAGAAGACTTCCTTATGAACTCAAGTTTTAGTTGTCAAGAATTAGTTGTCAAAATGCATTTTTTGAATTTCCATTTCCGCAGTTAAAAATCTATTACAGATTTTTAATTGCGGAATTCAAAAGTTTTAATTTCTTTAACATTTAAAATAAATGGTGCTAAATCTAACTACTTACGCATTTTGCAACTTTTTTTGACCATTTAAACTGCAAAATCAAGTTAATGCGTCAGCTAAGTTATTTTTAAAAGGAGCAAGATATATATCAACTTTAATATCGTATTCTTTATTTAGTTATTGCAATACACTTATTCTTCTCCGCATTAATATTTCACCAGTTGCTTTTGGCTTTAATTTACCAGTTAGCGCGTTATAAATCCAGTGGAACACTGCTGCAAAATAAATAAAAATTGTTTCTTTCTCTAGTTTATATACCAACGTTCTTTTTATTCCTCTCTTGTCTAATTGTGCCATTTTTAAATAAATTTCAGAACATTTTTTTGGAAACTATGTTGCATCTTCCACAGTTGCATTACCAATTTGAATAACAGCGCCAATCGCTAAAAAAGTTGAATAAACCCATACCTTTCTCTCCGTCCCATGCACAGTTCAACAACCACAAACTAGCTTGCAACTTTTAATCTCCACAAAGGCTTCTTGAAAAATACGTTTTAAGTTCTTATCACCATCTTTATTCTCCTAACTCAACGTCAAAGTAACAACTATTTTTTTTCTAATGGCAATTAACAACGCTTAACTAAAAATACACTGGTAAATAATCCACATACTGTCGACAGACTGAAAACACTGCTTTCCTGATTAACTTTTTTGGAATTTTCTCAATTAATATAATCCTAACACGGCAACCCCATCATTACCAATATGTTCACCTTCATCGCTCATTAAACCATATTTTTTAAAAGTTGTCATTCCCGTAATAAAATTTTCCATTCTTCATCAACGCGTCTTAGCCATTAATGACATTCACAATGGATTTCATAGTCATTGGCGCAACATTTAATCTAAAACTAAGTTTTTTTAACAATTTATTTTGTTGTAAAATACCACACGGCGGACGGCCTAAGGTATTCCTAAATTTTCAAATGGAGATAAACCTTGCGTAGATCCATGATTGTTAGTTTGTTTCCCATTCTTCTCTATTCTCTCAACTTACCAACGCACATATCTTTATCTCTTGTATACTTCTTAATAAAACAGTTAGTTTCTCTCTAATGCAAAACAAATCGCAGCCATGAAAGGAATTTTTCTTCTAAGCGGTCCCATCATGTTTTTTATCATTCTTAAGTAACCTTTTCCACTTGACACAATCATGAATTTCATATTTACCTATAGTTTATTTTGGTATCTCGTATCGAGCAACTATATTAAACATTCGTTTGGTTTCGTCTCAATTTTCCATTGCCTTTTGAATCTTAAGTTTTCTTTTTTTGTTCTCATTACAATATACTATGGTATAAATATCGTTGTACATTAAATATCAAAACACGGAGACTCAAAGAGGATTGTAAGATCCTGTTACTGAGTACCGTTTAACAATACAGTAAAAATAAAACCAGTTAAATAATTACAATAAATGACGTTTAAAAATAAACTTTAAATTTAATCAGATATTTCAAAACATAAAATAACGTTTAACATCATAAAGAATATATATAAAACTAAATATTTCAAAATAAAACAACATATTCAAGAACCACACTTTTTTAAAAGGTATAAACTCAAAAGAACTCAAAGATATTATCAATTGACAAGATAACTTTTTTCAACTTAATTTTAAAAGTAAGAAAACTCCAACTTTGGGAAAAAATCAAAATTTTTCAAAACTATTTTGTTCCACAGAAGAGCTCCGCGATATGTTAAAAGAGATCTCCCAAAACTTGTATGAGAATAATGTTGATGTATAAGATTGTCATTTCTTAAGTCATATTTGTTTTTTTGCTTTATTGCATATAAATTTTGAAAGGATATAAGGTTTAGGTTTATCTTACATTTGTACATAAATAAAAGAATATTAAAAACATTTTGCTGGTATATATTAATTCGATTTTATTAACTTCATCTTTGTTTAAAAGAATGAAGTTAACAAATATTCCGCATCAGCTAGCCCCAAACTTCACCACTTCTGTTGAAGAAATAAAAATTCTCTTAATAACTTAATGAAACTCATTTCGAGACTCATAACAACTATAAATGGTAAAAAATCTATAAAATAACTTTGTGGCGTATTTCAATATTATAAACCTCGAAAGTGCAGATCCCATACATTGATGAACCTTCATTGATGAATCTTTCAAAAGACACAACCTTTGAAGAATTTAATCATTTACTTTGTTTATAATATATTTTGAGTATAAAAATTATTTCGCAATGTGGTACAACCCTCTGCAGTAACATGCTAAATAAATTTTGTCTTTTTTGGCTTTTCTGATAATTTAGAGAGATTCGCCAATCATTTCAAATCAGTCAAAATTACATCAGCTTTTTCTTATAATTCATAAGTCATAAAATTTTAGTTTCGTAAAAACTCATTGCACTGGAAGCATCCACAAAAAAAGCTGCCAGCACTAGTCTGACTTTATTTGCGTCAACAGTTTATACGTTTTAAACCGAATGAGCAGTTTTTTGAGGAAGAGTCAAAAAAAAATATTTCCAGCTTTTTGTTTTGTATTTCAGCTATCATTTTTGTTCTTTGCATCCACTCATCAGCATCTGAAGTTCCATCATATGTTTCAAGCATTTCAATTAATTTTATACTTGATACAATACTGGTAAGCTTGCAATTTTCTTGCATAAACACAACTAAAATTACGAAGTTTTTCTTTTTGTACCCCAATGAGAACTTGTTTTTTACAAATTCTAACACAGTTTATATAGTATTAATTTATAAAAATCAAAAAATAACTATTGAAATAAATAATAAAACTCGGGTAAACATGTTATAATTAACTCTAGCCGAAAAAATATATTTTATAAACTTTTTTGACAGAACCTTTTACAATATTGTCATGAAAGATCCTATATATGGATTTCTTTTTGCTACCTCAATTTTAAACAAAAAAATGTTTTTTACAATAAGTTATAAAATTTACCATATTAATCATTAACCAAAAGTTATAAAAAGAAATTGCATTTGACACAATTAAAGTAAGAATAACGTTTACTTTTTGTTACTAAACAAGGTTCAACAGTTAATTAATAATTAACTGTTGAACCTTGTAAAGTTATATAACTTTACAAATAAAAATTTTAAAAGACTCAAAAAAAAAGAGATAGAAAACTTTGGTTGGAAAAATTTGAACATTAAATCTAATAAATTTGAAATCTGGAGTTCCTATATAAAATACAGTAATGGATTTTTTGCTTAAAAATTATAAGTTTAAAAACTTTTAATTCCCCTTGTAATTTTTTTTTGACGAACAACCCAAAATCTTGAGGCATTTCATATTTGAGGTTGTGATGTGGTTAAAGACGTAAGTGGTAAATGATAATCTGTTGATTATGTTTAAAGCGTAAGCATAACGTAACTTTAAATATAATTTTGTAATTAAGGTGGTTGCCCAGAAAAGAAAACTTTTTTTTTAAGAAAGTAAAAAAAATTATTAGCAGGCTTTTATCCTCTTTAAAATGATATATAGATCATATATACTCAATTTATATAAAACCTTCTGTTTTTCAAGTTTCATATAGTGGTATAAAAAACTTTTTACATAAATATAAATATCTATTGCCTGAGATCGTAAACGTGTTGCAAGAATGGAGAAGCAATTCAGTACAATCATTAAATAACAAATAAAAAAAATTTCTTATATATAATCTATACATCATAAGCTTTTTCTTTTTTGAATTTTATATCTTTTTAATTTTCAATATTTATATAACTAGTGCTGTCTTGAACACCCTTTTTACTAACAGAGGTATAATTTTTGACTAAGTCAGTCAATCAAAATATAGGTAAGATAAATGGATTTTACTATCACCTCAAAGCAATGTTGAAAATTTGATGTTACAGTAGATATCATGTATTAAAATTTTGCATATTTTTGTTTTACTTTAACTATAAAGCGTAGTAACCAAGGCTAAAAAAAATTTTTTTTTTTTTAATTTTTAGTCATGGCCATGGATATAGATCAAAATTTGGTTATTTAAATTCACTGGATCAAAAAAAATGTTGTTTCTTGCCCAGACAGCCTCCCGCTAGCGGCCCAATGCTGGCCCAGTTCCACTTGCGATGACGGCTGTCGATCACAGGCCTGCATCGAAACGGCCATTGGGCCAGTACTGGGCCGCTGCCATGGGCCAGCATTAGCCCGCGATCATTCGCCAGGACCGGCCTGCGATCGTTTGCCATCACTGGCCTGGGATTATTTGCCAGAACTGGCCCGCCATCGCTTACCATTACTGGCCCATTATCTATTACCAGTACTGATTCGCGATCATTTTCCAACATTTTTTTTTTTTTTTTTTTTTAATGTTTTTAGGTGCCCCAAGAAGTCCTTACGGTCTTACCACAGAGCACCGCGGATAAGCATTTAATTGGAAGTTCACGCCTCCTTCCTAACCGATGTCGCGAGACTTGCCTAGAGGTGGGGTTTGAACCACGGATCCTTTGTTTCTAAGGCAAGTGCGCTACCACTGCGCTACGGCTGCTCTATTTGTTCATGGTCGCGTGTCATTACTAAAGCGTTACTTTTTACTAATACATTAGGACGTTATTATTAGTTGTTTCTTTATAAATGTATTATCCCGCATGAATCAAACAAATAAGTACTTTTTGAAATTTATTCCAACTTATATCGAAAAAAATTAATAAGTATTTTCGAAACTTATTCCCAACCAAAAGTGAGTTAAAAAATAATGTAATAAAAATTAAAAAATGTTATTAAAAATTCAAATTATTATTTATGCAAATAACTTTTACACAAAGAACGTTCCTCTCGAGCTGTTCGTCCGCCATTTCGATCCCCAAAAAGAAAAAAAATATCACTTCAGTTAATGTTTAAACTCTTCTCCTGATGATCCTGAGATTAAAGCTTTTTTTTCACAGCATCTAAATAACACAAAGTTAAACTGTGTGAAAAATATTCTGCACCTCAACCCTATTGTATTTAATAAAATAACACTAGATTTAAATTTAAAACAATGTTTAAACATAAGACAAGTTCATATTATTATCGAGAAAAAAAATTATATAAAAATAACTCCAAGAGTAAATTGCGAGATTACTATTAACCAATGCAATGAAGTGTTTTTTTGCTCACATTCGCCAGAAACCATCTCACAGATAAACATCTATTGGATGTCACTTAAGACCCTAAAAACTAAAATAACAAAAAATTAAGAATAATGAAACAGTTAAATTCAGTTTACTAATGCTTACTATGTGCTTCAATTTTAGCATTAAATGCAACTGATGATGCAATACTGATTTATGGAGCTACGAGAGCTTTAATTCATCCAGCAACTGACGAGCACACAACTAAGTTGATATCATCTCAATAGGCAACAACAAAATATTTTTATTTTTCTCCAATCAAAGCACATTTTTTAGAATTAAAGAGCTAAAAATAAATTGAGAAAATGTCACCTTATAAAGCACTCTTTTAAATAAATTCTTCATTAAAAAACAACTTTCTAGTCAATAAAATACAATACCATAGATGTGGATTGGTCTCCGTCCCATCAGTTGTCTAACTAATTGCTTTTGAAAAAATGTCCATCAATTTACCTTGATAAATTTTGATGCATATTTGTGTCCTATTTACTAACTAACTAAAAGATTGTTTCAGAACATTTTGGAATTCAGTTACAAATATAAAAAAGAATACTCAAATAAAAAAAGTATAAAAATACATCCTTTTCTAAAACTTCAGAAGCAGAGCCTTGTTTTAAAAAGTTAAAAGAAGTCAAATTTTCAATACATTAAAATGTTAAAAGAGGAATATCATGGGCTGGAGCAAGTGTCTTTTTATTACTTACGACTATCTTTTTTTTTTTTCAGTAACTGTGGAGTGTCAGTTTTTGAACTTAAATATACAAATTTGTGATAAAATACATTTTTATAAAATACTGAAAGTGAACCAACATCATGATATGATGATCATCATCTAAATTACATATGCTCATCATTATAACGTATATCATGACTTTACTGAAATTTGTTTACTTAAATATACAAATTTGTGATAAAATACATTTTTATAAAATACTGAAAGTGGACCAACATCATGATATGATGATCATCATCTAAATTACATATGCTCATCATTATAACGTATATCATGACTTTACTGAAATTTGTTTACTTCTAAATTTATCAGGTCTTGCGATCGTTGATTGAAAAAAAGTCTGAAGAAACTTTTGCCATAGTTAATTTTTCTCTTGTTTAGTCATATGTAACTAAAAAAATCAAAATAGTAAAAAAATGTTAGAAAATACTTCAAAATAAAAAACAAACAAAAAAATTATATACTATAGAAAAGATATATATTTGTAAAAATATACATAAAACAATTAACCAGAGTTATACAAAATAATTTTATCATAATAAATTTAATCATTCATATAATCTTTACATTTTTTAATAAAAAATGTGGCGAGTCTTATAGGACCATCCACAAATACCATTTGTTATCTAACTAAAAAAAATTAAAAAACAAATCAAACAAATAAACAAAAGAAAAAAGAAACAATCATATTTATAATATCATATAATTATTTTATTGTTCTTATAACTTTTAGTTTATCATCATTATCATTATCATTATTTGTATTATTCTTATCATTATTAGTATTATCAATCCTATTTCATCACATTTACTTAAGATTAGTTTTTAACTATTTGTAAATGACCTCGATTGTAAGACCTTTCATCGAAAAATACAATGATTGATTGATATCTATTTTTTTTGTCATCAATAATTTTTTTTTTCATCAATAAATTTAACAATATGATAAAACTTATTTATCGTTCTCATAGAAATAAAATATATGCTAAATGTACTAATAAATTATATAAAAAATAAGAATTATAGGCATTAAGTGTAATTATTATTGATCATTTGGTTATATTTGATAATTGAAAAAAAAATTAAATTTAAGAAATGTTAAAATATAGAGCAATAAAAAATACAAAAAGTATTTCAGAAGATTACATGACAATCATCAAAAGCAATTATGATGATATCATTTATATGATCAAAGTCATTTTTTTAAATTATTATTAATGGAATGTATTATTATAAACAATATTAATATAACCAGTGGCGGATTTAGTATAACGCGTGGGGGGGCAAGCTGCGCCCCACGCCCCCCTAGAACGGTCTAACGGCGCCCCCTAAAACAATCAAAAAAAAATAAATTACAAGATCAAATTACTGAAGACAACCCCGGTCGCCCCTATTCATTGACTTACCCCCCACCCCGCGACACTAAACCTCAATTCGCCATTGGTTTAATGCATCTGTTTATAATTTCTTCTTGTTTATTAATAATTATACGTCTACTTGTCACAATTTCTACTTGTCATAATTACTACATCTACTACGTCTACTTGTCATAATTACTACATAATTAAAAAGCTTTTGTTTCAATAATTTACTTCTACAAGTGTTTACTTAAATTTTAAATATGACAAATTTCTTTCAGTGCAAAAATAATTACTAAAATAAAATACTTACTCACAAAAGGATAAAACTCTTTAGGTTAGAAAATTATACATTTGATGAATCATTCATGAAAAGATATATTTGATAAAGGACGTTTTAATAGATGGACGTTTAACATATTGTTTAAAAGCCAAGATATCCGCGCTATTCATTGTTACAAATAACAATAGCAAAACAATAGAGAACTATTTTTAACTTGAGGATATTTTTACTTGATTTTACGATAGTCTCGTCTAGCCTTAGAAATATTTAAACATTCCATTACACCTAAAAACTCTAAAAAGTTTTTAAATAAATAAAACCTTTTCAATATATGATTTATAAACTCAAGCGAAATCTTTACATGGAAAAAAAAAGTTAATCACAGAAAAATATTAAAACAAAATTGTAAGTGAGACAAAATTTCCGACAAAAATGAGAAATTTAAATACTTAAAATAACAGTGAAAACTAAGTCTAGGGAATAGAGACCTCAAGTAATCTATAGTTCGATTTATATATGATCTACAGTTTTACCTACATCATCTAGAAAATTCGTTTCACTTTGCAGTATTCATTCTTGCAAACTACATATCACTTTTTTACAAAAGTATGATTTTAGACGTCTAAGTTTTATTAATAATAAGTTCTTATTAAAAAGCGCTCACGTATCAAATTTGACATTTTAAAACAGATGAGCTATTTCTGTATAACTATTATGCATTAATTTTTTTTTAAAGTTAGAGTTTTGTAGGTAATTGTACATTTTAAAAAAAGTAGTTAGAAAAGCGAAATTATCGGAAAAACGTCGGTTTACTTTTATAAATTATTTAGAAAAATGACGCTAAAAATTATAGCTTGCATAGGTTTTTGTTTACTTGCGGCGCCTCAGATCTATAACAATGGGTTAAACGTCCATCTATTAATACGTCCTTGGTTTGATGATTGATTATTGAAAATGTTAATATAAGATTAATTAAAGATGGTGTGTGGGAGTGGCGGATTTAGTATAAGGAGTGGGAGGCGAGCTGCCCCCCTACACCCCCCTAGAACGGTCTAACGGCGCCCCCTAAAACAATCAAAAAAAAGAAAATTATAAGATCAAATTATTAAAGACAACCCCGGTCTATTCATTGACTTAGCCCCCCCTCCCCGCGACACTAAACCTCAATCCGCCACTGAATATAACATTGTTATTATTAAAAGAAAACACTTGAGACACAAAATAATAAATAATAAAATAAACAATAAGTATTTTTGTTATCAAGAACAAAAATAAACTATGTACAAACTTCAACAAACTATAACAAGTGCAGCAAGACACTCCAGAGAAAATTGTCATTTAAAATGACATGTTCAACTTTTCATAAAATGCAACATGTTCAACTTTTTCTAAATTTAATGCTAAATATTCCTAACAGACTTGAATAATAAAGATAAGCAAAAAAAATTGATTTTGTCAAGAATTACTAGTACACAATATAGGTAGTCTCGACAAAAATACAAATACTTTTTGCTACACAAATTTTGTTGTCTAACACAAATATTGCCATGTGTTGCTTTAAGATAAAGATTTGGTAAGTAAACATCATTATATGATATACACTATACACATACACATGTAATATGATATACACTATACACATACACAATATACACATATACTTATACATTTAATACATTGAATATAGTATAAATATAACAATAATATTTTTGTGAAGGGACAATGTAAATAAGACAAGACTAATTCAAACCAGAGACTTTTTAAAAAAACAAAACAAAAACAAAACCACATATATATATATATATATATATATATATATATATATATATATATATATATATATATATATATATATATATATATATATATATATATATATATATATATGTATATATAGCAAGCAAACAACTACCGTAATATGGTCAACATTCCTATATTAATGAATGGCAATCCTCTTACTAAGTCGTCCTCTTTACGTCTTCTTGGATTACCGCTTACTACTGACCTTTCATGGAAACCATATATACAATCGATTGCTAAATTAGCTTCTGCTAAGGTTGCTTCTCTTTATCGTGCTCGCCATTTTCTTACTTCTGATTCCATTCTCTACCTCTACAAATCTCTTATTCGTCCCTGTATGGAATACTGTTGTCATATTTGGGGTGGTTCTTCTAACGATTCACTTTCTCTTCTTGACAAGGTCTAAAAACGCATTGTAAATGTTGTTGGACCTGGGCTATCTGCTAAGCTTGAACCTCTTTCCTATTGTCGTAAAGTTGCATCTCTTTCTCTTTTCTACAAATACTATCATGGGCACTGCTCAAAGGAGTTATCATCTCTAGTTCCATCAACTAAAATTCATTCTCGTTTTACTCGTCATTCAGCTAAGTCTCATTCGTTTACTGTATCTGTCCCTGCATGCTCTAAAAACCTTTATTCATCTAGTTTTTTTCCCCGCACTTCAATCCTTTGGAACTCTCTCCCATCTTCATATTTTCCTGACTCATACAACCTTCAACTTTTCAAGTCTTCTGTCAACCGTTTCCTTGCTCTATAACTTTGTTCTTTTTTTTCCTAGTAACTCCCAACTTGATAGTGGTTGCTTGCAGCCTTGTTGGGAGTGAATGCAAATAAATATATATATATATATATATATATATATATATATATATATATATATATATATATATATATATATATATATATATATATATATATATATATATATATATATATATAAAATATGTGAAATTCAATAAAAACGGCTGCGTATAAACTTTTTAAAAAATATTTGTTTTTATTTTAATATATTTTTCCGATATTTCGCTGATCTATTGTGATCAGCGTCATCAGGTGTAATAAATAAAAATCGTTACAAAGAAAATTGTTGTAATAAAAACTAACCGTTAAAAAGATAACATTAAAAAGTGCATAACAAAAATACAAAATAGCTTTAAATGTTGACGTCAAATAATCTAACAAAAAATGGCCCCAAGTTTTTGTCGTCACGTAATCACCATCATCCCTATTTAAAACTTTTACATCACTTCCAAGTTTTTGTCGAACTTTTGCTCTGTTTACTTCGAGTGACTCTTGAATTCTCTATTTAAAGATTCAACTTTTAAAGATTATATATATATATATATATATATATATATATATATATATATATATATATATATATATATATATATATATATATATATATATATATAAATGTATATATATCATATATATAGGTACGCGGAAAAATACGATTTACGGAACCGAAACTTGTGCTAAAAATCTGTTCCACGTTTTTTGAAGTCCGTTTAGAGTAAGTGTGGTAAAAATGTTTTTTGTATTATAAGTTTTTAGAATTTTGTATCGTCTTAGATACTTTTTAAAAAGACGAATAGTTTGGCTTTATATTAGTGTTTTTATTTTTGGAAGTTGTTAACGTTTATATCAAGTTTATTGGTGTCAAAAACTATGTTGTTGTTCGTTGATTAAATTACTATCGAAGGAATGTAGTGCTGACTTTTAAAACTATATGCGATTGTAGATATATCTATTTTCTCACTGCCTGCCAAATTTTATTGAAAAATAAGGATGCTCAAATACACTTCTACGATGCTCAAAAAAGGTACTTTTATCGGTAATTCTGCGCCTAATATGGCCAAGGGGGAGCAACGTAAGCAATATATAAAATCGTATATCAAAGTTACAATAAATTATATATAAGAATAATTATATACATATATATATATATATATATATATATATATATATATATATATATATATATATATATATATATATATATATATATATATATATATATATATATATATATACATTTATATACATATATATTTATATATATATATATATATACATGTATATATATATTTATATATATATATATATATATATATATATACATGTATATATATATATATATATATATATACATGTATATATATATATATATATATATATATATATATATATATATATATATATATATATATATATATATACATTTATATACATATATATTTATATATATATATATATATATACATGTATATATATATTTATATATATATATATATATATATATATATATATATGTATACATATATATATATATATATATATATATATATATATATATATATATATATGTATATATATTTATGTATATATAATATATACATGTTGAACGGCTATGAATAAGATGAGGTTTAAAAATGCAAGCAGCGATCCAAAAGGATTTGTCAACTTTTTGGACAATAACAAATTACCAAGAGGTATTACTCCAAGGTACCGTGGAAACCGTCTACACATTCTGTTCCACACTTGTTTTGTTTTTATAAAACACCACAGTCAATTTATGCAATTTCTGACAATTGGAACAGTAAAAAGGAAAACTTTACAAAGTATTTTGCGTGCTGCATTTTTTGATACAACTGCTATAAAACAAATGTGCTTGCTTGCATTATTAGGAAAACTTTTAACAGGACCCTGGATGACACAGTTTTATGTATCATCTGAATAGGGAACTTTTTATAATGTTGGTGGTATTGCAATAATTAAAAAGGTTGTGCAAACACTTACAGATTGTAAAGGTAATCCAACTGCATTGTTTACCAGAATTTGTATTGACAGATTTGTTTGGAAATATTATCCAACCAAATATTTTCAAAGCAATAACAAGTAAATTCATAATTGATGATGAGCTTATTGCCATGACATTAGGTTGTCTTGTTGCAATAGAAGAAGTTTTAAATCGACAGTACAAGCGTTATTTTTTGATTATTATTACAAAAACACTTCAAGAAGAGACAGCCAGTGTAAGGCTACATAATATAGACAGTGAAGAGGTAATGGGAATCTTCAGTGCTGCAAAAGGAAGATCACCAAATGCTACAATTGGTTATATCTCTTGCGAACAAAAAAGAATAGGAAAATAGATTTTTTTAAAAATCTTGATAACTTTTATAAAGAAAAAGTAGTTAAATATGCTATACAAGAAGCGCGTTTAAAACGAAAGAAAACTCGACTACAGCTTGATGAGATTCGAGCTGAAATTTCTAAAAGGCAGACTGTAAAATGCCAAAAATTAGATGAAAAAGAAAAAAAGAAGGTTAGAGCGACAGTTATCTCCGCTAACTGTTTGTGAAATTCAAAACTTATTTAAAAACTTGTCTACTAAGCAAATTGATGATTTAAATGATGTTTTGTGTGAAAGAATTGTTGAAGGAATCTCCGCCACGAATGGTATGATACAGATTCAACAATGACGATCTTGTATAATGGCAGACTTGAAAAACTTAAAAAGATAACGAAAGGCATCTTTTACACAATTTCTTAATGGGCTCCAGATGAAACTTATACAGAAGCTGTTGACCATAGCATGAAAAAATTCCAGCTGGTTGCTGATGTTGTATCAGGCGAGTTAGTATTTTCGTAATTTCTTACGCTATCTAATTGTGGAACTTGCAAAATTAATATACAGTAAGAATTAGAACTTGCAAAATAAAGGTTAAACAAGTAGCGGAATTTTCGTTTTAAATGTACTGCTAATAGTGGAACTTGTGATTTACAGGAAGTAGTGGAACTTGCAAAAATGTATGTACAGCAAGTAGTTGAACTTGCAACATAAAAGTACAGCGAGTAGTGGAACTTGCAAAATATATGTACAGCAAGTAGTGGAACTTGCGACAGAATTGTAGAGCGAGTAGTGAAACTTGCAAAATATATATACAGCAAGTAGTGATGCTTGCAACATAAACGTACAGCGAGTAGTGGAACTTGCAAAATATATGTACAGTAAGTAGTACTTGCAATTTTTTTGATAGATGGTTTTTTGGCTTACGTTCACGTTGTGTCTATCGTTAACAATGATTATTATATAGTTTCATTACTGGAAACTTATCTTAATTGTTAACTAAAAGCCAAAACACATATTTGTTATTTGGAATCATATATAAAAGTATAAAAAAAATTTTAGGTTGGAGGGGGGATTTGACATCTCCCTCAGCAAATATGAAGACTGATGCATCTTGTAATACTACTACTCAAATAAGGTAAAAATAATTTTATATTAAAATAAAACATATAAAATAATAGCAGTTTTTATTTTAGAAAACGTTATTTTAAATTGTTTTTAATTTGTATAGGTCAGAGGGGGTAACGACTACTTCCTTCTTCAAAAATAAATACTCTGATGCATCTTGTAATACTACTACTGTAATATGGTAAAAATAATGTTATATTAAAATAAAATATATAAAATAATAGCAGTTTTTGTTTTAGAAAATGTCATTTTAATTTTTTTAAATAATTTTAGGTTAGAGGGGGTAACTTGCACCCCCTCTGCAAAAATGAGTACTCTGATGCATCTTTTAATACTACTACTGTAATATGGTAAAAATAATTTTATATTAAAATAAAACATTAAAAATAATAGCAATTTTTATTTTAGGAAATCTCATTTAAAATTTTTTTAGGTCAGAGGGGGACAATAGTAGTGGTGTACACAAAGACTTTTCGAGTGTCTTTGTGTACACCACTACTATTTGTTTTAAAGATGTAAAAAAAAATTATCCATTTTATAAACTTGATCTATTAGATGTATATTTTGAAATAAAGATAAAAATAATTATGAGAATGATTGTTTTTATAAATTAGGGTGTGTTAAATTTTAACACCCAACGTCCATCCCATGTTTTTAATAAACCTATGATATTTGGCAGTGAAGTGTAATGAAATTGTAACAACTTTTTGCATATGAAATAGACCGGTTTCCTGAAGAAACACTTTATTATTAATATAAATCTCTTTTTATAGACCGCAAAGATGGCGTTTCTGTGCGCCCGCCGCCCCCCCCCCCCACGACATGCCCAATTGCTAAAGGTTGTTATAATTTTATAGGTTATTCTTGCACCAACTTTTTGATACCAAGATATAAGGATTTTGATAAGAATTGACTAAGTTATGATAAAACTGATAAAATTGTCCGATTTTTATAATTTTTTAAATTTTAAAAAATTGAATTAAAGTCCTTTCTAATGATATATAACAATGTACTATTTAATCAATTTAAAATTTTCATGTCACGCACCTACATATATATATACTTATAATATATATATATATATATATATATATATATATATATATATATATATATATATATATATATATATATATATATATATATACTTGTAATATATATATATATATATATATATATATATATATATATATATATATATACTTATAATATATATATATATACTTATAATATATATATATATATATATATATATATATATATATATATATATACTTATAATATATATATATATATATATATATATATATATATATATATATATATATATATATATATATATACTTATAATATATATATATATATATATATATATATATATATATATATATATATATATATATATTATATATATATAAATACTTATAATATATATATATATATATATATATATATATATATATATATATATATATATATATATATATATATATATATATATATATATATATATATATATATATATATATATATATATATATATATATATATATATATATACTTATAATATATATTTATATATAAATAAATAAATAAATATATATATATATATATATATATATATATATATATATATATATATATATATACTTATAATATATATATATATATATATACTTATAATATATATATATATATATATATATACATATTATAAGTAATATATATATATATATATATATATATATATATATATATATATATATATATATATATATATATTAAATATAAATTAAAATTCTTTATTTAGTCGATAAAATTGGAGTTCTTGAGATTAAAATGTTTTATATATTATAATAAATAAAAAAGCGTTTGTCAAAGTTAGATATATCTAACCTTATAAAAAACTATATTTTTTATAAGGTTAGATAACTTTATAACTTTATAACCAACCGTGTTTTTTTATTAAATAAGCATTTTTTGCATATCTTTTGCATAAAAGTTATGTTGATATGATATCAGCATAACATTTATACAAACCAAAGGATAATGACCAAACATTTATACAAACCAAAATATAATACCATTTAGTTGTAATAACAAAATATATCTTGTAAACGTTTAGTTTTGCTTTTATATTACCATCATGGATAACGAAAAAAATATTTAAATAATGGCTATTATTGCGAAACGATATTCGTCTAAAACTCTGTATCCACCGCAATCAAGTCCATGCTGGCCCGAAATCAAATGGCGTCGTAGTGGCTTACGACTATTTGCCAGAAATCTGGCATTTCGTCGCACGCTGCTGCGACTATTTGCGATGATTTACCGTATAAAAAAAGTTGCTTGAATCGCTTGCCAGACTCGCGCCAGTAATGGCCCGTTACTAATATAGTCGCAACGGAGTGCGATGATTCGCCCGGAGTCGTGTGCTGTCTGGGTGGGCAACCGCCTAAAATATTTTGTATTTATTTTAAGTGTATAAGTAGAGCGCGACGTTTATTCGTTTATCAAATATCGATGTACGAATAATCGTTAGAGAATATTCGGTTAAATTATTCGTTAAACAATATTCGTAAAACTAATCGTTTAAATTATTCGTAGGATACGAATATATTCGTAAACCAATTTTTTTTTAATAAATAATAACCGTTTAACAAATATGTATTCGTCAAACAAATAAACGGGAACGAATATATATTGGTTTACTTTTATTCGCTATAAGAGTTATTATTTTTTCAAAGAACATTATTTGTTTATAGAATATTATTTGTTAAGTGAATTTTATTTGTTAAACGAATATTATTTTCAAACAAATATAAAATAAACAGAATTTGTATTTTACAAATATATTATTAAATTTTATTTTTTAATATTTGAAAATTTTAAATAAACATTTCAACATTATACCAACAACCTGCAGGTAACGATTCATTTATGAAGCCGCCACCGACATACACTGGTGGCGTACAAGTTTAATATAAAAGTACAAGTGGTAAAAAAACGGAATATAAAAAGAAAGAGGTACAATCATTCGCGTCTTTTAAAAATTTAAAAGACATTTTATCATTTCAGGACCGACGACACGGGTTTCAAAGTGAGGGGCATACTTCCTTATTTCTAAAAAATTGTCAATTTTCTGAGTCATTTTCTGAAAAAAAAAAGGTTCTGAAAAATAAAAGTGCAGGGATAAGTTCCCGCCTGGCCTCTCTGGTGTTGTCAGTCCTGCATTTAAGATTTAAAAGATTCTTTTATATTTATGCAAACGTGGATGAAGATTATATTTTAAAAAGATAAACTTCTTTTTATATAAATGCTAAGTAAAAATCTTTTATGACTTAAAAACGTAACTTTTTATGGCAAAGTTTTATGGTTAAAAAAAAACACATGTCGTTTTAATTTTCGTATTTCTTAAATTTAAACGTTACGGGGACTGTTATGCCACCACCTTCCCTTAGCTGTTTTTTTTTTCCATATTAGATAACATTTTTCAAAGGGAAATGTTGAAAAACGGTTGTGCCTCTATATGCGGTTATGCCCCCACTTTCCCTAATTGTTAAATTATTTATTGTTATTTATCTTAATTAACCACAATTTATTGTAATTATCAAAATTTATTGCTGTCACTTTACTTTATAAAACAAGTAAGTTAACAGTCCCATGTATTTTTTTAAATACGGTGGCTATAAGTCCGGCTTTTTTTTAAAGTGGTAGCTAAATGTCCTGTGTTTTTTAAATCATCGTGTTTGCTTACAAACAAAATAAATTTTTTTTTACTGTTTTTCCCCTTATTAAACACTACAAAACGTCACTTTTCAAGTTTAAGAATATATAAATCATACTACATAAACAAAAAATTGTAAAAATGTATTCCCTAATATTCACTTTTTGTATGAGAATTGAAAAAGCATAGAGCTGCACAAAGTCTTATATTCTAAACATTCATATCTTGAAATTTTTGATTTATGTGTTTGTAACATACCACACACCAGTGGCGGATTGAAGTTTAGTGTCGCGGGGGGAGGGGGGGGCAAGTTAATGAATAGGGGCGACCGGGGTTGTCTTCAGTAATTTGATGTTATAATTTTTTCTTTTTTTGATTGTTTTAGGGGGCGCCGTTAGACCGTTCTAGGGGGCGTGGGGGGCAGCTCGCCACCCACGCCTTACACTAAATCCGCCACTGCCACACACCTTTAATTAATCTTACAATAACATTTTCAATAATCATTCATCAAATATATCTTTTCATGATTGATTCATCAAATGTATAATTTTCTATCCTTTAATGAGTTTTATCCTTTTGTGAGTAAGTATTTTATTTTGGTAATTATTTTTGCACTGAAAGAAATTTGTCATACTTAAAATTTAAGTAAACACGTGTAAAAGTAAATTATTGAAACAAAAGCTTTTTAATTATGTAGTAATAAATTTTGTGACAAGTAGACGTATAATTACTGATAAACAAGAAGAAAATATAAACAGATGCATAAAACCAATGGCGAATTGAGGTTTAGTGTCGCGGGGGGAGGGGGAGGGGGAGGTAAGTCAATGAATAGGGGCGACCGGGGTTGTCTTCAGTAATTTGATCTTATAATTTTTTTTTTTGATTGTTTTAGCGGGCGCCGTTTGACCGTTCTAGGGGGGCGTGGGGGCAGCTTACTTACCCCCACCCCCACCCCCCACCCCCACGCCTCATACTAAATCCACCACTGCATGAAACCGTAATATTACGGCATGGACATTTAGGAACCACTTTTAGTTTTGTATTGGAATGATCATATTTTTTAATATTAAAGATATCAAAGTTTGGAGAAAAACTGAAAACAATATCTATCTGAATTATATGTTATCTGCCTATTTATTAGGTTTACAAATAAAATTATATAAATTAAAATTATAATTTACTTGCCTATTAATCACTCTTAACAACAATAACCGCCATAAATATATTCTTGGCATTCTACTTAACGACTTATCTATTTAAACTATTTAAGGAGCCCATTTGCAAAAAGTGTTAAGTAACAAAAATAAAAATTGTGAGTTAATTATATTTCCACATTCTATATACTTAAATCTATCATGTATTTAAATATTGGACCAATTAAAAAAATTTCGGTCCTAAAAATGGACAAAGAAAATATCAATTTCTGTTGATGCGCAACTAAAAATGGTTTAGTTTTTTTTTGTTTCCTCGAAATCATTTTCCTCAGACTTAGCGCGTTTTGCAAATGGGCTCCTCATTTTACAAAGTTTTTTCGAAAAATAAAATAAAATAAATGTATTAACTGTATATCAATTTATCTATTTAATTTAATATATAATATATAATTTAGTATATATAATTTAATGTAATTAATATAATTGAAATACTACAAATCGATTTGCTGAGATATTTTCTATAGTTATAGATAATTTCTACGTTGGATATTTGGATAGGCGTTCGTTCACGTTTTCTTATATAACAAAGTACTGCGAATCTTTCTCGCCACTACCTCGGTTGCAATGGCTGCCCAGGGTTCCAGGCAGTAGCGTAGCGACAAAAAATTGGCCCCCCGCAAAAATTTAATCCGGGCCCCTAAATTACTTCTTTTCTATTCCACTCCCCCCCCCCACACCTTGCCTTTACCTTCGTTCTAGACGAATAAGTTATACAAGAAAATAAAAACTGTATTCTAAAACACAAACTAATGATATTTTATCATTAATGACATAAAGTTTTGTATGTATAGTATGTAGAAGTTCTAACGAAATTGTTTTTTTCGTGCCTTCATAGCTGCAAATTGGTTTATCACATCTTTTAAATCTAATTTAGCTGCTTCTTCTGCTTCAATGGCTAATAAACTTAACGCAGACAAGCGGTTTTGTGCCATCGTTGTCTTTAAATGCGTTTTGATTCTTTTTAAAGTGCTGAAAGATCTTTCTGCAGTTGCCACGCTAACGGGTAATGTCAAATATAGCGTAAGTGCTCCGATTATTTCAGTGAAAGAGCAACTCATATCACAATATGTTATTGTTATTAATTTGAGCAAATCCAAAATACTGTCCACATCTTTAAGCTCCATTTTGAAAGTTTTTTTAAACAAAACCATTTGATTTGGAAAGGCATCAGATATATCTATCAGATATTTATTTTGCAAATTTGTTGCATGAGTAAATATTTTGTCAGAATCTAATAATATTATATTTTTGGGATTTAAAAATGAAAAATAGCTATTTACTGTTTTCAGGGAAGTAAAACGAGAATCTATCTGATTTGTAACAATATCTATAATTTTATTAAATACATTAACTTTAAATTGATGTTCAGCCGTTTCAAAACGAAAATTTACACCACCTTCATCAAACAGTTTTTTTGTTCGTTTTATTTGTGATTGTTTAAAAGTTGGAACTATATTCCACTTTATAGCAAGAGCTTTTGCTTTTGCAAGAATATCATCAAAATTATTGCGCAGTGATTTTATTTCTTTTATTCCAGTTTCTAATAATAAACAAACTTTATCCAAATCCATATTTTTAGATTGTAATAATTTTAAAACGATATTTAATGGTGCTAATATTTCAATAATTAACACCAAAATGCAAAGAAAATCTAAACAATCCATTTTCTTTCTTAAACCGGTCGCTTGTGCTATTTCTGCTTTTTTATTGCTTTCCAAAATAATTTTAGATAAAGCTTTCATTACGTCTACATATCTTTGTTTTATGGCTATACAAGATAATAAACAAGACGCCCAGCGTGTAGGATTTAATTTTTTTAACGTTACTTCTGATTCTCCTGTTATTTTTGATAATATGTCCCACCTATTTATGCTAATACCAAAAAATGTATATATTTCTTGTATACTAGAAAAGCAGTTGCTAATATCTGGCACCCCATTCATAGCATCATTTATTACTAAATTTAAATTGTGGGCCGCGCAATGAATAAACATTGCGTTTTTTTCCAATTTCTTTTATTCTTGTTTGTACTCCAGAGTAAATTCCACTCATGTTGCTTGCCCCATCATAACCTTGTCCCCTACATTTTTTCAAATCAAGACCAAATGATTTTAGTATATTAATAATTTGATTTGATATAGCACTTGCCGATTGATTGTTAACTTTAAAAAACCCTATAAATTTTTCTTCAATTTTTATTAGGAGAGGAGATCCATTTATGTTATAACAAATTTTAACAAATCAAAAGGAAATACTAAGTTGGTCTGTTTTTGATAAATCTTGAGTAGTATCGACAACCATTGAAAAAAAAGGAGCTAAATTGATATCATTGATAATTTTTCTTTCTAAATTTTTTGACAAAAGACAAATAATTTCATTTTGAATTTGAGGCGATAAGTAATTAACATGGCCACGAGGCAAAGATATCACTTCTTTTAAAACAATATCATATTCCGCTAATAGTTGAACATCTGATAAAAAATTACCATTATAAATATCTTCAAGTGAACCATTTTGCCCTCGAAAAGAACTACAATTTTTAGCTAATTTTAATGTTATTTTAGTAAGTCTTTCTAAAACTTTTGCCCAAAATGTTTGTTCCTTTTGAATATTATCAAGTAACATAGTATCTATTGTTTTTTCCTCCTTCCATTGTTTCAAAATAAAACAAGTATTTATGTGAACCTCAGAAATTTCATGTTTCTTTATTTTTTTTGAAAGTCCTTGCCAGTCATTTATACCTCGTATCCAACCACTATATTTTTTCTCGCTTGAAAATAACCAACAAGGTTGACAACTAAGTTTTTGTTTGGTGAGTAGCATAACCAAGTATTTTCAATAGATATTCCTGATTTTGTGACTTTTTTATTGTAATTTATTGAGAAAGAACGATTTCTATCATCTTTAGGAAAAGGTCCTTCAGGACGACAAGGACCGACAGATAAAATGAATTGTTTTTCTTCTATCGTTATAACATCTTTAAAATTTGCAAAATCAGAAGGGTATTGCTCACAAATAATTTCAGATAAATCACATATGTTTTTAACTTCTGCTTTTTTTAGCGGTACTTTAGCTATATTTGACAAATTTGATATTTCTATTTCAGAATACTTTTCGGTCGTATTAGCACTTTCATCTAGGATTCTATTAATATTTTCCAATTGTACTGTGTTTGAAGTTGAAGCAAAAAAAGATGTCAGTCTTGGTATTTTTAGCAGCTGTTTTGCAAAACTTTCATTAGCTATTTCTTTATTTTTTCTCTTTCTGAAACCACTTGTTAAACTTTTTTCCTCTTCTTTTTTCTTGTTATTCACAGTTGTCTTTTAATAAACAAAATAATTAAGTTTTTTTTGTAAATAAATAAACATTAAAATAATAATAAAATCAAAACACCTAAATTACAAAACATAAATAAAAGTAACTAAATTCAAATACAAGACAAACAGTTTACTATTTATCAAGTTATTAATTTAAAGCTATTTTAAAAACTATTTTAAAAACTTTCGTAGCGTCGCACTATGCGTTGCTCTTATACAAAATGAGGAAATAGGCATATAAGTAAAGAAGAACTTAAAATATTTAACTTATTTTTTCACAAGACATCAAATTTTTATTTATATTTCTATATTTAAAAGAACCATATTCGGTTTTCATAAAAAAACAATTTATTGTATTTTTTTCGGTTAGTCCGGACTAATCCGGATACTTAAAATACCTTATAAAAGAAGTACCATGAACTATCACTCTATGCACAGATTGTGACATAGGTATGGCTTTTAAAAATTTATCATTAGTTATGAGTGCAAATAGATGTTCAGATTTCTGTTTGAAAACCTTTATATCCGGTCTTGTAGTTGTTCTGTTTATATCAATGAGTAAATCTCGAAACAACTTAATCATTCTGATATCCAAGTTTAAAATTCTCCCTGTCACAATCGGGTTATTAAAAAATTTGCGAGCAACATTTCCAGTATTGGTTGTTCCACATCCTTTCCTGACAAAAGAAACCCTTATATTCAGTTGTATCTTGAATAAATGCTGGAATTTTTTTTTGTTTTCAATAAATTCTTTACTCTTTTGTGATGGAATATTTCTTCCTTGCTTTACAGCTGGGAGTTGAAAATCCACTCCATACAGCGCATCCATAGATGAAGACTGCAAATTCCAAGTTTCAAAACATGCTTGTTTAAATTAATATTTTTTTTCCAAATAGTTTTTAAGTTAAACTCCTTAGAATTTGCAAGGCATACATGGCAGGACTGAGAGGAAATTTCTATTTAAGCATATTTGATACAACAGCATTTAGTGTTTTGCCATCATTCATTGTGGTATAAATAGTTGACAAACTAGACTTTACTACAAAAGTACTTTCACCAAGTTTAAATTCAATATTTTTCAATAAAAAAATTTCATTTTTCAAATGTTCAAATTTTTCCTGAATAAAACTAGCAGTCTCTTTTGCAAAACAAAAAAGAAGATGACTGGTTGCATCTGGACTATTTGGAATTAAATTTTTCCATATTATTTTTTCTCCACTTTGGATCTCCAGCAGTACAAACACTATACTATACACAGAGCGATCATCTACACCTCTTTTCATAGTTGCTGAATTTCGAAACTCAGATTGATCACTTTGACCATCACCTCCTACTTTGCAAATAATTTGTACATTATCACGTTCTTCTTGTGATAAAATGATTATGCAGTTACTTTCATAATCCAAAAGATATTCAAACACTCTAGAAACTGAATGCTTTATCATATGGAAAAGACTACATTTTACTTCGGTTTCAGAATATTCAACCTGTTCTGGATATGTCAATTTTTTGTATTGCTTCAACTTGGTTAAACCTGGAGGAACAAGATGACGATTATGAGTCACTATATTTTTAAATTCAGTCCATGTTCTATCTGTAAGTTTCAAATTACAAAGAGCTTGCAACGACAAATTTGAACCATATAAAATAGCCCTACCATCAATAGAAGAATTAGATTTAAACCTTGATTTTACAGTATGTTGCAGTTCTTCCACCTCTCGTTCTCTAAGATTATCTGTTCTTTTACACTTCATCCTGTTTGTAAGCTTAATAAAAGACTTTCTAGGTTTTGGTGTACAAGATGTATTGACTGCAGATGATTTAGGTACTCTACATGGTACACTATAAATAATAAAAAAATACATTGAAACATATATACATTTTGAAGGTTTTGTGAAACATAGTCAAACAATATGTATGTGTGTGTGCAAAATAAAAAGAGGGAGATTTATCTATGCATACCTGTTTACATTGGATCCATGAGTATGAAGCAGTAATTCCCCTTCTTTTATTTTACGCTCACCCTGTTTGATGAGTTGATTACCCTGTTTAATCAGATTTTCACCTTTTCTAATTAATAGCAGTTCTTCCTCATGTGTTCTAATCTCTTTTTCAGAATCTTTTTCTAATCTACACGCACAAGTATAATATATATATATATATATATATATATATATATATATATATATATATATATATATATATATATATATATATATATATATATATATATATATATATATAATATATATATATATATATATATATATATATATATATATATATATATAATAATAATAATAATAATAGAGTTTGATTATTTGAAAAAATACAACTTTTTGATGGTACTTGAAGTTTCATGCCCTTCGGCAATCATCAGCCATATTTTATATCTTTTATTTTAGATATAAAATATGGCTGATGATTGCCGAAGGGCATGAAACTTCAAGTACCATCAAAAAGTTGTATTTTTTTAAATAATCAAACTCTATTATTATTATTATTGATCTATTTTGTAAACACTTACATTATATTGATCACTCTCAAACGAACAAGAGAATTTGGTATCTTAATTTGGTACAATAAAACAACTATATATATATATATATATATATATATATATATATATATATATATATATATATATATATATATATATATATATATATATATATATATATATATATATATATATACCCAGTAAGCACAAAGACGTTTAAAAGACGTTTTAAAGATGTCTTTAAGGATGTCAAAAAGGCCGTCTAGATCATAAGGCTAAAAGACGTCTAAATGAAGACGTCTTTATAAAAACGCGTTTTAGACGTATTTTAGACGTTTTTTTCAAGATGAATTTAAGTACATGACGTAACATTTTCGCGTAATATGTGGTATATATTCATTATATTTATAACGATACATATTGTTATAATTTCGTATATACAAGATATACATAGGAACCAGCAATCAAAATAATATTGCTGTAATCAACACCAACGGTTGATGCATCAAAGATGAAAATAATAAATAACAATAGCATTTATATATATCAAAACAGTATTTAAAACATTTATAACTTACCTTTAGTTATAATAAAATTAACGTACGTATTTATAGCTAATTTTTGAGCGCATACTTGACTTATTATATGGCTTGTGGGTGTATAAAAACTAAAAATACTGATATTTAACTTATTTATTATTCTTGCCATTTTCACTTATTATCATGATCAGTCAACTATCTATTTAAAAAGCAAAATAATTATTAATAAAAAAAAGATATATTAATATTATAGCAATTGTTTTAGTGATTCCTGTGACAACAATTTTAGCAATTGTGTAAAAAAGTAATTTAATTTCACTTAAAACTTGAACAAATTATTTAAAATAATAAAAACTATGTTTTTGCTTTGAATAAACGACATCTACTTAACGCGTTATGACAAAGCCGTCAAAAAGAAGTCATAATGACATATTTATAAACAGGTCTAAGAAAAGACGTCTTTTAGCCTTATGATCTAGACGTCTTTTAATGCATCCTTTAGACTATTTATTATGCGTCTTTTAAACGTCTTTTTAAACTTTAAAAAGACGCATTTTAAACGTCATTTTAAAAACGCATTTATTAAAGACGTCTAGAAGATGTCTTAAAAAAAGATCCCAGCCGGCAAATAACGTTGAAATATCGTTAAAACCTAACGTTGAATTAACGTTGGTTTAACGTTTAGAGTGAAAGTTTTTTTCAACGTTGATTTATCAACGTTAAATCAACGTTAGGTTCAAAACGTTATATCAACGTTAATTCGACGCGAAAAAACGTTACAATAACGTTGAATTTACGTTGATTTAACGTGTAGAATGAAAGTTTTTTTCAACGTTGATTTATCAACGTTAAATCAACGTTAGATTCAAACGTTATATCAACGTTAATTCGACGCGAATAAACGTCACAACAACGTTGAATTTACGTTGATACAATGTTTAAAATGATAGTTTTTTTAACGTTGATTTTTCAACGTTAAACGACTGTAAAACACTTTTTCACCATCAAAACGTGCTATGTATGTCAAAATGTATATATGTATGTAAACGTGCTATCTGCGTCAAAATATGATCACCATCAAAACGTACTATGCATGTACATTAGTGTTGCTGTACATTATCAAGGTATATTATGGATATTAAATCTATTCATAGTCTATACTTAGACTATTTAAAACTTTTTCAGTTTAGTTTTGTTAAAATAGCTAGGTATGATTAAAGAAAGAGCTAAAACTTGTTTTATTCAAAAATACATACTCAAATATTACATATATTTACATGTAATTGAATAAAATCTACACAAATTTCTTCTCTTTTCCACCACCTTTTTGAAATAAAGCGTAATTTAGAAAGTCAAACAATGTTCCATTAACCGAGGGTTCTTTTGGTCCATTGAATACAATAGAAGAAGCTGTAAATAAAAAAAATTTATTAAAAAAATCAAAAAGGGAAGATTTAAAAAATAAATAATGAATGGAAAAGTGTTACAACTTATGAAGGTATATCTTTTTCAACGCCATATAGATTAGTGTTCTTAAAACATATTTTTCCCCCTTTGCCCTTCATATCCATGGAGGCCATATAACTTTTCGAAAATACTCTGAATTTTTAAAAAATAATATAACTGTTAGTTGGTTGTTAATAACTTTTTCAAATATTTAATTTAAATAAAATAACCTTTTTAATATATTAAAAATAAATTAATAATCAAAATATAAAACATTTCTAGCATTGAAAAATAATTTTCAGGGTGGCCACATAAAATTTTTATAAGAAATTTTATGTGGCCATTTATTAATGGTTTAACGTCCATGTTTATACACTTATGGGGCTTGAACAGGGATCAAATAATGTCATTTGTTATGTTAAATAGCATGCATTTTCTAAAGCAATTTTTTACAATTCCATGCTGTTTAAGGCGTTAACCAGTTTTGCAGACCGAGAATGGGTATTTTGAACATCCATCAAAAATTAAAAAAGGAAGAATTAATGAGGAGCTTTGATCAAATTTTTACCTCTTTAGAGGATAATAGAGGATTTTAGAAGTGGTTTTAAAAAAAGAGGACTTTAGAGGATTTTAGAGGAGCTGCAGACACCCTGATTATAAATGAGGTAACTCCACCAATTAACTGTAATTGATTTATCTGTAAAAAAAACATGAAGTAAATCTAATATTATGCTTGTGGAGATATATTATATTGTGGAGAACCATCCAAACCACAAGTGGAAAATTTGCATCCAAGTTTCCACTTGTGTGCAAATCTTGCATCCACTTGTCAACATTCTCATTATCACATTTTTCTTTTGTAGTTGAGAATTTAAAATTTTCACAATACTGTTTGCTTTCTTTTAGAATTGAAATAGTTCTAAAAATAGTTATATATTTTGTATCAACAAAATAACTCTTCTTACCACATTATTTAAAAAATAATAATTGTAATATATAGATGTAATACCTGAAGAGAATTTAGTTTTTATTTGCATAAACTTAAGCCAATTTTTCTCTGCATTTTAGTGCAGTCAATGCTTTGGTACCTGGAAGCCGACAAACAGTTTTATCACTAATCCAATTAGATGGAATTACTTCTTCTTGTAAATCTTCATTTCAAACAGCTCCTTTCTGCATATTCGATTTAAAAAAATTACATGAACTAATATAAAATGAAGAAACCATAATATAAGTGTACTAACAGGCCTAATTAAACTAGCTAAATTTGAACATTTTATAACCATGATACTTGCTAAACAATAATATTAGTAGACATTATAAGCAAAGATAAGATTTTCTTTATTTTATAAATTTATTATATTTTAAACTCATTTTATTAATTTATTTATTACTCTATTATTCAGCAGAGTTCTGAATATATTATGTTCAAATAACTTAAGGCTCAATAACAAAGACAAATAATGAAAGAATACTAGGTTGCTAAAACATAAACATCTACATAAGATAATTATGGAATATTGAAAAAAAATAGAAATACAAAAAAACAAAAATACTCATTATTAATATAAAATATAATAGTATAATATAAGGTATATTATAATATATGACACAATAACATCTACTTTTAATTAAAATATCAAAACAACAAAAATTAAAAAAGAAAATATTTTGATAAATAATAAATTATCATTCAAACAATTTTCAAGACCAAAAAATAACTTGTAACTTATTTTTTTACTTATCTTCATCTAATAAACATTACTTATTTTTTACTCATCTTCATCTACTAAACATTAATATTAATACCAATTTTAAACATTATTAGAATTTTTTTTTTATCAAAATATAAAAATATTACATCAGTTACTTTTTGGGCTTTTCTTATTTTACTTAAAACATCAACTCGATTCTAGACTTTTTTCATAATTGAGTTTTCATTTGTAATGTTGAATTAACACTGAAAAAAAAAACATATTAGCAGACAAAAAGAAAATATTTCTTTATTGAAATATATGTAAATATTTCAATAAAGAAATTTTAGATTGATTTTTATAAATATAAATTTATATCAATCAATCTAAATTTTTTTCTTTTCCGCCACCTTTTCGAAATGAAGCGCATTTTTAGAAGTTAGACAAAATGCCATCAATTAAAGTTTCAGTCGCTCCATCGTATTTAATAGAAGAAGCTGTTAATAAAAAAGAACTAGAAAAAAAAAAAAAAAAAAAAAAAAACACAAGGAGAAATTTTTGAATATATAAAAAATGAGAATAAAAAAGTTTTACATATCTTATAAAGGTATACCTTTCACTACACTGTATAAATTAGTGCTCTTAAAGCATAATTCCACCTTTCCCCTTCATATTCGTGGAGGTCACAAAATTGTTGGAAAATATTCTAAATTTTAATAGATAAGAGAACTGATATTAATTGTGCGAGAACTAATATTAATTTTTTTTTTTATTTAAATTGAACTCATTATCAAACAATTTTTTTGCTAAATAATTTAATCCTTAAAATTCCTGAATAATTAAAAATTATTTTGATTACCTCAGCATTTTAAAGATATTTTATCAATTGCAATTGATTCACCTAAAAAAAAAACAACAAGTAAAGCTAATATTATTGTTTGAAATTTTAATTATCTTTATATAAATACTCATCATATTTTTAAAGTGACTGATAAAAATGGATTTAATTAAAATCACTTCATTTGTATTAAAAAATTAATATTAAAGTCTTAATCATACATTATACAAGAGTATTTTGTAATACAATCTAAATAGTTGTTGCGATATGTAATTTTTTTTATCCAAAATTCAGCTTCTGTAAGCTTTAGAAATTTTTTAAAGAAATTATTGATGAATTTGGAGCTACGAGTACTAATGTTTTTATATTGTTGTAATGTCTGTATTCATTCCCTGTTAGTTTCTGTAAGTCAAAATTTAAAGGTGTTTCCATAATAAATTCTGTTATATCTGAAATTTAGTTTTAGTCTGAATAATTTAATTTCTAAAATCTGTTTTGCATTGCCTGTCTTATAACATCTTTACTTGGAACAAAAACCATGTGGTTTAAAAGTGAGCTAGAAGCTTTCAACAATGAAGAAAATATTGCATTCACTAATCCTAAAAATATATTAAACCTGTCAGCAAAATCAGCTGTCAATAATCCAAGTATTAAAATTCATCTTTGCTGCATTACATTTATTTTGGTCCAAGTAGTTAAGGATTTTTTTAAATTTCAAAAAACAGAAGTAAATGTTTTTTTTAATATCACTTTATCTCTTTTGATTAATGGTGATACTGCACTAACTGATGAAACACATTGACAGATGTAAGGCCAGCATAAAAGTCACAAGATCTATTATTTTTAAAATAAATGTTTGTATACAAGTAAATTGCAATAACACGATTTGTTTGGATTATGTTTATATACAAGTTAGTCTGTTTTCATAGTAATAACTGATGTGGTTGAAGTTAATTTGTCAAATAAATCTTTATTTTTTTATTTCGTGCTGAAGTTCTTTTTTAAAGTTATCAATTTCCTTTTTTATTTCTTGATGCTCTATTGAAAAACAACGCTTAGCATTAAATTCAACATAATTTAATGGATCATTTTTTGAAAAAGCTGTATTATATTTACATTTAATAAATTCAGTCTTTGAGCATTGTAGCTCAAGTTAAACAAAAAATATCGATTTCTAAACGATAATGTTCTTTCAGGAAAATCGTCTGAACATGTTTTCGATCTCTTGAAAATTCTATATGATATAAGTTCAGTATTTACATTTTTTTTTCCATTATAAATCTCTATAACTTTAATCGTTGAAATAATGTTTACGATTTTACTTCCATTTCTGCGCGCGCATAAATTTTATATCGTATATTTTGTCAACAATGATTGAAATAATGACGTTGGAATAACGTTAAATAATCAACGTTTAAATTGTAACGTTGATTTAACGTTGAAATAACGCTAAATAATCAACGTTTAAACGGTAACGTTGATTTAACGTTGTGACATAGTTGAACAACGTTGAAACAACGCTTCAACCGAATTTCAACGTTGAAACAACGTAATAATGCCGGCTGGGATATCATCTTTTAACGTCATTTTAATATATATATATATATATATATATATATATATATATATATATATATATATATATATATATATATATATATATATATATATGTATATATATATATATATATATATATATATATATATATATATATATATATATATATATATATATATATATATATATATATATATATATATATATATATATATATATATATATATATATATATATATATATATATATATATATATATATATATATATCAAGCCCTCGTTAAGGTGGCTACTCATTAAATAAATCAAAAAAAATAAATCTATTTTTTGAAAGTTTTAACCTTTATAAACAAAAAAAATATATAACAATGGAAAAAAAGTCTTATAAATTTGTCTATTCACTACACTGTCACCCAGTGGGCACAGGACGTAAAAAAGACGTCCTTATGACGTTCAAATCGCGTCCGTCCGTCTCATTAAAATTCTAAACGTCTTTTGAACGTCTTATTCGCGTCCAATAATTTTTTCGTCCAGAATGCTTTATTAAATAAAAAAAAATCAGTTAAATCACGCAAGCGCTAAAACTTCATAAAATTTTTAAGTAACGCATTTTAAATAAAGTTTATTCAATTACAAAAGAAGTCTTTTTACAACAATTAATAGAAACGTTCCATCTAATTTTTGTTTTTGTTATCAATTGAAAATTGTGGTAATATTGATACAGGTAATGAAATTTTTACAGATAATGAAATAAAAAGGTTTAAAACTGAATATATGCTATACTATGTATATATATACTTGATATACTGTTAGTGTAGTATTGCTATATCAAGAACCAAGTTCTAACAATAAGATTTAGACATCTCATGCAGAATCGAATTTTTCAATAGGAAAACTTGTTAATGATCATGGAACAATTTTCCTGATAATTCTTTAAATTCAATGTCTTTACTCGACAACATTATGCTATTTTATAATGGAACCAGTACATTAGTTAATGATCTTCTTGAAATATTGCCAAATCAAGGTTTGGAACTTCCCAAAGATTCAAGGAGAAATTTAAAAGCACCTTATGAAAAGCGACTTTATAGACAGGTTCTTGCTAATTTATATATATTTTTTTAAACATTTAATTACTTGAGAATCGTATTAATATTGATACATATATTGAAATTGATACAGATATTGAAATAAATAGTTAAAAACTGGGTATATGATATACTATATATATATATATATATATATATATATATATATATATATATATATATATATATATATATATATATATATATATATATATATATATATATATATATATATATATTTATATACATATATATTAAGTATATACTTGACACTTGATATAGTATTTCAAGTATAATAATTGATATACTATATCAAGAACCAAGTTCTGACTGTTTGAAAGACTTAGACATCACAGAATCTCATGCATAGTCATATTTTTCAAAAGGAAAACCTATTAATAATACAGAGAGTTTATGGTGATAATTCAATATAATTCAATATCTTTAATCAACAACTTTTAGATTGTTCTATTCGGAATAATTGGACCAGTACATTAGTTAATGAATTTTTTGAAATATTACAATATCAAGTTTTGGAACTTCGCTAATAACCAATTACTTAACTTTAGTAATTAGTTATTAGTGAAGTTTAAAAGTTTTGACTAAAAAATAAGTCTAATTGAAAAAATTAAACCAGTCATAACAGTTATATAAGAGACAGGAGGGTAGAAAATTTCCTTTACTCTAAAGGAAATTTTCTACCCACTTGTCTCTTATATAACTGTATTAACATATGAATAACCACTATAACACATGTTGGAATGTTATTGGCAATTTACTAAGTAACCGATGAGAAACACTCCTTAATTTCTCCTTTTTTTTATCATCTAGGAAATTTTATTAAAGTAAATGGATTATACTTATTATTAAAGAAATTATATAGTCCTTTGATTGATTGCAAACCTATATTTCTATTGTATATATATATATATATATATATATATATATATATATATATATATATATATATATATATATATATATATATATATATATATATATATATATATATATATATATATATATATATATATATATGTATATATATATATATATATATGTATATATATATATATATATATTATATATATATATATATATATATACACAACCCTTGAAATTAAGAAAAAAAAGGTTGACAATAATTTGTCGACATCAATCAAAAAAGCAAAAAAAAGGTGATTCAAAAGTCTTACCATTTAACATAGAAACAAGGTCAGCATTATTTGTCGACCTCAAACACTTTTAGGTTTGCATTGCTGCATGCCGACCCTAATTCCAAAGGTTATATATATATATATATATATATATATATATATATATATATATATATATATATATATATATATATATATATATATATATATATATATATATATATATATATATATATATATATATATATATATGTATAAAAGTAATATGGTAATTTATAATAATTTTTCTGTTTTTATTTTAAATTTATTGAAAAAAATAAGATTCTGTTTTCAATGTAGTTATTTTCTCCTTAATTCTTCTATTTTTTCTTTCAAAAAATTGACTTTCATGACCAAATCTTTTTAAAAATAGAAAAATGTCTCCTTAAAATCCTGACTTATAGCGTCAGTTTTGATAGTAAAAATACAAAATATATGTCAAATAAAATAAAAATGAGTTTTGCTAAAATTTAAAATTATTAGAATTAGTTAAAATTTAGAACTATTAGTTATTATTAGTTAAAATTAGTAGAATTTGTAGTATTAGTTAAAATTTAGAAATAGATAGTGTGAAACATCAGTTAGATACAATTTAAGGTTAAACAGAAAAATTAAAAAAAAAAAAAAAAAAAATATGCTAATGCTAAAAAAAAAACACTTAAAAACACGTAAGAATATTTTTTACTTTATCAATAAGTTTTATTTACTTGTTAATTAAGATTTTATTTTTAGGAGCGTCAACTACATCAAGTGTCAGTTGATATATATGTTTTGGTCAAATACATGTTTGTATTTGGTAATATTATGTTACATTTTTGTTTTGTATTTCAAGAACTCATATTGCATTTATTTAAATATGCATTTAGGAATCTAGAATTGATGTGTTTGTAGTTTTTGTATCTAATTTTGTTTTAAATTAAAGAAATTTTATTTGATTAAATGTATTTAACTCTAAAGTTCATTTTTATTTTTGCCTTCGGTTTTAAAAAAATAGAACAACGGTTTTGGCTATAGTTCATTTTATGTAATGGTTAATGTAATATAATTTATTTTATATAATATGCCTAATGAATTTTTATTAGTAAAAACTTTTTTAATTCATTCAGCTCCTCCAAAATTTGAAAGTCTGTGATTCAAAATTTCGCTTTTCCCAAAACAAAGTTAAAGAAAATATATGAAGTCAATGATAAATCTTAAAGTTTTACAAAGAATAATGTAAGTAATATTTTTTCTTCTAATAACTATCTTGGAAGTTATTTTAACTATCTAGGCCTTTTATTTTTATAAATTAATTTTTTTAATACTTCTCAATACTCAAAATAGGTACTTAGTCAAATCAGCAAGAAAAAAAGAACATTTAAGAATTCTTCTTCATATCTTCTTCATATCCTGTAACTTCAGGGGTTCTTCAAGGTTCAATCCTTGGCCCTATACTCTTTTTAATTTACATTAACGATCTTATATTATCACATCTAAGGTGGCATTGTTCGCTGACGACACTACTATTTATTCTTGTCATGATAAGAAGCCTACACTCTCTGATTGCTTGGAGGGGGTATCTGAGCTTGAAAAGGATCTCACCTCTGCTACAGCATGTGGCTCACAATGGCTGGTGAACTTTATTTCAGATAAAACTCAATTTTGTTCGGCCAATCGTTATCGCAATAATTTTAATCTTCCTATATTTATGAATGGTAATGTACTAGATGAGTCATATACCCTTCACCTTCTATGATTAACTTTTACTTCTGATCTTTCTTTTAAACTGTATATCAAATCCATTGCAAAATTAGCATCTGCTAAGGTTGCATCTCTTTATCGAGCTCGACACTTCCTTACTCTAGATTCTATTCTCTATCTCTATAAATCTCAAATCCGTCCCTGTATGGAATACAGTTGCCATATCTGGGGCAGATCTTCTATTGATGCCCTTTCACTTTTAGACAAGGTGCAAAAACGCATTGTAAACACAGTTGGACCTGCCAATCTCCAACCATTGTCACATCGTTGTGATGTTGCTTCTTTTTCTTTTTTCTACAAATACTATAATTGGCACTGCTCTAACGCGAGTTTTTTTTCTTCGAACATCAGTTCTTTGGAATTTGCTTCCTTCATCTTGCTTCCCTGATTCATATAATTTGCAATCTTTAAAGTCATCTGTCAATCGTTATCTTGCCCTACGAACTTAATCTTTTCTCTTCCAATAACTTCCAAACTCTTATAGTGGTTGTTCGCAGCCTTGTTAGAAGCGAAGATGTAATATATATTTTTTCTATTATAATTTATATATATATAAATTATAATATATAGTTTTTAATTCATTTACTTACTTATCTTAAGAATAATGAAATATAAAAAACGTTTAAAGTTGAGAATAGTTTTAATCTTTACTAGTATGATTCTATCGCCAAGTCTCTTGAATGTGATCAATCATTTCTCGATACTAATGTTGCAAAAAGTTGTGTATTTTTTATTATGGTTAAATGTTTAGTTTTTTTTTATAAGGGTAAATTACATAAAAAATTTTAATCTGTAATTATATACATAATGCTCACTTTATAAGTGAACATAATTTACACAAAATTTTTGAATTGAATAAAACACTAATGAATTGCTCCTATGCCCAATATAACTTACACTAAATTGTCCATATCAATTACACTATAGTTATCTTTTGAATTTAGAAATAGATGTTATTAAATGTTGGTGGCTCATCATGCAATGCATTTGAGAAGGGCATGCTTTCAAAGTAAGTATAATTTTACTATAAAAAGAGCATTTTTAATACCGCAATTATATTGCATACTTGATATCCATAAATATATACGCTGGTCACAACAATCCAGTCAAAAATTTCTTTTAAAAAATAAATTTAGTGTTGAGAAATTCGTATTTTTTGATGCTTGATGTTATGTTTATAAAATAATAATAATATATATGTGTGTGTGTTATTTATTTCTTTCCCCTTTATTTTTACATACTTATCTTAACAATATTTTTTTAAGGTTAAGACTGCTTTCCTGATTCCAAAAAAAAAACTTTAAAATGCTAGTGGCAATATTTTAAAGAGTGCATCTGATCGAAAAGAAAGTGAATGACGTCAACTGTTTGAAAATTCGATTCTTGGAAATTAACAAGTGGAAGAAGAAGTTTACAAAGTTGTAATTTATAAAACTCAGCACAATTATATTATTAAAAAATTTAAATGATTTATTATTTTTTTCTCATTCTCAAGAAGTTCTGTAAAAACATAAATTTGAACCTTACGTTTAAGTAAAGCCATGTTAGAACACGTATTTTAGACGTCGAAATAAGAACGTCTAAATTAAGTTATTTAAAGTCGTTATTCGGCGTTTCCATTTAGCACTAGTTCTGAACGTCCTAAATTCACGTCTTTTAGACCTCTCAAAACACGTCTTTATTCCGTCCTAAAAAGACGTCATAATTACGTCTTAAAAAGACGTCATCTGGCGTTGCCATTTAGAACCAGTTCTGGACGTCCTAAAAAGACGTCCTTTCGACGTCATATGGACGTTTCCGTGCCCGCTGGGTCACTGTCCCGGGAATAACTACAAGTTATTAGCTCAGGAATAACTACAAGTTATTTCCGAGCTAAATGTCAGCTGCCAAAAACACAAAATAAGACCGTACTTGTAACATTAATAATATTATTTATTTTTGAAAAAAATCTTGTTAGTAAACCAGAGTTAATAGGCATTTATGCTGATAATATTATTGTAATATGGGATCTAAAAACAGATATAAATAGGCCAGAGCTGAGAAAAGACGTTTTTATAAAAGTAAATCTCTAGACATCAACATTACTCCAGATAATTCACCAACAGTTGCACATACATCAGCTTCTTCTAAAAAAATTGATTTATCTTTTCTAAAAGTAAAAAACATGATTCAAAAGGAAGCCTGTAATGATAATTTTAATTTAATTGTGAATTCAAATTTGCTAATTAATTTACTTAGCATGATAGGTTGGTGCTCAAATTGCACAGCTGAAATTAAAGTTTTTCATGACATGGAAAATAAAAAATGGCTTGCTCACAGTTTTCTTCTCTCTTGCAAAGAATGTAATTAAAATAAATATTTTTTAACTTCTAAACCAATTATAGAGGATCATGGATTAAATGGTTGAAAATCCTATGAAGTTATGGTTACACTGCTATGAAAAGATTTTGTTATATTATGAATATGCCTCCACCAATGAATTCGAAACCAATTGAGACTGCAAACAAGAACTTACAGGATTCATATGTTAAGGTAGCAGAAAATTCAATGAGAAATGCAGCAAATCAAATCAGAAAAAATGTGCTCAATGATACCTATCATAAAGGTGCAGTTGTCAACGTATTTGCAAGTACAGATGGATCATGGCAACGTCGTGGATATACATCTCTTAATGGTGTAGTCACCCTTATATCTGACAAAAAGCTTGTTAAAATTATAGTTCTTTCCAAAATGTGTAAGTCTTACAGTTTTTGGAAAAAGAAACAAGAATCAGCTGAATACAATTTTGTAGCAACTTAGCTACAACTGTAAAATCAACCATGTAGGTAGCTCTGGCGTCATGGAAGTTGAAGGTGCAATAAAAATTATTGGTCGTTCAGTAATTAATCTAAAATTACAATACTACTTACATTGCTGATGGTGATACCAAGTCATACCAGAAATACATGGCTACAGAATTATTATGGTTTGGCAATACACCAAAACACAAATAGCCTTTAACAAATAAAAAAAGCAATTGGTGCTATAATTTTTCACTGTTGTGATAACGATGACTCAAAGAAACGTCATGAACTCTATCCGATAGGAGCCAAATCTTGGTGTAAATATAACTCTGACCTAGTCACAGACAAAAATACTTATAATTCCAGTACGAATATTCCTCAAGCAGTTGCAAATATCCTTAAAGCAATCTTTTCATATCAGGATTTTACAAACGAAAAGCTGCTTGAATATTAATAAATCTTTGAATGGCATGATATGGACCAAATGTTCAAAAAGAGTTCTGACAGGAAAAGATTTTTTAGAGATGGCTGCAGCATCTGCTGTCATTTGCTTTAATGAAGGTTCCCACGAACTACTCCCTATATGTTCCAATATTGGTATTGTACGAGGAAAGTATACTTTGCAAGGACGGCTAAATATTGATGTTAAACGTGTACGAGAGATAAACAAAAAGTTAAATATTACTCTGTAAAAAATTTTTTGTGCAGTCAACTGCACAAAAAATTTTTTACAGAGTTAAAATCTAGTTAGATGAATGTGCTGAGTCAAAAATATTTGTACTATGGCATCCCATTCAAATTAAAATTTGGGTAAATCGGGCCATTTTTTACCTTTTTTTAGGGATTTATACTAAATTGTGAATTTCAGAGTATTAAATAAAAATATCAATTTTATTTAATATTCATGACGCAGCACACATAAAGTAAGCAATGTTTTTGAAAAGTTTTAATTGATTTGGAAAACTCTGCATTTAGTTATCCGTGATAGAAATTAGGCTGTTTCTGAGTTAATTATGCTCATAATTAATGACGTAATAATAAATAACATTTTTATATTTTTTTGTCTTATTTAATTTTAATGCAATTGAAATGTTTAAATATGGAGGGATAAAAAGGTTCTTTTAAAGATTTTTTTTATTTAGTGGATAGCCTTAAACTGGCCGCGGCAGCAAAATTTTCCGTAAAACTAGCGAAGGCCGACTTTTTTATGGAGAAGCATAGTTTCAATGCTTTTGGTTATTTGATTTAAACTATTAAAGTTAAACTCGTAAAATGCCTAATAAATGCTGCGTTTATGGTTGCTCCTCAAATTACAAATCAAAAATAAAAGATAATGTTTATGTCACAATGTATTTCCCTTTTAAATCCGAGTTATGGATTAAAAAACTTCCAAATGCAAACTTTGTGTTTATTGATTATAACTTATAATCTGTAAACACAAAGTTTGCATTTGCATACTATACTTTCTAGACACTATTAGAATACAAGACACTGGTATACCTTTAAAGGCTGATGAAGGATGCACTGGAACAAAACTTATAATATAAGCGAATTTGTGCTCAGCACTGGCCTAAAGATGAAAAATTTAAAAAAAAATTAAAGGTGTTAATTTTGTTCCAGTGCATCCTTCATCAGCCTTTAAAGGTATACCAGTGTCTTGTATTCCAATAGTGTCTAGAAAACGAGATGTCATTGGGTTAATGTGCTCTGAAAGAAATAGTTTACTTGATGAGTTTAAAAACATAAAAAAAATTGACGCTATTCAATTATAAAAAATTTGAAGTCAATGATAAATAACTGTAAAGAAAAATTTTATTTTGTTGAAAAAGAAAAAAATATATCTTTAATATCATATGAACATTGTGGACGAGTAGCTAAATTTTCAATATATATAACTTTAGAAGATTCTGGAGATATTTATTTTTTTGGATATAGGCAACTTTTTCAAACTAAGTTGTCTTTTTTAAACAAAGGAGTTATTAAATATTATTCTCAACTGGAGAATGCTGTTATTTATGTTATTAATAATGAAAGAGATTCTAAGCGAGCAAGTTAAGGCATCAAGTAGCTTTATTAAATAAAACAAACAATACACCATTTCCTTTAGAAGACATTTCTGATGTATTGCATCTTTATTCAAAATCTCATTCAGATTATTTTGATCTAGTAAAAAAGCTTGTTTTGCCAAGTGTGCGAGAGTTACTAAGAATGACAAACAAAATAAATACTTAAAGATACTTAAATATGATATTTAAAGAGCTTCAGGAATTTCAAAAATTTGAAAATGTTTTATCTTGGCTGATGAGATAAAACCTTCAGTACTCTGTTGGTAAGTTATTTTTAACTAATCATGAAAATACAAAAACAGTTTTAGCACTAATGCTCTTTTGTCTTTTTGGTGGCCCACGACTTGTCATAAAAGTTTTTCCAGTTTGTAAAATTACAACAAATTTTCAAACAAGCGTGATAGAAGAATTAAATCAACAAAGCATAATTGCAGGTGGAAAGCCTTATGGGTTAATAATGGAAACTGTAGAATAAACCAAAAAACATTTCAATATTTTAATGCAAAAAATGTTCCAGCATACTATCTCTTAAATGACACTGTGCATATTTTAATATATTCGAATTATATTAAAATATATTTGAAATAATTGGATCACTGAAAAATTACAATGTGTAAAATATAAATTGCTAAATGATAACAATACTGTGCGACTTGCAGAATGGAAACTTATAATTCAACTTCATGCTTCAGCTAATCGAATAGTTAAGTTGTCAACGTTAACACAAAAAACTGTGTCACCAAAACCGATTGAACGACAAAATTTTGGATTAGTTCTTAAAGTATTTTGTGATGAACAGTTGCAGCATTACGTGTAAAATTTCCTGAAGCTGAAAATACTTTATTTTTCAGTGAAACAATTGTTAAGTGGTGGCTTATTGTCCACAGTAAAGCAAAGGTCTAGATATTAGATTAAATAATATTCAAAGAAAGTCTATGACTTCAGTCAATGATTGGCAAATAGATTTTTTAGAGAACTATATTTCTTATTTTGCTGAAAAATTTGAAATATGTAAATTCAAAATTAAGAGAGAATAAGTTCATAAGGGATACTGCGAGTGCTTAGCAAAAAACTTCTAAAAGATTAACAAGCTGTGACCAATATTTGTTGAATAATGGTCTTTCTTATATATAGTTAGGACATATGCAATCAGATGCACTAGAAAAACAGTTTGGGAAATATTGGCAAAAGTCAGGTCAGGGGCGGATCAAGGAAAAATATTGACTGTAGCAAAAGTAAAACCAGAGGACAACAAACGATGGCGTGGCTAGGTGACAGAGGACCTTTTTTTTTTGAAGCTTTGTACAATATCTTGGTACAGTTGATCACTCTGTAAAAGGTCTCGAACTGCCTAAATCATTCAAAAAAAATATTATATATAATACATATTTTCATGACGAATAAATTAGTATAAAAAGTTAAAAAAAAAAAACTTATAATGGTGGTAAGAAATTATGAATAAAGTAAAAAAAAAAAAAATTATCGTTCAGGTATAATCACTCAAGTCAATTGACTTGAGTGGTTTTAGAAAATGATTTAGAGAATTTCAAAAAAAAAAATGGAAGCCTATTGCGAATTTCTATGTTGGGGTAATTAAAAATTTAATAATTGGAAATTGATAATCAGAATAAATTAAAAATTTAATCAGTAAAGCAAAATAAATACCGTTTGTAAATACAAAAATAAATAGAATTTGATTTTTTTATTTAAAAAACCAAATAATAACGTTTACTTTTTTTTTTTATTCACTAAAAATAATTAGACATAAAATTCTATTCATACATTTTTTAACCATTTTTATATTAAAAAAAAGGAAAAGAAAATATTACTTAAAAAGTGCTATAAAAAAAACAACAACAGAACTTGTAAATGTAGTAATTATGTTAACATAATTTTTATTTTGTTAAACCATGTATACTTTTTTAATGATCAAAAATATAAATTCAAAAAAGTAAAAAAAATTACAAATGATAATAAAAATTCAAACAATTTAAATGGTTTAAATTATTTTTCAAAATTTATCTGAAAAAACAGTTAGTTGAACACCATTTATGCAGGAGGGACTAAATGATACAGTACCACAGCAAATCAGAAATTTACCTAACGAAATCATATCAAAAATCAAAGTAATTTCAAAATCAAATCAAAGAAAATCTTAAAAAAATTAAAATTCAATTATTTATAATATTTCCAAATAAGATAAGCACAAATAAAGATATTAAATGACAACAAGATGACACATACTCAAATTTTGTCGAGAAAGAGATTTTTTCAGATTCTTTTTCCTTGACTTGATTAAACAAATTGTCAAATAAATTTCAGGCTAAATTGTCAATTTTCTTATCGTTTATAGTATTTACAAAAGGAAGTGGTTTTGCTGATGATTTCAACTGATATTTCATTTAGACGATTTTTCACAATAAAACTTCAAAAATCTTCAATATGCTCAAATCTGTGTGGACTTAAAGTCCACACAGATTTTAAGCATATTGAAGATTTTGGTCCTTGAATCTAAGTATATTATAACAAGTAGCACTTTTTTTTTCTCATTTAACCTGTGCGTGTAAGAATTTTTAAACAGTTAATTTTTTCAAATTAAATTTAATCAAACTGCTAAGTAGAATTGTTGCAACAAATTTAGTTTTTTTACAACACTTTTTTTAAATTCCTATCTACGGATAGAGCTGTAGAAAAATGCTTTGTTTATATACCACCTGGGGTCAATGTTATAAAAATTATTATCGGCGTAAAATTCTACCGGCGAAATTTTTACTCAGGAATTTTTACAGCCGTAAATTTAGAGACGTAAAATGTTTTTTCATTCAATGTTATAAAACTTTTACCGGCGTAAAATTTTGAAGATATCTCTGCTCTGAATTTATTTTCGGAAATCTACTGTCTGAATCAATAACTTAAAAGGTTGTCAAAAGCAAAATGTTTTTGAGTTGAAAACATCAAAGTTAACAAAAATTAACAGTCTCTTATGGATTCGGACTTAGACTGTTCTGATGCTGATAAAGAATAATTTGTTGCTTTAGAATATTTGCCAAATCAGAGACAACCACGAGAAGTAAAACTGTTCAAACAGTATTTTAGGTATGTCACATGAAAATTTTAAATTCATCAAATTATAGGTTGTTATATATCATTAAAAAGCTTAATGTCAATATTCTAAAAGTGAAAAAATTTTCAAAATTGAACCACCCTACAAAAAGTTATGACGTTTTAAGTACCGATTTTTTGATATTAGGATTTGTTGAAGAAACTGTGGTCAAAATAAAGTTTTTATTAACTAAAATTATTATAACTTAACCAATTCTTATCCAAATGTTTATATTTTGGTATCAAAAGATAGATACAAGAGTCATCTACAAATTTATAAAAGTTTCTAGATAACGGGCGCATCCGGGGGTAAGAGGGGGCACAAAACCACCATCCTTACCGGCAATAAAGACTTACTATATTTATAAAAAAGTGTTTTCTTTTAATGAAAATGTAAATTTTTATATGCAAGATGTTTTTGTAATTAGCTATCAGATCACAATCAAATATAGAAGACTCATCATTGCCTTTGGGTGGATGTAAGGGTGATAGTTTCATACACCCTATTATCAAAAATGACTTTTTATATAAATATTTATCTTTATAATTAAAAAGAAATCTAGTATTCAAATCAAAAATTATATTTTACTACTTTACAAAATCACTAGCAGCGCACCCTTTGTTTCAAGGGTGTAGATGGGCGAGGGGGCGTGTCGTTGCCCCTCCCCCTCTTCATTTTTTTTTTGACAACCTAAAAAAAAGAAGCTATTTTTAAAGAGATTCGAAAAAATATTTAAATGCAATGAAAATAAACACTTTAATTTAAAAACATCTTTTACCAAAACTCAAAATACATCACACAATGCTTTGTGATAGTTATAGATGGTTCCCTAAAAAAGAATTTCAAAAACAAAAAATGTTTTATAATATTATTCTAATTAGTTTGCGTCTTGGCTTTTAGTTAATGATTAAGATATTAAATTCCATTAATGAAACTATATATTAATCATTGTTAACAATAGACACGACGTGAACGTAAGCCAGAGCCGTCTATCAAAAAAAATTGCAAGTTCCACTACTCGCTATATATATTTTATGCAAAGTTCCACTACTTGCTATACTTTTTTTTTTGCAAGTTCCACTACTTGCTATATATTATTTTGCAAGTTCCACTACTCGCTATTTTTTTTTTTTTTGCAAGTTCCACTACTTGCTATATATTTTTTTGCAAGTTCCACTACTTACTATATTTTTTTTTTTGCAAGTTCCACTACTTGCTATATATTTTTTTTTAAAGTACCACTTCTTGCTGTACATTTGCATATTATTGATATATATAGATTTGCATATTATTGATATATATATATATAAATATATATATATATATATATATATATATATATATATATATATATATATATATATATATATATATATATATAGAGAGAGAGAGAGAGAGAGAGAGAGAGAGAGAGAGAGAGAGAGAGATATAGAGAGAGAAAGTCGAAAAATAGTAAAATAAAGTAGTAAGATAATAAAATGCATTTTTAATTATAAAAAAAATAAATGCAACATATTTACATTAGGAAAACATCAACTCACCGGATACAATGTCAGCAACTAGCTGGAATTTTTTCATATAATAATCAACTGCTTCAGTATCATTTTCTTCTCTAGTCCAATAAGAAGTAGTGTATATAATATCTTTCTGAGCTTTTTTAAGTTTTTCTACTCTGCCATTATACAAGACTGTCATTGCTGTATTGGAATCATACTATTCATGGCAAAGATTTCTCCCAACAATTCTTTAACACATAACATCATTTAAATCATCAATTTGCTTAGTAGATAAGTTTTTAAACAAATTCAGAATTTCACTAATAGTAAATAATGTTAATTGTTGCTCTAACTTTATTTTTTTTTTTTCATCAATTTTTTGGCGTTTTATAGTCTGTCTTTTAGAAATCTCAGCTCTAATTTCAGTATGTTGTAGCCGAGTTTTTATTCGTTTTTTACGTGCTGCCTGAATAGACCACTGAACTACCATTTTTCTAGAAAAGTCATCAAGATTATCCAGATAATCCATTGTCCCATTCTTTTTGGTTCGTAATTTGCAAGATATATAATCAATAGATGCATTAGGAGATCTTCCTTTTGCAGCACTGAACATTCCCATTAACTCTTCACTATCTATGTTATGAAGCCTTGCACTAGCTGTTTCTTTTTCAAGTGCTTCTGTAATGGTAATGGAAAAATAGCGCTTATACTGTCGATTTAAAACCACTTCTATTGCATTGAGGCAAGCCAAGATCATGGCAATGAGTTCGTCATCAATTCTACATATTTTTGTTAATGGTTCTAACACATTTGCTTTGAGAGCATTTCCAAAAAAATCTGTTGTTCTGCAAAATATTGCAGCTGGATCGCATTTGCAGTCTTTAATTGTTTGCACAACATTTTTAACAATCTGGATACCACCAACATGATCAAAATATGCTTTCTCAGATGACACATAAAACATTGTCATCCACGGCCCTGTAAGAAGTTTTTCAAATAAAGCAAGTAGACACATTTGCTTTATAGCAGTTGTATTACAAAATGCTACTCGCAGAACCCTTTGTAAAGTTTTTATTTTTACTGTTCCTATAGTTAAAAAATGTAAAAATTTGTTATAATGTTTTATAAAAATAAAACAAGTGTGGAACAGAATGTGAAGGCGATTTCCACGATACCTTGGAATGATACCTCGTGGTAGTTTATTATTGTCTAAAAAATTAACAAATCCCTTTGGGTCACCTTTACCATCTTTGAACCTCATCTTATTCATAGCCAAAACAATTTTTGCAGCTATACAATCATTTCCATATAATTCGCAGCTATCAAGCTCTAGAGACTTTAATGCTGAACGACACGATGTGGCAATTGTGTCAAGAGGGTGCAAATGACAGTTTAATTCATTGAGACTTTTACCCCAAATTTCACCAATTTTTCTTATTGTAAGATGGTTAACAGATACTCTGTCCGACATTGTGTTTGAAATATTTGATATGACCATACGATGACATTCTTCAAAGGGTTTCAAGTGAAAGTTTGAATATACTAAAGCTGTATGATCCACTTCGTTACATATATGGTTCGCATAATCCACAGCTGTCCCACCTGGTAATTGATCAACAGCAATTACCTGGCATTTATCATTTGAAGTTAAGTGAATACTGTTGATATGAACACCTTCTTGTGTAGTTGCGTCAAACCCAAGAGTAAGATGAGTATTACTAATGATCCATTCAGCTGCCTGCAGATCAGCAATACTGCCAAGCTCACGAGCCATTTGCTCAATAGTGCTACGACAAGGAATGTGAGAAAAAATAACACTGAAATATTGCCCAATTTTGCTTACTAGAAATGGAATGTTACTTTTTGGGACATTACACAATAACATGCAGTATATTATCATTCTCATTTTTAATGGATAGCTTTTACAATCAGTTGTATTTGTAATACTTATCTTGTCCTCGTCCATTTGGGTCAAACTATCTTCTAAGCTAGTAATATCCGTATTATTTTTTCTAATCGCAGCATTATGTTTGAGAGCTAACTTTCTAAACTTTTCTCTCTCTTTAATTTTTATTGCTTTTTTTGATGCAATAAGATTGCGAATTTGCCTGCTGTAATAATATGTTTGGTTTTTATGTTTAAAGTCTCTAACCTGAGCTCTTAAGGCTTTTATAATATCTTCTTTTCTTTTAACACTTTGCCTTAGAACTTTTAATTTATATGGCAGGCTGGATAATTTTGCTTTCATTGAAGCTATCTTCTTACGATTTTCTATTGAAGAAATTGCTAATCTAGAAGACAAATGAGACAACCGGTTAGTTAATTTTTTCTTCCTAGGGCTCAATTTTTCTATTGAAGTCTGCCTGGTAGTTAAATTTGCTTCATGTCCAGCAGAACATGAAGGTTCATTACGTATCAGAGATGTGACACTGCTGTGTTCTGACAATGATAAAACAGAAGAATGTGATATTGTGTAATTAGTGTTACTTAAGATAGGCTGTAATCAGTGGTTCACGGTTTATAAAGGGCTCATTACAAAATGCAACACAACTTTCATATTTTCTTAAAAAATTTTTAGACCAGTTTTTGGCTATGTACACTACTTTTTTGATATGACTGGAGCAAATATTAAAGTTAAAATGCTCATTGACTTTTGCAACTGTTTTGCTAAACAACTCACCATTGCTAGTATAAAGAAACAGAACGTGTCCATTCATGCACCCAATATTTGTGTTAGATGGCAATGTAAAATTACTAATTAAATGTTTTTTGAATTCTCCTTTAAATATGTGTCAACCCATTATACCATTAAAGCATTAAATAGTTACAACTGATGAGTTTCTTAATAAATTTAGGAATGTAAAACAAATCAATAAAAGAATATTTAAATAAAAGGTTCCAAGTTTATTTGTCTTAAATATGTATATCACTGAAAAAAGTTAACTGATCCTTACCACTCACTTTGACACTTACAATAACAGTACCTGTTTGCCACTCAGAATAACTGGTACGAATTTTGCAAGTCAAAATATTTCCATATTAAGTAATAACCATGAGATATATTAGTTTAATATTTAAAAAATCTAAAGAAAAAATAATTGTATATTTATTTTTGACAATATCAATAAATATAATAAATTAATATATGTAACTATGGTATTAATATATGTAACTAAACCAAAAGTTATATCAATATACATACAACATAGTTATGACCAAAAAGTAAACATGTAGCCCAATAGACTATTTGAAAATTAAGCAAAAATTAATTGTATTAAAATTACACTTTTCTTGCGTAAGTATTAGTATTTTGAAACCAACAACAATTAAAAGTATTATAAAAACTACTAAACGGGTAAATTAAAAAAATTTTGTTGTAAAAAGCTATTGAAGCAAACATAAAACAAAAATATTTTTCAAATAAATGTTTATTTAAAAAAAAAAAAAACATTACAATGTCTATAATTAGTGTAGATAGTACCTGTAAATAGCTTTCAGTGTAGATAGTACCTGTAAATAGCTTTTCACATAAATACTACCATTTACTACGATACACATACAATTTCATTGTATGAT